>OX463781.1:44528316-45728316 GCA_949825025.1 Siphlonurus alternatus
AAATTTCAAGGTTAAAATTTATTTAAAATTCATTGTGATCTATAATTTCTTGGCATTTAATTTTTAACAAATATTTAATAAATTTTAAAGTTTAAGGAATTTTACGATTACTTTTGAATTCCAAGTCTTTATTTAACAGCCTTTCCAGCTTTTATATCAAATTTAATAATACTTTGCATAAAAATATATATTTAAATTTTCCGTCATATTTGAAAATATTTGTAACGTCGAATATGCACCGCAATGCAGCATTATATAGGCATTAACCGTTATTTTCGATCAAAAATTGTACCACAAATGTCCCTAAGTTTGCGTACTCAGCGAGAGTCCAGATATATTTGATAATACGATGAATCTGTATCCATAAAATGGTATCTTTGTAATGCATCCAATAAATAAATCAAAACATAAAAGACACTTCCAGCTACCTCTGGTAGTAACCGAAGGCTTGAAGGAACATTACCATGTGATATTTTCGTGACTCATAAAAAATGTAATTTGACATTTGGAAACATTTATACGTATACACATATTGAAAATTTTGTGGGAGTTGTTGTACTTCACATTGTGAAATGTCGTGACACCTGTCGTGTCATCCAAATGTCAAATTATATACCTTCAACGAAATATGTTTTGTTTGACAGTGGTGAGGCATATGAAAATGAACCTTATTAAATATAAATGCATTAACAAAAAGTTTAAAACTTCTTGAACTTCTTTATTATTTTGAATATATATTTTATTTTTTTTTATGCTTAAATATATCAGCAAGTAGAAGCTAAATAATATTGAGGGAAACATAAATACACCTGTATTTTTTACAAATTTCTCCTGCGTGAAGAGAAGTTGGAGAGGTATGGTGCATTATGCTTGACCGGATCTCGTCAGATTACCGAAAACAAGCAACGCCGAGAGTGTGGTTAGTATAATAATTGAATGGGTGACCATTTTTGACAAAAAACATGTTTTTCACTAACAGTAAGGGGTAAATAGTTGCGCTATTTGTTGCATAATTGCAAATCAGATGGGCTAGCAGCCACAGTGAAGAACCTATAGCAGCAGCCTTTTGCAACACATCCCCCCCCCCTCTCCTATTTGTATACTCCTCATTCGCAATCGCTTTGTAATTGGCAATCCAGTAGAAGCAATTCTCTTTTTGCTCCATCTCTCTTGTACATATATTTATAAATATACTGTATATACTGAGTTGTTATTTTGCTTTACACATTGCTTCGAACTTCTAAGGCAATTTAAAACTTGAATTATTATTCCCCTTTAAAAAAAAATGTGTATTATTTTACTAACACTGTTACAATTATTGTTTTTTATGACCAATCTGTTACAGACGTAAATTTAAAAATAAGTAAATATATTACAATATAAATATAATATTTTATTTTCTTTTAACTTAAAAGGAATTAAAAAATATGTAAATATGTATATCTTTATTGTTTTTTTTTGCGACATTGCACAAGACTTATAAAAAGCTACGTTTAAATAAAAAATAATATTTTTGATACGTCAAAAATCATCAAAGCCCCATTTTCTTTTTGTTATACACAAAGTTTTACTTTTTGTTTTTTGTTAAAAATGTTTTTAAAAAAAAAAGTATATTTTACGACTATGACATGAAAAGTATGATAAGCCATATTTTCTTTTCTGTTTTCGACTTTGTGCTGATGGTTTGCTCTGTTTTTCTATTGATTTGTGCTGCAGGCTTGCTATATACTCTGGTTCACATTTAACTTGGGTTTCGTCGTGTTTGTAACGTCTTCAGTTAGTTTGTAACGAAGAATTTCACTAGACTAGCCGAAGGACACCCGAGTGTTTCCGACGGAAACCAAGTTGAATATTAACTTTAATATATCTGGCTCCTTCCTACCAATAATATCTGGGCAACGATGGTGTGTGGGTACACTGAAGGCTGCTAAAGACAAAGAGGGAGAGGCAGATCTTTTTGTGCACATTCCTCTATACGTTCACCGTGAAGTACGCATTCCAAGCGACCGAAAAATAGACGTGATCTGTACTCAAGTACCTGTATTTATTTTTTATTTTATTTTTTTTTTTTTGCGTGTACCCTCTGTCTTTGCAGCCTTGTGAAGACTCACTTATATAAAATATGAGACCCTTTTTACTACATAAGTTGTTTGGTCTTACTGTACAGAGGGCGAAGTTTTAAAATAAATTTGTGTAAGTGTTTATTAAGTCCACGTGCCTTATAATGACAAGTTATACGATCACTTTTGTAGTGACCATGTATGTACTAATAATATTAAGACATTGATTCTAGACTTTACTTCAAATATAGCGAAACCTTCCCTCGACCTTTATAATTGGTTTTCGTAAAGGATAAAGGCTGGTATTGTGAATCCCAAGAGAGAAATATATACACGTAAAAAATTGATGGCGGGAATTCTCATATAAAAAAAAGCAGATTCCTTCTCTTTCAATGATCTTCAAAGAAAAATTCAGTTTTGTATTTTTCTGGGGTGGAAACGTGAGGGAATTTTGACGTTAATTGAAAACAGATTTTTCTGCAAGAATTAAAACTCTTGTCAGTTTTAAATTTAACTCAAAATTTTGAAACAAATATAATTATTTGATGTAGTATGTAGTACTTACAGTTATTATATTTAGAAGACACTGCATTTCCAAATGCAGCTCGATAGTTTGATTCCTGAAATTTAAGATCGTGCAGAGTGACGTTTCAGACCCGTGTCTACTAAGAGGTGTATGTGTCATTCTCTGACCATCCAAAATAAGGTTTCCTTGGTTCCCTCAATCAAAATCCAGGAATTGATTTTATGATGGACCATGTGCTTATCATTGGCCGATAAGACATTGAGCTGTATTTTCAAAAGACGCACCTTTCTTTGCTCTTTAAAAATGATCAAAGTTAAATCGAGTTGGCTTTAAAATATTTCTGCTAAATCTGTGCTATGACTGCTCTGTTAAAACGTTATAACTAGTATATTTGGCACTAAATTTATCTATTGCTTTGGTAACATGTATATTTTTTAAGTACTTATCTCAGGATAAAATTCTAGGCTAAAGTTTTTCTTTTACGAGATAAGCACAGAGAACTATAACATCAAGAAAGTAAAAAATAAAAAGGTTGGAGTTTGCTGCAATTGTCTATCAGTATCCTCGTAATGTAATTGAAAACTGTGCTTGTTTCCGTGATGAGTTTGCTTCAAAGCTATTTAGCTATAGAGGCTGTGCTTGCTTCTATTTTAATTCCTTGTAAACAAGCCTGTATGCCTTACTGATTGGATTATATTTTCAGATAAAATAGTCTTATAATTTTATAAATTACTAACTTGTAAAACTTCACTATTTTTTATATTTGAGCAATATTTTGTCGTTGAAAAGCTTTTATACAAATTATAAAACATATAAATATATATTTTTTTTATTTTAAATTTCAAGTTTGTATTAACACTGTATAATTTTTCTATATATACAATTTTCGAATTTTGCCTTAACAAGAAAATTGCATCCCCACACAAACAAGTGGAAATTTTTGTAAGGAAAAATCATACATAAATATTAAATAATAATAAAATTGTATCGTTCTTTAATGTAACTTCAAAAATAAAGAAAACTTTTATGTTGCTGACGTTGTATTTTAAAAGGAAAGTTTAAGTAAAGCGTCCGTCGTCATCTTAAAGTCTGCGGATGGTTTGGAGCACCCCCCTTTTTATCAGCTGAAAAATATGTACACTTGACCCTCCGTTGAATACTGATCAAGTTGATCTCCAGTCAAAATACGTGACAAGAGGGGGGAATAATTTGACAAAATTCCTTCCGAGAGAAATTTTATTTGAAAATATTTTCAATAAAAAAATGAAATTACATTTATGTTATAAACATGCAGAATAATGATGTATAATAATATAATAAATTTTGATTGCATGAAATTATTAGAAAAGAAATTTATTTTACTTCAATCAAAATTCCATTTTGCATTATCAACTTTAAAACCGAATTGTATACATGTATGATTGTTACTATATATATATATATATATATATATATATATATATATATATATATATATATATATATATATATATATATACTAAATTATATAAATTTGTTCCCTATAAGGTTTAAAATACCTGCAACAGTTGTTCAACACAATGTTGAATACCTCGATAACAATGCTTGATCCCGTTTAGTTGATGTACGCTCGCAGCTATGTCGATGATCCTCCAATTGCTTTGTTAATCCTATATACATTGTCGCAAGAGAAGACGTGGTTTGTAATGTCAAACGAGCCACAAGGTTAAGGAGAAGGTCATTTTCATGACGTCACATAGAGAACAGCTATCAAATTTGTTATAATATTTTGAATTTGTAGAGATAAGAAAAGTAAGCCTGATCTGCATGGACAATTTGCATGACATTTTTTTATTGCAGAAGTGGATCTAGAGGGTACCAAATTATGCTACTCAGAATTTTTTCAGATTTTTTTTTGAGAGCGGGAACTATTTTTAAAAAATTATTGAAAGTCAGTTTTATGACATCACGGGCGTTTAGCGCCTATCCTTTTCTTAAGGACAGACTCCTCGTGACGTCATAAAATTGACTTTCTATAAATTTTTAAAAAAAATTCCCGGTCTCTAAAAAAATCTGAAAAAATTCAGAGTAGCATAATTTGGTACCCTCTATCCATTTCTACAAAAAAAAATGTCATGCAAATTGTCCATTGTCTCATAATATTTTTTTTTTTACCTTCCTACCGTAGGCTAGATTAATATTTGTAAAATCATTGTCCAACTTATGTTGCCAAGATACTATTTTTTTAAGTTTTCTAATGCCATGCATTTAAAAGCTATTGAAGTCGTGTTTTATAGTAAAATTCTCTTACATTCTTCACGACTGCTCTCTTTTAAGTTCATTACTGGTATTATTAACATAACATTTTTTTGTCTAAATAACCATCAATTAATTGAAGTGATCGTTGACTGCAAACATATTGTAAAAAACTAAGCGTTATTTTTTCATCAGGCACTTGCAATGTTGAATTTCTAAAGCTGAAAGTGAAGATTTTTCACTAGAATATTTTGCAACACTTGAAGTGTTGATTAAACAATAATATTTGAAGCGTTAAATCTTGAATCTCTAATGCTTTAAAGTGCAGATCTGATGACCAGAAGCATGTCTTGTCTGATACTTAAAGTACGCAATTAATAACTCAATTTTTCGCAGTGTAGCACTCAAAAAAATAATCTGGTTATAATTAATGTTTTGTGTGTGTGTGTGTGTGTGTGTGTGTGTGTGTGTGTGTGTGTGTGTGTGTGTGTGTGTGTTTTTTTACTGCAAATGCAAAAATATGTATGCACTAGTAGGCACACAGGTTTATTTCGTCGACTTAGGCATTAAAATCGATTTTTTACACTGCTCTCATTAAGATTTAAGTCTTTTTTTTTTTTTCATGTCGGTATAATCGTTTTCTATTAATCTCGTGTATTAAAAAATAAAACGTCGCCGTAATTTGTTTCAAGTTTCACGTGCATGACTGAATATGACGTGAAAAAAATAGCACAGGTGTTTACTCGGAAGTAGAGAGAGAATAATATTTATATTTTTTTAATATGAAAAGTAGTGAGTTTTAAAGTGCTATATTAAAAATAAAACGTTATAAAAATGTATTTTTCCCTCTTTAGATAAAATATTATTTTTACTGTAACATTATTTTAAAGCTGCAGATTTTCTTTCAAATAAATTTAATTGCATCCGTACTGTATAATATACAAGCTATTGTATGATACAACTTAATGCTTCGTTAAATTTAATAAGATCACTGTATTATAATGTATTTATTTTGCTGTATTGTCGAATTTTGAATTTTAAACTATTTATAAATTGATAACTTGCATGAGTTTTTGTTATTTGGATATTATAGAAGACCTCGGTTTCGTATTGTATTTTTTACTTATTTTATTATTTTTATTTTTTTTAGCCCTATGACACTTAAAATTATGCTGCAAAATGCTTGGACGTCACAGTCATGCCTTTGTAAATATTTAATATTATAGGCAAAGAGACAGGTATCACATGCCCATGACGTCACAGTTTTTCTCAGCACGATTTTAGGAGGGTCGGAGGGCTACAAAAAAAAAAAAATGACAAATTATCAAATTGAAGTCTCTATCTAAATGCACAAAGCAAAAATTCATTCATCATGTTGTCCAATACAATGAAAGGTCATAAATAAAATTTGTAGAATTAAAAATGTAATATATAAGTTTAGTACTCTAATTGTATTTGCATGCTTATAGAATTGTATTATTGTAAATTTAAAAATATTATTACGTTAATTAAGAAATTGAGAGTTTATACAAACATTTTTTTTTTTTCTAGAGAAAAAATGTATATTTATACTATGTATTTTTAAAGCTTTTTATAATGGAAAACTTTATTTTCTGCAAAAAAATAACTACATTCATCCTATTTTATAAAAGGTACATTATTATTACTTTAATTGAATGTTGAAAATGGTTACAAACTAGAGCACTTAAAGTGATACAAGTACTAGTTTACAGCCTCCATGTATCAAAGTATATATAAATTCAACGTCAAACCTTTGCTATATATAGGGTCGACGAGGAGTCTTGCGACGTGCTGCGGACATATCCCTTGGAAGGAATACAAATTAGTTAGATGACTGGTCGGTTACCTGCTTCAACTTCAAAGGAAATACATTTAGTATATACTTGCAAGTTCCATGATATGTACGATGAGTTTCATCAAATCTTCAAGTAACCAGACAAACTTTCTCTATACTTGTTTATTTTTTTGGTTTGCTTTAAAGTAGTATTTTTTCCTATAAAAAAATATCATATAGTATACTATTTAGAATGATTAAATTTTACTTCTGGTTATTTAAATGTTGTTAATGTCAAACAACAAAATAATCAACAAATAAATATACGTTATATACACTTGTCGCCTTGGAAAAATTTTCACTCTATACAGTATTGTTAATCACCATGCTCTGTGCTTTTCTTAACAGGGCATGGTGATTAACATGAATGCCGCAAAAGGAAATTTTCCGAGGTGACAAGTGTACATTAGTACTTCTGGGAACTGCAATTAACTAGAGCAGTATTTTTCATCACTTAATTTATTTTACTAAGCTGGAAAAAAAAATTGTAGGTATAATAAAATAATTAAAATATAGGTCATTAAATTATTAAGGTTTTAAAATTTTTTGTAGTTGATATAAACTTCAGAACTACAATCCTTACAAAAGATACATCTGCAAATATCCATATATAGTCATCATTAAAATAACGTGTATATGTAAAATGTATGTCGTAGTCTTTTTAATGATATTGACATATGAACTTAATGATTGAATGTTTATTTGGAAATAATTTCAGATAACATTTTTTATGGTAATTGTACATATTAAATGATCCGTCTCTTTTTTTTTTTTTTTTTTGAATAAAAGAGATGAAACTTTCTTTTCTTTTTCCTAATAAGAAAATAATGATTTTAATGGTTTAAGAATGCAATTAGAATACAAAACCTGTATTAGAATACTAACCTGTAGTCTGTTTTTTGAATAAAATAAATAAATAAATGAATGAATGAATAAATAAATAAATAAATAAATAAATAAATAAATAAATAAATAAATAAATAAATAAATAAATAAATAAATAAATAAATAAATAAATAAAATATAATAATAAAATACATAGAAATATGCCAGTATATTAATTTTAATTACTTGTTAAAAAAATCAATAATTAAAAAGAAAACAACTTTAAAAATAATTGCTATTTTAAAAGCGTGTAAAAAAACCTTTACAGCTTCTCATTTTTATATTTTACAACCATGGGATTATAAATTAATACAGAAAAAAAATATATAACTGTTCGATCAAATTTAAATAAACTTTTATTTCATAAGTTGTTATATATGAACGACTGTATTAAATTTGTTGAACAAGTATTTGCTAATTACACGTAGAAGTTATCAGGGTGTATACCATCTGGAAAAACCTGGAATACCGGGAAATATCATGGAATTTCAAACCCTCTGGAAAAAACGGGAATAATCATGGAATTTCGAAAAAAATGTCAAAAAAACTGGAATTATCACATTTTTCAGTAATCGTTTTTCTTAATTATAAAATCTTGATACTGTTTTGTTTTTTTAAGTTTTTGACAAGTTCTAATATTTATTCAAATCAATTAAAAAAATTTCAAGTATTGGAAATGAAAATGGGAAAAATTCGTGTGCAAAAGCGTGACGTAAAAAGATCGCGATTTACGAGAGATCGCGCGCGTATTATAGTGACGTCAATATTTCGGACGAATAGTTAATTAAATATTTACTGAAAAGTATATGAATGTTTCAAATATTAATTTGTAACCAACAATACTCCTTCAATTAAAACAACTTGAATTATAAACTAGAAAAATATAATTATATTATTTTTAATGATGCAAGTGACCCAAGTGACCATGCATGCAGTACGTATAGTGCATGTAATTAAAAGATCGGCAATTTACGCGAATATTACGAAAAAAAGTTGATCGTTTGATGAGAAAGCATAAATATATACAAGAGGTCATTATAAATTATTATAATTTATCATATTCAAGCACAAAAAATAAAGTAAAAATTATGATAATGTATAAACGTCATGCATGGTTAAAAACTAAGAAGCAACGCTATGTTGCTGCGGTACGCGTAGCGTGAGCTCACTTTATTTTATAGATCATATATACTACAAAAATTTTGCAGTATTTTTGTATTTTTTTTTTTTTTTTTTTTTTTTTTTTTTTTGAAATATTCAGTAAACACAATATTCAGCATTTCAAGATTTCAAGCATTAGAACATTTAGATAGAGGGGACTAGATTGAAAATTTTCCTAAATTTATGAAAAATGTTTTGCGTCCTAATTTATGGTTCCTAAACAGAACGGTCTTAAACGTAGAAGACCGTTCTGTTCCTAAATTTCTGAATTTTCAGGAAAATGTTTAAAATAATAATTTAAATAAAAATTCCAGCAATTTTTACCACATTCAATTCACACCGGACTAAAATTTTAAGTGGGACTTTTAAAATTATTTTTTTTTTCATTAAAATGACACTGAGCACTAAAAAAAAAAGTACTTTTAAAGTTTTTAAACAGACCCGAATAAAATTATATTGATGTTAAAAAATAAAATAGTTAATGCAATATTGCTAGAATTTTTATTTTATTTTTTTTTTAAATATTTCCCTGAAAATTCAGAAATTTAGGAACCATAAATTAGGACACTAAAACATTTTTCAAAAATTTAGGAAAAATTTCAATCTAGTTCCCTCTATCTAAATATTCTAATTAAATGCTGTGTAGTATAACCACAAAAAGTATTTTGCAAATTTACTTCTTTTGTAAAATGAAAAATGAAGAGTTGATCTGCATTACATTCATGTTTGCACTATGTATGATAAATATAATGTATTTGTATTATAGTGTCATCACAGACAAATCAATTTCATTTTTTTATTTTATTTATTTTTTATTTTATTATTTTTTTTTTTTGCGATTTTTAACGTTCCCTATTATTATTATCATTAGATTAATGTATAAGTTTATTATATATTATGTAATCATATATACAGTATAATTTATAAAAATATATATTTTAATAATTATAATTTTATCAAAAATTTGAGCATTAAAATTTTCTAACTGTCAAAAAAGTTGCTCGCTACGCTCGCAATTTTTTTGTTATGCACGCGCGTGTACTGTGTTGGTTATTTTTTCTTGTATGTACTGGGTAGCATTTTTTTTTCTCATTATCTGTATCTTTCAATTGATAAATTATGGATATATAGGTGTTAAAGAAAAACAAAATATAAAATGTCAAGATTTTTTGTTCCTTTTTTAGATTAGATTAGATTTAAGGAATTTAATCCTTAAACGATACCTTAAAAAATTACATAGTTCAAGTTAATTTTTATATAATAAACCTCCCCCACCCCCTCCTGAACGCTAAAAAATTACCTGGAATTTTTTAAAATTCCCTGGAAAAACCTGGAAAACTCATGGAATTTCATTTGAGAATATTGGTATACACCCTGAGTTATTATTTACTTTAATATTATCGACATTTGTATTATTAAACTTTAAGTTTTAATAAAACTTGACAATTTTATATTATATATAATGCTGTGAGAAGCACGCTTGAACACTTTTTATTAATCTTCTTTGCAATAAGGTACCACTACTATCACTTTATATACCAGCGTTATTTGTCGTCGTTACCGGTACCTTGGGTCATACACACCGGTAATATTGTTGCCGGTAACGTGTCATAAAGTTCAGGAGGGTAACATTTTGTACGTGCTGGAACACTGTCTACATTTATAAAATTGCATCATGCAGCCCTTTGTAAATTATAGTGACACTTTTAGAGGAAAATTAGTATTATATTATATTTATTAAATGTTCACCATTGTATAATCAACATTTTATGAGTAACATTACAATTTTTATAACATCTATATATAGTCGTTTATTAATAAAAGTTTGAAATAGGAAAAAAAAAATAAGACTTCAACTTATTCATTCATTAATGATTTATTCAATCTAATTTTACTTAACACTATAATAGCATTGAATTATCAAGGGGAAAAAGCGTTGAAATATATATTATCTTTTATAACGGAAAAATAGCATACAGTATAAATGATTCTCCAAAAATCTGAAAATTAGAAATGCTTTATATTTTACCAACAACTAACAACAGCAAATGAGAGGTGAGGAAAACACTTTTTTTTTTAAGCAGATCAGATGTGAGATGTTTGATCCCTCCCCCTTGGTACTGCTTAAGAAAAAAATCAAGGTAATTTATAAGGTTAAGATGTAAGTACAAATCTTTATGGAAAGTCACAGTAAAAATTAGTTACAGCAACCATAATGTAATTTTTCCTGCTTACATCACATGCAAATTATTTAATAGAACACTATATAATAGAAAGTAGTTTGTTATGACAGAGAAAGATTGTATAGAATTATTATTAGAATTAATTGCAAATTCAAATTAATTACCCGCCGAAAATTACGATATTTTGTTATGTATGCAACCCGCTTTACTTTGAAGCTGTACAATTTGCCTAACCTCAAGGCGATATGATTCAATTTTTTTTAGCATGTAAAACAGTAGTTTGTTGTGAGTATTTTCACCATTCAAACAATGAAAACGCGTTTAATTTTTTCATTATCTGGCTTAAATTTGTATCAACATATATATATATATATATATATATATATTCTCCCGGAAACAATTAATTGCCATCCTATATGCCAAATAAAAAATAAGAACAAACGTTTCGATCAATTTTTTCCCCAAAATTGTTATTAGATTATTATTATTATTATGTCCATAGGAGACAGGAAACAACAAATAAAATTCGTGAGTATTTTTCTTCTGTTTCTATAGTTCAGTTACCAGTATCTTGACATATTAAATATTATATTTGTTCGCTTTAGTAATATAAAAATGATCCTTAGCTAGATCTCAGTTTTTCTAATATGCCTTCACTTTCACAATGACAGTTGTAAAGCCATATATGACAGTACATGGTGGAACGGTAGTCGCGAGTAAAGCCATATATGACAGTACTTGGTGGAACGGTAGTCGCGAGAAATGACTTCAAGCTGGCACAAAGCCTCTGGAACTCAATGGCAGGGGGTGCAATTTCTCTCTCTCTCTCCTCTCTCTCTCTGTGGCGGTCAGACCAGAGCTAACCGCAATAACCGCAGCAGCAAATCTAAGAAAGACCTCTATTTTCCTCAATCGCCCAACAAAATAAATGTTTGGTTTGTAATTTATATAATTTGTTATTTTACTATTATTAATTTATTAGTTGCATTCTACAGAGTATAAATAAATAAAACGTGTAATTAATGCTTTTAAATTAATTACGACTGTTTTCATATCATTAAAAATATAGCTCTTCTCATCACTACTGTGGATTAATTATATCGAGTGCCAGGAAAAAATAGAAAAAAAAAACGTAAAGTGTATACAGTCCAATTTTTTATGTGCGTTTACATGTAATTCTAGTCCAAATGATTACAAAAGTTTTATCTTATTTTAGAGACTAAAGATAAAGCGCCTTCCAATCAGTGAAGAGATTTCGTTACGTATGCAGTGCGCTTCACTTTGAAGCTGTACAATTTGCCTAACCTGAAGGCGCTTTGATTTTGTTTTTAATAGAGAAATATCTTTATTTTAACTGATTATATGAGCCTGATCTATATTATTTATATTTTGTTTTTCAAAATAGACTTATTATGCCAAATATTTTTAAATTTTCTTTAATTTTGAACTACTTTTTTTATATTTGCAATATAAACTTTATTAGAGTATCATATTAAAAATTGTTCTGTTACAACATGTTTTAATAAAGTACAATATATATATATATATATATATATATATATATATATATATATATAATTATATATATTATATATATATATATATTGTATGTACTCGTGTACAATAACATTTAATCCGATCACTTCTCACTCTAGTGAGCCTTGAGAGTCGAATGCAAAAGGTTTAAATTTAGGGCTTCATTTAGGGCCTTGGTTGGACTGTATTTGTACACAATTTATTAATAAAAAAATTTAAAAAAAAAATGTATTTGTATTGTATTCGAGTTATTGATATGGTTTGTTATTGTTACGATACTACCACATAATATATAATAAACCATAATGCTATTTTCAAACAAGCATTACATGGTTATATTCATCAAGAGTTTATAAACAATGAATTTTGCCCCCCCCCCTCCACTCCTTCCGCCCCAATTAAGATATTGTACTATCTTTTTGAGTAATTTGAGTACCAGTTAAAATTCAATAGATCTGCATTGATTTGTATTCCCAGCAAATTTAGGTATCAATTAACAATTTAATAAAATTAATTATAATGGTATAATGTTGCATAATATTATTGATGAAACAAAGTACCCATGCATGTACTTATAGTATATATACTGTATAATGTATGTAATAGTACACTTATATCTAGATAGAGTATAATTATAAATTATTATTCGCAATAATAATAATGATGTAATATTCGGCTTTAATTATTTAGTATAATTTTACAAATATTTTCAAATAACATTGAGATTCGCAGTTATCATCGATATCAAGACTTACAATGAATAGGAAATGCACTCATAATGCCAGTCATTCAGAAATAATTGTATTGACGCAGGAGCTTATACAAGGGCGGGGATTTTGATTTTATTTAATAGTCGAAAATAAAAAAAAAAAAAAAATTATTTAATACATTTTCAAAAGTTCAAAAGTTTGGTGCCATTTTTAATTCTGCAGAAAAAAATAATTGACCCCTAGGTTCTCTAGTGAAAAACAATAGCTAGAATTCTAATAATTATTAAGAAAAATAAAGGGGCGACTTAATTATGTTTTATTCTAAAAATATTGCCGATACTTTAACAGGTTTAATTTTACAATTATTTTTCATCTCAAATTAAATGTTCTCAAATTATTTCATGATAATTATCATATAATTTTATATTGTATTATTTATTATCCAATTAATTATGTTTTTTGTAAATTTTGTAAAATGAAGGCTATCATTCAAACTATTATAAATATAATTTTATGAATATTTCCCAACTGCATGATGTTTCTTATAAAAATAGCATACAAATTAAAATTGTATTTTATTTTAAGTGTTAAAAGAATTGTACATTGTATTCACTTGCATATTATTATACTCTATTATACTTTGCATAAATATTATGCTTATTATGTCTACTGTACATAATGTACAATGTATTTTGGTTGTTGTGTTCTAATATTGATTAAATTTATATACGGCGCAATCCCCCTTGTTTATTTACATCTACCATGCCCCAAAAGTTAAATATTGAAATTATAGAAATTGAAACACGACTTACAATTGCCCGGAAGATAATCTCTTAAAATGTTGCAAGGGTTGCAATCTGACCTCTTGACCCTTGTTCTTGTTTCAGTTTAGTGCATGGTTTATTATAATACTCGGTTCATGATTGTAAATTTGCGTCAAAATTTATATACTACAGTAAGGCCGGTCGCAGACAGGATCACATGATTTCACTATTTCTACAATCGTAAGCTTACGATCGTATGTATTGTCTAGTCTGAGCTTCCAAGCGAGGCGGACGTGTGTCGTGAGCTCCGCTAAACCATGGGTGATTCGTTGGAAGCATGGCGTTGCCGCATCGGCTGTTACCGTGGCTCGTCACGTGTAAAATCTCATATTGTTACAGCTAGTGTTCGTGTGAAACCAGTGAGATGCTTGTTAGGTATTGGACTAATTACGGTGCTACTAGTAATTAGTGGATTGGAATTGAACCCAGGACCAGAGGTTACTCTTGATGAAATCAAACAACTTATTACTGGATCCAAGAACGAAACACTGGCGTACATCGGTGAGCGACATACTGACGTAACACAACAGATAAATCAGCTAGACTTAAAGATCACGACATTAAATGGGAAAGTTGATGTTATGCAGCAGGAGTTAATTGATACTAAAAATGAATTGCATAAAGTTCAACAAGTTAACACAAAACTTGAAAAGAAAATACAAGTACTAGAATCGCAAGCAAAGAGAAGAAATTTAATTTTTTATGGCATTCAGGAGACAACAACGGAAAATATAGAGTCTGTAGTTGTTGCCATCATAAAGGATCATTTAAAGCTGGACATTGACTTGAATTTAATTGATTTATCATACCGTATGGGAAAGAATCGTGGTAAGCGTCCTATTTTTGTGTCATTCACGACTCAAAAAATTAGAAATATTATATTAAAAAATGCTTCTCTATTAAAAGGCACGAACATTTATATAAATCCAGATCTTTCTCCTGAGGAACGGGAAGTTCGTAAAGCCTTGCAGCTTGGTGCAAAGAAGGCGAGGGAATTTGGCTATAAAAACGTCAAGTTCGGCCGTGAAATTCTTATCATAAATAACTTCACAGTGACTATGCAACACCTCGCCTCTTCCAGCTGGCTGACTGACCTGGCCAAGGTTACGCCACCGCCTCAGCCTGCAGACGTCACAAGTCAAGGTCAACCGTCACCGCCGGCAAAGAGGAAGAGAAACGCAAATGCTAGCGGTGGAGGCGGTGAGTCTAGTGGAGTGATTGCTGGCTCGGGGGCGGCGTTCACCAAGTACCGTGAGGATGTCGACATGGAGGTGGATAAGGGCTACGTCACCCGTTCGTCGCAGCAGGGAAACGAGCAAATGCCTCCCCCCACACTACCAGCCAAGGGAGGGAGGCCCCAACAGCAACAGCACAAGCGAAACTCAAGCAAGGAGCGCGTCAATTAGTACAAGGTACTCAGTCTAATTTTGATATTTTGCAACAAAAACTTTGGCAGAATTATAAAAATTACTTGAAATTTTGTCATATCAATGCCCAGTCACTGTTAGCCCATATGCACAATATTAGATTGTTATTTAAAGATAGTTGTTTTGATATAATTGCAATATCGGAATCATGGTTGACGGAGGCCGATATAAATCAATCTTGCAAACTTGATGGGTATAATTTATACAGAAATGACCGGTTGTCGAAGCTAGGAGGTGGTGTTTGTGTATATATTTCTGAACAATACAAGTGTAAAATTGTTGCTTCATCACCAGGTCATTACTGTAAAAAGCCGGAATATCTGATTTTAGACATAGAAATCAAACAACTCAAATTATTATTCATAGTAATGTATAGACCGCCCAATACATCGTACTTTGCTGATTTTATTGATGACCTGTCACTTTTTATTTCTAATTATGATCATATAATAATTACAGGAGACTTAAATATTGATTTAAACTTGAATAATTCCAGCAGTAAAAAATTAACTTTAATGTTAAATGATCTCAATATGTATCCATTACCACTGATTAACACTCACTTAACATGCAATAAAAAATTAACAACACAAACTACAATAGATATTATATCTGTACATAATGATATAATTTGCCCTACATTTGGTCAAATACCAGTACCAAGCATTTCTGCTCATAATTTGTTATATTCAGTTTACCCCATATCAGCTATTAAGGAGGTGCATAAATTTATTACTTATCGTGATTTTTCAAGTTGTGATGAAAATAATTTAATTGAAGATGCTTTGTCTGTTGAGTGGCATAATATAGTTGAAATAATTGATATGGATGATAAAGTAGAATATTTTAATAACAAATTGTTAAGCTTATATGATAAACATGCACCTTTAAAAACTATTAGAGTAAAAAAGCCTAAATCTCCTTGGATCACAAACGAAATCAAGAAAAAAATGAATGAACGGGATAAAGTAAGGTACAATGCCATTAGAACTAAAAGTAATATGCTATTAAATTGGTATAAAAAATTAAGAAATAAGGTAAAAAGTATGATCAAAATATCATATAAAAATTTCATTAAGAAATTAATTGATGTTAAAGGAAATGCTTCTGTTTTTTGGCTTAACTTGCGTAAATCTGGTTTAATTAAATCTAAAGAAAAAATATTACCATCTCATATTTCTACCACTGACCTTAATGATCATTTTATTCAACAACCAAATATATCTACTCATGAACAAATCAAAACAGAATTAAAATATTTACAAAAAACACCAATTGAAAGTGAAAAATTTTATTTTAAATTTGTTAAGCCAGAAGACATAAAAAAGTCCATTTTGTCAATATCTTCTAATGCCAAAGGTGTGGATCAAATCTCAATTAAAATGTTAAAGCCAATTATTGATATACTCTTGCCAACACTTACTCACATATTTAACTCTTCTTTGCAACGGGGAATTTTCCCAACATTATGGAAAAAAGCATTGGTTACGGCGGTGCCAAAAGTACCTAATGCTAATGACCTTAAGGAATTTAGACCAATTAGTTTACTGTGTGTATTGGCTAAAGCATTAGAAAAAATTGTTGTGGAGCAAGTTAAAGAGTATATTGAGGAGGCTAATGTCCTTGATAAGAATCAATCGGGCTTTAGAAAAAACCATAGTACACAGACGGCACTGCTGAAAGTTACGCAAGATGTTCGCAATGCGGGTAATAATAGATGTGTAACTGTAATGGTCATGTTGGACTTTAGCAAAGCATTCGATTCTGTCATTCATCGTATACTCTTATCCAAGTTAAAATATCTTAATTTTGCTGATCCAACAATCGCTTGGTTTGCATCATATTTGCGTGACAGACAGCAGTGTGTAGTGGGGAGCAACATGGCTAATTCAAACTGGAGTTCTTTACCCTGCGGTTTGGGGCAGGGCAGTGTTACCGCACCCCTTCTCTACCTGTTATACACGTTTGATTTGAGCACTGTGCTTAGGTACTCAAAGTTCCATATGTATGCAGACGACTTGCAAATTTATATACACTGTAAAATAAATTCAGTCAACCAAGCTGTATTACTAATTAATCAGGATATTCAAAGTATAATTCAGTGGTGCAATGAGCATGGACTTTGTATTAATGCTGGTAAAACACAAACAATTATCACTGGTCCAAGTAGTCTAATTAACAAACTACACATGAATAATATTGATAAAGTAAAAGTTAATGGCATTAATATAAAATACTCTGATAAAGTTAAAAATCTTGGTGTAGTAATGGATAGTAAATTTACATGGTCAAACCACATTAGTGCAATTAGTAAAAAGGTTTTTTGTGTTCTCAGACATTTGTACAGATTTAGAAGTAGTACTCCGCAAAATGTAAGAATCAAGTTAGTTGCTACAATGGTGCTCCCTATAATAGAATATTGCATGGTTTTGTTGAGTGATGTAAATGGTGAAGAGCAACGAAGGCTGCAAGTTATACAAAATAATGCAATAAGGTACATATTTGAATTAAAGCCGAGGGAGAGTGTTACCGCGTATTATAAAAAATTACAGTGGCTTAAAACTTCTGAACGTTATAAGTTGAATTGTTTGATAATTATTTATAAAATTGTGCACAAAATTGTTCCTTCTTACCTACATGATTTTATACAACTGTCGGCAGAGTCGCGGAAACGTAATACCCGCGAACACTCTCTGTATATTAAGCTGCCTCGTTCAAATTGTCTTATGTATGAAACTTCTATTGTATTTAATGGTGCTAAGCTATGGAACTCCCTACCGGAAACTATATGTCAAGCGAGTTCTCTTTCTGTTTTTAAAAAACTTGTTACAGAATATTTGTTAATAAGATCTCAGATTAAAGTTTTCTAATCAGTGTTGTTGTATAATATACATAAAGGTTGTTGTTTAGGGTATAACATTCCCATTTAATTATTTTTTAATTATTATTAATTATTTATTAATCAATATTTGTATCATCATTTGTTAATGTATATATAATTATGTTGTTGTAATATTTTTTTTTAAATTTTTTCTTTTATTTTTTATTATTATTAATGTTTCTTATTATGTAGTTTCTAAATATTATATTTGCAGCTTTAGTTCAGTGTTAACAATTAAAAAAAAAAAATACATGAAGAAAGTGATAAGTGTTATCATAAAATATATTTGGTGTGATATAGTGATATGCATTGTGTGATATAAAATATAATATAAAGTGAGAAATAAATATAAATGGTGATATTTTTAATATTTTTCTTTTACATCAAGAAATGCAAGTGGACAAAAAGTTTATAACTATGTAATATGCATATATGTATTGTTTTGCAATTTTTAATGATTATGTAATTGTATACTGTACAGAGGTTATGTGGTAGAATGGCCTTATGGCCAAACATCGCCTAAATAAAGAAATTATTCTATTCTATTCTATGTTTCTCATTTAGAACCGGTTCTAAATTTCTTATCATACGACAGCATACGATATGAAGCTGTGTGCGCGCACACAGCTGATCGCATAGGTTCTTTTTTTTTTTTTTATCATACGCTGTGAAATTATGCGATTCTGTCTGCGACTGACCTAACGTTCAGATTTGTGCTGCAGATAATAGACGCTTATTTCGCATGATGCTAGTTTTGGCGTACGCTCCGGACGAGGCTGGTCTCGCCGGCAGCACGGAGCACTAGTGTGTGCACAGCCGAGCACGCCCGTGCAGCCCGCGATCGATGCCTGCACGCTAGCTGCGCCTCTGTCTCTGCCCCTCTATTTTTTTTTTTAATTATCATACGTAATTGTTATATAATATATTATATTACTATTTATATTAATTTTATTAAAGGGGTACCAGAGTGAATACTTTTTTTACATATTCGGGCAGCTATAAGAATTATTCTAACATCCCTGTGGCTCAATATTTTCATACAATGCCTAGTTATTTTACAATTAATTATTTAGTTTGAAAAGTGAGTTCTGTGGCCGTTGATTGATTCAAGCCGATGCGCTCCCGCAGCGGCCGGTGATACGACAAGAAAGGGGCGGGAGGTGGTTCCCGTGATTCGCGAGAAATTCTCGTCGTATCAGCGGCTGCTGGGGGCGCGCACTGACTTTAATCAACCAACGGCTTTTGAACTCACTTTTCAAATTAAATAATTAATTTTAAAATAACTAGGCATCGTACGAAAATATTGAGACTCAGGGATATCAGAATAATTCTTAGCTGCCCGAATATGTAAAAAAAGTATTCACTTTGGTACCCCTTTAATATTTTTCTAGCATCTTGATAAAAAAACTTACATACTATTTGGACATAAATCAGCTAGAGTGATAGTTTCTAAAGTAGTTAATTCTATCACATTTCGTGGTATTAAAAACATCTTGATTTTATCATACTTTGGATTACTAGAAGAATAAAATAAATAATAAATTATACAGCATTTTTTGTATTAAAGAAATCCTTTATCAAATTACCAACAGATTTGACCCCCCAGAGTCTGGGAGCAAATCCAGCTATATAGTAGCACTTTGCTGTGTTGTAGAACGCTTGGTGAAACCCCTCCAACAATTACATTGATCGATCTGAAATCTCGTGTTACTATTTATCTGTAAACGTACTTGAAAATACAATACATCGTTATTAAATTTTTAATACTACCTGTAACTAATTAAACCCGTTCGTATATAAACATTATTTTTAACACATTTCATATTAACAGTTTATAGAGCTTTATATATGTAAATTTATTATTATTATTATTTGCAAAAATATACCTATGCGTATATATCAAAATTTATATTCACCGCGATGTAAATATATAAAAGCAATACTTTTGCGATGTGTTCATTTTATATATATAGGCTTGAGGATAAATATATAAACTATATTTATGTTATTGAGTGGAAAAAAAAATTATATAAAACCTCTAAACTCATATCAATAAGGATAAAGTAAAATGTTACAGAAATAAAACCGTGTATTGGGGAGAATTTTCAATGCAAAGACCATACAAAAAACAATGTGTTTTTACGTGTAAATTTTTGTTAAAAAAAAAGGGAGGATGTAGTTAATCTTTGTTTAACTTAAAAACTTAACTAGAAGGTAGAAACAAAAAGTACAGAAAACACTGGCTTTCCTTTTTAAGTCTCTTAAGCTCGGGTGGCCGGGCTGCATGGTTGGTTGGCGCCGGCGCCCCGCGATGTTGAGGTGCCACTCAAATCAGTCTCACGCGTCTTTTTGCTCTCTTGCAAGCACATTGAAGATTAGGTCAAGATATCGTAGATTTCACTCGCTTCGTGCAAGATCATGATTTCGAAATTGGGCTTTTAAATATTGTAATTATAAATGTAATATTTATGTAAAAATATATTAAATATATCAAAATAACTTCCGAATAAAGTATTTATATTAGATTATTACGCTGTATAAAAATTAGTTTATACGAAGTGTTTTGTTGTATATTGTTTATTTTCTTAAATAAATGACATCATACACGACCCGGGAGTTGTATTTTTTTTTATTATATTGTTATTGTTGTTTTCAAATATATATTTTTTTAATTTTTATGAATAATCACAAATTGAGTAGTAATTCATAATTTAAAAAAAAAGTTTTTTTTATTTCAATTTAAAAAATATTAAGTGTAATTATGTTATTTTTATTGAAGCAATAGCAGGGGGCGAGACTACACACTAGGGTTTGAAGCAAATCAAGATTGCTTCTACCTGCCTGCCAGCTGATTTTTTCCCACTATTTCTTCCCACTATAATAGTAGGAAGGTCAGACCTTTTCAACGTTATTTCATGTTCACTATAGTAGGAAGGTCAGACCTTTTCAACGTTATTTCATGTTAAGGGATCAGCTGTGCTGGTAAGAGGAGAAACTTTTTTTGCCTCAGCGCAGAGGGTGTAGAAGAGCGGGCGTTAGCTTTCCATAGTATATAGTTCAGTGAGCAATAGACAATAACAATCAGGGTTAATGCAAAAGCCAAGGCGATGTATCTTCTTTATGTAACGAAATACTTACAAAACGTGTGAAAAAGCTTTCTGAAATAGCCACCAGTAGCGCGTCGATCGTTATTCTGTGCCGTGATGGGTGCTGCATTGCCGGTTCTTACCGCGTTAGACCGCGCTGTGCCGATTAACAATGGTCACATGAGTTTTTTCACCAAAGCTCATAAAATATTACCCACAGTTTTATGATAACTTCCTGAAACTACCGCTTGGGGGCCAAAAATACAAATATTTGGGCCGCCGGCAAAGCTACATCCCCATGGCGAAAGCTTTGTAATAACATAAGACCGTCAGATTCAAAAGAACACAACGTTTCCTGAGTACTGTTTTTTTCTCTTATTAATTTCTGTTGTCTGGTTTGTTTCTGACGGTCTCATATATATATATATATATATATATATATATATATATATATATATATATATATATATATATATATATATATATATATATATACTGCACTGGTTTCAGAGTATGCATGTTTAAACACATCTCACTTTCCGTTGTCTTAATTTCTTTTCATCCTCCCTTGCGTGCAGCAGAAAGTTTCAAAGTTTGAATGAAGACATTCATCAAAGCGAGGGAGGAATGCAGCAACAAAGTAATTTGCATCCTGATGAGTTCAAAAATGAACAAAGGAAGAAAGGTGTCCTATAAAGATAAAAATAAATTGTTTCCTCTTCTCTTCAGATGCTATAAACATGTTAGATGTAGACAATAACTTTTAAATCGATTCATAAACTTAATTCATTTTTACTAGATGTTTTGTATACTTAAAAAAAATAATAAACAATAATAAAAAGTGAAATTAAACTTAAGCATGATTTTTTGAAATGATGAGTCTTAATTATTCCTGGCTATTAAAATAATCAACTACTTAATAATGCATAAAAACACTTGAAGCATTGTTTTTTTAATTGTTTCCATGAAACAATAAAATTATGTAAATAAATATAATAAATATTTTAATATGCTAATTTTTATTTCCATATTTTTTATCAACAAACCACATACAATGAATAAATAAAACGATCGATCGTATTATAGGAATATAGGATATTCATCATCAAATTCCTTTTCTCTCATAAAATAAATATTTGAGAACGAGGCGTACATAGTATGTGCTCGCTCGAGTCTCTCACACGACCATATGTGTATTCCTATAGTATAATGGATTGGCTAATATATATCACCGCTCTTGCTGTCAGCAGAATCGTGAATTTAGTATACACGTACTGAAGTTTGCTCCTGCATGCAAAGTTGCCCGAGAGGCATAGAGATCATATCATATCACTCAGTCATACAACCTACATAATGTCCCTTTAACAGGAGGCTACTGGAGTGGATTATCTCGGCTAACTGATGAGTGTAGATTTTCCCTCAAATTAGTCAACTTTAACTAGGCTCTACTATAGACAGGTAGATATCTACCTTGAATTATACATATATCCACAAGCCATGCAATCGTACGTGAATTATGGGATGTTGTAAATTATCGATATGTCACTGTGAGAGCTACATTGTCAAATTAATTTAAAAATATACAACAGAAGTGAAAATGTATGGGTTTTTAACTTTAAACATAATTTTAAAATTTGATGGTTTTAAATGAAAATCTATTTTTATGTTTCCTGTTTTTATTTTAAATCAAAAGAATTATATTTATGTCCCAATAAATAATGGAATATTTGTACGTATGCGCTGTATATATAATGTGACCGCAACATAACCTCATTAATCATTACATAATGTACTGATTTATAATTAAATATGGTTATATTTCATTATTTATTAATTACCAGTATCGATAATGTAAAATTATTGCTTACAGTTAGTTTTATTCATTATAATAATTTATGTGATGTTCATAAAACTAATACGAAGTAAAAAAAAATATATGAGGACGAAAATTTAAAAACATCTCTTAACATATTTTTTACATATTATTTATATCACTTTCGAACTTTTTCCTTTGTCGGTGTTTGATGTAATCCTTCTGTATGTAGTATGTTGCGATGGTCACTTAGTGTTCGTGCACTTCACTAACACTTGCATGTACTACACTTACATCAGGTATCTCTCAGTACTTACAGGTGCATAGTATTTAGTCTCAGATCACCTGAGGAAGAGACCGGTTGACTCTCGAAACGTAGTGATATGTAGTACATGCAAGTGTTAGTGAAGTGCACGAACACTATTAAGTGACCATTGCAACATACTACATACAGAAGGATTACATCAAACACCGACAAAGGTAAAAGTCCGAAAGTGATATAAATAATATGTTCAATATGAATACCCTTTGCACGAAAAAGTTATTTACTAATATTTTTTACACTGCTGAAATAAAATACTTTTTATACCTTTGCAATTAAAAGAATAAAACGTGTATCTTATTTATGGCAGCGAGGGCATCTCAGCTTTCGTCATAACGCTATTACAGTCTATCAGAAAGAAAACATGGACTTGAGTTCATATTTTAAACTGAGTGAACGCCTAAACACGATGCAATCAATCTATGGGAATATATAATAGCGACATTTTACAAAGTGAAAATCATTCATTTTTATCACGGGATATATTTTTATTTATATTGATTAGCAAATTTTTAGAATTTGAATCACAAAATTGAGAATGAAGAATAGAACAGTCAGCTTGCTGTACTTTGTAATTTAATTTTAGTAGCTTTTACATTAAATTCAATAATACTGAAAATCGTTACAGAACTCAACATAATTTTGTGTAAGCTAATTTTTTCTACATTAGAAAAGTGAATTACAAATAGTTTTACACGTAGAATTTTACCTCATTATGTGATTCAAAATTTCCTGATAAACGTTCAGCTGAGGATCGATGTCATTATATGTTCATGTCGGTATAACAAGTTAAAAAATATCGCCCCATTGTTAATTGTAGATTAGTATATTTCCTCACCTTTTACCTCGGCTTGTACATTTTTTTATCCAAAAACCCATACATAATTAATTAACTATAAGTGTAATTATGATATTTTTACTGAAGCAATAGACAAATTAGGGATAGGGAAAGCTTTGTAATAACATATAAGACCGCCAGATTAAAAAGAACCAGGGATCGGATGCGGATGCAGATGCAAGATGCACACGGATGCGCAAAAATGGGCTTGCATCCGCATCCCAGATGCACAGGAAAAAATTAATGCATCCGGATGCGCATCCCAGATGCACGTACGGGGAAAAATGAATGCTTCCGGATGCGCATCCCAGATGCATGAAAAATAAATTTGCATCCGGATGCGCATCCACGGATGCACGAAAAATAAATTTGCATCCATTTAACACTTTTTTTTTCTCTTTTTTATCAGGTTTTTTGCTAATTGCCTCTAAATAAATCTTTAACACGAGGCATATTTTTTAACTTTATTTGCCACTTGTCGTTTAAAAATTACAAGAAACAAAGTGTATTATAAAAACCAAAGATCGGATGCGGATGCAGAGGCAAGATGCACACGGATGCGCAAAAATGGGCTTGCATCCGCATCCGTGCATCCCAGATGCACGGGAAAAAATTAATGCGTCTGGATGCGCATCTCAGATGCATGGAAAATAAATTTGCATCCGGATGCGCATCCATGGATGCACGAAAAATTAATTTGCATCCGGATGCGC
The DNA here is from genome assembly GCA_949825025.1 of Siphlonurus alternatus. Lineage (NCBI taxonomy): Eukaryota > Metazoa > Arthropoda > Insecta > Ephemeroptera > Siphlonuridae > Siphlonurus > Siphlonurus alternatus. Next base: position 44,553,372 of record OX463781.1, read on the forward strand.
ATCTCGGATGCACGAAAAAAACGCGTGCATCCGGTCCCTGAAAAGAACACAACGTTTCCTGAGGATTACTTTTTTTCTTATTATTATTTTCTGTTGTCTTTGTTTGCTTCGGACGGTCTCATATAATATATATATGTATGTATATATATATTATATTATATTTATAGATTGACACAATAAAATATAAAGCCAGAGGTAGATAAAAGCATTGCATAAATTGAACATATGGAAAATAGAAATGACTGAGGGAAAAGACCGGAAAATATTAAAAAATATACCTCATGAATAAAATGCTAAGCTATTTTCAATACTGTATTGATTTATATTTAAAGGAAAGAAACTGAAAGTGCTAACTTTTTATATTTTTTTACATTTACGAACAATATACTGACTTAAAAAATTATTTTTTGGATTATTTAGATAGAGCTTTGATTTGTAATCTTCTCCAAACAATGAAACATAATTGTATTGTTGCATAAAAATCCTTACTTACTACAAATTTATGTGAAAAAGCATTAATTAAATTGTATTTTTGTAAATATACTTGACACAATTTAATTTTATTAGGCACGATTAACGAAGGGAGTTATCCAGATTTCTCACTAAGCACGTTTATTGTCATAAAATATTTGGCTTGGGAAAGAAGTGTGGCTTTTTGTTACAGTTGAAACTAACAAAGCCTAAAATTAATGCTGTTGAAGGAACTCGATATTGTAGTTAATGTAATTGACATTTTGATGAATCTAAAGTCCTTTCTTCCTTTTCTTAGAATAAAAAAAAAGTATATTGTATAAATATTCTATATAATAATGTGAAAAATAATTTTTAATTTATTATTTAGTTCTTTTAATTTCGTAATAAAAATGCATTACATGAAAAAAATAAAAAATAAAAATAATTTAATTTTCGTATTATTGTATAATTTTTAGTACATATTTTCGAATTAAATTAAATTCCTTATGCACTAAAGCATTATTTATACTAATGTTTTTGTTTTTTCCATTTTTTTTTTTTTATAAATAAACATAATCATTAGAGCCATTACAAAACTATATATATCATATATATTATGTTACTTAAAATTATATTGAGAAAGTAAAATAACACGCATGCAATAACACCAAGCCTATATTTCTGTGAATTTATGTATAATAGTTTGAGTCTATTTGTTATAGAAGATACACGAGCGTTTCATGATACCTGCACCAAGTTGTTAACTATAAAGTAGTGATGCAAATTGACCTCGCGTTCTGTTATATTATTGAATCATGTCATGTATTGCATGCAATAACGTAATACTAATTAACTTGCACAGCTTGAGACAGCTCGAACGTTTCTCCTGTTTGTGTATGTTATCATGTACCAAGTGTATGGTGACGTGTAGCATGGTATATAACTTGATTGAGAACGATCTCTAAAGCATTGGTCGGAAACAGAAAAGCTCTTGACCAATAAGAAAATTTAAATTTTCCGATTAGCTTGGTTGAATCAATTGGATTATTTTTTGCAGTTTTTTTTTTTCAATTCTTTACACTGCTTGAAACTGAGCATCGCGTCTGTAAATTTTGTCAATATGACGTCATAAAGACAGGTATGGACATCTGGTGAATTTTACCTGAGTGATTCTAAAAGTGTCATTGTTTTGATATCTGAGCTTTGCTACTGGCTAAAGTACACGTGTAATTGAGTCATATTATACTGATTGTATCGAGGCTGTTTTCAATGCCATCTCTTGGAGCTTTATGAGGTTAATAATGTTGAAACAAATCAGGACAGAGTAACATTCCAATTATCTCGAACTGTACAATATAGCACAATGCTTTGTGCTCTCGTTTGAACTGTGTCATCGTTGCTTCAGTAAATTAATGATTATTATTAAAGTTATAATAATCTTCCCTTAAATTATTAATTATAGTTATATGAAAGATATTTTAATTGGGTTTGTAATAATATAAGTTCGTAAAAATAAATTGTAATTACAATATATAATTGCAAAATAATTTATTGATGTCACATTTTACTTTAATTTCCTGGTTTAGTCAATGACTGAACTGTATTTAATTATGTACAGTTGTATGCAATTATTACTTATTTTGTGATGCTTACTAGTTTGTTTTTAATTATTATAAATGATGCGTTCAGGAAATTAAGAAATTATATTAAATAAGATTAAAACTTCAAAAAATAATTAATATAATTCTGCTATAGAATATATATCATTTTATAAGCTTTTGAAGCGTTCATGCAGTAATATTTAATACCAATATCGTTGTTCACTATTTTCCGATGATAAACTGAAAATCTTTTAAGGCTATAAACTAAAAGACAAAATAACATTCAGTTTGCTGACAATGTAAAAAAACAAAATATAAATAAATAAAAAATCTTCTTTTCACTTTTTTTTTATAAGATACTAATGAAAGCCACAGCAGCCTCCATTTAAAACAATACAACAATTAGTAATATACAATATTTGCTTCAATGCTGAATATCTTGAAAACTTAAAATTTCACTGATTTTATCTTACAATTAGTTTATTTTTAATTTCATGGAAAGAAGGTTTCCAAAAAATTTTAACGTGGAAAGTCATTTTTTTTTTCTTCTACCACTGATACTAATCCTAGCTTAAGAGAAATAAACTTCTATTATGTTGTACTGTATAACGACGTTAACGGGGGGGAAAAAATTCCATCATGCACCAGAACAATATATTATTTTTGCAAAAACCCATAAACCCATAATTGCTTTCCCATGGACTTGAAGCCGCTGAAAAATATTTTATTAGAGAATTATTTTTCCTCTACTATGACGTCGGTTATTGTATATTTATTAAAATTTGTAAACATTAACGTGAAAAACTTCATGTTGCGTATTTTTCTCTTTTTTCCTTAAAAGATTAGCGGCTAATTTACATCTTTCAACATCGCTATATTGAAAACTTATTGTAAAAACATTTTCTTTGATTTATTAAATTTAAAAAATTCATCTTTTTTTAATAAACTGACTGACTATCAAAGGTTTCAAAAGTTATTGAAAGTTTATATATACCTACACACTATGTATAGTAGTTGCTATCAGTTTTCCTGGTGTGTATAAACTGAGGGTTTTGAAATTTTACTATCGTGTGGGGCATCAATGATCCTCTTCAATATCACGAGAGAGAGAGAGAGAGAGAGAGAGAGAGAGAGAGAGAGAGAGAGAGAGAGAGAGAGAGAGAGAGAGAGAGAGAGAGAGAGAGAGAGAGAGAGAGAGAGAGAGAAATTTGAAGAGTACGTGATATATTTGAAGAGCAAACCCACGGTGCAGCCCACCCTTACTATGTAAACATATACTCTTGGTTTTACATAAGGCCTACTTTCCTATGCTAACACTGGTGAAAAACATTGCAGTGACACCGTGCAAAGTCACGTAACTCGCGCTGTAGTGGCACGGTTCACCGCCTCACGCGGGTGAATTTCTCACCCTCACTTGTCCACCGTGTTCTAAAGCTAAGCTAACATCACGGCTTACATCCCAGTATTAAAGTTTTGAATATGTTGGTAAAAAGAAAATAACGTGGAAACGAAAACAATGGAAATGAATTTGCATGAAAGATTAAATGTTTATAACGTAACTTATTCAATATTTATGGTAAAATTGTTGCATGTTAATATTTAGTCTTGAATATAAATAAGTGCAAATTTTTTTTTTAGATTGATTGGCCTATATTTACTAATTTTGTGAACTAAAAAAAGTTTAAAAAAATGAACATGTTTAATAAGTGTAGTTTTTGTGTAATTCTAAGTGTAGGAGTGTAGGAAGAGCACATTTACTTAAGAAGATACTTGACTTTATATTAAAATATATTATCGAAAAGTATATATTTCAGTACTTAAAATATTACAACATGCATTTTTTAGTTAATGTATTTATTATAAGATTTTATAAGTTATAAATATTGCTGTCTTCTTTTTCTTTTAAAATTCTTTTAAAATATTTAATGCTACTGAATGAAGAATTAGCGAAACCTATATATAAAAATGTATTGGTCTCCGTTATAACCGTATTGATTCTCGATTTGAGTGGAATCAGGTTGCGAAAACATTTTCAATCTGCGTTGAATACCCTCTTCTTCCTTCGTGCAGGCATGCCATACTCACATCAAAAGAAGAGAATGAAAACATCAGAGCATTGGGAATATTTTTGTGATGGCTTCATTAGAAACTTGATGATATTATTAACTTGTTAAATGCATGTTTATCGCCCTATAACATCATGCACAGATAAAGAATTGATTTTGTTTATCTTAATTTATTTCATTAATTTATTATATTTCCAATAGGTGGCAGGTGTGACACTAAAACAGTCCCAACGTTCCTTTATACAGGTTAAGTCACCGATTGGACCAATGTTAAAGGTCTTAGCCAATCACGTTCAAGTATTTTTGGCCACATCGTGCCGCGAAACTTTGAATGCGCCCATCATGCAATGCTATTTTTGAAATTTCGCGGTACAATGGGGCCTGAAAATTTAACAAAATTGACGCACGAAATGCGTGCGTGTCTTAACCTGTATAAAGAAACCTTGAACAGTCCTATAAGGAACAAAGTTACGAATAATATATCTTAAAGGCCCTATCCGGAGGTTTAATGACTTATTTTCTATCTGAACTAATCATAATATATAATAAAAACAGCGAAATTTGCATGCGCGCAAGTTTAACGCTAGCGAGAGAGAAAATAGTTATTTTGTACGTAGTAGTTAACAGAGCGCATTTCGTGCTCGCTCAAGACTATAGTGGTGGGTGAAGCAGCCGCTGCTAACATCTACGTCACGGGCCTTCCAGCCAATGAGACTCCTGTTAAGTGTGACGTCACACCCTGCTATAGTGTGTGGCGCTTATTGTTGCGATAGTGAAAATATATTTTTTTAAATTTTTTCATGATGGGTTATTGAAAAAATGCAAAGGTATAAGGTAGAATAAATATAGTGCACATGTATTAAGAACTGTATGAATGACTTCCGGCTAGGTCCTTTAATAATTAAAATAATAATACCGAGAAAAAAGTATGAGAAAAAAAGTATGTAAATACTATAAATAATTTAAATAATACGTGTAAAAAGACACAGCTCAGTCAAAAATATAATTATTGACAATAAATGACTATAACAAAGTAAGTAGGCATTTAACCTTGAATGAAACAAGGAACAATTTAGAGATCTAATACTTAGAGGTAAATTGTTCTAAACATGACAAGCCCTAATATATATAAAAGGATTTTTTTATGTGCCTCTGAAATAGCGAAGTAAGGAATGAACAACAAACCCTGTTTGCTCCCTCTACCATAAGTAATTTAATTTAATTAAATCCATTTAATTTATGTAATTTAAGTTATGAATTCTATGTTTGATAAATATCATATTATATTTTTTTTTTCAAATTAGCAGATTATTCAAAAGATAATTATTATTTGTTTACCTGAAAAATTACTAGCAAAAAAATTTACAGAAATTAAAGCAACGTCAATAAAAAAGTTTGTTTGAAGTATTATTTACATATATACTACTTTTTAAAATTTATAATTGTATGAAAAATATTTATTCTGCATGAACAAATTTTTAGTACGTTGACGATAATTAGTAAAAGAGTTAAAAAAGTTTTTAAACATCATATAATAAACATTTTTTTATAGTAATAAAAAACTTGTAGAAAATAAATATAAAATATTGCTGTACTGAAACAAAAATAGAAAAGCGAAATAATAATAAAATTAAATCTAAAAGCAGTCTATATTCTCTGGAGTGTAGGATAAAATATTAAAATTATTCTAAGTTAAACTTTTACTCATCGTGTTAGTCTGTTGGTGAGGAGGAATTGGTTCCCTCAGGCCTCTGGTGCCGGAAGAGAATCTGTGATTTGTTAGTTAGTGTCAAGGGCAGAGAGAGAGACATTGTCAACTCACTATATTGTCTGGAGGATGGTCTAACTGTTAAACCAGCAGATTTTGTGACCAACGCTACGCCATGTTGGATCCCTGGTACCGACAGGATTCTAGAAGTGTCTACATACACAGGCTTATGGGTGACATCATAAATGACGTTTGACATCAAGGTATTAGTGAGTGCGTTTGAATTCACGGGCCAGCCCAGGCTGGCCCGGACTGAAGCGTTTTTTGTCGTCAAGTGGGGCCAGCCCGTCGGCCATTTTCCCTCCTCTCATGACGTCACTTCCTGGCTGGCCAGGGCTGACGCGGGCTCACTCAATAGCGGACGTATTCGAGAAGTCGCTCCGATATGTCGGAGAAACTTATCCGTGTTTTTAAAGAAAATCTGCGAGTCCAGATCTGGCGGAAGTTGTCACGCCCGCCTTTCTGCCACCAGAGCGCGCCACCAGCAAGAGTCCTCCCGCTTCTCGCTGCGGCGGCAGCGATAAACGAGAAGAGTGGAAATAGCGCCATGGCGAGGAAATATACAACTAATTGTGAGAGTCGAAAAGCGTAATCGCGGGAGTTTGGGATCTGATTATCTTCTTCTTCACACAAATAATCAGCACAGAAACTGTCGTAAGCAATTAAAACCGCTGCAGCAACAATAATAATTTAATTAATCCATCCATTTTTATGGTACTAAACAAAATAACTCGCCAAATATCTGTGGGGGCGGAGCCAACTATCATGGGCGTGTCTATCGGTTTAAAAAAAGTGTTTTTTAAAATATCTGACGGACTGAGTATGTGACGTCACTTCCTTTATCTGTGACTTATCTGTCGGAGAAGACAGATTTATTCTCGAATACGCCTAGTGTGACTAAGACCTAACGGTGAGACTGGAAACTAAATTTGAGTATCGAAATGATGTTAATCAATTGTTAGTAAATAAACTAAACCTGTCACGGCTCTGTAATTCTATCGTAAAGGACTGCTGAACCATTAACCTTGCTTGGTATTAAAACAATCCGTGTGATTTTTTTTTTTTTTTCGTATTTCAAGGCATCTCAATCTCGCGGGCGAAACACATGCATGGGCCAGAGCGTTTTTTTTTTTTTTTTTCCAAACCAGGCTGGCCCGTGATTTCAAACGTGATAAAAAGAAACACCGCAACTGACCTTCACTCTACAAATTCAATACACATCGTTGCCGGTACAATGTAAACAAGATACTTTTAAGTCTCCCATCAGTACAATACGTCACGGTGCTAAATTTGGTAAGCGCATTTGATTGGCTCTATAGCCTAATCAAAGGTGCCGCTTTAGCCACTAGCTACCCTTTCAGATCTTTGACGAACCGGCATCTATAGCTACTCGAGTGCGCAGCTCATTTCACGGACTATATATACTATTATTTATATTGCTTGCAGTAATAATTATGCTGATATTTACTTAAAGTACCTAATAATTTAGAATATTATTGATTCATGTTCTTTCTAATTAAGTTTTTATTGTTGGGTTATGATTTATGTGTCATAATTACAGGTTGACAAAAGTTATGAAATAATTGTATGTCCTAAAGGCCCTAAGCCATATTCCCAGTAAACTGTCCTGTTCTTGAGTATAAAGAGAGAGAGAGAGAGAGTATACTTGTATTGAAATGAGAGAGAAATGTGAAATTGAAGCATCTTGTAGAATGAATCAAGAGTAGAATATAAAAAAGTTAAGACGAAAGCGGGTAAAAGATCAAGGCCGATTATATTACAATTTGAGAGGATGCAACTAGAAATAAAAGAAATATAGTCATGAGAGAGAGGGAAAAGACTAAAAAAAAATATAAAAATGGTAGTATAAACTATCGAGATGGAAGGGTAGGTCTGCATGCCCGGGGAAGGCAGTGACAACTGTGGTGCACAAAGATCGAAATGCCTGCTGGGGCGGGCGGCTGCAAGGCTACAAGTGCGACTCTCATGCAGCCAACGACCTGCTGCTGCTGCTGCTACCTCGCTTGGCCCGGGAGGCTGCCCGCTATATTTCATGCTTACCAGAGTACCTGAACTCTAATGCTTACCTATAGTCTGCTGAACATAAACTAGATTACGTTTAAAGGTAAGGTAACATACACAAAGTTAAAAAAAAATCTCACATTCATAATTACAAAACGTATCTTAAATTGTTCTCCTTTACATCTCCTATATATATATCAGTAGCTAAAATATCAGGTATACGATGTACTTTAATAATTCATAACTCGAAAACTAGATCGAATTTATACACCTGATATTTTAGCTACTGATAGGTGATGTAGAGTAGAACAATTTAAAATATAATATATGTTTCATAATTTTCATGTGTGTAAATATTTTTAACATTTGGCTAGTTACCTTTCCTTTAAACTTTTTCCTGCATCAATCCACCAAAATATCTGGTATAATGTTATGAAATCTCGCCTGTAATTGCATGTTCTTCTATTACTGTTAATTTTTTTCATAGTTCCATATACAAGAAGTACTTTTCCTATGAAATTTTCCAAAGAATTTATAAATTAATCATGCAATCACTTTATATACTACTATATATATTATATTACATCTATAATATTATATATGGCATGTATACAGCTGCAGGTAAAATTGCACAAGAATGCATTATATTGCATCAATGATGAATTTCTATAGCTATTTTACACTGACTCCTTGTACGGTATCAGTATACCTGTATATCACAGCAGAATAGCGTTGCATATTTGCAATATATAAAATATATACATAATAATTATAGTGAGTATCAAACATATTATAAAAAGAATGCTCGTAAATCAATATATTTTTATTGCACCATATATTATTAATAAGGCTTCCTACTCCAGCTTTCTTTTCTATAATTACATACTACCTGTTGGGACAGTAATTACTAAATAATATTACCTAACATAAATTACAAATTAATTTCACAGAGAAACCTTATAAATTGGTTTTCTAGGAAAGAATTCTGTAACAACTCTGCGTCGAAATTTTTATTTTTAAAACAAAGAAAAAGCATGTAGAGTAAAAGAATATTTGTACATTTTATTTTTAGTAGAATAGCAAACATTCTGGCTTTTTATTTAGTCGCAGGGCTCATATATTATCAAACTTTTATTCCCAAAAGATTGAAAAAGTTTTATTTTCATCGTTTGAAACATATGAAATTACGTATTGTAACAGCTTTAAATTTTCTTAATGAAGCAAATCTAAAAACAAGTTAAATTTAAAGTAATCGGGAGAAAAAAAATACCTCTGTAGTCTGTTGTATGTTCAGAAATAATGATTTTTTCATTTATTTTTATTTCTTGTTTTATTTTGTTATTAAAAAAAATACAAGACGTTCTTTTATATCTTAGAACAAAAGAAGATACTTCTAAAATTATAAAAATCTGATGAATATTCTTATTATAGAAAAAAAAATCATGCAATTTTTTTCTCATTAAAATACCACCATTAATTGGATGATGATAAAAATACGTTATACTTTATTACTATATATATCTATTTTGTACTTATTCACAAAAAAATATATATTTGAAATAACGAGATGACGTTAGAAAATTTTATAATTTTATTGTTACGAAGATAACGACGTCATGCATCAAGAAAAACCTCGTTACAAAAATAGAAAGAAAAAATTTATTCTATTACTATACAAAAATTTACGTCTTTTTTTTTCAAATTAACTTTTCATATACAGTATATGATTTAATATAACCTCTTTTTTTAAAAAAAAAAAAAAGTTCATTTCCTATGTAATTTCCTGAGTTTCTATATTTCCGCTTGAATCTCGGTGTGGAAGTAAGTCCTTACGCAGCTTATGTTGACGAATGTCTACTACTTATATAAGCCTCCTCTACGGTGCCTAATTAACTCCGCTGAGAGCTGCACAGTTTGATGAGGACTTGTGGCTGGCAAATACTGACGCTTTACCGTGTCATAGTTTATTTACCAGCAAATATCACCCCGTACCAATGTTGTCATGTTTTAAAGATAATTTAACATGGAATTTTAACACGTTCTTTTAGTTAGATTGAATTTATTAATATGTAAAAAAGATTTGTAAAAAAATATATAAATTCATATATTGTGAAAAATTTGACATTATTTAGACAGGATGACGTATCTGATGGATTTTACGTTCAGGAGTGATTCTAATTAAAGTGGCATTGTCAGATCTTTGCAACTGGCTAATGTATAATCAAGGAGGGTTTAAATGCCTGCATGCGTGCTTTATGAGGTCATATACATTAAATGTCATGTTTGAGATTGTAATGTTGTTACTGTATGTAAAAGAAAATGGTATTCTCAAACCATCAAATATCACGTGTTTTTCTTTGTCTCGCTATTTTTCAATCTTATGTGAAAGCACCTTTACTCAATTAAACTGCAATGCAAAGCTCTCTGTTAAGCTCACAAGATAAGATGATCTCACTCTCTGTGTACTTCAATAACGAATTTCAATTTCGTTTTATCAACTTTATTATTATTTGTGCTTTAATTTCAATTTTTACATTCAAATTTCAGTACAATTCTTTTGAATTATTAAAAAGAGACAAAAAAGGAACGCTTATAATTTTCCATTTCCTTACTCTTATTTTTTATGTCTCCCTCTTTTTTGAAGACTTTGGTGAAATGTTATATATAATAATTTTATTAAAAGTTTTGCTACCATTCATAAACCTTAAAAGCTTTATGATTTTGATGTGAATTTTTATCAATTTTACCAACAATTGAAAAAATAATGGAAAAACATGTTGTAAATGAGTTAAAAAAATTTCTTAGCGATAATAAAATCATTGATAGTAGACAATTTAGTTATCAAGAAGGAAAAGGACAAATCAATTATTGGGAGAGTTCTCAAATTACATTCATGGGAAGCTTGATAAAAATGAAAATATCTTAATTTGCTTTATTGATTACTCTAAAACCTTTGATACTATTAACCACGAAATTTTAATGATTGAACTTGAGAAAATAGGAATAGGAGAAACTCTATTGATGTGGTTGCGTAAGTATGTCAGTAAGAGAAATTTGAATGTGAAAATAGGGGATGTTTTTAGTACTAAAAAACAAGTAAACCAGGGTATTCCACAAGGCAGTATGTTAGGACCAATATTATTTTTTATTTATGTAAATGGATTAATGAAAAAAATTAAGAATTGTCAAGTATACATGTATGCGGATGATTTGGTTTTAGTACTGTCAAATAAAGATATTGTACAAGGTTCGTATTTAATGCAAGATGACTTGGACAGGGTATGTAGATGGTCTCATGATTATGGTTTGGCAATAAATATTAAGAAATCGAAAGTAATGTACGTTGCCAATCCTTAGTTACGTAAAAATGTGGATTTGCAATTATATATACATGAGAATATTTGTTTACATAATAATATTGGAGATAATTGTAGTGTAGTTGATGTAGTCGAGACCTATCAATATTTGGGTGTGGTAATTGATAAAGACTTTAAATTTGATCAACATTTATATAAAATAATGGCTAGGTTAAGATATTGACTTAAAAACTTGTATGAATTGTCTAAGTTTATGTCAGAAAAAATGTTAAGAAATGTATATTTTGCACTTAGTCACTCAACAATTTCGTATGGAGTACTTGCATGGGGTTTTACAAAATCAGGTAATTTAACTAAATTAAAAAAGTTGCAACTAAGGATTTTAAAAAGAATTAAAAAGGGTAAAAAATGTGATTGTGACGTGAATTATTTTAAATATGTCAATGTTTTACCAGTCAATGAATTAGCAAAATTTGTGCTTACTATTGAGAAATTCAATGACATGAAAAATTTAGAGCCTAGAGTACATGATCATAATACTAGGACTCTTTTAAATGAACCTGCTACAATTCCAAGAAGTAATAATAGATTTGGAGAAAGAACATGGAATTTTGTGCTACCAAAAATTTGGAACGAAACACCGATAAATATTAGATTAATTGACCAAAAAATGTTGTTGAAAAAAGTGCTGAGAAAGCATAAAATATATTAAATAATTTGCGTTAATGTGAGCTGTAATACATTCTATTAATTGCATTTAATTTTTTGCTTCTGTTTAAGGGTAAGGTAACGCCACCAATGTTAAAAAAAATCCCTCTCACAAAAATTCTGAAAAAAATTTAAAATGTTCTCTTCTACACCCCCTATCAGTAGCTAAAATATCAGGTATACAAATACGATCTAGTTTTTGAGTTATGAATTTTTAAAGTTGACCAATTTAACATGGGAGTTTCATTTCTCCATGTTAAAGTAGTCAACTTTAAAATTTTATAACTCAAAAACTAGATCGTATTTGTATACCTGATATTTTAGGTACTGATAGGGGGTATAGAGGAGAACATTTTAAATTTTTTTTTCAGAATTTTTGTGAGAGGGATTTTTTTTAACATTGGTGGCGTTACCTTACCCTTAAGTTGAAGGGTTTAAATTTGTTCGTGCTTATTTTTTTTTTTATCTTTTGTTAATGTTATTAATGTATTATTTTGTATTGTTATATTTAATAAATATAGGTAATTTTGTTTAAGCTTACTATACGTGTTGAATAATTGTATGTAACTCAGTTCCAACCGATAGGGCTTCATTTAGGGCTTTGGTTTGACTGTATTTGTACACAATTTAATAATAAAAAACTTTAAAAAAAAAATATATATATTTGTTGTTTAAAAATTATCCTTTGCTTTTATTTCACAAAACAAATAATTAAAGCAAAGTATTATATATAAACTGAAATTCTGAACAATTAAAATTCTTTAAAAAATATAATAAAATTATTCTGTTGTAGAATTAAAGTAAACTTTTATTTAATCCTCCACGGACTGCAATATAATGCGAGTTTAAAATTGTTTTCCCGTTCACATGGCATTTATAAAAAATGATTTCCCACAAAACTAAATACGAAATTGAATTATGACTGTTTCCTCTTTATTTTATGTGTTGGGTGCTTTTTAAAAGAGAAACAAATTATTTTATCAACTGTTCATACGCTTTGTTCATGTTCATGCTTTTAGCTATAGCGTTTGACATGAATATAATTTTAGTCGTCAATTATGTATAATTGATTAATACAAAACATACTGGAATATTTAAACTGTGTAGAATGTTCATTATTAATTAAATTCAGCAACTTGAACTTGATTATATGCTTAGTTTCCATTAGCTCGTGGTTCACAAACTGGAAGTCGTACATAATTACCACCTGATGCCTCCTCGTATTTAGTCAAGGGATGTGTGCTTCAAGGTCCAATTTCTTATCTCACAACACTAGAATTTCAGACGATGATGTTGTTTTTTTAAGCGTAGAATATATTATGAGAACAATAAACTAAGAACCCTCGATTATAGTGAGCGTTTTTGAAACGTAAAAGCTTCTCAGCCTGAAAGAACTTAACCTGCAAAACAGGTAATGCTGTAAAATAATTTTTTTTTAACGATACCGTACTGCAAATCTTCACTTAGTTATATGCATATTTTATTACAAAAGTTCAATGTGAATTTTATAAAAAGAGAAATAAAAAGCTAAAAAATAACATATGTATGCGAGTGACTATATTATTTATGATTATGCACTATGTCTTAAGTTGACGAAATGCGTGTAAAGCCGGTATTACACGATACAATTTTTCTAACTTTTGAATACAATTTTTCCTTACAAGAAAATTTCATCTCCATACAAACAAATGGAGTTCAAATTTTCTTGTAAGGAAAAATTGTATTCAATAGTTAGAAAAATTGTATCTTATAATACCGGCTTAACTATATATATATATATATAATGGTATGTTATTAATTGCAGCATGACTATTCCCTCATTTTGTGTTCTTTCATTTTAGTAAAAAATATCACAGGATTGTATATAATTTTTAATATTGCTGAACTTTTTTAATTACTTAAAATTTTGGAACGACATGATTTTCTTTATTTTTTTCAGTAAAATATATTTCATCTAAACCAGGGAACTTTTGTCTCGTATAAAATGTATAATATATACATCAGAATTTAATCTCACCACAAATGAACATCAGAGAAATTGTCTCGCCAGCCTTGGGGCAAGTTTCTCGCATTTCGCGTGAATCCCGTGGTTAATTAATGCGGAGCCATATAACGAAGTATCACAATAACGTTCAGTACCTTGTGGTTCTGCAACTACACATGAGGTACCGCAACGAAGTTTCATGGTCTGAATTATTCATTGAACTCGTATGATGTTATTATCATAGGAAATGAATGTATGATATATATATTAATATAATTTTAGTTGTACTTTTATAATTTATATAGATCTAACAATTTACTTAATAATAATATATTATTTGTTTTTGTTTTATAAATTTTATTTTTCACGTTTTTTTACAGTTATTCATTTTTTTTTATTGTAAAAAAAAAAGCATACTAGTGCTTCCATGTAAGTAGACATAATTTTGACATGAATTATTTATTATGCTTTAATATATATTATTATATTATAGGATATCATGCTGTCACGGTCAATCAATTCTAAATTCTGAAAAGTTAATTTCTAGGTTTTGTGAGTCTGCACCAGTTAGGCATTTTCGCACACTTCACCGCGCTAAACCGAAATTTTCATATTCTTATTATTCAGCTGGCGCTAACCGTGTTTAGTGAGAAACATGGTGGATAACTTTCTGGATCTGTCGCCTCCATAAACGTCTTCGCGGAATTTTGACCAAGCAACTTGTGCTTTAATACACAACTGCACGGGGATTTTTTTTTTTTTTTTTCATATTCCTAATGGTTATCATAAATGTAACATAAATTTTGTTTACTAATGTATACATTTTACTATATACTGGTGTATACGTGTATAAGTGGTTCTCACAAGATGTGGAAATTACATGGCTGTAAACTGACCCATTTAGAGTTTTTTTTTTCTTCCGAGTCGTATGCAGCTTTGCAAGTACAATATTACACTCTTTGTTATGCATTGTATTATGATGTTGTTTTTTTTTTAATGTATTCCAACGAGTCAGGTGTTATTAAGGACATCAGAGACCTATATAGTTACCATACGTTTTGCATTGTTATGAGCACAAAGTGAAGCAAAGTTATTGATATTGATAAATAACGATACTAAGTTATTGGTATTTCCAGTCTATATTTTTTTTATTATTATTCCACAAATGGTGCAACAGATCTACGACAGAGAGAGAAAGAGAGAGAGAGAGAGAGAGAGAGAGAGAGAGAGAGAGAGAGAGAGAGAGAGAGATTTTATATGGCGATGTAAATATATTATATTATTAATAACACAATTGTAATAAAATATATTATATAGGGTATATGATTCAAACAATGTATCACATTTATATGGTACAATAATAACATCGCATAAAATTTATTTAAAAGAAAAGAAATTTATTTTATCCAATAAATGTCCCATATTATCTCTAACCTAATATAATATGCTAAATAAATTTATAAATATATTTTATATAGTATTATATACATTTTTATGCCCTTCAATTTATTGTAACTGTACTGTGTAGCCAATTCAGTTTATTATTATATGTAATTTATATATTTAAGATCAAAATCCCTTCTCTACCAATGCTTCGCATCTACATTAATTATGAATGCAGTAAATAAAAATATTCAGAATGTTATATAGCTTCTGTTATCTCTTATTAAAGTTATTAATAATTTTATCATTCTAACCTTTATATAAACAAATATTATTCGGGAAAAAAGACAACTTCTTCGCCTGTGGCGTCCGTTTCAGTAAGCAACCTGCGCTACACAACTGTGCAACTGGTTGCATACCTTTGCATGCTGCAGGGGGATGTACTCCTGAAGCGTCCAACTTTCTTTCGTTCTATAATTGTGAACACAAGTTGGTTAAACATAAACATTACCTAATTAATAATGTATACAGTCAAATTTACAAAATATTCCCTTCGGAAGTAGCCGGAAGTGTAAAGTTTCTGGTCATCCTATTTGTGTTTCAGCATTACAATTTCACACATAAGTCAGTACTTCTACTTCAAACCACTCTGTTAAGTTTCAATTTCAAAATTGAATTACAAACAGAAGAGCTGCAAATTTCACACTTCCGGCTACTTCCTTAAGGAATATCAAATTAATTTGACTATATCTCAGTTTGGATGAGTATATTTTTAGTTCTTCACATTCGAAGTAATAATAAACCTACAAGATTATGCGATTTGTGTACAGGCATAATATATGGGGAGAAGCAGAGACGCTAAAAGCTGGATGTAGTACTTGACAATTAAGGTCTAACTGCACGCATGGTAATTAGTTTTTAACAAAAATATAATATAATATTAGAAACATGGATATTTTAATGTTTTTAAAACATTATACAGTCTTTCAAATCTTAGTTTACCCTTCAAAAATAGTTCATGGATGACTGTCAATCATCTACATCAGCTGTTAAACATGGCAGCAAAGAAGAAAAATTATCCATAGAGCTATAGTGGACAGAAATATGTTCATATTTTACGAAGATTTTTAAATAAGTTGAGACAGATAAAATATTGTAAAGAAGTTTCAATAATTTAGCAATTATTATGCAACAGGCTTTGAGAGTCTTCGATTTATTTTCAGCTACTTTATTTTCTAGTGAAATAACTACTTTTTTTTTGTATTTTATTGGCAACCCTGGTTGGAAGAATACAAATCACAAGAATTGTATTGTTGTATTACTACGTCGGAGATGATTGACAGGGGTAAACTAAGATTTGAAAGACTGTACACGGTGGTAAGCAATTAAATTACTTATGAATAAAACTCAGAGAACTGGTACTTTAGCATTCACCGTCTCTCCACCCGTTGTTGTACTGTAAAGGCGAATTCAGATGGCGACAATGGCGATGCGACGCGATTTTGACGTTTACCTGTAAAATTCTATGCGACGAGTGAATTCACCTGGATTGTGGCAGCGAATATAGCGTTAATTACGATGCTCTCTTTTTTTAATCATCAAATATGGCTGCCAGTGGATGTTACAGAAAGTGCGCATTATTCGCGCCGCAAGCTGGAAATCGCTCATGAATGTAAAATCCACCTTTATTTATTAACATATGGAATAGAATATAAATTAATGTATACTTATTGCGGCGAGGTTTAGGCAAGCCTATTCTTACACCTAGCTATTCCACTTAATATTAGTTTCTAAAAAACTGCATATGGATATTTCAATTATTTGCTTCAATAAACCAAATATTTCATGTAGAACTACGAGCCTAGCGTTAATCATCACATGTTTTGTGGCAACAGAAGCTTCTATAAATTTATATAATATGTTTTGTGTTTAGTTAGGTGAACCGAGAAAGTATATACCTCAATTCATTTGTAAAAGCATCATATTGATTTTCTACTTTAAACATTTGTAAAAAATATTATGTAACAAATACATCGTGTACACTAAAACCATTCAACAGACTTATATAAATCCAATTTTTTTTTTCTTTTTTGTAGTGTCCTAACATGATCATATCCTATATATTTTCTACAGAGAAATAATTAACTTACAGTATTATGGTTGCTATTGAGTGAAAGACTTTAATTCCAACTTTGTTTTTTTATCAAAGCGGGTGGATTATATACATCGTTTGTAAAACCTTGGAGATTAAAATTGTCATGTCTAAACTCGCACAATGGAGACAATGAAAAGTTTTATCACAGAATTTTATGAAGTATTAATGATCGTTTCGACAGTTATTTCCACCTGAATTAAGTACCAAGAATGGAGTACAAAAATGTTGTTTCACATTATATTTTAATATTGAGGAATCCCAGTTTGTGTACTGGAGAATAGACTAACTTTTAATCCAGCCGCTTTTGCCGCCAAGGCTACGCCATGTTAGATCCCTAGTACGTCATGACTCTGACTCTGCATTTGATCGGCTAGCTTAATGATCAAGGGTGCCGATTTAGCCGCCAGCGCTACGCTGTCGGACTGACGTCTCCACACACAGGCCGACAGCTGCTCTAGCGCGCGACTTATTTATCTGACTTTCCCGAAGGTTGACAAAAATTGTCAAATATCGAAGTTCCTCAATTCGATGTCCTAGGCCATCCTCCCAGTGAATTGTACTTGGAGGAATCCCATCAAAACAGTAATAACAAAATATTCGTGTGTTCGTGTTGACAGATGCTGCTGCGGTCTTTCGCTCACATGCCACTTTACGAAGGCGCCTGAGCCGGGCGTGGGCTCGGGCAGTGACGCGGCCAAGGCTCGTGCAGCTCGGCACGGCGAGGAGGTTATCTGGTCACCAGCGAGACACACCCAGGCCTCGCCCACTGACTCGTACGGTACCATCGAGTTCCAGGGAGGACCACACCCCAGCAAGGCGCAGGTGATTAACAGCTGTACCATTGCATGTATGTTTGGGCAACATACTGTACATGACAAATAACCTAAACTACAATCATCTAACCAACTTACTGAGAGATGCAACTCCACTGTAGGTATTCCCCAAATCTAGGAGTACAGTTTTTTATCATGGAATGCAACTCAATATGAAAGGACTAAAAAGAAATTTAAATACAAAACATTAACAAGTAAAATCTTAACAAGAATATTCCAAATTTAAACATTTATATAAATAAATTTCCTCATAATAAGTTACACTTCTTCACTTAAGTTTTCAAATTGTACCGAAATATTCACGTTTTGGGGCATGAGAAGTGATTTAGATTAAAATAATATCAAAAAATGAGAACTTAAAATCGTAAGTTTTGTTAATTGTGTAGGATTCACGATTTCACAAAGTTTGTGGCAAAAGAACACCCATATAAATTTCAAGTGTAACAATATTTACGCTAAATCTACATTTTTTATGATTAAAAATTATTATAATGCTCATCATGCGCAAAGAATTGTTCAATTATTAACGTAATGTAAAGATCAAAGTCTATTTTCTTAGAAATTAACGGGATTTTTATACACAACGAGTATACACTATACTTAATTAAATATTAATATACACTGCATATTTTATAATTAAAATATATCAAAGAGCTTTTGATCAATAATAGATCAACGCAAATTATAATTAGAGGGAGAATCACATATGCACTAATGACACCACAACCTTTATAATATATAAATAATGGAGTGCTCGAAAACTCTTGAGTGACGTCACACTGGCAATGACTCCAAACTGTGCAGTTATAGTTAATAATACTGGTACATTTAGCATGCATTAAAGTTAGAATAGTCACCTTAAAGCCGGTATTACACGATACAATTTTTCTAATTATTGAATACAATTTTTCCTTACAAGAAAATTTCATCTCCATAAAAACAGAGTTCAAATTTTCTTGTAAGGAAAAATTGTATTCAATAGTTATAGAAAAATTGTATCTTGTAATACCGGCTGTACACACTCTAACAACGCTATATTATACCAATTATTGTGGGCAAGTAGACTCGGTGGAGGCTACTGTGAGTGATGAACTTTGACAGTGTTGTTAGATAATCCAAGCAAGTGAATTGATGGTGCTGACTTAAACGCTAACATTTTTAAAGTGTTCCAGTTTTATTGTTGCTTTGTGATTGCCACCCTTTGTCTTTTAAATCTGCAGCTTCAGCAGTAATAACGTTTATGTTGTTTTGAGATGTATATACCATGTATATATGTTTGAACAGTGCTTAAGATATCAAGAACGTTGTATATTAATCATTACTCTCTCTCTGACATTTGTTTCTATATGTTTTATGACAGTAGCACGTGTCTATTATTATAGTGTAGATATGTCAACATAATATTCTACGACCAACTTCAGGCAACATAACCTTTAACGGTACCACAAGGCTTCTGTTTAATGTATCTTAAGTTGAGGATAATGTAAATAGTGGTAAATAAGGTTTATACCGTACATAAAATATATGAGATTCATCATAGAAAGAAACTCGCATGTAATACAGGATTATGCTAAATATCATTCACTGCGTTCACATGACGTTGTTTAATATGAATCCGTTGAAAACACTTCATAAGAATAACATTATCCGTCGTCAACGGATCCGTATTAAACACCGTCATGTTATACGTAGTAATTGTAGTTTTTAAAGGAGGGCTTAAAGGTGAACTGAAGGGATTGCTTTTTTTTCCCTTTAGGGAACCTTATATTACCTATCCCATCCATCTGCACTAATTTTTTCATGGCTGTGAAGTGAAGTTGTGACGTATCAGCGACGGTTGGTTGACTTAAAACTCGCCGCCGTGAAAAAACACACGAGCGACCGCGAGCGACCGCGAGCGACCGCGGAAACTGCCGAGGGAGCGGCGATCGGCTCGCGAACGCCACTCTCTCGGCAGTTTCCGCGGTCGCTCGTGTGTTTTTTCACGGCGGCGAGTTTTAAGTCAACCAACCGTCGCTAATACGTCACAACTTCACTTTTTCACTAATTGTCCTACAGCAGCACAATAAGTATCTGCCATGAAAAAATTAGTGCAGATGGATGGGATAGGTAATATAAGGTTCCCTAATGGAAAAAAAAGCAATCCCTTCAGTTCACCTTTAAAGGTGAACTGAAGGGATTGCTTTTTTTTCCCTTTAGGGAACCTTATATTACCTATCCCATCCATCTGCACTAATTTTTTCATGGCAGATACTTATTGTGCTGCTGTAGGACAATTAGTGAAAAAGTGAAGTTGTGACGTATCAGCGACGGTTGGTTGACTTAAAACTCGCCGCCGTGAAAAAACACACGAGCTACCGCGAGCGACCGCGGAAACTGCCGAGGGAGCGGCGATCGGCTCGCGATCGCCACTCTCTCGGCAGTTTCCGCGGTCGCTTGTGTGTTTTTTCACGGCGGCGAGTTTTAAGTCAACCAACCGTCGCTGATACGTCACAACTTCACTTTTTCACTAATTGTCCTACAGCAGCACAATAAGTATCTGCCATGAAAAAATTAGTGCAGATGGATGGAATAGGTAATATAAGGTTCCCTAAAGGGAAAAAAAAGCAATCCCTTCAGTTCACCTTTAAGTGGTGGTATTTAAACACCCCCCAGGATCAAACCCGAATTGAAATAAATTTTATCTTTTCTTCGCTATTAAACTCTTCTCTCATCTTTTCTCCTCTTATTTTGCACCATGTTAGAGGAAAAAAGAGGTGAAAAAGACGAGATTACGCCTTTTTTTCCTCTTCTTGAACATAAAATGTTAGAAATTTTATTTTAATTTCATCCTCACTTTGAGCGAAGAGGAAATAAGATGTGTTTTAAAGGTAAAAAGATTAGGTTTAGATGTGTAATAAAGGACGAGTTGAATTCGTAATTTTTCAACTAGGGCAGTTTATGATTTTTAATGTGTTTTTGATGTAATTATTTACGAGCATTTTTTTTTTAACATTTAATAACATGGTATGTACGCATTAAAAAAAATCGAATTCCGAAGTGCTCCTTCAGCAATGACGATACAAATAAAGTTAATAAACAACATAATTCACTTCCTCTCTCTTTAAAATTCTTTATTTGATTGGGTCTCAAGATTAATTTCTCTACAGTATTAATTTCATTTTTCTTCTTTCAACAAATCATTTATAATTCGTTCAGTTATATCGAGCTTTTTTTATTTTTTAACCCCATTTTATTTTACCATTACTACAAGTTATATGTCAGAAATTCGGTTAGGAAACTCGCAAAAGTAAGCAGTTTTGTGCGCAATGAGCCGGAATAATTCGTCGCTTGACTTATACTTAACTTTTTTTTTTAGTGTCTGTTGCTGGTTTATATTTGTTTTTGTTTATACTTCATGCTTTACTTAAATATCGATTTCATTTTTTGTTTTTTGTGATATTTTTGATAGAATTTAAATTTGAAGCACGAAAGAAACAACTGTTTCATTCTTTAAAAAATGCAATTGACTCTTTAAGTTGAAGAAAATTGACTTGAGTATAGTGTGCATGATAAATTCCTAGAAAACTTTTTTATTATTTATAATAATGATAGCAAAATGAAACAAATGGTAGAAAATCCTGTCATTATAATATATTTATAAAGGAATTGACAATCGTCAGTACATTTTTTTCTATTGTAAAATTTTGTTTATTTATTAATTATAGAGCTGACACTACGACTGGAACATAACATTAATTATTTTTTGAATTTTTTTTTTTTTCCTCTACGTTAATGGCCCTTGAAATTTTAACCATCAAAATAAAATATTGAGATTAAAGTCAAAGTTTATTAATGATATTAATGGCTCATCCAAGAAAACTAAGTTTTGCTCACGTCAAGTTTCGAGCAGATTTTGAGCTCTTGGCTCTAAAATCTGCTCAGCCAGCTCTCGACTTTGACTTGCGAGAAAACAATAGAAACCGCGCGATTTTGCTACAAGATCAAAATTATTCATTTGTGTTAGGTCTTAATGGTTTATATATATAAAGAATGCAACTATAATTTTTATTGAAATTTTCTGTAGTAAGCATCAGTAGATGGTTGGTTTCAGATTCTGTATGAATCTCGCAAATCTGTGAATATGTTATGTACTTTTGCTTATCTCTGTACGTAGAAGGACGCTGACAAAGAGGCAATAAGCCTGTAAGTAGAGAGGCTCTGCATTGTGTCCAGCCTTCACATCTAGAGGCTTGAGCTGCTCAGAGCAACTTCAACCGTCTGTGGTCTCTCTCGCCAGCCTGCCACCACGCAGTGAGGACCCTTGACTGACCTCTATTAAAGAACCCTACGCAGAGGAATATACGACCTATCGTAATTTAAAATCTTTGTACAGTACAGTACATGAATATTGCGTACGATATACCAACGTATGGGGTTTTATGGTTTTCCAAGTTGCAGGTTAGTAAGAAAACCAAAAAAAAAAAGTTCCAAATTTGTTAAATAATATTTCAACTCGAGGCTATAACAGCTTATATAAAAAATTGTGTGGCACTTGTGTGTGTGCATTGGTAGATTTTTTATATAAATTTCTCAATATGTTTTATATTATTTTATAAACTTTCAAGAGGATGATGAACTAAAAACAATAGAACGGGATACAGTATTCCGGTTATTAAATTCACATGCTTGCATCACTAATCATTATCAACATATATACATAATGGAGTATCGACCTCAATTTTTTTTATTGCAGAAATGGACAGAGCGTACAAAGTTATGCTACCCTGATTTATTTTCAGATTTTTTAGAGCCCGGGAAGTATTTTTAAAAAGTTATTGAAATTCCTTTTTTGTGACGTCATGCGGCGGCAAGTCCTATCTTTTTCTTAAGGAGCCGCGTCTCATGACGTCACAAAAAGAACTTTCAATAATTTTTTTGAAAATAGTTCCCGCGCGGGCTCTAAAAAATCTGGAAAAAATCAGGATAGCATAACTGGCATAACTTTGCACCCTCTATCCATTTCTGCAATAAAAAAAAAGTGAGGTTGATACTCCATTAGCAGGTAATAAGCTGTGAAATTAAAGCCGTATATGATATTAGTTTATAATATGAGTGTAGTGTGGAGTTTTGCAATGAAAATAATTTGAATTTTTCTTAAAATAGTGATGAACAAAAATTATAATTTATCATACAATGGAAAAATATGTACAGGGTGTTTCATTACATTTGAACGATTTAAAGGGATAATTAAGGGATGAAGTTCGATGGTAATATAGACGTGTCATACATCAAATTAAAGCTTACATTTTTACAAGTTCAAAATTCACATCATAAATGACATGTGTGGACTTATCTTTTTTTTTTTTTAGACCAAACGGAAACAAAAATGGGCCGAATTTTTTTTTAAGTATCGGCGTTAACATGAAATTAATGTCCCTATTAAATTCCTCATGGAGTGCAAGGTTGATGGGAGTGTTAAGTAATGCATTCGACCAGTTTTCGTTAGATCACCAAAGTAAAGCAGCGGAAAAGGCTGCATGAGAGATTCAGTCTTTAAGACGCCAGCATAAAACGTCAGACGGTCAGAGAGAGCTGCATCAGAGCAATTTAGCTCATGCCGGATGATGCCGGAGAGCTTAGCAACGTGTTGTGAACTAGAGGTGCATCTGAACCTGTGCCAGGGTATCAATGGTGCTCATGAGCAGAACCTTGAGTTAATTGGTGTAATTAAACTTGTAATCAAGCCAGGATTTTTATAAGGACAGTTAATTTCATGTTACCGCCGATACTTAAAAAAAAAATCGGCTCATTTTTGTTTCCGTTTGGTCTAAGAAAAAAACAAGTTCACACATGTCATTTTTGACGTAAATTTTGAACTTGTAAAAATGTAAGCTTTAATTTGATGTATGACACGTTTACATTACCATCGAACTTCATCCCTTAATTATCCTTTTAAATCGTTCAAATGTAATGAAACACCCTGTATATATATTTTTTCTCTCTTATTAGCAAGTTCATGATTTTTAAATTTTCAAAGCTACCCAAACGCAGTGCCAGAAACTATTGTGGAATTTACCAGAGGAATTTTGCCATCAATAATTCACCCATTTCCCCATTCCTTTTAAAACAACATTTTGGGTCAGCAGCAGCTCTACACAAAACCGAAAACTAAATTATCTTGTTTAGGTCCTGTGTAACTGAAAAATATTAGATTCCTTAATCTAAATCTATTGCCCCTTTGTTGATTATTATTTTTTAATTCAAACTAGAAAACGTATTGAAATAATAAATTCTAATATTCCATGTTGTCTTTGAGAACGATAAATTCTAATATTCCATGTTGTCTTTTGAAAACGGAAAGAAGGGGAAGGGAAACTGCAGTAGTGCAGCAGCCAGCCCAACCAGCACAGATCGAATTACATTGCACCTGTCACGAGATATACGTTTACCTATATATTGAACGTGAGCATGGCAGTGGTATTAGCAGGAGAGATAGATGGTCGTAAACAAAGGAAAATTAGTTACCTTCATTATACAGTGGAATTAGACTCAATTTATTCTCATCAAAGTACTTGTTTTATAAATTAAATTACCTGCATGCACATTGCTTCATTAATATTATATAGAACATATAGAGTGTATCATTTTAAACATAAACAATTCATCGTTAATTTCATCTCCTGAAATGTAATTATATATTTCTACATTTTTAAATTATTGTAAAAAATATAATTATTTACAGTATGCTCTAACTTGTAAAAGGTCTGTTCTTATATAAAATAAGATTCAGAATATTCTGCACTTTATCATAACATAGTTAGATTATAAAATTTGTCCGGATAATACATTTTTAACATTCTGTATATTAACCTCATATATATATATATATATATATGAGGTTAATATATATATATATATATATATATGACATATGATGAAGACCCACGGATGTAAATACTTGGCATTCCAGCACACAAGCACGCACTGTATCTGGAGAAAAAGAAATTATCATAAATATACAGACCGTCTACTCCATTTGACGTTCTGTCAAGTGTGAAGAGTAGACAATTTAATTTGCTCTTTTGTCGTTTAAAACGTTTTATTACTTTTTTGAGGTCTTTGATAACATTATTTCTGCTCCAAGTCTTGAAAGATATAAACTGTCTCTAGAAATAATTTAAATAAACTTGTGTTTAAATAAATATTGTACAACAACAAGTTAACTTGGAGGAAATTTAAATGTTATTGACAAGATCAAGATCCGTGAAAACTTTATTAATGATATTAAAATAAATAAATAAAAAAATAACCATTTTCTATTAATTCTTGAACACTTCAGATAAACTATTTACAATAAATTTTATTTAAAAAGTATTTTATCGCTATTAGTTACCACATTTATTACATAAATTTAATACGTAAATATAGTGATATGACAGATCCCTCTGTGTCTTATTGTATTACGAACTATACTTGAAAAGTAAGCAATCGCTAGTCCCACAAAACCACCTGTTTGCGACAAGCTGTCAATCACAGCACGAGTGGTGTGGGACGTTCAGATTGCACCCTTGTCACTCTTCTCATCAAAATATCCGACCCTTTCAGCCACTTCCCGTGGGTCCAATTTGACGCAATTCATGTGGTACGATATGAGGTGTTTCATTATTAAAAACACGATGAATGTTAAAAAAAATACAAAGTAAATATTGCTAATACCTACGTAGATATAATATTATATATCTTTGGTTTATATTCTACTATACAGTATATATGGCAAGTATACTTTATTGCAAGTAAACAAGTGTATAGCCATGTGTAACAAGAATTGTTTTATTTTTAGCAATCAATATATCGATATTATATAAATTTGATGCATATTATACTTTCAAATTTCAATGAGAGTGAATAAATATTGCTATAGCAGAGATTTGCTGAAAAAATTCTTTCCGTCTTAAGGCTTAACCTGAGAAATTTGGACGAAAAATTCGCTACAACAGATTTTCTTCAAATTAATTTGGTGGACTCACAACAATCGTCAAATTAGATCGGAATTTTTTCGGAATTTTTTAACCGTTGGTTTAATTATAATTAATTTATTTAAATGAGAATTTTGTATCCTTCCAATGTTAAATTTGTTAATTAGCATTGCAAAAGAACTATACAACAGATTCTTTTACTTTTTTTTTTTATTAAAACCTAATTTTTTAGACTATTTTTCTGAATTGTTTTCATATATTTTGAACCGTGGCGATGATCGTTTCCTATATGTGATGAGAAATGTGGCAACGTTCTCAAGGACTGTTGTCACCACCCCCTCCTAAAAATTTATGCGCATTCCAATGCAAACAGTGTTACCACTATAGCCACGCCTCTTGACCTTGTCAGACAAATTCTCAGGTTATACCTTAAAGCTTGCGCCTACTGTACGAATTTAGTCATAAAAAAAAAGATCAGCAGAGACAGAGCGATCAGTCCAACACGTCCCACTATTATAATACCTTACCTTTATCAGGCTTATTACATATTTACGTAATTTGGAGAGTTGATAAACTACTGAGTGGGTATATCTATATAAACATTAGTATCACTTTACAAAGTTTTTGTAGATGTTCTAAAATTCCATTTGGGTGCAAAAATAGTGAATTTAAAGACCAGTGAGCAAATTTTGTAGACATTTAATTTTGCAAAGTGGTTCAATGAATTGATGTTTATATATGAAAAAAAACACATAATATATTTCATGTCAACAAAAAAATCAATTTAACGTTTACGTAACCTAGTTTTCAGACCGTTAATAATGAACATTAAAAAAAGTAGCTTTAATATTGTTAATACATTTTATGTTATTTATATCCCCGAATCGAGCTTATTCATAAAAAAAGTCATATACAATTTTGCACAATGACTCGAATTTTTCTTATCTTAGTTGATGTTGACACTTGTGATCAATAGACCGGCCTTCTAAATTTTCACGCTAGAGTATTTTTCCATGATAATATATATATATATATATATATATATATATATATATATATATATATATATATATATATATATATATATTTTTTTCTCATGTCGAGTAGTGCTGGCACCTTCAATAAAACTTTCATAAAAATAAAAAAAAGTGTAGTGATAATTAAAAATGATTTAATCTCAAGCATGAAATCTACTTATTAAAACTTGTTCTCATAGTCTGATGTTTATGATACGTTATATATATATATATATATATATATAGCTGATGTGGTTATTATATAATAACTATGTTACTGCATCGTTTATTAAATGAATATTGTTTTACATAGTTTATGAGATGCATTCATTATGCTTAAAGTTTTAATGTTATAAAACCATAATTATTAAGTTAAAACTTTACTGTATTGTATGCTGCATGTAGAAAAGAAGCTTAAACAAACCAAAGCGATGTTCTTGCACTGTTAAACATTCTCAACACATTGCAGCATCTCGTATCGTTAAAATCTTCTAGCTACAGTCTCACTAACATAAAATTTGTACCGGAATAAGTGCTTTCTAATTGTTAATTCAAATGTAAAACATTACACGCAGAGAAGTTTATGAAAATAAAGACATTTCTGAATGAAAATTATATGGGTAGCTTTTTTTTCCGGTAGTAAAATTTGTGAAAGGATACTTACAATATATATAGCTTCATCATAGGTCATGTAAGAAGGTACAGGATAAGGATGTTTATATATTTGTAAATTTTTGTTTCATCACGTCTCCTGATTGAAGTAGCTAATATTTTGGGTACGCTATATATACTTCTGAACACTAAGAAACTTTCGTAAATTTTTTTATCAAAAGATAGGAGGTTAAATTTGGCGAACGGTGATTCGAAAATCGCATTTGTTAAAAAATTGTTTAGAAAATAACTATTTCAACCGAAGAAATATATCCACGATTCCCGTAATTAAAATGGATAACAAAATAAAAAAACATATAGCTGCTATACTAAAACTTGATATCAATTCTGCCATGAATAAACAGTATACTGGTAATACATGCACGCTTACCGATGTTGTTTTGTTTCAGTACGTGCGACTGGCGTACGACACGCGTCCCGAGCTCATCATGCAGCTGTTTACGCGCGAGTGGGGCCTCGAGTTGCCCAAGCTGCTGCTGACCGTGCAGGGCGGCAAGGCCAATTTCGAGCTGCAGGCCAAGCTCAAGAAAGTCCTGCGCAAGGGTCTTCTCAAGGCCGCCAAGACCACCGGAGCCTGGATCTTCACCGGGGGCACCAACACAGGTGAGTCTTGTCGTGGTAGTGGATCCTTCCGTCCACACCCTATAATAGAACAGGTTACTTTACACTTGACGGGAAAATTACTAAAACTTTTAAAAAATGCAATATTATTGCTAGAAGTCAGGTTATATACATATCCTGGTTGTAAGTTAAGTATTCTGACCTCCATTTACAAAATCGCTCTGAATTATAATGATAAAGGTTATATACAAATCTTGCATTTCTTTAGGGAATAATTTTACTTTTGACTAAAAAAATAAATGGAGGAAAAATAATTTAAGTTATGCACGAACCAACAAAAATTAGGTTATTTACAAAGATTTAAGGTTTTGTTTGGGGCACAATTTTTTAACGATTAATAAATTTAATATAAAGCTTATTATCGAGTGCCAAACGCAGATAGCAAACACATAAATTTCGCATCATAAATATTTTAAATAATTTATATATATATATATATATATATATATATATATCAGGGGCGGCTCGTACTATAGTACTGCGGTACTGCAGCCCCCCCAGAAATTTTGGGAACAAACACACAATTAGAAATATCAAATAATCCTATAATTTTTCTGAACTTTCCAGCAAATTTTTATCAGTTCTAACATTTAAAATCATGAAATTTTTGCCGCTGCCGCGTAAATTTATTCCCTCAGCGCGCAGCGCTGCCCAGCGGAAGGTACTGCCACTACTAGCAGTAGCCCAAAGCAGTGTTCCCACCCTCATTCTCCTCCTCTTCAACTCCCACTCAAGCCGTGTGATTTTGGAGCGATCGGGGACTGTGCGATCGGCAGTACCCGCAAGCTCATTGGTTCTGTTGAACCAATGAGCTTGTGGTATTTGACATGCGGGAATAATTTTGAACAACACTTCGAAGACCTTTCCTGTAATATGGTTTCATTGAGCAGATTAACAAAATTTTAATTACATTCATCAGTGAATATACTAACAAAGATTGACTAATATAAATATATTGAAGCATCTGAGGAATGAAGACCAGCACTTTTATTTTACTTTAATAAAAATATGACTGTCCCAAAAGAACCAACACTTTTGTCTTTTGAAAATTAAGTGGTGCATGCATGTAAACAATCGTGAGATCTCACGTTCGAACAACGACAACAACAGGTTTCTTACTAACCACGCAGTTAGCGCCAGTCTAACTCAATGGCACTAAACGTCGATCGAATTAATTAAGTGAGAAATCTGGATAACTTAATTCGTTCGTGAATCGCGCCCATGTATTTTATTATAAATTATAAGTTTACCAGGAACAAGTCGATATATTATACATGGGAGCTATTTATTTATTAATTATATATATTCACTACAGCATTTTATACCATTAATGTGAAAATTCAAACATAAAAATAAAACAATAAAACAAAAAAAAGTTGTAAAAGTGTACGAGTATACAAAATATAAGAAAACGTTAACTACTCCAGGATGAGAAAATATATAGCTTATTTTCCCGGGTTTGCGTGTACCGGCAGTACATTATTTAGCATGCAGCAAATATGCGATAGTAATCAAAGAAATATTGCATGGC
The DNA here is from genome assembly GCA_949825025.1 of Siphlonurus alternatus. Classification (NCBI taxonomy): domain Eukaryota; kingdom Metazoa; phylum Arthropoda; class Insecta; order Ephemeroptera; family Siphlonuridae; genus Siphlonurus; species Siphlonurus alternatus. The sequence goes on from OX463781.1 coordinate 44,583,460, forward strand.
TAAAAAAAAAAATAAAACAATAATAAAAAAATTGGGATCTTTGATCTGTTATACCGCTCGAGAGGGATTCTAGGAATTTTCGGTGTAAGACATTTCGGTGTAAGGAATGTTCGGTGTAAGCGTTCGGTGTATATTGACAACATGTACTGATCCGACTATTGATATATATAGCATAAGTTCTTCTAGTTCTTCTAATTCTGACCTCAAATAGAAAAACTATTAATAAATTGAAAAACAATTACATTATTTTATATTTAACAGTTTTATTAACGTTGCACCAAATTTTCCTTACGCTGAAAATTCCTTGCACCGAATCTTCCTTTCACCAAGATCTCTTTACACCGAAAGTTCCGTACACCGAACGCTTACACTGAACATTCCTTACACCGAAATGTCTTACACCGAAAATGCCGGATACCTGATAGGCGATGTAGAGGAGAACATTTTATTTTTTTTTTTTCGTAATTTTCATGACTGAGATTTTTTTAGCATTAGGTCAGCTGATCCGTGTTATCTCTACCTTAACAGGATTACGATTATTTTTTTCTCAATTAAATAAATACTAATAATATTGAAATAATGTTTAATAATGCAATTTTTTCTTATATAAATTTCATTTTTTATTTTTTTATTAAATTTTGTCTTTAAAAATTTATATTAGATTCTGGTTGTTGCCTAATTTTGTACATATTGTATATACCATGATCGATTTATTTGATGTTCATTATATACATTGCGTAAAAATTATACCAGACATTCAGGTTTCATATTAACAATGCAGTTTGAATGCAGTTTGATTGACACTATTATTTAAAAAAAGGGCTTAAAACAATATTTATTTTTATATAAATATATGTTTCTTACCACGTGAAAGGACTTATGAATTAAAAAAAATAATTAAAAATTGGATATTATATTAAGTTTGAAACATTCAATCACGATTTCAAAAGGGCTCGCATAAGTGCATGTCATAACAATTAAATTATAAATAAAATGCATGCATTTTTTTATTTTAGATAATTTCTGCTTCGTTGTTGAGAGCATTATTATATGATTTTGTCATAATTTTACCCTAAAAAAGGGGCGTGTCCTTAAAAAAAGTCGTGCCTGCGGCGGGCCATTGGGGGGCTCCGCCCCCCAAACCCCCCCATGATGTTCTGCGGGTCCCATGTCAGGCAGCACTCCCACGGAAAAGGGGCACGAGCCGCCCCTGATATATATATATATATATATATATATATATATATATATTCGTTTCACATCTGCAAATTAATACAATAGACGTATTAATAGTATTATATTGAAAAAGCGATGTTTCACTTGTCAAATGAAGTTAAAGATAAATGTATATGAAGTTAACGTTTATTGTTCCTCCATCAAGTCGATTCTCAAACCTACATACATAAATTACAAAAGAACAAAGAATAATTTTTTGTGCCTTAATTAAATCTGAGATTTTTTTTTTTTTTTTTTTCACTCAAAAGAAAATTAAATTTAATTTTTGTCGGCGTAAAGAATTCGCCATTTTTCAAGTTTTTATTGTTGGATGGGCTAAAAGCTAAAATTACTTTAGCATAACCTTCTATTTATACTTCTTTTGTCTGTGAAAAACATTATATTTGCGTGAGACGCGTAATAAAGAGAAAACGTTGTGTGTAGAACAGATAATTTAATAAAATAATTTAAATTCTGTGTTAAAACATATAGCATTTAAATTGAAATATATTTTTATATCTGACCTGTACTGTTCTAATAGTTATAGTTGGGTTATTACTTCAATGAATCTCCTGTTATAATGTGACAAATTTTAAACGTGTTGTCCATAATTTATATAATATTTTACGAATTTGTTCGTTGTAACACATTGTAAAGTTTTTTTTTTTTTTTTTTTTTTTTTCTCTTTTTAATGGAGGTAATGTACATGATAATGGGGAATTCTCCTACATTTATTTTAATTTTTTTTCGGATGCCTTGAAATTAAATGTCCTAAAACAAAAAAGTTTCAATTTTCAAAATTGGTGGCATGGGAATTTTTTAAAAATCTTCCTCTTTTTGAATTTAGCGCCAAAACGTGACGTAGAAACTGCCTAGCAGGCAAAATTTTCCGGCAATAAATTTGTATTTTTGATTATCACTCTTAAAGTAAACTGATATTAGAGAAAAAACTATTGATGGGTAGAAAGCCTGCTGATTTTGATCGTGTTACTAAAATTAATAGCCAATGACTCCTTGACGCTCAAACTATGATATCAGGCAGTTGTTGTGTGTTAACTAGGGAGTTTCTAAGTCACAATTTTCAGGTTTGCGCGCGGGTTGCATACTTTGCCCCTATTCTAATAATCCCTTCTGAGTCCCCAAATTTGAGTTAATAAAGTTGAAACTTAAGTCAAACTTATTGTTAATATGTACCCTATCATAATATAGTAGTTAAATTAAAATTTGAGTTGTAAGAGAATTCCCCATTGTTTTCTGTCTTGTTTTTTTTTATGTTGAGTACTTGAACCCTTTGTACTTCTGATTAGCATTGGAAAATAAACTAAATTAAAATATATTTATATAATATATATTAAAATTTTTGCACTGTAATAAAGGCATTTCATTTACAACAAAGACCATAATGGAGTACCGACCTTAATTTTTTTTATTGCAGAAATGGATAGAGGGTGCAAAGTTATGCTACTCTGATTTTTTTCAGATTTTTAGAGCCCGGCAACTATTTTTTAAAAATTACTGAAAGTGCAGAAAAAGTGCCGCCTCTTGCCGCCTCTCTTAATAAAAGATAGGACCCAAAAGGGACGTGGATTCGAACCCGACCTCGCCAAAACTTTTTAGTAATACTTCCCGGTCCCTAAAAAATCTGAAAAAAATCAGGGTAGCATATAACTTTTCATCCTCTATCCATTTCTGCTATAAAAAAATTTTGAAGTCGATACTCCATTATACTTATTATACTACTGTATATTATTATATAGTCTCAGTAGTTATACTCACACTTTTCATATAATATAATGATTGAAGAATGTTACTTGCATTGACATCTTGAAATACTAAAACATTTGCGTTCACACGGTGGCAGAAGGTGAGTTTCATAGACTGCTCGCTGTGAAGCCCCTGTGAGTAGGAGGGTCGCGACGGTGAGCGCTTAAAGGTGAACTGAAGGGATTGCTTTTTTTTCCATTAGGGAACCTTATATTACCTATCCCATCCATCTGCACTAATTTTTTCATGGCTGACACTTATTGTGCTGCTGTAGGACAATTAGGGAAAAAGTGAAGTTGTGACGTATCAGCGACGGTTGGTTGACTTAAAACTCGCCGCCGTGAAAAAACACACGATCGACCGCGGAAACTGCCGAGGGAACGGCGATCGGCTCGCGATCGCCACTCTCTCGGCAGTTTCCGCGGTCGCTCGTGTGTTTTTTCACGGCGGCGAGTTTTAAGTCAACCAACCGTCGCTGATACGTCACAACTTCACTTCACAGCCATGAAAAAATTAGTGCAGATGGATGGGATAGGTAATATAAGGTTCCCTAAAGGGAAAAAAAAGCAATCCCTTCAGTTCACCTTTAAGGGTCTGGGTGTGAACATGTGAGCCTGCCTGGAGCTGCCGACGATACAGATCTTGGTGAACATTATCATTTCTAATTACTGGTATATTTATTATTTTTATAATTTTATTTGGTGTAAACTAATAACACCTACATAGTGTAATTGATGTTAAAAATTTGTTACAAGCGACCTCAGGTAATGTTAAAAAAAAATGACAAACAATATAAGCTAAAACACACAATAAAAATAACAACGTGAACTAAATAGAGGCTTCAAGTCAGCTGATTTTTCGGTGTTCCCACCCGCTATACCAAACCTATGTAAAAAAAAAAACGTGAATTCGTTTTTTCACTAATAAGAATAAGATTTTTCAGGGAAAATACCTTTACGGAACTTTGGTCCAAACTGAAAAATAAAGTAGATAATTCAATATTTAGATTTTTTACTTGATTTATAACCGAGAAAAGTTAAAAAAACACTTTGCTTCATTTTCAAGTGCAAGATGGACCTTAGCGACAAACAGTTGCGCAGCGAGAGCGCATCACTTGAAGCCTCTATTGTACCGTATACAGGATCTATACTGGTACTGTATGTACTACAGATACAAAACATCTTGGGATGATGTACGCGGCTGACAAAGGAACTAGGATCATGCATTTGTTGCCTTTGTGTCTCGCAAAATCTTTAGTCTGGGAGAAAAAACAGGCTGGACCGGCAATTTTTAATCTCGCTAATAGAAATCTCTTTGCAAATATTTCCCTTCAAGTAGAAACTTGTTCCGTCATATTTCCTTTAGAATTTATTTTCCCAAGCAAATGAGACTTTCTTAACACCTATATATGTTGACAAAATAAGCTCTATTCATGAATCTTATATCAACTCTTCGAAATATGGATATATTTTTTATGTTACGATAAAGTACGAGAAACATCTGTTTTGTTATTACTTTTTTTACCCACCTTGTTTTTATGTACACTTAAATACATATATACAATTTTTTTTTACTTATATATTAGTTAAATTTTTGTCTGTGTTAATTTACATTACTTTTGTTCTAATTTGTTTCAATTGTGTTAACTAGAAAAATGAATTAAAAAGTATAAAAATCTACCTGGCTAGAATTTACGGACTTCAATTGTAAAGTGTAAAATTTACTGCCCTACTAGTTCAAATAAATTTGTCTTGTTTATCATGCTATGTTTTATTTTTATTTTTTTAACTGAGTGCTACAGTATGTTTACATTTTTGAAAATTTAGTTGTTAAAAAAACGTGCAACATTTATGCGTAAAAAAATGTACGCAAAAAAATCTTGTATTTAAATAACGTATCATATTTTAAAGCTTGAATTATTGTTTTAAATTTAATTAAGATTAATTTTAGCTTTATCAAATCGATACTTAAACTAAATTGCAGATATTGGCTTACATTTTTTATGTGACAGTATGTATTAAAAAATCAATCATTCTTGTCTGTTATGAAAACTGTAATGTATATTATATTATACATTTTTCCCCTTTGTATGTAGGTAGAATACAATAATACATTTTATATTTGCCTCGATATTGGGTTTATCGAGTAGAGAAAATTACAGTTTTTCAATTTAATCATTTTAGAACTATATTAAAACACAAACGTATGGGTATTTTTTTATATTTTATTTGTAAAATTATGCAGTAGAATGGACAATTTGCATCAACTTTTTTTAGTAGCTCAATCGAAAGAGGAGGTCGAAAAATACACCTGTGAATTTTATGCAATTTTTATTCGTACTGCATCATGGCTAAAAGAGAGGTCACGTGACCTGGAGCCGGCGCCCGTGTCGCCCGTGACGTCATTGAACTGTCTGGTCAAGCAAACGATTGTCTATATAACGCTTGTAAACAATAAATTAATTGTTGCTTGTTTCCATAGCAACGTGGTTGTTTGCAAGCGTTATAAAGTCGATCGTTTGTTTGACGGAACAGTTAAGTGACGTCACGGGCGACACGGGCGCCGGCTCCAGGTCACGTGACCTCTCCTTTAGCCATGATGCAGTTCGAATAAAAATCGCATAAAATTCACAGGTGTATTTTTTGACCTCTTTCGATTGAGCTACTAAAAAAAGTTAATGCAAATTGTCTATTCAAGATAAAAATTTCTGAGAAACAACTTAAGGATTGACCACAGTTGATTTGGATCACGAAAACGGCCTCCTTGATTCTAATGAGACTTGCAGGAGCCTTTAAGCTCGCCACAATAAGAGGTTGCATAATTTTTCTGAAGTGGATCTGTTCGACCAGTTTTGAGAAAACTGAGGCAGAAGTTAAACATTGGCCTTATGGACGGAAACCGGAAATGGAGCTGTTGTGAGAAAACCGCCCCCTTGAATTTGCTCAAACCATAAGCAATTAAGTTTTAGAGCATCCTCGATTTTTTTAAATTTATTTCATTCGATTCCGTTCAACAGAAATTTTCCGTTTGCGGTTTGTCGTGAGGTCAATCGTTAAAAATAATAAAAATTTGACTAAAATAAAATGCCAAGAGATGCAAAAATATTATTTTAATTCACACTCTACATGATTATAAATAACATCAACTTTTTGTTTTCGTATTATATTACTGTAGCAGAGACGCCCATATTATTTATAATAATTAAGACATCGGGAAGCTAACAATTAAGTCAGTGAGATTCAAGAACTATATACTGTATATACTATAATTGTATAGTCGTTGAGTGAGAATGGCGGGTCCATGTAAACTTAACTTGTTAGCTTCGTTAATACAGAGACTCTGTATTGGTGAGCCTAATACTCATGCATGTATTTTTATATTCTAAATTTCAGTTTACAGTGAAATAAAAAAAAAAAGATTGACTGCACAGAACGTCTGGTAGCATAAACAAAATAAATACAATAAATAGCTGTAGCTTGAAGGATAAACCAGAGAAAATGGATACTCCCCATTAAATGGATACTCTCTAGATAAACTTATGTCTAGTACTTTGGTGACCTGATTGCGAATGTAAATGGAGAATAGAGGCTTCAATTAAGTGATGCCCTCGCGCTACGCAACTGTTTGTCGCTAAGGTCCATCTTGCACTTGAAAATGAAGCAAAGTGTTGTTTTAACTTTTCTCGATTATAAATCTAAATCTTGAATTATCTACTTTATTTTCCAATTTGGACCAAAGTTCCGTAAAGGAATTTTCCCTGAAAAATCTTATTCTTTTTTTGTGAAAAAACGAATTTACGTTTTTTTTACATATATATTTGGTATAGCGGGTGGGAACACCGAAAAATCAGCTGACTTGAAGCCTCTATTTGCATCATTGCGGTTTGTACGTACTGGACAATATTCATTTGCTTTAACTTCAATTTAAACGTGAGATACAAGGAAATGTTATAAAATTGCAATCAACAATATATATTTAATTACGAACGATGCAAATTCTGTTGTCTTCGTATATAACAATTAAATTATTAATTTATGGTTTTAATGAAGCATTTGTGACTCCATTATCGTCATCAGTTTGCATAGTAATTACTTGATCATCAACGCTTATTTCATAATATATTAATTTTGCCTACAGTCGAGTATGAATACATTAAAATATATGAGTTTCTCAAAACATTTAAATATTCTCATTCTTATATTATAAAACGAAAAAAAAAATGCAACTTTCTATAACATTAACAATATATTAATTGTTTTAAAAATTAATGTACCCTTTGCAGTATTGTCCACTTGATATATTGTTTTAATTACTGTTTATAGTGTCATGTGTATAGTGTACGGATATAAATATAAAAAAAGGGAAGCTATGCAGCATCTGAAATAAAATAAAGCAATTGCAAACGACAAGTGTTATTTTATTAATTTGATTTATCTTGTCATGAAAAAAAAGAGTATAAAGTTTAGTAAAATTTTATAGTGTCTATCCGTTCCTTCTTCTCTTTTACTTGCAAATAGCTGCAATGCCGTGCTGATGGGGCAAGTGCTTATCTCTCGTAGTCTAACGTTCTTAACTTGCTAGCCTTAGAGACACTTGTCTCTTTATAATATAACATTGTATTTTCATAAGGATCATTTTCGTATAGTTCAACATTGTTTTTACCTTTCTATAAAAACTATAATACGGGAATATGGAGGCTCATTTTGTAGCGAACACCGATGGATTTACGCGTTTATAGCCATGGGCATAAAGTGTCACGTCTATAGTATACACACATAGGTCAAGTTGTCACTTTAATGTGTCATGAGACCAAAGACTTTGAAACTGAATATGAAGATACTGGAATTTTTTGTTACTTAAAGGCATTGTCTTCTCATCGTAGTTTCAAGAGTCGACGCTAGATGTCAGACTTGTATTATTGCATGTTTATCATTGTGTCTTGGTCGTTAAGAAGCTAGGAAAGCTATAGTGGCGGATGAAGAAGGGAAAGAGGTAATCAGTTTATCATCCCCTGAGACGCTTGTCCTCATTAAACTTCCAACCTTCCCACATCATTTTAGCTCACTTTAAACTCACGCTAAATTAAATTTTGGATTATTTTGGTCATATTTTGTTATAACCTTTTTTTTTACACTTTCATTAATATATATATATATATATATATATATATATATATATATATATATATATATATATAAAATAATATTGTAATAAATTTTAACTAAAAGTTTTAAGTGTGCAATTAAAACCTGAACTCGGTATGTTTGATGTTCTTTAATTACATTTAGCTTATACAGGTGTACCACAATGTAATTCAATTTATTATCTTTTTGTGTCTGTATATCTTATAACAATCAGATATAAAATTTGGATTTTCACTCTATTCGAGCTCCAAGCTCATTGAAATCTGAACTCAACCTTGTTTATTGACTAAAATCTATATAAATATGTCCGAATAATAATGTAAATCCAAGTTTCATGTACCTGTGCATCGTATAAAACAATGCTTTACATATATTTCCACGATCATATTAATTATAATTAATGTATATTAAAATATTAAACTAACACGCAAAAAGTATAAAACAAGTTATTTTATAAAATATTACCTTGTTTGTTTACTCTGCTATAACAATAACGATTCTAGAGATGAATTTGAATTATTAATTTCAAATTTATGTATGTTTATATTAAATAGTTCCTTTGGTTATTTTTTTTTTTTTTATTTCTCTGTATAACACATTGATTCGCTAACAGAGCGTAGTTTGCATGTGGCCAGAAGCAAATATATCAATGATAAAAACATTTTATCGTTTCAATAAAAAAATATTTTTTGTTGTTTTGACGAATGATTGTTTGAAGTTGTCAAATAATAATGATGTACATTGTTCCAATTTTACATCTAAAAGCCTCAGGAAATAATTTGTTTTGACAATTTATTTTTCATATAAATTGGTTTAAAATTGAACCTTAATGAACATAATTATAGTTGATACGGATACAAATTGTTAAAATGAAACTATCGGTGAGACAGATATAATTAAATTAAAAAAAGAAAAGGGGGCAAAATGAGATTAATCATGCAAGTGAATAGATCATAATGAGGTTCAAATTTGCCAGAAAAAACCTTCTATTGCTTATACAAATACATGTATGCCTTAATAGCAAAATGTAATACCCGGTAATTTGGGAATCTTATTGTTGTTTTGAATATCAAATCGAAATACAGCCATGTATCGAGGCAGTTATTAGCTTTATTCCAATCTTTCCCAGCAAACCAAAACCTGCTGGCCTACAGCTGGCCACAGACCGGCTTGCCACTGCTGGCATGCGCTGGCAAGCCATGCTGGTTCTGCGCTTTTCTTGTATACCGGCCAGATGCTGGACCCAGCGCTGGCATGCCATCACAAAATTTAATTTAATTTGCAATTAAATTAAAATCATTCAGTATCACCTGAAAATTATTTTTATGCTTAATTAATATAAGCAAAATAAGAAAAAATTATCAAATTGAATAAAAAAATTGTCACCACCAGGAATCGAACTCAGGACCATTGGCACCGTAGGCAGGTGTCCTATCCCCTACACTTTGGTGATTGTTAATAAATGTTTGATGTTAGTGCTTACTTATTATTCAAAATATTTGAACTTATACGGATATGAAGATTTCAACACAAACTGTAAGAAAAGTAGCATAAAAGTATAATTTTTTTAAAAATTTTAATATTTTCTTACGAATTTAAGTTGAGGGATGTTAGAAATACATGTTTCAAAAATAAAAATTATTTGTCCCGAAAAAATTTTAAAATCAAAATTTATGGATGGCATACCGGTGCTGGCCAGCATGTGGGCCTCTGAAGGCAAGCCGCATGCTGTCACTCCGTCAGATGGCCGACTGCTGGCCTCTGCTGGCAAGCCATCTGCCAGCAGTACCAGCAGCAGACCAGCAGCTGGCCAGCTGTAGGCCAGCAAGGCATGGTTTGCTGGGTTGTTTCTTTGTTTCTTTCTTTCTTTTTTTTTTTTTTTTTTTTTTATTAATTCCTGAGAAAATTATTATAATTATATATGCTGGATAGTGAGATGCATTCAATTAATCCACCCCCCCCCCTTCCAAAAAAAATCAAATTTGTAAATTTTTTACAGAAATATTTATTGTCCTCAAATCAATAGGTGAATAGAGACTGTATAGTAGTGATTAGAAGGTTTTTGCAGCCGTTTTTATTTGCCCCATAAACTCATGTTTTTCCTTGTTTCTACTATTGTATTTTCAGCCTATGAAAGTTTTAATAAAATAAATATCAACATTATTTATGTCCTATTTTGAGCAGTCCATCAATTAAGTTTGTTCAAAAATTAATGTGAAAATTCTAAGCAAACAAAAATTAGCAACGTTTCTGATTTTGTAACCAGAGAACGAATTTTCAGTATATCTCCCTTCACTTCATGACCCTAAGACAGACGAGTTTTGAGTATCCACTTGCACTCACGTGATCGCTCTTTTATTATTGCAGGAGTGACGCGGCAGGTGGGAGACGCCCTGCTGATGGAGCGGTCGCAGCGTAGCGGGCGGGTGGTGAGCATCGGTATCGCTCCCTGGGGCATCGTGGAGAACAACAACGAACTGGTGGGACGCAACCGAGACGTGCCCTACCACTCCATCTCGTCCCCGCGGTGAGTAACTGAATGTCAAGGTCGTCACAATGTTTACGTCAAGATCACGTCTTGTGACGTCATCCGGTGCTCATTTTGAAACGGCTCAAAATTTACCCCTAGCTGCTATATTTGTAGGTATAAATGTAAGAGAGTCTTAAATTTAAAAGGCTATATACATTTAGAATATATCGAGAGACTCTCGCGGCAAAATGCTCACTTTCCATTTTAAGAAGGTTGTAAAATATATAGCTAGAATAGTAATAATAGACCTTCTTGATTTGCAAAGTGAGTATTTTGCCGCAGAAGCTACGATATATAATTATAGGTCTTTTCGTAAATAATCGATTCTTTCTGATTGTGCATTTACGAACAGACCTAACTAATATGTATTTACTCTATTTACCTGTATTTTTTTTTTTTACATACCGATCTCTTTTTTTTTTCTTGCATTTCCAGCAAATCGTGCTGTCCCGATGTGCATATATATGCTATCAAATTTCTCTTGAAAATCAAGGACTGTTTACATTCATTGCACTGTTTCTGACTAAATCTTCACTTTATTAAGAAAATGGTTTGTTTGTATTTAGTATTTACAACTGTATACACCTCACTATACAATATTATATAATATATATATATATCAGGGGCGGCTCGTACTATAGTACTGCGGTACTGCAGCCCCCCCAGAAATTTTGGAAACAAACACACAATTAGAAACATCAAATATTCCTATAATTTTTCTGAACTTTCCAGCAAATTTTTATCAGTTCTAACATTTAAAATCATGACATTTTTGCCGCTGCCGCGTAAATTTATTCCCTCAGCGCTGCCCAGCGGAAGGTACTGCCACTACTAGCAGTAGCCCAAAGCAGTGTTCCCACCCTCATTCTCCTCCTCTTCAACTCCCACTCAAGCCGTGTGATTTTGGAGCGATCGGGGACTGTGCGATCGGCAGTACCCGCAAGCTCATTGGTTCAACAGAACCAATGAGCTTGTGGTATTTGACACGCGGGAATAATTTCAACAACACTTCGAAGACCTTTCCTGTAATATGGTTTCATTAAGCAGATTAACAAAATTTTAATTACATTCATCAATGAATATACTAACAAAGATTGACTAAATATATTGAAGCATCTGAGGAATGAAGACCAGCACTTTTATTTTACTTTAGTAAAAATATGACTGTCCCAAAAGAACCAACACTTGTCTTTTGAAAATTAAGTGGTGCATGCATGTAAACAATCGTGAGATCTCACGTTCGAACAACGACAACAACAGGTTTCTTACTAACCACGCAGTTAGCGCCAGTCTAACTCGATGGCACTAAACGTCAATCGAATTAATTAAGTGAGAAATCTGGATAACTTAATTCGTTCGTGAATCGCGACCATGTATTTTATTATAAATTATAAGTTTTCCAGGAACAAGTCGATATACATGGGAGCTATTTATTTATTAATTGTTCAGTTCAGCATTTTATACCATTAATGTGAAAATTCAAACTTAAAAATAAAACAAAAACAAGTTGTAAAAGTGTACGAGTATACAAAATATAAGAAAACGTTAACTACTACAGGATGAGAAAAATATATAGCTTATTTTCCCGGGTTTGCGTGTACCGGCAGTACATTATTTAGCAGCAAATATGCGATAGTAATCAAAGAAATATTGCATGGCCAAAAAGAAAATAAAACAACAATAAAAAAATTGGGATCTTTGATCTGTTATACCGCTCGAGAGGTTTCTCATATGCGCGCTCAAGCCAATTATACCGATGTGTCGTAATTATAGGGTGATCAGAACTGCATGAACATCAAACAAATTGATCATGGTATATACTATAATATATGTAAAAAATTAGGCAACAACCAGAATCTAATATAAATTTTTAAATACAAAATTTAATAAAAAAATAAGAAATGAAATTTTTATGAGAAAAAATTACATTATTAAACATTATTTCATTATTATTAGTATTTATTTAATCGAGAAAAAAATAATCGTAATCCTGTTAAGGTAGAGATAACACGAATCAGCTGACCCAATGCTAAAAAAATCTCATTCATGAAAATTATGAAAAAAAAATAATAATAAAATATTCTCCTCTACATTATCCCCTATATCACTAGCTAAAATATCAGGTACACAAATTCGAGCTAGTTTTCGAGTTATTAATTTTTAATGTTGACTAATTTAACATGGAAGTTTCATTTCTCCATCTCCATGTTAAATTAGTCAACATTCAACAACTTTAAAAATTAGTAACTCGAAAACTAGCTCAGTTTTGTATACTTGATAATTTAGCTATACATGATAGGCGATGTATTATAGAGGAGAACATTTTATTATTATTTTTTTCGTAATTTTCATGACTGAGATTTTTTTAGCATTAGGTCAGCTGATCCATGTTATCTCTACCTTAACAGGATTACGATTATTTTTTTCTCAATTAAATAAATACTAATAATAATGAAATAATGTTTAATAATGCAATTTTTTCTTATAAAAATTTCATTTGTTATTTTTTTATTAAATTTTGTCTTTAAAAATTTACATTAGATTCTGGTTGTCGCCTAATTTTGTACATATTGTATATACCATGATCGATTTATTTGATGTTCATTATATACATTGCGTAAAAATTATACCAGACATTCAGGTTTCATATTAACAATGCAGTTTGATTGACACTATTATTTAAAAAAAAAAGGCTTAAAACAATATTTATTTTTATATATTTTTCTTACCACGTGAAAATACTTATGAATTAAAAAAAAAATAATTAAAAATTGGATATTATACTAAGTTTGAAACATTCAATCACGATTTCAAAAGGGCTCGCCTAAGTGCATGTCATAACAAATTATAAATAAAATGCAGGCATTTTTTGTTTTTAGATAATTTCTGCTTCTTTGTTGGGAGCATTATTAGCATTATTATATGATTTTGTCATAATTTTACCCTAAAAAAGGGGCGTGTCCTTAAAAAAAATCGCACCTGCGGCGGGCCATTGGGGGGCTCCGCCCCCCAAACCCCCCATGGTGTTCTGCTGGTCCCATGTCAGGCAGCACCCCCACGGAAAAGGGGCACGAGCCGCCCCTGATATATATATATATATATATATACAGTATATAGTATGTACACTCGTCGACTTGGAGAATTTCCCATTTGCAGCCTTGTTAATCACCATACTCTGTATTATTCTCACGGGGCATTGTGATTATATTGATAAATAAGGCTATAATACAAAAGAAATTTTCCGATGCGACATATATATACATCAAATACATATAGTTGAGCTGACTGTTACTAGATTTACTGTATGGATTTTTTTTTTTAATTAACGTACAGTTAAAATTATTTTAATGTAAAAAGTAAGAATGCCCTGCATAGAATGCAGTTACAAAGTAATGCGCCAGAGAGAACAATTTTGTAACACTTCTGTATTCTGAGCCACTTTGATCTTTTTTTAACATGGTAATGTTATGATAATATGCAGAAAAGTATGCGGATGATGTCATGAAAATACACTTGCATTATACATTATAAGAACTACAAAACAGGAACACACATCCTTCCAGATGTATAACGATAAGTTCTCTACACTATGTAGCATTTTATCCTAAAACTTATTACTTTTTAATCTGTATACGTATAATAAAACCCCGAACCATTATCAAGGGTAAAATAAATTGATTCCATGAATACTGAAGGCAACATTTATATATATATATATATATATATATATATATATATATATATATATATATATATATATATATATATATATATATATATATATATATATATATATATATATATATATATATATATTATTTAGCTTGATAAATATAAAAGAGAGAAGATCGGATATTTTGCTGATCGATGTACTGGGAGACACTGCCTCTTCCCCGTTCTATGTGAGCATAAAGGCGAGTTAAAATAAATAGGATTACATGCAGCGACGTGACGCGACTACTGCACCTCTGTTAGTGAGATGTAGGAATATAGAGATGTGTACAGACCAGAGCAAAAATAATGGAACATATTATTTTATTCAAAATGCAGTTTGCTCAGTTTGATTTTTCTTTGTTGTTATTATTTTCATAGCAAAATTACAGTCCTACCAATGCTCACAGCCATAAAGGTAGGATAGGTGCTGGTGTAAAATTTCACGCTAAAAAAAAAAAAAAAAAAAAAAAAAAAAAAAAAGAGAGACTATAAACAAATAGTAAATAAATGTCTACATAATAATATACCGGTACAGACGGGTGACAGAATGACTATAATATGGAGTATCGACCTCAATTTTTTTTATTGCAGAAATGGATAGAGGGTGCAAAGTTATGCTACCCTCATTTTTTTCAGATTTTTTAGAGCTCAGGAACTATTTTAAAAAAATGTATTGAAAGTTCTTTTTGTGGCGTCACGAGACGCCGCTCCTTAAGAAAAAGATATGACTTGCTGCCGCGTGACGTCACAAAAAGGACTTTCAATAACTTTTTAAAAATAGTTCCCGGGCTGTAAAAAATCGGAAAAAAATCAGGGTAGCATAACTTTGCACGCTCTTTCCATTTCTGCAATAAAAAAAACTGAGGTCGATACTCCATTATTGGCAACATTGCCCTGCCAGGCCAGAAAATAAAATATTATATAAATTATAGCGTATAAGTATAAACAGTTATGATG
This sequence comes from Siphlonurus alternatus, assembly GCA_949825025.1. Lineage (NCBI taxonomy): Eukaryota > Metazoa > Arthropoda > Insecta > Ephemeroptera > Siphlonuridae > Siphlonurus > Siphlonurus alternatus. The sequence continues at coordinate 44,598,784 of OX463781.1, forward strand.
CCACCTCATTAAAAAAAATACATTTACAATTTTTCTCTTTGTGTCTTGACAGATGATACATGGCAGTATCACTATGTTCACGTGATGGTTTTTAAATACGGATTCGTGAATGCCATGTAAACCTATTTAAGTAATAATTATACGTAGTAGGTCATTCAATTTCTAACTTATATAATAATATATATAAATATATATATACTCTTAATCTTGCACAGAAATTTTATGCAATTATTTCATATTCGGTAGGTCACTGTATATATAGTGTTTAATAACTGCATATAATTTTATATCATAATTGTTTTTACTAAATTATTTTACAACTCATACACGTATATATATAAATTTATTTGAATATTTAAATTTATGTTTTAGATTTATATTCAGTTCAAAAAATTCAAATTCAAAAATCAAAATTCTTTGTTCAATCCATTTCTCTTACAATCAATGTATCAAGATAGATGTTTGTTGAGGTTAGTAAGACAGGTCATGTAGGCAAGTAAGCCAGAGGAGTAATTAATTATTTACATTAGTAGATTAAACAGACTATAATTTAAGTTAATTCAAAGTTTTAGTTCATGTAGCTCTTCACGTTATAAAAACATTTTTCAAGTAACATATCCTTGACACTTGCGTGGAATAGCTTATCACTTTCGATGCACTTTATATCACAATGTGTTATGTTAATTTATACTTGAAAACGGAAAAAAAAATAATGCTGTAACAGCAACTTTTTTTTTAATATTATTCCCCCACCGGTGGTAAATATGACATCAATAAAACCACAAATCAAGCATGTCTACAGCTACACACAAAAATGTAACAAAAGTATGACACAAGACAATAAACTCGTTTATAAATTATTTTCAGTACGTTTTTGTTTTGTTTTGACACTTCCATTGGGAACCCAACTTTGTTTTGTTCCGTGACATTTGAATTGATAAAAATTGTACTTTGATCTAAACAGCCTAAAATCTAAAAATGCCTTTGTCCAATAAATCTCTCTCCTTTGACAAGTAGAAAATTTATTCCACTACAAAATTTAATGTAAACCATTTTATTGTGAAACATTATAATCTGGTGACTGTGCATATTTTTTTTGTAACGATGAATATATCTTTAAATCTTAAAAACGATCGACGTAATTATGTCTTCAATGATATTTTATTAACATCAGTTAATGTTACAGTAAACGAACGTTACATTATAATTTATTTTGTAATAATGAAGAAAATTAGCAGATCATTGAGAACAAAAACATTATAAGTTGTATTTATTTATTTTTTTTTTTTTTTTACGAAATCAATTAAGACAACATTGCTAGCGTACTAAAGGTGAATTTACACGAGTGATTTTTAGCTAGCAACGTGACGGGAATAATGAGCACTTAATATAAATTCAATTGGCGGCCATATTTGGAGATTAAAAATAGCATCGAAATTCAATCAGCAATTTTGCTCGGTGAATTTACTTTAGAATTTTTTTTCACAGCTTTAATCATAATCGCGTCGGATATAGCCATTGCCGCTCATATAACGAAAGCTACCTCAACACATCGTAACAGAAACATGCTAACAGAGTTTTGCGTGGAGTTCTAAATGACCCTGATTCATGAATATATTCATTAACAACTCTCAAAGTAATTTTTTTCAATATTTTTAGACATGCATAATATAGTATTATATTTATGTAGACTCTGCGCTTGGTGAAAAGGATTTCCGATTTGACTCGATCGTTCTCCTTTAGTTTGGCGCCTGTTTCTAAGCAACCCGCAACTCAAAGCTGTGCAGCAGGTGGCTTGCCGTGCAGGGGCATTCATTCCACCACCAAAAAAAAAAACTGTTCTCGACACCACGAATTAAAATTTCAGTATCGGAGAATCAGGGAAGGTATCTTTAATGTTTCAATACAACAGATTTACACGTGTATAATATACTAGAGCTTCCTCTTTAGTTTATGTCAACGTTCCTTTATTAGGCGCTTGCGTGTGACGTCAGTGTGACCTTGGATCGGGAGTTTCAACAGTCGTCCGCCAGTCGTCGATGGTGGCCTGGTGGAACTCCGCAATGTACAAGCATAGGAGAAAATATTAAAAAATATATTTAAAAATATATAAAGAAAAGATTCTGAATTCTGAGGTGAGCAAAAGTTTTTAAATTTTATTTTAAACATTTTGTTCACCTCACATTTTTTATTTTCATTTTAAATAATTTATAATGTATTTTTTTAATCTTTCGCCTGCATGTGGAGTTCTCTACCACTCCACCGGCATGGCAAGCTGCGCGCGCATGTTTTCACTCAGCCCCTGTAAAGTAGACTGATTGCGTTGCTCGTGCAACCGCCTTTACCAGTACCCACAGTATAGAGAAGATAGTAGAGAAAGTCGTATGTTAGAATCGAAGTCGAAAACTGCTCGCGTCAACGGCATGTTTGTCCGCCGCAATGTTAAAATCATAGGAAAGGGGCACGACCAAATGGGGCATCCTGCAATGTTATGGTATAAGAGAATCAACTATAATCTGCTCTAACTCGGAAATTATTAAAGCTAGCACAGTGGAACTTTCACTAAAATATTAAAAAAAAATATAGTATTTTTTACAAAAAAAAAAAAAAGTAAGCTCTTAACCCAATATTCAAAAAGTGTCAAAAATTGACTTCAGCTCCCCCGTAGCGCAGGTATGGGAGTTTGGCTACTATCTTTCCTGTACTGTGCCAGTACCAGGTTAAGACACGCGTGAATTTCGTGCGTCATTTGTTGTCATTTTTCAGGACCCATTGTACCGCGAAATTTCAAAAATAGCATTGCATGATGGGCGCATTCAAAGTTTCGCGTGTAAAGGAACGTTGGTTTATGTTACATTTTTATGTAAAGATATGAATCAAGTATTTTCTTTTGATAAACGTTTTGGGTGTCTCGATATTAATAATAAAAATCTCATTAATTTTAACCAGTTTATAATTTTCTTCTCCCTTTTCACTTTTTAGTATTAAATATAGTCTGCAAATATGAAATATTTAATCTCGTCTAATGAAAATGTCTTATATCAAAAGAAATTATTTTTTAATTAAACATTTAACTTACACTGGTTGTTTTTAGAGTTTAAAGATTAGCAGCTTATTTATATTGACCTACTAGTATATACAGTATAGTGTATAAAATTTATGAAAACAAAATCTTCATTCTTGTTTTATTTTATTTTCTTTTTAATATGAAAAAATATAATAATTTTTCACGTTTCTGAATTCATGCCAAGATATTTATAATACATTTTTTTCAGAAGTTTATGTATAAAATTGTTGCTTTAGGCAGCCACAACAAAGGTGGTTGAGGGAGAGAGTTTGTTTAATATCAGTATTATCTGTGCACAGTTTGCAAAACGGCCCGAGGAAAATTTTGTGGGGCTGTATTGATCCACTGCTGCTTATATATAGTTATTAAAATACAAACACAGGAGCGAGAGTGCTATTTTACGGTATAATTATTCTCATTTTGAAATATTCATTAATCAGAGAGTAAATACTTTATTTTAAACAATGTGTTTTATTAATGTACATATATATAATATATATTATAGAGAGAGAATTTACATTGTCTAAATTTAAATTTCTATCTTACATCAGAAAGTAATATAGTGTGTTCTACTGTACTGTATTGCATGCATAATTTATAAAAATTATTTTTTTACATATATATAGGAAGTATAGACGATTAATTAATAATTGATTGCTAATGATAACTTCATTCCTCAAAATGATTCTGATTGATTGATATTTTGGGACAATTGACACATTTTGGTAATATATGCCCCCTGTGCGGTCTTTTTCCTTACGGGGTTTTGTTGCTTTTTTTTTTTTTTGTGTGACAAAATGATTCTGCATGTATTTTAATAAAGAAATAGTTTTATTTTCTATGATCTTTTACTATTATAAACTCTTCATCTTTATGTCTCATATTATATGAAAGATGGATTCAAGTGAACACTATATTCACCCCTACTGTTTTCTGAAGAAATGTGAATCGAGATCGAGATATTGTATATAAAAGCTGTATATAAAAGCTATATAGACATAATGTGATGCTACACATTAAAAAATATTAAATATCTTCATTAAACAACAATATTGTTTTTCCGATGATGCCAGGGTGACTCACTTTACGATGAGCGTTTACAATAAGTGGAGGAATGCAAGAGAAAATTGATTGCATTTCTATAAATTATGGCTATAAATCGTTAGGTGCAGTTTATTTCCATGGGATGTGTGGATATGTAAACGTGTTACTCTTTCCCTCTACTACATCGTATATTCATTATAACATAATGGAAACATGTATGTTTTATGATGTTACAAAACCTCTAACCGATTCTCTCTAATATCAATGAATTTTACTATTATGTATTGACTTAATGGTAAAATGAATTGAAAACTAGGTTAAAGAAACATTAGTTAACTTCGCAGCAGAAATGCCAACATTCACATACTCATGAAAAATATGCTAAACATTGGAATACATCTGATATTACATTTAATATTTATTTCTGGCAACAATTTATAAATTTGACATTTAACCCTAGCATTACCAAAGAGAAAGAGCTATATTTACTAAGAACTATTTACCCAGCATACAGTCGTTTGGTCGAGACGACACGCAATAGCGTGTGACCAAAAATCGCTTTAGTAATATTGGGTGCGATTCACGAAGCAGTTAGCCAGGTTTCTAACCACGTTTAGCTTAACCACACACGTTTGACAATTTAACTTTTACTTGTTAAAGCACCTAGTTAAACGTGGTTAAGCTAAACATGGTTAAAAACCTGGCTAAAGGTGGATTCACATGGCGATTTTTATCATGCGACGCGACGCGAATAATGCGCACTCGCTTTAACATCAATTGGCGGCCATATTTGGCGATTAAAAGAAAAAGAGCATCGTAATTAACGTGTTTACCGGCGAATTCGCCGCCGCATATAGGATTCACAGCTTTTACGTCAAAATCGCGTCGCATCGAAGTTGTCGCCATCTGAATCCGCCTTAACGCTTCGTGAATCGCGCCTAATAGAGTTAATAAATATTCAACACAAAGAATATTTTGACTTTTAAACATTACAGAAATTAGAATTCTTCTAACTTAGGCCTTAATCATAATTACATTTAGCAAATTAAGGATAAAATATAATGAATTACGTTACATATATTTTTATATGCTAGCTATTGCTCCTCATTTGTGTAATATTTTTTCAGTATAATTTAAATTGTGAAGGTGCCTCATATTTCCTTCAAAATATTAACAGAACTTGTGTCTATACACTCATTAGCTTTCAATCACAGTTTAGTATTAATGTTGTAATTACATTCATGTAATTGATGACGCTGATTAATAATACAAATAATTTTATACCTACAATTTTCAACTATATGTTACTAAAATTAAAACAAAATACTCTTTGAAATTAATTTTGTGTTAACGATTAATGTCAGTTACTGCTGGAGTCAAAGAATATTTCTCTGCAAACGAATCGAATGAAATAAAAATTTTAAAAAATCGAGAATGTTCTAAAACTTAATCGCTTATGGTTTGAGCAAATTCAGTCTTGCAGTTTTCTTACAACAGCTTCATTTCCAGTTTTCGTCCATAAGGCCAATGTTAAACTTCTACCTCAGTTTTACAAAACTGATAAGACAGATTCGCTTCGAAATTTGTATGCCACTTATTGATGGTGAGTTCTAAGTCCCCTGCAAGTCTTGTTGCATTCAGGCGCTACGATTGCAAGATATCAAGCTACTGATATTTATTCTTAAAATTAAGTTGAAAGTTGAAAGAAATTTTTACACATGTATGAAAAATTAAATAAAACAATTTTAATGCTTGATAAATTATTTCAATTTCAAACAAATCTTCAATTTACAGAGTAAAATTATTTACGATTCATGCCATTAAATATTAAAAATACATGAAAATTTCCATCCTCTTCTTTCTGACTCAAAGTAAAATTTAATTTGTTCTTCTAATCCAGTTTTAAATTCGGGTATTTCTATACTATTTAATTAATAAGCTATTTTCTTTGACGTGAAATTTGAGGTTTACTTTAAGTAAGGAGGGTTAAATGTTGTAAAATTTATACATATTCTTTGGTACTAATATTACCTTAGCATTCTATATAACATTGTCACTTAAAATTGGATTCTTCATTTATATTTTAGTAATAATTTAGCATTGTAAATTGTAATTTAGCATTGACATGAAACATAAATTCATCTGGATGTTATATAATTTTCACAGACTTCACACAGTATATAACGTTTCACTTCTATACGTCTAATGTTTTACATTTTAATTAAATGTTATAAATAGGAGATAAAATGGTCTTTGAAGTCTTTGAACTCAAAATTATACAAGCTAAAGGTGTATTTTCATGGAGCGATGTTGAGTAGGGCGAGAAAGGTGTACTTTAATTACTTCAGTATATCGAATGACCGCAACACCTGTTACCAGTATAATATTTTCCTTTTTGTTTTCCGTATATAATATTTTGTTAAATTTTTTATGTTTTTTTTTTTTTTTAAGAGTATATTTCAGCAGTAAACGGTGCGATGTGCAGATTGTTACCTACACGGTAGAGAAGGCACACTTTATTACAGGAGCTCTGTTGGAGAGCTTTGCACTATTTATTGGCTAGGGAGCGATTGGTTCGCCCCCACTGTACTTAAATTCAGTCTCCCGCAATGCCTATTTGCTCTCGCCCCTTAACAGCACCGGTCCCATGAAGTACTGCACGAGTACGATCAATACACAATATTACAAACCTCGATTAGTTAATTTTTTTTGCAACATCATTGCATGGAAGGAAATAATAAATTAATTGCATATATTTTTGTATAAATAAACATAAGTCTGTGTAGCATTATATAATCTATAAGGTCAAAATGTTGTATTTTTTTTAACGTTATTTTGTTTATTTTATTTTGTTTGACATTTGTATTTAACTATCATGTTGATGAAAATTATTGTGATCAGCATTGTTAAGATGTTATTATATTACATTAATTTTAAATTATTATTATTCAGTATACTGTATAATATAGTTAAGCCTTTTTTTTTTTAAATATATTGGAGGTTATAGATAAATAATGTATTATTATTTATTTTTTTATTTTTTGTAGCGGACGACAAGAGTTATAGTTAAACTTTGACCGGTACATGTCTTGTAAATGAATAATTAAATAAGTAATTGATAATTAATTAAATAATAATAAGCAGCTTAATAAGGAATTAATGAAAACCTGACAAATATTAAATTAAAACTTTGCCTTTAAATACCTGAGTAGAAGTTATTTTATGAACAACGAATTTAAATCAATAATGTTTCAACTGACTAAATAAATGTCTTTTGTTGATTTAGCCAACTTTTTTTCTTTCTTTAAAAGTTTACTTGAATTGTTTTTTTTTTAATTAATTAAAGTAATCAACTGAAGCAACTGAAGCAACTAGTAGTTGTAATTATGATCTATTCTCAGAAACGAATCAAGAGGGAGAGCTAATCAGTAACTACAGTATATAATAATCAACTTCTTTCAACGCCTGGCAAATGTACAACATACATGAAAAAAAATTAGTGCAGAAATGAATAGAGGGTACCAAATTATGCTACTCTGAGTTTTTCAGATTTTTTTGAGACCCGGAACTATTTTTAAATAATTATTGAAAGTCCTGTGATTTCAGTTGGCACCCCTGAATTCTTGATAAAAAGGATAGAGACTGGACGCCTATTGACGCCTCCAGGAGGCGTGGCCGCACTTTCAGTAATTATTTAAAAATAGTTCTGGGTTTCAAAAAAATCTGAAAAAATTCAGAGTAGCATAATTTGGTACCCTCTTTTCATTTCTGTAATAAAAAATTTTCACGTATGTTGTCCATTTTTTTTTTTTTTTTTTTTTTTTTTTTGTTGCACAAACTTTATATCACAGGAATGATGTTGAAAAATAAGCATATTTTTTGGCTTATCGTAGACAGAACTACCACCTGAATTATGGAGTATTTTTAGAAGTATTAAATGAAGAAAAGAGCAAGCACATCATGCATTGGGTAAAAAGAAATAAATATATAATTTGAAACATGAGGACTGGTATTTGATAGCAACGACTCTCGATTCCATATTCATATTTGACGGATTTGTGTAGCGAGCAGAGACACCTATAATCTCTCGGTCACGCATCCGGGGAACAAAGCTCGGTCTTTCAAGAGGATCAAATCCTCTTCACTCAAGCGCCTTTGTGTTAGCGTGGCTGCTCTATCGATTGTCTGTCACTTGACTGTCGCCACCGCACCCCGCAGTGGACAGTTGTGACAGACTTCGTTCTTCTTTTTTGAAACATTTTCAAGTTCAAGCTTCTCGAAATGTAATCAAGTGATATTTCCCATCAGAAATAATCACAGACACCCGTGTCTATTAATGGCGAGAATATTAACCGAAATTTCAGAGGTTCATTGTTTTCCGGGACGGTAGCGTTGCGTTACCGAGCAGTGTAGCCACATTAAGTTACGCACCCGCCTCGCATGAAGAAGGTTACGGGTTCGAATCCCGGTTTATGTTGAGATACTTTCACCACTTTTCCAGAGTTCAGACAAGTGCCCTGCATTCAGGAGATGCACCTTAGGGTATACCGGGCTTCCTGCTACAAGTTTCCATGGTTTCCTGTAGCTAACTGCATGCCGATTGGTGGGAAGTTTGACTTAGGCCATGGCTGCTTGTATTAATTTGTGTGAGTTTGTTATAGAAATACTGTTAAAAAGTTTGAATGCTTACACCAATAGCAGAATATACTGTAGTTAGCTAATATTGTAAAATAAATAAATGAATGAATGAATGAATGAATGAATGAATGAATGAATGAATGAATGAATGAATGAATGAATGAATGAATGAATGAATGAATGAATGAATGAATGAATGAATGAATGAATGAATGAATGAATGAATGAATGAATGAATGAATGAATGAATGAATGAATGAATGAATGAATGAATGAATGAATGAATGAATGAATGAATGAATGAATGAATGAATGAATGAATGAATGAATGAATGAATGAATGAATGAATGAATGAATGAATGAATGAATGAATGAATGAATGAATGAATGAATGAATGAATATAAATATATAAATAAAAAACAATTATGGCATTAAAGAAAAAAAAGTCCACAATAAATATTTTCTACATTAATTTAAAAAAAAAGAATGAAATTTGATTTTTAATGAATACATAAAAAAAATATGCACATACAAGTTAATTATTATCACCATGCATGCACCCTTAATATCCCGTTATTATGTGCGTGCAGGGTTTTGTGTATAACGTATAATAAAATCATTAATATCCGTTTGTGCTTTTTAGTTTTAAGTCTAATTTTTTTCTCTTTTATACAGTATTTTAATGTTTAAACTTTTGTACAAAACAAAAAACGCAAAATACTGCTCATATTATTTTATTTTGCATACAATTAAAAATCTAATTTCCGCAAGTCTCTATATTGATTAATTGTTTAGCATGTTCACAATTTCGCTTTATCGATTTTTCCTACTTGCGTATTCGTGGTCAAAGTCACGCCTGCAGGCTGTGTTTTAGGCTACCCTTCGTACGTGCCTCAATTCACAACACATAATATGTTGGTTTATCAATAAACAAAAATGTCACTTTCATCTTATAAATGTATGTGTTAGTAAAAAGGAATAATATCGTATTTGCTTTATTTTTTAATGATTTTTTAGTTAAAAACATATTTCAAACTTTGAGTGTATTATTATCCATAACAGAAGAAGCTACGCCACATCTTGTAATAAATAGTACGTGACAACTGTTTTACGTTGGGTGACGTCACAAATCATGTAATAATGACGTCACAGTCATGTTACATGCATGATACATAATTATACAATATTAATAATTATACATAGTATATTATGTTTCAAATGGTTGTCTACATTTTTTATATTATTTTTTTCAATCTACTAATTGTCAATGAACTGTTTGTATAATATTGTATATTATACCAAATTAACTTTAAAGAGATTTCTTAGTTAAAGATTAATTTGAAAAGAGTCCTGTAAATAATAATTATAGTTTAATATAATTAATCCCTAGTAAATAACTTTTTCGTGCAAAGGATATTCATATTGAATTTTATTTCACTTTTCGGACTTTGACCATCGCAACATTACTACACACAGAAGGATTACATCGAACACCGGCAAAGGTAAAAATCCGAAAAGTGAAATAAATTTCAAAATAATTAATCCTCTCAAAGAGTCAATAATTTTTTATTGGTATTAAAATTTTATCGAAATAAATTTTACCTCGGAATGAGTATACTATATCCCAATGTTAAAGGATCCCCTGCGTCATGTTTCAGGTCCAAGTTCGCGGTACTCAACAACCGGCATGCGTACTTCCTGTTGGTGGACAACGGTACAGGAGGCAGGTACGGCGCTGAGATCATCCTGCGTCGCAAGCTCGAGAAGTATATCTCCAACCAGAACCTGCACCCCTGTGAGTTTACCTTTCTTGTGTTGATCTGGCCTGCAGTGTTTACTGAACCCTCCCTAGGGACGTATTCCAGCAACTTATGATAGTGCTTTATATTGAACTTTCTGTTTGTAACTTTCAAATTGCAGAGGCATAATATTCGCTGAACTATATAATATAATATTTAAAATAAAAGAATATACCTGCTGTTTTAAACATCCTCACAATATCTTAAGTTACCGTTTTTAGTAATTATTTTACAAGGGTTGACGTACAGGGTATTTACAAGGAAATAAAATCATATTTACATAATTGGACTTGTTTCTCAAATGATTTATCTAGATATTATTTAATAAGGTTTCTCACTAAACTGTTTTACTATAATGGAGTTTAACTAGCACCAACCGTGCATGGCTAGTATAAGAAATCTGATTTGTGAATTGTAAGATTGCGTTTTTGTAGCGCTGCAAAAAAAATGCATGTCACATGTGAAAAAAATTTATTGCAAAAATGAATAGAGGGTACCAAATTATGCTACTCTGAATTTTTTCAGATTTTTTTGAGACCAAGAATTATTTTTAAATAATTATTGAAAATGCGGCCATGCCCCCTGGAGGCGTCAATAGGCATCCAGTCTCTATCCTTTTTATTAAAGTATAACCTGAAACTTTGTCTGTCATAGTCAAGAGGCGTGGCTACACTGGCAAGTCTGGCAACACTGTTGCACTTATAGTAATGCGAATAATTAGGCAGGAGGGGGAGGTGACTACAGTCCCTTTGAGCGTTGCCAATTTTCTTAGGGCATATGAGAAACAATCATCGCCACGGTTCGAAATATATGAAAACAATTCAGAAAAATAGTCCAAAAAATTAGCTTTTAATCTATGTAAAATTTAAGAAAAAATCTCGAGCTGTTTTTGTGAAATGTTGATTAAAAAATTTTACACTGAAAGGATACAAAATACCAAAATACACATTTGGATAAATTAATTATAATTAAACCAACGGTTAAAAAAATCTAAAAAAAAAAACAGTAGTATTTGGACAATTGTAGTAAGTTTACCAAATTAATTTCAAGAACATCATTCTGTCGATATGACTTTTTTCGTCCGAATATATCAGGTTAAGCCTTAAGGATTCAGGGATGCCAACTGAAATCACAGAACTTTCAATAATTATTTAAAACTAGTTCCGGGACTCAAAAAAATCTGAAAAAATTGAGAGTAGCATAATTCGGTACCCTTTATTCATTTCTGCAATAAAAACTTTTCATTTATGTATGTTGTCCTCATTGTAAATCCAGTCTATAAAGTTACATGTCTTATGTTTCAGGCACGCACTGCAGCATCCCCGTGGTGTGTCTGGTGATCGAGGGCGGGACCAACACGATCCGCGCCGTGCTTGAGTACGTCACGGACGAACCCCCCGTACCAGTGGTGGTGTGTGACGGCTCCGGGCGAGCTGCGGACCTGCTCGCATTCACTCACAAGTAAGTGCGTTTTCGATTTGATTTGGAGGAAAATGTGTACGTCATCCCTATTTATCTTTGATTTGACATCACTATAAACCTTGTCCTTTGTCCGTCAATATAATTCTTATGTGAGGGTTGTGTAACGTCAAACCAAAGATAAATGGGGACAACTTTAGCATGTACCATACAGAGCTTGTACTGTGTACTTCTGGTGCACTCGATTATTGAAATTAACAATTTCCATGCGTAAACGAACACATAGTAGGTACAGTAATAGAATTCGTAGTATAACATTGGTAGCAATTTAATTAATTGTAGAGTTTAGGTGGAACATTGATTTACTCATCAAATGAACTACAGATGTACAGCTAGCAATTAAACAAAATAAAAATTAATGTGTTAGCATGAACTTTACCTCTACTTAATTTTATAGGTATTGTCATATTGGAGGCACTGTGAACTTGAACGTTATTTGGGGATTGCTAGACTTCCTTTTTCTATACAAAAATTTAGAAATTTGTATATTTTTGTTTCTTACAGCTCTAATCAGGTAGGGTAGGGTAGTTGTCTTAAGGCCTCAAAATCCGTTTTTTTTTTCTGATTGAATCTTCAAAATTCCTTCATATTCAAACTCCTAGGGTCCAATTACATGACGTCAGGTGATTTCAGCCTGATCGAGCTAAAATTAGAAGTTTTGGTTTTGTCAAGTTTTGCCGTTTTCACTGTTTTGAAGTTTAAGACCTCAAAATCCGCCTTTTTTGTATGTTATTGAATCTTCAAAATTCCTTCGTATTTGAACTCCTAGGGTTCAATTACATGGCGTCAGGTGTTTTCAGTATGATCGAGCTAAAATTAAAAGTTTTGGTTTTGTCAAGTTTTGCCGTTTTCACTGTTTTGAAGTTTAAGGCCTCAAAATCCGGCTTTTTTGTTTGTGATTGAATCTTCAAAATTCTTTCGTATTTGAACTCCTAGGGTTCAATTACATGGCGTCAGGTGTTTTCAGTATGATCGAGCTAAAATTAAAAGTTTTGGTTTTGTCAAGTTTTGCCGTTTTCACTGTTTTGAAGTTTAAGGCCTCAAAATCCGGCTTTTTTGTTTGTGATTGAATCTTCAAAATTCCTTCGTATTTGAACTCCTAGGGTTCATTACATGGCGTCAGGTGTTTTCAGTATGATTGAGCTAAAATTAAAAGTTTTGGTTTTGTCAAGTTTTGCCGTTTTCACTGTTTTGAAGTTTAAGGCCTCACAATCCGGCTTTTTTGTTTATGATTGAATCTTCAAAATTCCTTCGTATTTGAACTCCTAGGGTCCAATTACATGGCGCCAGGTGTTTTCAGTATGATCGAGCTAAAATTAGAAGTTTTGGTTTTGTCAAGTTTTGCCGTTTTCACTGTTTTGAAGTTTAAGGCCTCAAATTCCGGCTTTTTTGTTTGTGATTGAATCTTCAAAATTCCTTCATATTTGAACTCCTAGGGTCCAATTACATGGTTTCAGGTGTTTTCAGTATGATCGAGCTAAAATTAAAAGTTTTGGTTTTGTCAGGTTTTGCCGTTTTCACTGTTTTGAAGTTTATGGCCTCAAAATCCGGCTTTTTTGTTTGTGACTGAATCTTCAAAATTCCTTCATATTCAAACTCCTAGGGTCCAATTACATGACGTCAGGTGTTTTCAGCATGATCGAGCTCAAATTAGAAGTTTTGGTTTTTTCAAGTTTTGCCGTTTTCACTGTTTTGAAGTTTAAGGCCCCAAAATCCGGCTTTTTTGTTTGTTATTGAAATTTAAAAATTCCTTCATATTTGAACTTCTAGGGTCCAATTACATGGCGTCAGGTGTTTTCAGTATGATCGAGCTTAAATTAAGAGTTTTGGTTTTGTCAAGTTTTGCCGTTTTCACTGTTTTGAAGTTTAAATTGCACATAAAAAATTCATCCTGATATGTCCCTCACTTATTTGATAAACAGAGAGATGTTTAAATTAAGTTTTTGTTGCACATTATTTTGTTTTAATTCCATTACAAAAAAATATAAAATATCAACTTGCATGCAGGTTTACACCATGCATTTCTACTAAGCTGAAGCGTTTAATTGTAAGCTATAATTTCATAATTAGGCGCTTGCATGTGACGTCAGATCGGGAGTTTCAACATTTGTCCGCCAGAAGGGCTGTGCAGTCCCTTTGTCTGTGTATACTTTTTGTATTATAGAGCAGATGTATAGTTAAATATGGTTTTTACTTAGAACTTTAGGCTTAAACAATAATTCTGTATTAAGGAAAAAAAATATTTTTTTATTTTTGTTAAAAATTTATGTAAAGTGTACATAATCTTGTCTTTTATGAATAAATATTTAAAAAAAAAAATCGTCGATGGTAGACTAGCTGGTGGAGCTACGCAATGTATATAAGCATAGGACAAAATATTAAAAAAAAAATATTTAAAAAATATATAAAGAAAAGATTCTAAACTCTGCATGAGGTGAGTAAAAGTTTGTAAATTTTATTTTAAACATTTTTTTCACCTCGCATTTTTTATTTTAATTTTAAATAATTTATAATGTATTTTTTTAATATTTTGCCTGCATTCAGAGTTTTCTACCAAAATACATATGCATGCCAATAGGCCAATTAGGTCTGTGCGCGCATATTTTCACTCAGTCCCTGTAAAGTAGACTGATTACGTTGCTCATGCAACCGCATTATAGTTTTTTTGAATTATATGTGAACTCGTTCATAATACGTGTATACTTATAAATTTTAACATTAATTTGGTCGTTTGCATAGAAAATTTTTACGTATTGTGCTGCATGGTACCTCACAATACTCGGAGTAAAGCCACATTGGTTACAAATTTCTACACGTTAAATTGAATTCACAAGCTGGTTTTGCCTCATTGTTTCTATTTGTGTCACGCCTGCTTGTCTAGCAATTTTGCCTTTGTAGGTGAATGAAGTGTGCTTCTAATGAGGTTGCCTAGGGCCATCAGCATACAGACAGTGCGTGTTTTTATTGATGTGATAATTAAATTGAGCTAATTCCTCTTGGGTACGTCACGTGCGATTTTTTTCATCATGGCACAGAGGCATATTGGATAATTGAAAATTAATACATATTTGATTTGATTTTTTTATTGGATCCAGTACAGAAAATCCTTCTTGTGGATACATTGATAGATACATAATATTATAATAGTTTTAATCCTAAAACATAAAATAAAATACGACAAACGTTATACACATTATACATACAGTAGAAATAAAAATCTATAAACTAATACATACAACACAGAGTATAATCATAATAAATATAATAATATATCAATTTATTAATAAAATATAATTAAGTCACGTTGATTAATCCATTGTAATCAAATTATTATTATGCAAAAAATACTTTATTTCTTATAATATAAGGAAATAACCTTAACTTAACACATCCTTAAGCTGTTTATAGCTTAAATTAAAAATATCAAATAAAGGTGACATTTATTACAACGTGTCTGCACCCTTGCCATATATGCAAATTTTGGTACATTGGTGGTGCAAGTTTCGACAGCAAAGAGCTGCTGTTATCTGAGTTGACGTTATGGTACATATATATTTCGAATTCAAAAGTTTAATATTTAGAAATTTCATAAACTATATATTTGCTACTTCATTAATAATACTGGTATCAATACTGGTAATAAAACTAATAGGTTATTTATTGCCCTACATCTTTACATGACTATATACTTACTTGCTTATAGTGAGGGTGATTCACGAAAGAGTTACCCAGAAAGTTATCCAGCTGTCTCACTAACCATAGTTATTATAGCGCCAGCCTAAATGAATGACACTAAACGTGGTTAGTGAAAAACCTGGATAACTCCCTTCGCGAATATATATATGTATTGTGGCGAATGCCTAAGAGCTCCTCAATCCCAATTAAATAGCCACGCTACTTGCTGATGCGTGCATATCCGCATGGCTTAAGTTCACCTTTAGTCCATACGCATTGCATACCGTCAGTCGTCAGTAACACAAATGTTGACCCCACGATTGAAAAAAACTCTTGAAGAAAAATCCTCTATTTCTAGTAATTCTAAATTTTCAATGTTCAATTTTCACAAAATTGCCCATTTGATATAACTATATTTGAAATAACCCTCATATTTCAATACTGTGTGATTGGGATGTTGAAAAGGTCAATAACAAGGTAGTAATTTTTTTTCCTTGTAATCAGACAAAACTGTGTTACTGTGTAATAATCTCGTTATTTTTAGCACCCCCGAGAGCCAACAAATTGAAATTACGCTGTTTGTGTTACGGCCATTATATATTATATACACGTGTCTGGATGGAAATTGCAATTTAACTTCTTGTTTTTGTTTCGAATAAAATCGATGTTAACACTAAAATTATATAACAATACGTTATATTTGTACAGCTTTTTACAAAAAAATTTGGACTTTTATATACGCTGCAAATAATTTAACAATCACGATTATTTTACAAACGATTGTACATCAAGGCTTTTGAAAGTTCATACTAAACTATATATGCATCACTTGCTGCATATCTTATAGTTTTTTGTGTAATGTGTACGCTTCCTTACAACTTGAAAATAACATCTTTTCCTTTGTATAACATATATTCTGCGAATGGAGTATCGACCTTAATTTTTTTTTTATTGCAGAAATGGATACAGAGTGAAAATTTATGCCACCCTGGGGGACATTCACAAAGCACTTTAACCCCCAATTTAGCCCCGATTTTTAACCCTGGTGCTAAACATGGTGCTAAGCTATGAGCTTAACATGGTTAGCCCCTAGTTTAGTACCATGTTTAGCACCAGGGTTAAAAATCGGGGCTAAAGTGGGGGTTAAAGTGCTTTGTGAATGTCCCCCCCTGATTTTTTTCAGATTTTTTAGTGCCTGGGAAGTATTTTTAAAAAATTATTGAAAGTCCTTTTTGTGACGTCACGCGGCGGCAAGTCCTATCGGCGGCGTCTCGTGACGTCACAAAAAGAACTTTCAATAATTTTTTAAACATAGTTCCCGGGCTGTAAAAAATCTGAAAAAAAATCAGAGTAGCATAACTTTGCACCCTCTATCCTTTTTGCAATAAAAAAAAGGAGGTCGATACTCCATTATTAAAGGAATCATATTGTAAAGTAATTAAGAAGATCGCATATTCTTTGATAATTTGATTTCTCTGCCTTTTTAAACATCAAAACATTTGATAGAGAAATTTTTGGGAAAATAACAAATTAATTTACGAACTAAACAAAATCTGGCTTTATTAATTAATAAGAATCTTACTGTTAGTCACAAATTACACACCATCTTTGAAATTATCTCGACTAGCTGGAAAAGCTACTCGAAAAAGCTTTTTTGATGTATTATATTATGCTCTCCCACTGATTAAATTTAATTTCTTCTTTTCTTTATAAGTATAACTTTTTTAAGATAAATTTATTTATTAATTAAATTCTTAGCTAATTTAATTTTTCCTCTATTCATAAAATTTTTTGTAAAAAAAAGGTTTATTTTTTTCTTAATTGCATACATATATACAGTATAATTTGCCGGATAATTTTTTTCATATCGACAATTATTATTTACCATCCATCGTATTTTAGAAACAAAAAGTGCAAAATGTTCATTAAAAACACATATTTTTATTGATTTACCTTAATGCATTTGTATACGTTTTTAAGATAGTACCATATGCGTTGTATTATAATCATTATTAGATATGGTTCCATTCCGTAAAAGAAAAAATGGAATAATAGAAAACCTAGTAAACTCAATACTTCATCAACAATTAAGATAACAATTTTGTAGGGTAGGTCATCCTGTGTTATCATTATTATTACTATATCCCGTTAATAAGAATACCAAAAGCTAGTAGCTATGTCAATGCCTTTAGTAACGCTCGTACAATGTAGTAAAATTCGCATAAGTTACGCAATACTATAAGCATGGTTTTTGTTATAATATAAATTTTCAGACATCTATAATAGAAATTTTAAAAGTTTTTGCTTATCAAGTATTTATAGACGCCAGTAAACTTCACTATCAGGCTCACCACATACTATTGTTACTGTGATGATACCCTCTCTCCAACTTAGAAGGGGATTATATAAGTTAGGCTGGTGGTGTCTCTTAATTCCCGTATTATGTTGGCTCAAGAATTAGATATTTTGCATAGAATAACAAGACGCGTTGTCGATCGAAACGAATAAGAAATGAAAAAAAAAAATACATGCGCTGCAAAATTTACAGATTTAACATGGAAATGCAATAAATTATCATGAGTTAATAATTTAATATACTTAACATTTTTTTATGAAACGTAAATTGAAGAATGTGATATCACACATCACACGGTCGGATACAAAACGTTATGTAGTAGTTTTAATTAAAGTAAACATCAATTAAATTAAAAATCTGTAATGAGTAATGAACATCATGTGTTCAGCAGAAATCCGTTTTGAACGAAGTCGTTATCAGTAAGGTGCTGGCTTGTGTTAAAAATAAAACTAAATTGAAGAATATTCGCCTAGCACGGTGGTTTACTTTTTGTCCTCGGGATATCACTCGAGCTTCTTGTGGCCTGTTCTTATATTTCAAATAACAATTATTTGAAGGCCTTTCAAAAGTTTTTATAAAAATAATATTTATGGAATCTGTAAAATTTGTGAATTTCTTTAATTATTAATATAATGATTTATATGAGTTACCAATACATACACATTTACAATTTGTTTTACTTGTTTGTTTTTGTTCTTTTTTTTTATGTTTGACTTCACATCAATGGTATAAAATGCTGTAGTGAAATGATTTAATTAATTAATAATGAGTTTCGTTTTATATTAATTTATTTGCATATTGCACCCAATACAATACAATACAATTAAACATAGTGTAACATTGGGTGGGGATAACATGCAAATATAAATAATATTGAATAATATTATATTATTATGTTTTGTTTAATTAAAAATAAAGCTTAACTCAAACATGACAAAAAGTTGAGTAAATATTATTGGTGTCCAGCAGAACTTTTTCTGACAAGCTGGTATTGTTATCTACTTGAGGTAGCAACAGGTACGGTCACAGTGGTCAAATATTGAAGGGGGCTTACAACATTACTTGTTGTATGCATATTGTATGTGCTACCGGTAAACGTCAGTATGAAAGCAATAATAGTACAAGAAAGTCAAACCACTTTTTTATCATGTTTCTTTCAAAATCTCTAGCACATGCACGAGCAGATGTTGTACGCAAAGCGCAAAGATATATATTTATATACTAAATCAGCTTCCTAATTTTATGTCTCATTTAATGAAGCCTCTCCTTTTTAGATGACATAGAACTGAGTGACTTTTAGGATTTTATTAATTAATGATATCATACGCTATTTCTGATACAATGACGTAAAATTTCGTTTATGTTTGATATTGAATATTCTTATTTTCATGTAGTTTGCGATGGTAGCGAAGAAGCCTTGCTAAGTGAACCAGCTTTATTTATAACCAAGAAAGAAACTACCTGTGAATTAACACCGTCGTGTGTGTGACAGGTACGCGAGCGAGAGCGGAGAACAAACTGTCCTGGAGAGCATGAAGGACTACCTGGTGGGCATGATCCAGCGTACCTTCGACTCCGGGCTGGAGCAGGCCGAGTGCCTCTACACCGAGCTGCTGCAGTGTACCCGCAAGAAGAATCTCGTGAGTATTAATTCCTCATAGTTAATGATTAAACAATATAGTTCATCATAAGGGTGAATTTAGTTAGGCATTTATAAAGCCTTGTATTTAATTGACAATTGAGTTTATTGCGGTGTTATAAGTTTTTTTTTTTTTTAATGTTGTTTATTAATAATATAAGTAAAAGTAAATTTTATTTTATATTGATAAATGTTTTGGAAAATAGGTAATTATGGCTCCAGTTCGCACCCATACATTATCATATAGCACACATAAATGGGATTATTTCAAAGTGTATAAGCTCGCGTTTCCTGCATAGTCATCGCGACACTATGACTTCAGATCACGGTGTTCCGGATCACGGACAGACCCGAGGACAAGATGCAGGAGCTGGACCAGACCATCCTGACGGCGTTGTTCAAGTCGCAGCACCTGTCACCCTCCGAACAGCTCAGTCTGGCACTCACCTGGAACCGCGTGGACATCGCGCGATCAGAGATCTTCGTCTATGGCCAGGAGTGGCCACCAGGTACGCTCCATTGTGACGCTGTACGGTATTGACTTGTGACTTTCAGTTATATGTCGTGTTAAATGCAGTTTGGTAACGTGTTTCAACCTGTTTAAAAGTTTTGGTAGCTTAATGATCTCGCAATTAGTAAGAATTAAAAGGATTTAAAGGCATTTCATCTCAAAAAAAGCAATATAACATTAAGGTGGATACTGAGTGGATTCACATGTCGATTTTTTATCATGCGACGCGACGCGAATAATGCGCACTTGCTGTAACATCCATTGGTGGCCATATTTGGCGATTAAAAGAAAAAGAGTATCGTAATTAATGTGATTCGCAGCGAATTCACCACAGCATAGAATTTCACAGCTTTTACGTCAAAATCGCGTCGCATCGCCGTTGTTGCCATCTGAATCCGCCTTTAAGGTGCATTTCCATGGAGCGGGGAAAGTGAGAAAATCGCATGCCGCAGCCAATCAGAGGCTTTGGATTACTTCACCTTGCGGGGAGTGTTTATTACCAACATGGCCGCCGTACTAAATTGAAGCAAGTGCGCTTTTCTCGTCCCGCCAAGCCTCGCTCGAAATCGCTCCATGTAAAGGTGGATTCAGATGGCGACAACGGCGTTGCGACGCGATTTTGTCACACAAGCTGTGAAATCCTATGCGGCGAGCGAATTCGTCAGGCTGCGGCAGCGAAATCGCGTTAATTTCGATGCTCTTTTTTTTTTAAATCGCCAAATATGGCCGCCAATGGATGTTACAACAAGTGCGCGTTTTTCGCGTCGCGTCGCTTGGTGAAAATTGCCATGTGAATCCACCTTAAATGCACTTTTAAATTTTTACATTCTCGTTAATACATACACTCGTCGATAAGGAAAATTTCCCACTTTGTTAATCACCAAGCCCTATATATTTTATTCTTACGGAGCATATTGATTAACAAGGCTGCAATGGGAAATTTTCTTAGGCGACGACTATACGTTAAGTCATTGACACCAAGGCTGGTGTGTGCAGGTGCGCTGGACGAGGCGATGATGCAGGCGCTTGAGCACGACCGCATCGACTTCGTCAAACTTCTGCTGGAGAATGGCGTCAGTATGAAGAAGTTCCTCTCCATCCCCAGGCTAGAAGAGCTCTACAACACGGTCAGTGCCAAGTGCAGCGATGGTCACGATTGAACATCTTTAAATTTTTTTATAACGTTTTGAATATTAAACGTAAAGTTAATAGACTTTTTTGCGATGGTAAAAATATGAAATTATCTTAACAGGAAAAAAACACAAAAATGTGTTTTAGTTTTACTTAAATTTTGTTGTCTTTAAAATGTTATTTATTAAGCCTTCAGACAAGCTGTCAATAATTTTAATTCCAAAAGGATCTTGGTAAGACGTATTTTGTTTCGTGTTACAGAAGCAGGGCCCGACCAACACGCTGGGCTACATCCTCCGTGACTGTCGGCCTCACATCCCGCGGGGCTACCAGTACACTCTGCATGACATCGGTCTTGTCATCAATAAGCTCATGGGGGGTGCCTACCGGTAAGTCAAAATGTTTAGTTTAAAGGGTTTTATTATCAAAATTCACATTACATTAGCTGACAAGTTGAAGTCTTCCACTAGCAACCCGCTGCGGTTTGAAGCTGAACAAGTTGCCTATAGTCGTGGTAAAATATGATATATTTAATGCATCCATCCTTTTTTTATCCTGACGTGATCCAAGTTTGTCAATGTACAACCAAATTGATTCAATAGAGAATTTGAATGGACAATTTGCATGACATTTTTTCATTGCAGAAATGGATAGAGGGTACCAAATTATGCTACTCTGAATTTTTTTCAGATTTTTTTGAGAGCGGGAACTATTTTTAAAAAAATTTTGAAAGTCAGTTTTATGACGTCACGGGCGTTTAGCGCCTATCCTTTTCTTAAGGACAGACTCCTCGTAATGTCATAAAATCGACTTTCAATAATTTTTTAAAAAAAATTCCCGCTCTCAAAAAAATCTGAAAAAAATTCAGAGTAGCATAACTTTGCACCCTCTATCCATTTCTGCAATAAAAAAATGTCATCCAAATTGTCCATTGTATGCTTTATGAAATGGTCTTGGGCTTATGTAATAATGAATGCATTATTTAAGTATTTAAAAAGAGTTGCCTTGTTGAATATAAAAATATTTAAATTTGGAGCTGTCAACTTTAATGTTATAATGGTGAGACTTTTTGTATTTTCTTTATAATGCTGTAATTATTGGCTTTCTACATTATAGCGTCTGTTTTATGTTTTTTACAATTTTTTTTTTTTTTTTTTTTTTTTTTTTTTTTTTTTTTTTGAATCAGATACATTCTAGTTAAAACAGTTCAGTGTCATTAATTGATATATTCATTCACTACCATCACTGTACCCGTGGTACATCGGGCGATGTACAGTCGTCGCCTCAATAAATTTCCCTCTGCGGCTTTTATAATATGTCCCCTAGTAAGGATAACTCAGGACATGGTGTTTAACGAGGCTTCAAGTAGGAAATTTGTCAATGCGGCTAGTGTTCTTAATTTGTTTACTAAACTATTGCAGATCCTATAACGAATATTTTACGTGTTGTGCTACAATTTCTTGTTTTCAGATGAAATTACATGCATGTCTAAACATAAATCTTAACAAAATTGCAGATCTCTGGTGTTACATTGATAATTATTGCTTTCCTCGACAGGGCGTACTACACCCGCCGCAAGTTCCGTGTGATCTACGCCAAGGTGATGAAGCGATCTCACCACGTACACCGCAACAGCGCCTCGTTCATCCGTTACTATGGCAACGCCAACCTTACCCTGAGCCTGCTGGCGGAGACCCTGCCCATGTCTGGCAAGGACCTGCCGCTCTTTGATTACCCTTTCAACGAGCTGCTGGTAAGTTTGGGACACAATCTGAGAACCTTCTCTCAGTTAGTTTTTTTACAGCTTTTAATATGAAATACATTGTAATACGCTATTAATTAGTATTAAAATGTAAAATTCTCAATCTTTAAAAATGTAATATAATAAAACAATAAACATTATTACTGCAAAGAATCCATACAGCAATAATATCAAATCGTATCATATATTTTATAGCTTTTTAATTAAATTTCAGGAGATAAACGTGATTTAGTCAGCACTAGCTGAGCTTCAACTAGCTTTAATGTTAAGCGATAGAGACGTTTTATGTATAGAAAATTATATTAATAAGAACTATTCACAATTAAGGTCTTACAAGTGAATTGATAAGTTTTACTAATTAACTAATAAAAGTAATCTGTAATAAATAACACTAAAATCGACTCAATTACATATTTAGTTGCTGATATTGTATTACTATGAAATATTGAAATTAGCTAAATTATGATATTAACTCAAAATGAATGCCCACATAATCTATTATTTCTCTTTCTTTTTTGGGGGGGAAGGGAGGGCATTGTTTACTTTTGCGTACACAGTGAGATATATGTTACACCAACAATCAGTCTCAGATCTCTCAGATCTAGAAAATGAAATTTAAAGAGGCCTGCCTGTCTATTAAGATCAATCTTAAAGAATTTTAAACAAAGTTATATGAAAAACTCTACACCGTTCATGCGTCCAAAGTTTCTGGGGACTTGCATCATTCTCTGATGTTTTGCGGCAGATCTGGGCGGTGCTGACGAAGCGGCAACAGATGGCGCTGCTGATGTGGCAGCACGGCGAGGAGGCGCTGGCCAAGTCTCTGGTGGCGTGCAAGCTGTACAAGGCGATGGCGCACGAGGCCGCTGAGGACGACCTGGAGACGGAAATCTACGAGGAGCTACGGAACTACGGCAAAGAGTTCGAGAGCATTGGTGAGTCGTCTTGAAAAACACTTGTTTCGTGCTTGTTTGTCCATGTTTTTTAACGCCGTGATAACAACCACAGTGGGAAAATTTTCTCAAAAA
This sequence comes from Siphlonurus alternatus, assembly GCA_949825025.1. Classification (NCBI taxonomy): domain Eukaryota; kingdom Metazoa; phylum Arthropoda; class Insecta; order Ephemeroptera; family Siphlonuridae; genus Siphlonurus; species Siphlonurus alternatus. The sequence continues at coordinate 44,622,915 of OX463781.1, forward strand.
AAGAAATGTCATATATTTTTACAAGAGCGAGCAGCAAAATCTCGTCTCGCTCGTCCGTATGAGAGATAATTAAAATCTCGTAGTTCAGTGTATTTCAGTCAAACCTTCAGTTGTAAAACAAGAAAAACAATGTTACTTACAGAAATAGCATTAAATGACTGCAATATTATAATGAAAATTAATATAATTATATAATTTTGTTCTATAGTATATAGTCGAGTATAAAGCTGTTTTTACACCTGTTTTATAGGTTGACGTGTTTAAAAAGGAGCGGTTGATCACTGGAGCATGTGGTGATAAAAAAAAAAATGTATACATTAATCTTCTTTTAAGTGTCAACAAAATAAGTAATAAGTAAAATAATAAAAAGTTATAATTCATTTAAGCATCTTCTTTTGTCTTACACAAGTAAACAATAATTTTTGAAATGCTCTTGATAACCTTGCTGTCGTCGGTCACGTTTCTTTTAATAAATAAAAAAAAAAATATTGTAATTGTGTGGATACGCAGCAGCATTGAACATGACGCTTATTGAAGTATCATACAGCTACAATTAGTTTTGGAGTTTATTGATTCTAAATTCTTTGTTCACAAAACAATTAAAAATCTCAGTTCCCAAACTAAATTAACGATAACTTCGTTTTTCTAAATTCTAAATTTATTAAATGTGGTATTGTAATTTTAAAAGTTATAAAAAAATTATATATTGTAAAGCCATCCCATTGTGTGACAACTCACAAGCGAAGACTTCTTTACAGTAGATTGAAATGTCGTTTTCACCGTCACATGACACCACCGTACGCTTTTTATCATTTGAAATTGTGTTGAAAGGACCGAGAAATCACAGTAATGGCAATACAAAGTAACACGTTTTTGTCGTACACAAAAAAAAAAATGTTTGTTGAAGAAAAATCAGGTGTCGTAACATGTCGAATTTGACATTTATTTCCTTTTCTATATCTAAAATGACAGACATTATCTGGCTGATAACGGCTGTTATTAAATATCGGGTTATAATTGTGTTCTGCGGTATTTTATTTTTTTATGCCATACGGGCAAGAATTTTAAATTATTATAATACCAAGTTGTAGATTGAAATCGTCATTAATTTGAAAGAAAATTATACAGATAAATAAGACGTTTCAGTTGATGTATATATTATATTTTTTTCAATTTCCGTTGCTGTAGGAAACATCACCTACGCTACAGAAGAGGGACTTTTGATATCATCATTGAGTTCTGTGAATACGCTACTTTGTAACGTCAATTAACATTAATATATATGAAATGACGGATCCATATTGAACTACAACATCTGTTCATAAAAAAATATATTGCTTCGAAATTTAATGATATACAATACTGTGATAAGTGATTGAATGCTCGCGGTGTAATATAGTGTATAATTATTATCTGCATCGTTTATCTTTATTGCTCTTCACCATCAAGGATATGGAACACGTTGTGCTTTGATCTTTGCTCTGCTTTTGAACATAGTAATTTCTAATAAAACAGGCTCATTTTAAATTCATGAAGAAGTTTACAAATAAAATTAACTTTTTCCTTTTGCTGTTTCCTATTAGTAAATGTGTTGCTCGTGGTGCTTCTGTTGCTTTTCATTATGTTCGTAAATATACACAATCAGAAATAATCGATTATTATGATTTTTATTGATGAATCTTCGATCTGTACATGGAAGGTAAGGAGCATCAATAATAATCGATTATTTCTGATTGTGCATTTACAAACAGACCTCATGGCTATTTTATTATAATTAATGTAGTCAATTTAATAATCGACTACGTTTTTTTTTTTTTTTTTTAAGAAATTTAATTATTTTATTATACTTTGATATTAATGTATCTCCCGACCCGAATTCTACATGAAAACGAAGGTACATTGAACATGGAAAAATCAATCAAGACTGTATGGCAATTGTAGCGAAAAGTCTAAAATTTTGGAACATATCATTTTGGTTTAATAGTAACCAAAGTCTTCTACTCGCAATGGTTGTAACAAACCATTGTTTATAATGTCTGTCGCATGAAGCCTTTTTCATTGTTAAACATGGGACGACGTAGTGCCACAGCAGAGAACGTAATGACATTGTTGGCGCTAGTTAACCGTTTCAACTTCATAATTAACGGTCACTTTCCATAAGTTAACATGTAAATCAACAACTGTCCCATGTTTTTCCTTTCACGCGACAGACATTACACAACAATACTTTGTTTACTAACAATGAGCAGAAGACTTTGATTAAAATTGTAACTAACTATTGGAAGCAAACTGTATTTTTACCGTCGTATAGAGTCTTAATTTTCATTCGTAATTATTTTTTCAGTTAGTAATTATTTGCAAAGTATATTAAATACCGTATAAAAAAAAGTCAACTCTTTATCTCCGTCGAGTAGCATGCAGAGCGAGTCTATCTTAATTAAAACATGACGCGAGATTCACCTGCCACTAATGCCGCTAATTTGGTAACGCGTGAATACAGACAGACATGGCAAAGTTAAAAAAATCATTAAAACCTTTGTTTATTTATATTTCGCTCTGGTATACAGTTTTTTAATGATTAATTAAAACAACAAAATTTTATCAAATTTATACAAAGAATGTCCGCCATTTATGTCATGTATTGCATTAGTGATTTCATTTTAATATTTTTTTTTTTAATTCTGTTTTAATTTAGTGTTTTGTTTATTTTCGTTTATTGGATCCAATGGACAATTTGCATCAACTTTTTTTAATAGCTCAATCGAAAGAGGAGGTCGAAAAATACACTTGTGAATTTTATGCGATTTTTATTCGTACTGCATCATGGCTAAAAGAGAGGTCACGTGACCTGGAGCCGGCGCCCGTGTCGCCCGTGACGTCACTTAACTGTTCCGTCAAACAAACGATCGACTTTATAACGCTTGCAAACAACCACGTTGCTATGGAAACAAGCAACAATTAATTTATTGTTTACAAGCGTTATATAGACAATCGTTTGCTTTACCAGACAGTTCAATGACGTCACGGGCGACACGGGTGCCGGCTCCAGGTCACGTGACCTCTCTTTTAGCCATGATGCAGTACGAATAAAAATCGCATAAAATTCACAGGTGTATTTTTCGACCTCCTCTTTCGATTGAGCTACTAAAAAAAGTTGATGCAAATTGTCCATTCAATACAGCAGTATATATAGTACAGTATTTACATAAGTTTTTGGATACATGATGTAGTACATCTCCAGCCATAAAACAATTTTCACAGATATGGCTTAAATAAACATAATTATATGCACGCATATATTTATATTTATAACACATGAATTGTTATATGTTTATTAGCGCATTGAATATCATATTAAATTATTCTGTTATTGTCAAAAGATTAAATATCTTTTATATTGCTTTAATAAAAACAAAAATCTGCAATTAAAATACGATTTAATTAAAATTCGAACGGAAAAAACGTATGTGCGTTTGACAATGCTTGATTAATCAGTTAAAATAAGCTCTAGCATTAAATTGTTTAAATTACATTATGATAATATATTATGTATTTATTACATAATTATATTTCTGATAAATCGTTGCAATTAAATTCAACTATAGATTTACTGGACAAAAGGACAATATTAGAGAAGTTATAAATATTATCAAGATATTTATATATAAATATGTTATTTCATGTGAATCGTAAATTCTGTTATTTTCATTATTAACATGAAAAAAATTACTAACTTCCATTTGATAAATAGTTTTTTAAACTATTCAATCACTTTTGTACCAATTAGACGAGCTATGGAGTATCGACCTCGAAATTTTTTATAGCAAAAATGGATAGAGGATGAAAAGTTATGTTATACTCTGATTTTTTTTTTTTCAATTTTTTAAGGGACCGGGAAGTATTGCTATAAAGTTTTGGCGAGGTCGGGTTCGAATCCACGTCACTTTTGGGTCCTATTATATCTTTTATTAAGAAAGGCGCGGCAAGAGGCGGCACTTTTTCTGCACTTTCAATAATTTTAAAAAAATACTTTCCAGGCTCATCTCAAAAATCTGAAAAAAATCAGAGTAGCATAACTTTGCACCCTCCATCCATTTCTGCAATAAAAAAAAATTGAGGTCGGTACTCCATTGCCTTTTTTTTTTTTTTTTTGCGCTAGAATCTGTATATTATACACACAATCTGAGCTGCGAACTGACATTGCAGCACTAGAGCTGTTGGACTTCTGCTACCGTCAAGAGGATGATCAGACCCAGCAGATGCTGACGTGCGAGCTGCAGAACTGGAGTGGCCAGACGTGCCTCAGCCTGGCCGTGGCAGCCAACCACCGCGCCCTGCTGGCACACCCCTGCAGCCAGATAATATTGGCCGACCTCTGGATGGGCGGGCTGCGCACCAGGAAAAATACCAACATGAAGGCAAGCCATTGTGTTGTAGGGAGGGGGGCGGGGATATAAAATGTAGTCATTTATATAAATTTTGAAAAAAAAATGCGTAAATTTTATAACCTTTCTTCATAAATTTTACATTTTTTTTTATCAAAATTTCCCTAAAATATCAAAATGTTAGCTAATTAGGGTGGGAAAAAAATATATATTAATTTGCAATTTTTTTTTAATTCCCTGTAAGAATAAGTTTTTTCCCTCCTTTTTTTCTACTTTTTTTGCTGCAACTTATACCTTTTCGCAATAAATATTTAAAACAAATTAAAACTCTTCAGGTATCTAAGCACCTGCAGGGGTGTCTTCAAATAACACAAGTTACAACAATCCTAAAATTAAGACAATCTTAATGTATTCTTCATTGTTGCGCCAAGACAGTCTTAGGTCAGGGCTAATCCTCTATTGAACCGGGTAAAGTCACTCATCCCGACCGTTACAAGAAAAATTTGATTTTTGAGATTTGTATACAACAAGCAAATAAAACCCCTTTTTAACCAATAGGAAAGCGTTTCAGCAAAAAGGGTTATTTCTAAACCAATCAGAATTCAGAATTTGGTCTCCATAGAAGAGAGTGACCATACCCCCTATCAATAGAGGATTAGCCCTGTCTTAGGCTAAGTTTAAAAGTTAAGTGGTGTTATTTGAAGACCCCCCTGGATCATCATGTTGTGACTCATGTGGTATCTGCAGGTGATATTTGGGCTGATGTGCCCGGTGTACATAGTGAAGCTGGAATTCAAGTCTCGTGAGGAGCTGCAGCAGATGCCTCAGACAGAGGAGGAGCACAACACAGGCAAGGAGGAGAGCGAGCCACACCTCAAGACCTCGGAGACCACCGAGTTCTCCACCCACCGTCTTGATGACCAGGACGTGGAGGTGAGTCACCTTGACCCCCGCCTGTGCATGTTGGGACTGGTGCTTGGCTTATAGCTGCAGCCCGTCAGTGTAAAACCTGAAAGTTAACAAACCTCTGTTTGCTACTGCTTTGTATAATAACAAATAATATTTTTGGAAAATAATAATTTATATTCTTTCACACACAAAAACTTAAGGGTTTATAAATATGAATAAGCATAATATTATATAATATATAGTGTTTTCTTTTATATTAATTTGGTGTGGACAATTTTGTTGCTATTAATTTTTTTTCTGATTATGAGAACTAATTTTTATTCAAATCAGTTGTATGCTCATTATGGTGTCACCAAGCACCATTTTCTTACATGCAAGTGGTCTTCAATTCCAATGTACAGTGTGTGTGTGTGTATATATATATATATATAATATATATTATTATATACAATTACAGTATATATTTTTATAAGTCACAAATTTAAAAAGAAATAAAAATAGCAACATTTTGTTACATTTTAATTATATAATAATATAATTAAAAGACACACGTAAATTATCCAACACTGGTAAGCCTTAATTAAATAATTTTCTTGAAAATAAATAAATTGATACATGTCAGTGTTGGTGCATATTTGTGTAAACAATAATAATTTCTCTCACAAAATTAACAATAACTTTAACTGCTACTACAAAATTTCGTATTTACAAAGGGAAAAAAAATGCAACAGCAGATGCAACAGTTTATTTTATGGAATAACTTCTTTAAACCAATTAATGTAAATAATTTTCAAAAATAATAACTTTTGTAAACCAAAATGTAAATAATTTTCCAACATAATTAATACCACCTTTTTTAATAATTATTTTATCTTGAAACATAGAAATATGCATGTAAAAATAACACAACATGAATTTTAATTACATATTAAAATTACTTACATCCAAATTGAAAATTTGTTTTAAAGAATAATTGTACATATTTTTGTTGGTATTATTTAATTACTCCATGCAATTAGCAACATATATAAATGTACTTATATACCAAGGATTTTGTATATAACCTCTGGATAGGTGATGATGCTGCCGTCGGTGAGGCACAGTCGTGAGGAGGAAGTGGGTGGTGGTTAAAAAAGTAACCAATAGGATGTCTGCCCTCTTACGTTGGGGAACTTCCATACAATTTACAATGCAGATGGTTGCGCTCCGTCGCCATCTTACGTTGGAGATTTGCTTCAGTAGCTCTAATGCTATTGGTATAGGGATAGCCTATATGCAGAGGTTTTACATACAAAATCCTTGTTATATACTGATGGTACACTGGAAGCCAAAAAGCTAAGTTTCCAATTAAAGGGATGCCGCAAGCCAATGAATAAGTATGATGTTGCCATTTTGATAGCACACCTGCAGTTGATCAATAGCTGCACTGCACTATGTGGCAACGTTGCTTGATTCTATGCTACTTCATAGTCTAGCGGCACTCATGTTTCATGGGACATTTAGCTTGGCCTTCAGTGTACATCAAGTACATGCAGTTATGTTTTGATGATTCATTAAAACCAAAATGTCTTCGAAAATACTGTGCATATATAAAGCTATATTGTCATATCAAAATTTGAATGTCCAAAATTTAACACAATTAATAAACACAAAATTTTTAATTTAATGTTAAATTTGTCCCCTTTAGCTTTAATGTATATATACCAGCGTTCATTGTTTTTGCTGTTTATAGATTAAAAAAAAAATGCTTTTTGCATGCATGCCAGAGGTTATGAGTGTAATTCTGTTAAGGCTTTGTTTGAGCTGCTGGAGTTTTTGTATGATACTAGCTGACCTAATCTCTTCTAGAAATGGCCCAGAATTTTAAGCATCCGAAGCAATAAGACAACGAATCCGTTGGGGGTTAAGGTAAATTTTGAATGCACTCATCCTCTTGATTTTGAACGTTACCCCTTCCTTTATCTTTCTTTATATTTCCCATCTATTTCACCTCCTTTTTTTGTGTGTATGTCGTTGCTTTTTTTGCTTTGTGTCTTCTGTCTTTTTTTTTTTTAATTTTTTTTGGCATGAATCCAGAAACTAATTATTATGATATCTAAGTTGTTATTATATAATATATAATACAGTATATTGTATTACATATTTTCCATTATAGTCAGGGGAATAAGAGGAAAAAATTGACGAAATCGCGCGTTTAGTGAAGAAAGCGCGAATTTTTTTTTGGTGGTAGAGTTCACCCCAAAGATAAATTTTTTTGGCGGAGACAAACGAAAATGACCTTGGTTCGACCCCCATGACCTTTGACCTCGCGCATCTTAATTATTTTTTCCTGGCCATTCTATTGAAGTTAGAGAACTAATTTTAATTGCAAATTATTGGTATTGATAAAGCGATGATGACAAAAAAAAAATGATCCTAAACTAATTAATTTCAAAATGGCGGCTAATTAACTTAATTAAATCATGAAATCTTGGATATTTTTAGTGAATTTCTCGTAACACCTGGCATTTATAATGAAAATTAACCTCAGTTAACACGAACAGACTTTTATGAACGCAATATTAAATTAATAGAGTCATTAAATGCATATAATTAGGCAAATTATTGATTTAATTAAGTAAAACCAAGTAACACTTTTTAGTCAATATTGCAACATACTATCGTTATGGTTGGATTTTCCACTGCAGTTGTAATGAATTAGTCAACTTAAGTTAATGTCTGTTACATAAAGATTGAGACTACCTATTTTCAAGTTGATGACGTCAGCAAATACAAAATGGCGACCAAGATATTGTGAGATATTTGTTGTCTGAGGCAAAGTCATGATAATAAAGATTATCATTGTTAGTAAATTAGCCTGTTTTACTATGTTTTTTTTTTCAGTTTTTTTTTATGAACTCAATTCTTGATAAATATTAAATTTTCACTCAACGTGTGAAATAGAAATAAAAAATCGTAAAAATAATTGCAGAAGTAGATAAATATTTTTAATTGAAAAATAATAAAATATTGATATATTATTTCCAAATATTTATAAATTACAATTTTATGCAAACAATATTCATTTTTAATTTGAAACATATTTATCACAATTAAAAAAATACATTTCAATATATTTAAAACTATATTATATTTATTGACAAATTATTTACACCTCTAAATACAACCTGTATTTTGTGTTATTTATGTATTATCACTATTACCCAATAAATAAATCATTACTAATTTTAAATATTTATATATAATAATATTATACAGTCATATTAATATTAATTTATAAAAATACGAGCTCGTAAGCTCGTATAACAATAATGTGAATTAGGCTACATTTTTACATCCTTCACAAGCACAGAGTTTGCTGCATTTCAAAGACATTGAAAGGCAGAAACACTTTTTCGTGTTGCATCCCTGTTTACAACCACATTTTATGAACTCAATGAGTGTGTCTTGAGCTAGTAAGAGGGTCTTCCATGTTGGTTCCCAATGAGAATAGAGTATTGTCCTCAATTTTTTTATTGCAGAAATAGATAGAGGGTGCAAAGTTATGGTACCCTGATTTTTTTCAGATTTTTTAGAGCCCGGCAAGTATTTTTAAAAAATTATTGAAAGTCCTTTTCGTGACGTCACGAAAAGATAGGACTTGCCGCCGCATGACGTCACAAAAAGGACTTTCAATAATTTTTTAAAAATAGTTCCAGGTCTCAAAAAAATCTGAAAACAATCAGGGTAGCATAACTTAGCATCCTCTATCCATTTCTGCAATAAAAAAAATTGAGGACGATACTCCATTTAACCCTCACTACACCAACCCCAGCTGTTCAGGTCTGGTAGCACTGGTTGCGTTTCAAAACACTGACCCCAGACGTGTCCTCCTTATACTGCATGCACGTCTAATATGTTGCATCAATGCATCCTGATTAGGTGGAAAGTTCTCCAGTAACTTAACATCTCGTCGTATGAAAAGTTCCTCTAGCAACATTTTCGGGACATTCTTCAATCTGTTCTTGCAATTTTTTATACCTTATTTGTGCAACTAAATATTTACTATCATTATACGGAGAGTGACTTTTATGCCACACTGCATTGTGAGATAACAGTGACTGTGCAATACCAAGTCCTTCGTCTATGCGAACATATAAGTTGATTTAAATTCTTTAGGTAATTGATTAATAGCTACAAATCTATATTACATTGTCCTCAAAATTTGAATGTTTTCTCATCATCAGAACGATTAGATTTTGTTGGACAGCGAAGTTCAAGGCGTAAGTTATGGCGTCGACATATAATGCATGAATTCCAATTTATCTGGCAGTCAGTAGTCAAATCGTGTTTTCGTTTCAACATTGTCACAAATTGCCTACAATTAAAATGTTGTGTTAAAATTTTTGTTTAGTATAAACTACAGTATAAAGGCAAATCCTCTATTTATATTTTTATAGCTATAACAATAATTGTCGTAATTAAAAAATAGAATTAATATATTACATATTACTATTTTTAATACTTTCTACCATAAAAATAATAAAATATTGTATATAATAACTCCACTGACTGCAAGTTGTTTATTATATAAGATTTGAACATGATATAATATAATATATAAAATAAATTAAATATCACACTTACCGTGCAGTTCTCATAAGAACAGTGAATTTCTGCATGCAAATTAGCGATCGAATGATGGAGTCTTGTAAATCACTAGTTAATATACGCACGATAATTTTTACGTGCTCACAGTAATAACATGCTGATTGAAATAAAAATTGTAACAGTCTCATATTTTAACGACGCTTGAAGATCGAGTCGATACGCATTTTTAAATATACTTACTTAAGTCAAGTGACCAATTAAAGGATGACAATATACCCTTTTGCAGGCTATACTTAGGTAAAATCTTTGCAAATGTGTAAATGAGGTGGCATGTGCATTGCTCGTCATTAGACAAAACATTGAGGTAGGCGGGTGTGCGCAAATCATAAACTCAGAAGGTATGAAGAAGCAAGTAAGTTCAAAAAAATAATAAAATAAAATGCACGTCACAAAAGCAACAGAACACATGACGTAGCGTCAACCATAAAATTATATTACTATTTGCATAATCTGACGAGAGCAAACAAAAAATGTAACAAGAATATTCTATAAATATATCATATAATAATAATATGAAAAAATTAAATAAAAGTATAATTAATATGTAAATACAATAAAACAATGAGTATATTTGGTCGCCATTTTGTATTTGCTGACGTCATCAACTTGAAAATAGGTAGTCTCAATCTTTATGCAACAGCATTAACTTAAGTTGACTAAATCATCACAACTGCAGTGGAAAATCCAACCATAACGATAGTATGTTGCAATATTGACTAAAAAGTGTTACTTGGTTTTACTTAATTAAATCAATAATTTGCCTAATTATATGCATTTAATGACTCTATTAATTTAATATTGCGTTCATAAATGTCTGTTCGTGTTAACTGAGGTTAATTTTCATTATAAATGCCAGGTGTTACGAGAAATTCACTAAAAATATCCAAGATTTCATGATTTAATTAAGTTAATTAGCCGCCATTTTGAAATTAATTAGTTTAGGATGCTCATTTTTTTTTGTCATCATTGCTTTATCAATACCAATAATTTGCAATTAAAATTATTTCTCTAACTTTAATAGAATAGTCAGGAAAAAATAATTAAGATGCGCGAGGTCAAAGGTCACGGGGGGTCGAACCAAGGTCATTTTCGTTTGTCTCCGCCAAAAAAATTTATCTTTGGGGTGAACTCTACCACCAAAAAAAAATTCGTGCTTTCTTCACTAAACGCGCGATTTTTCCTCTTATTCCCCTGACTATTACTATAAGCTATATTACACTTCACAACACTTATTACTATATATCATTTGTTTTTTTCTAATTTTTCAAAACACCACCTCTGGACATGCAATTATTTTGTTTTATTTGACACAAAATTTCATGGTTGGATTTTTTTTTTTTTTTTAATATTATTTTATTATTTAAAATTGCAAGCAATTATGTTATGATAAATATATGATTATTTATCATTATCATCATGCTTTGTAATCTTGTTCATAATTATTCTTATTTATTCTAATCACATTTTAGCTGCAACAGTGGCGTCAATGGCGTAGCCCATATTTTACAACACTTTTTTTTTTCTCTCTCTCTCTTTTAATGTTGTGCATGGGGCCATTTGTTGGCAGTGATTATTAATGAATATATACTAAGAATAACTATGAACTATGGTGTAAAAATCTTAGAAAGAAGCATAAAAATTTCAACAAAAATATATTTCCGTGTGTGCTAAACTATTTACCTGTTTTTATCTAATAGATAGAGAGTGGAATTTGACTCTGCAAGTGACGTCACTGACATTTTGAGCCAATCTTTTTTCGTTGCCTGATGATGTCACAATGATATCGAAGAACTAAATCTCAATACCAATAAAAATAAGAGTAAAATGTTAGCACACATAGAATAAAACTATATGTTTGAAAGGAAAAACTATATCTGAATCTTCAAAAGTTTCAAGTTTTTTTTTTTTTTTTTTTTTAATATTACTATGTATATTATATTCTATAGTATATAATGCCTATACTTGTCTTATTTAAATATTGTTAACATTTATTGCTTCCTATTATATGCTGGCTTTATCTTTGCAAAACAAGTTAATGAAATATAAATTAAAGTAGAGTGAGCGAGTTCATTTTTTTTAATATTTTATTTTTTAAAAATAGTTTAGGCTGCCCTCTATTGAGAAATGAAAACCAAAAAATTCCATCTCAAATATAATAGTTTCACCACAAAAAATTCCCAAAGTTGGTGTTTCGGAGGCCTTTAACGTGCAGCCTTATGGAACATAAAACCGCGTTTTACTCCAACATTTTCTGAACTATGGTACCATTTAAAAAATACTTACGTAATCTATGATGAATTATTTAATGAATTTTCAAATAAAAAAAAAAATTACGGGGTCATTTTCTTGGATAAAAATCATGAAAATCCTTATGGGAATTAACCCGCAAAAACTTAAAGATTTTTTTCTGAAAAAACGGCTCCGTAAAAAATTTTTTTTATTTAAATATCCATTAAAAAATTCATCATAGATTACGTAAGTATTTTTTAAATGGTACCATAGTTCAGAAAATGTTGGAGTAAAACGCGGTTTTATGTTCCGTAAGGCTGCACGTTAAAGGCCTCCGAAACACCAATTTTGGGAATTTTTTGTGGTGAAACTATTTGAGATGGAATTTTTTGGGTTTCATTTCTCAATAGAGGGCAGCTTAAACTATTTTTAGAAAATAAAATATTTAAAAAAATGCAATCGCTCACTCTACTTTAAGTTCCAGGAAAGCTAATCTTAATTTGTCATCTTATGACTGGAGTGACTGGAAATTAATTAATGAAATTAATTATTCTGATTGATAACTTTGTTATAACTAAGCTACTAGAATCTGGTTGCTTTCCAGCAACCTCAAAAACTAATATTGATCTATATTCATATCATTGATTCAGAAAATATTAGGCATTTTTTTAAGAGTTTGTTAACTTAAAGTAAACTAAATTAAATACTATCTAATAAATTTAAAACATATTGCTTGTAAAAATAGTAAATATCACTCTATTTTTACATGAGTCTACTTCAACTAACTCTCTTCATACTCTGTTTGAAAAAGTAGTGTGTTGACTGTAGCATGTAACTTCATTTTGAATGGAGTTTACATTTCATTCCTGGACATTGTCAAAAACACTGAAGTTATCAAATTTTCATTCTAAATATTTGACTATAATTTGCATTCCTGGTAGAATTTTATTTTGGTGATTAAAAATAAAAACTACATGACTGTGTCGGAGGTAGCGAGCCAGACGTGTGTGCCCGGTGGCTGGTGGAGAGCTGAGGTTATTGTCATTGCAGGCGCTGATCGCCAACAAGCCGCCCCCGCCCCAGGAGAATGGCAAGGTGAAGCCGGAGGAGGATGAGACGAGCAGCCAGGACGCTCCGCCACCCATGGAGTTCTATGACCTCAAGACGCACAGGCCGCTCAGATTGCAGAAGAAACTTTGGGAGTTCTACACTGCACCAATAACCAAGTTCTGGGGGCATTCGGTGAGTAATCAGCTGACCAATACTGAAGATAATTATAACTGAGCAGCATAGCGTAGTGGTTTGATCTCTGCCTATCGCTCGGGAGACCCAGGATCGCTTCCTGCCTTGGCTCAGGTGACTTTTCGTCACTTCGAGCTGAGGTATGGCAGCTTGTTCTGGTAAGTTCCCGAGAGATGGCATGTATGTTCTTCCACTATACTGCCTGTATTCGGGAGGTGCCGAAGGTCGTTCCCTTTGGTACCGTCTGCCTCGATGATGGTTTTCTCTGTGGTTTCCCATCGTCACTCCCAGGCAAATGCCGGGGCAGTTCCTAACACAAGGCCACAGCCGGCTCCTTTCCTATCAATCCTTCCAACTGTTGTTAATACTGTTGTTAAGTTTGAATGCTTAAACCAATAGTAGAATATGCTGTAGTAAGCTAACATTGTAATAAAAATAAAAAATAATAAAATAATTTAAATCAAGTCACTATGCCATTTAAGCTGCATAAATTTTAAGATGAACTAACTGATCAAGTAGACATGTATTTTCATGAGAATGATAGATTTTGTTTTGTTTTTTTAAATGAAACTTTTACTTTTATATACAGAAATCTAATGTGAATATATTTTAATGTATTAAAGTTAATATTCTTAATATAAGTTAGTTAGTCTTTTAATACTAATTTATTTACATTACAGATCGCATATGTCGTGTTCCTGTGCTTCTTCAGCTACGTGGTGCTGGTGAAGATGAGTGAGGTGCCTTCCTGGCAGGAGCTCTACGTCATCGCCTACATCTCCACCATGGGCTGTGAGAAGATGAGGGAGATCGTCTCTTCCGAGCCCGTCTTAGTCAGGTGAACAAACACTAGCTGGAAAATAAAAGAGAGCAGCTTCTTATCATAGAGTCCCCACAATTAACACCAAGTAGCAAACAGACTGATAGAAAAATTAATTAAGTATTGACCTCAGTTGATTTGGATCTCAGAAACGGACCCCTTGATTCTCGCCACAATATTAAGGTTGCTTAAATTTTTTTAAGTGGATCTGTTTGACCAGTTTTGAGAAAACTGAGGCAGAAGTTTAACATTGCCCTTATATGGACGGAAACCGGGAATGGAGCTGTTGTGAGAAAACCACCCCCTTGAATTTGCTCAAACCATAAGCAATTAAGTTTTAGAGCATCCTCAATTTTTTAAAATTTATTTCATTTGATTCCGTTCGACAGAAATTTCCCGTTTCCGGTTTGTAACTGACGTGAGGTCAATTGTTAAATTTACAGTACTTGAAAAAATTATTGTTATATACATATTCCTTACAGCCAGCACATTATTATTACCTCCGGTCATCCCAAAATAGACCTTTGCAGAGCTTGATTCTTACATAGTACTCCACTTGCTACACATAATTATACTCATGTTACTCTTTTGCCTTCTACACTCAATCTCTATTAAAGGTTAAAAAAAAATGTGATTTACATGTAAAGTAAAAAAAGTAAATGGTCTAATTTTTTAGAAATGTGCCAAGGTAAACACCTAACTTTTATTCATCTTCTTTTCACGTCCAAAAGAAACAAAAATCTGCAATAATTTTAAAAAAAATTTAATGATCAAGTACATAAATAAAAATAATAATATAACAACATTACTCTCTAATCCCCTATATTCCCACTAAATCTCTGCCTTTTGAGCCTTATAATGTATAACAATATATAACTTAAAAACATAGCCTCTACTTGAGATTGACTAACACAATTTTCTCTTGCCAACAGCCACAAGCTGGCGGTGTGGGCATGGAATATGTGGAATCCTTGTGATGCCTCTGCCATCACTTGCTTCCTCATTGGCATGTCTCTGCGTCTACGACCCTCCACCATGATGGTGGGACGAGTGATTTATTGCGTGGACATCATCTACTGGTACCTCAGAATCCTCAACATCCTTGGAGTCAACAAATATCTAGGTCCGCTAGTTACCATGATGGGAAAAATGGTGAAGAACATGATATATTTCGTGGTGCTGTTACTTGTAGTGTTGATGAGTTTTGGTGTTTGTCGACAAGCAATTTTATTTCCTAATAGCGAGCCAAGCTGGAACTTGGCGCGCGACGTATTCTTCCAGCCGTACTTCATGTTGTACGGAGAGGTGTTTGCTGATGATATCGACCCCCCGTGTGGTGAGGGAGATGACCAAACGGCCTGCCAAACGGGTCGATGGATCACGCCCACCGTCATGTCCATCTACTTACTGGTAGCCAACATTCTGTTGATCAACCTGCTCATTGCTGTGTTCAACAACATCTTCAACGAAGTCAACGCCATCTCGCACCAGGTGTGGATGTTCCAGAGGTTCACAGTGGTCATGGAGTATGAGCAGAAGCCGGTGCTTCCCCCTCCCCTCATCTTCTTCAGCCACATCTACCTGCTCATCCAATTCTGTAGACAAAAAGTGAGAGGAGAAGAAGACACATTTGATAACGGGTTGAAGCTCTTCCTAGAAGATGAAGATATGGAAAGACTTTACGACTTTGAAGAAGAATGTGTTGAAGGATATTTTCGTGAAAAAGATATGAAATTACAGATGTCAACTGAAGAAAGAATTAAAACAACAACAGAAAGAGTTGATAATATGTATCAAAAAGTTGAAGATATTAATCAAAAAGAAAATAGTCAAAATGCGTCTATTCAAGCTTTAGAATTTCGTTTAAGAAATTTAGAAAATTTAGCTGAAAAAACAACATCTCATCTTGCAGTTATTCATAGATTTATGGCAACTCACGTTGGTGATTCAGCTTTACCAAGTGTAGAAACATCAGATCATAACAATAAAGGATCACAAGAAAGACTGAAAAAGATAATCCCTGAGCTTCACTCTGCGGAGGCCACAGACACATTTAGTGATAGATTTCTACACCCGAGCAGGGACTACTTGGTGCGGAGGAGACCCACAAGGTCCATGACTGAGATCCAGCCAGACTCCTACTTCAGCGAGTCCGGCAGTGTGTTCATGAGGCCCGAGGACTCTAGGTTTGTCAACGAGCCACTCACCGAGGAAGATTCTCCACCAGACATGCCCGAGGACCCTGACAAGCCACTATCTCGAAGCAGCAGCAGCAAGAGGAGTCCCTCGAGACTTTCGGGTACTGGTCGACAAGAGAGCACCTCCATCACCTCTCTGACAGAAGCTAACGAGTTCGACCATCGAGTCATGAGACAACAGTCAGACGAGTCAGACTGTTTAGAGTTCACGGTACCAACGATGAACAGATGCTTGCAGAGGACGGAAACTTGGCGTAGAAGCAGCGGAACTGAGGATGAGAGCGGAACCATCACGTCCCATCACCACAGCTCTCACCACAGCCTGCCTCGTAGACAGCTCAGTCAAACTCAGTCCGAGCCTGACACAGAGATAAGGCCCGGTCCTCACGGCAGCAAGATCCCGAGAGTGGAGCGTAGTGTGTCTGTAGCTGCCAGGGTGACCTTTGCTGAGCCTCGCATCCAGGTGATTCCTCCGTCCCCCAGGAACGCAATGCTCATGGCCATGCACTCAGAGTACACGAGCATCACAGACGAGCTAGAGTCAGTGTGTGGCTTCCTATCACCACCAAGAACTCCCCGCCTTCTCTCACCTCCAAGACCAGATACATCAGCACCAATGCTAAATCGTAACAGGCATCATTCAGAAATGTCAAATCCTGAAATGGCCATTCACATGGAAAAAGAATTACTACGAGATGCAGAAGAGAGTGATTATTTACTAATGAAAGGTCTCATCCAACACAGGTTAAAAGGTGCTGATCATGTTTTCACTTCGCTAGAAGATCATGATGAAGATGACGAAGACGTTGCTCCACTGGCAACAGAGGCGAGAGGAGGAGGCGGAGGATACTTAGACTACCTTAGGGTGACCAACGAGATGCCGGAGTACAGATGTCCGAGACTTCGCCGCAGTAGTGCCATCGAAATAAACGAAAGTGACAATGCCAGCGGAGGAAATGCCGGGTTGTGTCCTTCTATTTTCTGCACAGACACAGACGCACAAACAAGTGGTTCTCCTAGTGGCGACTGCAGCAGGCGGAGGCAGAAAACTCCAAGTCCCAAAGGGAGTCAGACTAGCTTAGTGACAGAGACAAAATGCTGATGGCGAAACAAGATATTTCAAAGGGAATATCAAATTTGAGTGACTGAAAAACTTTTCAATTAGATGTGAATATTATCTGAATAAATAATTAAAAAAATGAATCCAAAAATTTGAGTGACTGAAAAAACTTTTCTAATTTGGATGTGACACTTTCTCTAACTAAAAATTAAATAAACTCTTATGTGATCACTGAACTAAAATCCTACTTCAATTTAATGTCCCCTCTTCAGATTAACTTCTATATAGTCTTTCCATTTTAACTCTAAATTCAGTTGATGTTTTTTTTTTTTTTTTTTTTTTTTTGTTTTTTGTGTTTTATTGTGGTTTTAATTTTAACTCAGGAATGTCAGTATTATATTAAATAATTTAAAGGTGAAGGTGCTAGGGGTAAATTGTTAATAACAAATTTAAAATCATACTCTGATAATTAAATTAATTAATTTAATTTTTTTAAATAGTACCTTATTGTTTTTTGACCTATTTAATCTTATTTAATGGTACTTATTATAATATATGTTAACAAGTTGTTATTTTTTTGTTATTTAAATAAATCAGTTGACATGAAAAATATTTGATAACAAAATTAAATTAAACTAATTGTTAAAATTATTTTAGATGAAGAAAAAAAAATACATTAAGGATAAAAGTTTATAAATTATTTTTTACATGACTTTTAAAATAATTTTGTATAAAAAAATGTATTTAGATTGCACGTTGTGTTCTTTTTAAAATTAGATTTTTAAAAGAAGCTTTAACTTAATAATATAGCACTTATTAACTCTTGCACAATTCTCAAAGTTGTTTAATCAAAAAAAAAAAAAGTTTTATGATAATAATTATAGAAATTAAGAGTGTGATATATAAAACAGTGTGTGGAAAATTTTATTTGAGTTTGCATCATTTAATTAATATCAATAAAAATATTTCTATAAGAAAACATCAGTTGCAAATTTCATATATCTGTTTAATATTTCTTTTTTGTACTACCTATTGTTAAAATAATTTAGTACACTTAGTACGTTTGTGTTTTTCCACTATATCATTTAACTGTTGGCAAACTACATTACTGCGATGTGTCTAATACACTGATGACACCTATTGAATCTTTTTTTATATGGCTTTGTGTGAAACAAGAAAAGAAAAGAAGTTTTAGGTTTTAACTATAATTGCGCCAAAGAATGACCTATTCTATATAATATGCACTAATAATATATCTTTTAAATATGTCCTCTATATATTAACAAATCTGTGTTAATATATTCTCTATTTTTCTATCTTAAATGTTCATTCTATACTGTGATAGTATGGTAGAAATTTTTTCTGTCAAACTTCATTTGCTTATATAGTAAATATACTTTTTTTAAAAAATACATTTAAAAATTAACTTCTAGTCCTATAAGACTACTAGAGGACTTATAGTTCTATAAAGTCTATGACTTCATTCTATTTTTATTTATTTATTTTTTTTAATTTCACTATAATTAAGAATGAAACACTGAATTATATTAAACTTCACAATTTGCATTATTTAAAATCATATTATACATAATAGACAATAATGGTTGCATTTTTTTATTTCATAATTAGAAAATATACCTAAAATTATGCTTTTCTGAAATTTTTCGGATTTTTTGGAGTGCGGGAACTAATTTTAAAAACAATATTTAAAATACCTGAATTTGGGTGGTACACCTGATGGGACAACCGTGACGTCATTTGTCGTGCTGTGATTGGCTGTTGATGATGTCACGGCTGCTGTGATTGGCTGTCGATGACGTCACGGTTGTCCCATCAGGTGTACCACCCAAATTCAGACATTTTAAATATTTTTTTAAAATTAGTTCCCGCACTCCAAAAAATCTGAAAAATTTTAGAAAAGCTTAATTTAATGTATATTTTCTAATTATGAAATAAAAAAATGCAACCATTATTGTCTATTGAAAATTCATGACAAATTTTAGTTTTCAGATTTTGGTAAAATATCTGAAAATACCATTGTACTTAGAAAATACTGATTTTCATTATGATATTTTTGTCATATAAGTTTTTACATACTTTTATATACTTCTGCACAACGTAAAAAATAATTTTTATTTTATTTTCCACTATTCATTTTATTTTAGTAAATTCTCATATTGCTGGAGAAAGAATTAATAAAATTTAAAGGAATGAATAAAAACATACAAAATTGTTTCTCCACATTGGATAACTTTTAATTTGTATAAATTTGCAACATTTTGGTACATTTGATAAATACATTTTCAGAAGATGTTTTGTGTCCGCAGTGAAATTCAATACTTACTTTTAAATACTTAATTATTAGTATATATTTAAGCTATTTGGTGATCAAAGTCCATTTAGTGAGATAAAATGGACAATTTGCATGACATTTTTTGATTGCAGAAATGGATAGAGGGTGCAAAGTTATGCCACTCTGAATTTTTTCAGAGTTTTGAGAGACCAGGAACTATTTTTAAAAAATTATTGAAAGTCGATTTTATGACGTCACGAGGAGTCTGTCCTTAAGAAAAGGATAAGCGCTAAACGCCCGTGACGTCATAAAACTGACATTCAATAATTTTTTAAAAATAGTTCCCGCTCTCAAAAAAATCTGAAAAAAATTCAGAGTAGCATAATTTGGTACCCTCTATCCATTTCTGCAATAAAAATATATCATGCAAATTGTCCATTATCTTCTCTTACTATAGTTATAATGCCTCTGAAAAATAATGTGTTATTTTCACATTTTTTGTACACATTAAAAAAGACGAAACAATAATATACAATTTTCAACCTAGCTATACCACTTGTTATATTATAGTTAAAATATTATTTGTCTATATTCAACAGAGTATATATTATGTGTTATAGAAATGAAGAATCTTATTGATCATAGACTAGGCCTAAAAAAGTATCCTTCTCATTGGGAACAAGTATGACACAGCGTCTATTTCTAAAATAAATATTATAATCACTGAAAAATTACATATTATATTGATGTTATAATGTTTTGTAGATCAAATTTAATCATCTATCTGTATAGTCCCTCTCCCCTTATATTTTCAACCCCTTCCTAGCTGTGATTTATATCGTACGTGCCATATCAATTATCCTGCAAATTAATTATTTTAATTCCTAATTATTAATTTGAAAATAAGTTACATGATATTTATTATCAAATAAAGACAATAACAATTCATTGTTAATTTATATTTGGACAAATTTATAAATAAAATGAACATCTGAAGACACCTAATCGATCCAAATCTAGTATGAGGGAGGGGGGATGAGGAAGGTAGCTGTCCCGTGTTGTTTATTCAGGCTGCTAAGTCTATGGCAGGTTAATGGACAAGCTCGGACTGGCCATAAGGCTGGGTCAGGAATCCCTGCAGACTGGCCCCTCAGATTTTTAACATTGGAGCATAGGAAAAGTGGCCTCAGACCCCCTGAAAAATGGCCCCTGCTGCCTATATAGCCCTAACTAGCCCCTATACTTCCCAGTCCGAGCCTGTTGATGTACAATAGATGATAATATACATAAAACAACATATATTTGGCATATTATACAAATTGAACCCTCTAATTTATAACAATGCTATTTTATTATAATAAAAAACATATAGAATAAATTGTATTTATTTTTTGTGACAGGGTGCATTAAAATTATCAGACAGTCGCTATAATATATATATATATATATATATATATATATATATATATATATATATATATCCTATTTATTGAGGTAATGGGAATTAAAACTAGCTCTTTTTGAATAGATAACATTTAATTTTTTTTTTTAACAAATTTTAATCTTCTTTTATTTTTTTATTATATTTCCCTCGTGAATACTTTTGGGCTGCATTGCTAGCAGGGGCCGGTTTATGCTAATGTGTTTCAATTAGTGTTTCGTGGGGTGTGTTCATGTTTATATTACAATTTGTGCTTGAAGTTCATGGAATGGATAATAAATGTCATATTAATACTATTTAAATTTAATTTTACATAATTTTTGCACTCATTTTTTTTTTTTTTTTTTCCTCCCTGAGTTTTTAGTTTATAATGACATTCATTTTAACATTAAATTTATTTGGTAAGCTGTAATTTCAAATTTTGTTTCTGGAGTGACTATATAGTATTATCAAAAACAGGCCTAAATTTGTAATGGAATGAAAATAAAGAAAAATGTATTTTACAAATGTTTGGTAAAAAAAAAACAACATTTTGTAACAAAAGAAAATATATGTAAATATCTCGTTAATTTTGCACATACTGATGTAAATAATATTTGAAACTTTTTTAATACAACATTATTCTTATTATTATGAACATATGTGTATATAGCTATTAAATCCTTTTGTGCTGGCATGAGTAATGAAATTGTGTTATAATAAAAAGTATAAAAAATCAACAGGAAAATATTTCACTTTAGCAATAATTAAACCTCCTTAGATTTTTGAGTCGTTTAAAAGAAATATGTGTTTATTAATTTTACTACAAAAAAAAAATATGTGTATTTGATAATGTTTAATACCATGAAAAAATTTGTCGTAATTTGTGTTACATATCAATAAAAGAAATTAACAATTTAATTATATAGCGTTGCTTTTTTTTTATTTTTAAACTTGATTAATACCTTTATTTATTTTTAATTCATTTTGACGTAACTCATATCACTTAATTATATCTCGACTTTATACTGACCTAGTCACAGAAAATTGTTGCAAGAAAGAAATCGAATAAATTTTAAAATTTTAAGAAATTTTAATTTTAAAACTTAATCGATCATGTTTTAGGAAATTCAAAGAGTGTTTTTTTCACTATAATATAATAACTTTATTTCCAGCTTCCGCATATGCGCGTATATATACACGTTATATAAAGGCTCGATGAGTCATCAATTAAACTATTATCATATTATATAATATTATATTTATAAACTTTTAAGACAGCTAGGTCTACTTCAAATTTAGTATATATACCACTGATTGATGGCGATCGAGTCCCCTGCAAGTCTAATAATATATATATATAATCATAAAAAGTATTTAGGTTCAATTGTATGCTCCTAATTGTTCTAAAAATTATAATAATATGAATCATATCTTATTTTTTATTAAATACATAATATAAAAAATTACAATAGTATATTGTTGGTGTAGATAGATTTTTAGGGCGTACGCGAGTAGAATATATATCATTTATTGAAAGTTAAAATTTATAATATTTTAACACACTTCTTCTTTAATGTTATATAGAATACGAAATTCAGCCTTATGTTAATAAAGTTAGAGTAGGTTGAGTGTATTTGCTCTACAAACGAGAAGAACATTCTTGTTGTTTCTGGTGACGAACGCAACAAAAAGTCTCGGACGGCGGAAGACCAGAAGTGAATCGAGGCGTGGAATGCGCACTGCCTGTCTGACTGGTCAAATATGCTAATGAGCTTGAGGAACCGTCAATGCAGTGAGGAGGCGTTATGATGAGGCGCCAAGTCATTGCGTGACGATTAACGTGACCTATTAATATATCATTGCAACTATCCTCATTTACATATAATATTATTATAAATATATGAAGCGTATATAAAGATTAATTTAGATAAAGCAGGTTTTTAATTAGCAATTAAACTATTGCAAATTTAATGTATATTTGATTTGTGTATTAATTGGGTCAATTACAGACAAATCCAGTAAATTAATCCGATTAATCGGCTATATATATATATGTAGATTTTTTTTCTTTTTCAGAATTTTATTTTTTTATTTTATTTAAATTAATGCGGAAATGTTTTTATTTTATGCAAATTTCTATAATAAAAAATTGAGGTTTACATAATATATATTATTATATAATATTATATAAGCAAAACTTATTATATTATATGTGATACATTTGTTAGGTTTATTAAAATTGTGTTACTCACGTGAAAAGAAAGGCGCATGATATATTTTAATAAATAATGTGCTTTTTCTAAGCTTTATATTATGCAGAATATTTTTCCATTACTATTACTACTAAATTATTATATTGAATAATTTGATGTAAGTTTTGGAATATATATGAATTGAGTATTAAATTTACTATTATAGTCTATTATAGACGTACAAAACTTATTCTCCTTTATATATCATCTTTTATTTTCAAGTTTGTATTAAATATTCAATTTTCAATAATTATCAAATGAATACTTAATTTTATAGAAAAATTAGATAATAATTAATTATATCAATGATATACTATTATATATAATTTTTAACTTGTGTTTTAATTATTATTCTTACAGATTCAATAATTAATCTTAACTTATGATATAAGCTAGATAATAACTTTAACTTATATAATATATTATTATTATATTCATTTTCATATGCATAAAAATTGAAAAGAAAGTAAAACAGACCAATAAAATTCTTATGAAAAGGAAAAGTTTTTAAAACATTAAAGTAATTTGAGATAAAAGTTAGTGTTTGTATTATTTAGAACGAATTTATAAATAAATGAAGATATTAACATTTTCGTCCACAAAGGTAGCATCAGTGTCTACACTAATATATATGTTATTATGAATAAGCTGTAATTTGATACACAAGAGGTCGTCAACAGTTCGAAGACCTTAAATTTATCTAGACAACTTTTTCTGCATGCGCCAATTTTATTTTTAATAAGAGACTTATTTAACCCTCGCAAAAGACGACGACAGAGCTGGGGTAGATGAACTTTTATTGACGTTTGAGTTTATAAATTGATGGTAATTTTAACATCTAAATTCTAAATAATATAGATATGTAATATATGGTGCAGTAAATATATTTATAGTGCAAATTACACATTAATTTCAATTAATATAACACAATGATTACCAGTTAGTATATATATATATATATATATATATATATATATATATATATATATATATATATATATATATATATATATATATATATATATATATATATATATATATATATATATATATACATATATAGTTTGAATTACCTATGGATTGTGGTTACAATTAGATTTAAATATGATCTCTAGAAACTTATGTATTAATTATGATTAAAATAATAATTAAAAAATACATTATGCATTGATTTATATTTATTATTTCTTTGCTATTCTAATCAAATTATTAATTAAATGATTATTTTATATCAGAAGTTATAAAAATAAATTCTATTTATATGTACAGTATACGTACAGTTCTTAAATAAAAAGTTAAAAATTGAAAATCATACGTTAGATTCTAACGCGTGTATTCCAATATTTAACTTTAAGGAACTGTATGTACATCATATATTTATAATAAGCTTAAGATTATATTATATTATAGTTTTGAAACAAAGAATAAAAAATTTTGCACAGATATTCGTCCCTTGTCCGGAATAATGAGCTATCTACTATTTCAGGTGAGCGCAATTATAAGCTGTAAATTGTAAAAAAAAAAATAGAGCTCATTGTTGCGCTCACCTAAAATAGCAGATTGTTCATTGCAACGAGATCGTGGTAGGCCGATCGAGGGATGATATAACATTTACGATAAATCACGCGTGCCTTGAAAATGTAATTATATTGCGTGCACATCCTGTCTGTTTGGCTCGAGCGATCCTCCTAGGTGCGTCGGTCTTAAGGTAGGAGGTTGGCCCCGCATGCCGCGTGTCGCCTTGAACTTGTGGGCCAGGAGGGTCGACGGTAGGAACAGTTGCTCGCTCTCGATCCTTGCGCAACACATGGAGGGGGCCACCGCTGCTGCTGCTGCTATGACTCGCTTTTTAGTAGCGCCACTAGTCTTCTCCCGAGTTTGATCACGTTAGTAGTGTCTGGAAGAACCTTTCTTCCGTATTTGTGAGGAGCTCGTATCGCCATGACAATCCTCAGTCTAAAGGTAAGTCTACGAATTTATTAATTTTTATAATTTAAACATTTTTTTTTGTAACTATACAGTATGTATAAAATGAAGTATTTTTTTTTTTTTTTAAAACTCTGATGCTTATAGACTCTGCATGCATTATGTACTGTACAGAGTATAATGTTATTAATTATCAGAGGTTGTTTTATACAGATTAGACTATTTATCGTAATGAAAACAGTCCCTTAAATTTTTAAGAAACCTTCCACCCCCAAATATATATATATATATAATTTAAAAATTTTAAATTTAAATTTAAAATTTAAAAAAAATCCCAATGTCAAATAAGTAAGACTTGAGAATT
This sequence comes from Siphlonurus alternatus, assembly GCA_949825025.1. NCBI lineage: Eukaryota > Metazoa > Arthropoda > Insecta > Ephemeroptera > Siphlonuridae > Siphlonurus > Siphlonurus alternatus. Next base: position 44,648,666 of record OX463781.1, read on the forward strand.
AATTGCAATTTTTTCAGAAAATTCATTGCCAAATTTATGTAACAATGGTACCGTTAATTTTGCAAACGATCACAAGGAGTTAATGTGTTTATCGGAACAACAGAGTGATTAATGACTGTGCTAATATTAACTCAGTTCAGTTCATTTGTCAATTTTGCATCATATTAATTATAACAAACATAATCAATCATTTTTTAGATTAACTGTTAACTTGTAATATTTGCGTGAGACCATATAGTTTTATTAGTGTCTTTCTGCCAACTTTTTGTAATTAAATCATAAAACACATATAGAACTTCAAATTGTTAATTATTGCTTTTTTTACAATTTTATTTCGATATACAGTGTACTATATATAGTTTGTACATAATATATTTCATGTAAATTTTGCATACGAAATACGATAATTTTTTCAGTCATTTGATAAAAACTAATTTTTTACAATGCTATATAAGTAATTATTCATTAATTATATATTAATTATAATTTATATTATATAATAAAATTATTAATATAAATAAGAAACAATTAACCCTTCTTGGGAACGGCAGAAGGAACTATAGTAGAATAATATTATTTTATTCTTATAAGAAAAACATTTTTCGTAATTAACAAATTTAAGCGCGCGCGACGGTCTCTATTAGCACGATTTAATCAATGCACTACACTTGACCTTCGCTCTTGGGCTCACATTGTTTTCAATTTAACATGAATGAGCTATAATATAAGTATCCAAGCGCTGTTATAAACTTTATTTTCATACTTTTCAATGAATTGTGTTCGATACATTATCAATGAAAAATAGTTTATTTTATTTTAAAGTAGTAAAATCAAAATTAAATTTATATAAAATTAAATTTAAACAAACAAAAAAATGATAACATAGTAATTAATTATTGTAATAAATTCTGCGATTAAATTCATATAGAACTTTTTGAAAGAAAATATTATAATGGATAATAATTTAAAATAAATCCAAATTTTAGTGTCATTAAATTTAAATTAAAAAAAAAAATATATGTCAGAATAACAAATTGATCTCTTTAAAATATTAATACATATTATAATTAAATAATAATATTATATGTGAAATATCATTAGTCCACGATTGATATATTTTAATTACGATAGTAATAATTAACATATTAAAGTTGATATTGTTTGTTAATGTAACTTTATTAAGATCACAGTTATATTTTGATCATTTATAATTACGTTACATTACGTTGTTGGTTGGAGCCACCTCACGACCCAACAACAAAACGAATTGAATGCAGTGTCCAGTTATTAGCTCGTGGCTATGCATACGAGAGAAGAGCAATTATCGTGCTAATAATTAGCTCAACCAGGATAATAATGATGACCCTCTGATGCCTTTTAACTCTGACATCATGTCAAATAACATTTAATCAAGCAACATTATTATGCAATTTTTTTTAGTGTAATTATATCAATTAAAAGGTTAAGTTGTAAAAATATTTTCTTGTTTCTTTTGTTATATATATGCTGAACTTAAATTCCTTTTACTTTTATTTAGTAAATTTAAAAAAATATTTATTTTATTTATAACTTCTTCTTACACATTATGCCATGACGAAAGATTGACCACATATACACATTTTCTGTTTTTTTCTTCCAAAAATGCTTTTAAAGGTTAAATTAAATATCATGTCATATTTTCAAAATTTCCAACATCATTTACTGATATTAACAGCATAAACACATTTTTTTTTTTTTTTTTGGTAAAACTGTTAATTCATTTTTCATGTTCATGCTTATGAATAAGCTATTTAAAACGTGATTCCAACGTATATGGGTCTTCTTACTGTTCGAGTTCCATTTACGGAATGTTATACATATAAGGTGCATGCAGTCGTGCAGCTAGAGCGCGGGTGTGGGCGATGTGATTACCGTACTAACAGTTAGTCTCACACGACTTTGCATGATAAACAATTGACTTTCAATTAATTTTTTAACGGTAACATCTCTGCATGCTTGTATAAACATTTATAGCTTACAAATATTTAAATTATTGTTTCGATCGTTAATATAGTGGAGGCTAAAAAAAAACGCGATTTAAATTTAAATTATGAGCGATTGCCACGAAGAGGGTGCATGCTCATCGAATTACGTTTTATTTTTGAGAAATTCAAATTAAATTTAGTTGTTATTTTAAAATACAATTATGTTCCATATATAATACTACATTTTATTTCAAACATTAATTCTATTGTATATAAATAATTAAATTATTTAAATAATTAAACACACGATGTATATCATCTGACAAAAGCTCATAATATATAATAGAGTATCGACCTCAAAAAATTTTGTTACAGAAATGGATAGAGCTTGCAAAGTTAAGCTACCCTGATTTTTTTCAGATTTTTTAGAGCCCGGGAACTATTGTTAAAAAATTATTGAAATATCTTTTTGTGACGTCACGCGGCGGCAAGTCCTATCCTTTTCTTAAGGAGCAGCGTCTCGTGACGTCACAAAAAGAACTTTTAATAATTTTTTAAAAATAGTTCCAGGGCTCTAAAAAATCTGAAAAAAATCAGGGTAGCATAACTTTGTACGCTCTATCCATTTCTGCAATAAAAATAAATTGAGGTCGATACTCTATTAAATTTGTTTTTTGTTTTTTGCTTTGTTCATGTTACACTGCAGAGCCTGCTTTATTGTACGCATTACATGTTGTAACAAAAAAAGTACAAGTAATTAAGTTGATATTGCATTTATGCATATTTGCATAATATATATATGTTATGCATAAGTATTGTAATATTGTACAGTATAATATATGGTGAATATAATATATTTTATAATAATTTTTACTATTGATTTATTATTAAATAAATTGTCACCTTCGGGGCAGAGCACTGGACTAGGAACAACATGTCACAAGCCACCTGAGGGGCCGAATCAGGGACTACCTGACAGAATTCTCTATGTCTATGAGGACAGGGAAGATGGAAAGGAGGGAGAGACCGACTTACGGTCAATCATATAATTCTTTAGCCAATATGAGATTCACTGTCAGACTAAACTACAGACATGGTTCCTGAGCTGCTCCAATCGAGCCAGCCTAAATTTTGTCCAGCTTAACTCAGGGTGCTCCACGTACTCTGACCATATAATCCAATTCATAAAAAATGTAGCATCTCATCATGCACATGTTACACGTAAATCATGTGCATAAATCGAACAAATACAAATAATACATATCATAAATTCAATCTGAATAGTTCAAAATGTGGGTCTGCTTGGACACATTATAAAAAAAAAAAAAAAAAAAACAGTTAGCTATTTTAAAAAAATTAAAACATTATACATTAACTCAAAGTGATATTGTTGTGTTTTTTTTTTAACTATTTTAAGGAAATTATATACAATGAAGGAAATGTCACAAAAACCACATGTAAAAAAAAATGTGAGTTTTCAATCTTCTTTCCCAAGCATGAATTAAATTTCAAGAAACATTACAGAAGTTGACACAATGTCCGTCACTTAAAAAGACTCCCGTGAAGTTCTGACAAGTTTGTAACTGTTACCTCTTGTTATCGTTTCGTCATGATGATTCATTTTAAAATGAAATTTTACATTGAACGAAAATGTTTTACATGAAAACCATATCTTTATTAATTTTTGAATTCGTTACGTACATACTATATACATGGATCTGACAAATTATCCATGGATGAAAATTCGCATGCTCGAAAACAAGTAAATAATATAGGCAAAGAAAATTGTAAAGTCGAGTGGCACTGAAATAACGGATGCAACAATAATTTAGCCTTCAGTAAAAAGTGTAAAAACAAATTTTTTGACAAAAATACTTAGAGGAATGTAATTACAAAACAAAAACGCAAATCATTTGAACATTAAAAAAATAAAGACGACAAAGTAAAGCTAAAATATTTTTCATACATCATTATTAAAATTTATTTTCACATGGAAAAAAAAAAAGTTTACAGTTGGGCCTACTTATGGCATTCGTGTGAACATGATAGTGTAAATTGTAATTATTATTATTGCAGAGCTAATATTTAGCTAATTATTTTTGTATAATTGGTATTGTGAGATTGTTTTGTATCATCGTGAAGAGTTCTCATACAAATAATAGTTTATCACCTGATGAAATAGCGTTAATGAGTCAGGAGATAGTACTGTACATGGGAGAGAATTTGGATGATATAATTATGACAATGAGATATTAGAATGTGAAAATTTTATTGGCTTAATCGAAAGAAGGGGTAAAAATATGATACTGTGAATTTTTTCAGATTTTTCTGAGACTGGGAACTATTTTTAAAAAATAATTGAAAGTCTATTTTTTAAAAATAGTTCCTGGTCTCAGAAAAATCTAAAAAAATTCACAGTATCAAATTTTTATCCTTCTTTCGATAAGCCACTAAAATTTTCACATTCTAATATCTCATTAACAGTATAATTCAAATACACTCAAGCATGACTCTCATGAGTATTATTTGTCTCAAAAACATCCGCAACATTTTAGTTTGCAATTCTTATAATTCTTTATAAAAACTCATTACAAATTTGACCCATCGACATAATCGTCCCTCGTCTGCATAACAATAATGAGCTATCTGATATTTCAGGTGGGCGCAACAATGAGCTTTATTAAATACTTAATTACAGCTCTTAATTGCACTCACCTGATATAGAGTAGATAGCTTATTATTTCCCACGAGATCGAGTAGCAGATAGCTCACGGATGAGGGACGTAAACACGAGAAGAATTAACACGTTTATAAGAACACGATAAAATAAAAATACGAATCACTTTTCTCTCTAAAGACCGCGCCTAAACGTCCGGCTGGTATAGTCAAATTAATTTATCATTCCTTCCGGAAGTAGCCGGAAGTGTGAAGTTTGCAGCTCCTCTGTTTGTAATTCAGTTTTGAAATTTTTACAGATTGGTTTGAAGTAGAAGTACTGACCTATGTGTGCAATTGTAACTCTGAAATAAGACTAGAAACCTTACAATTCCGCCTACTTCCGGAGGGAATATTATGTAAATTTTATTATATCTTATAGATGTGACGTGCGTGTATAAGTCAAGGAGGAGGCACGCTCGCTCTCGCCGTGACATCACCGTGAGCAGCACGTTCACTCCACCTGAGAGGAGTGTATGCAAGGTCCCGTTAGTGACGCGAGAGAGTTAGCAGCAGCAGCAGCCACACATGGGACACATCACGCACTAACGGAACAGTTGATATCCCTCTGCCGTGTTGACCTCGCACCGGGTCACGTGACCCATTTGGTCATTATAATAATTAAATTCACAATTTTTTTTTGTTTTTTTTTTTGCAGCGAATTATGTATATTATATTATGTTAAGCCGGTATATATTACATGATTATATTATACAACTTAAATTTGCATATATATATATATATATATATATATATATATATATATATATATATATATATATATATATATATATATATATATATATATATATATATATCAATTTTTCCAACTCTATTTATTTTGTTTGTATTTAGTTTAAATTTTCCTGTAAAAAAAAATTGTATGCAAATATTGTATCGAGTAATACATTCATAATAATAAAAATTTAAAATTTCAAAGCAGTACAAAATATACTAATGTTCTGATGCAAAACTTTAAAAATTATACACAAATATTGATATATTGATTAGTAAACTTATATACTGGTGAAGTAAAAGTTAATTAATTAACTAATTAATTAATTGTTAATTAAGAAAAAGGTTTATTGAAATTATTATTTCATATTATAAATACCGTACATTATATCGAATACATAAAATTCAGTCGTTAATTTACAGTATCAATTTTATTATAATATTAAAATTAGTATCGACGAAGCAGACATTAATTACACTGCGAATTCGTTATATTTTATCAACTGCGATTGTGAAACATTACAATCTTAAAACTAACGAAGTGTGTAACGTGTAATATAGCATACAGCACACCTATAAAATATATTGACCCTTAATTAGTACAAAGCTGAGGGTTCCAATCAAGAAAACGGTAATAAAAATAGAGTTTTTTTTTCTCTTTCCAATGCTAAATATAATAGAAATAAATTGTTCAGTTTATTATTATATATTATACCATCACACAGGAAAACTATAATGATCCAATCCAGTTCTATTAAAAAAAATAATTAAGTATTATGAGCGGATGAGGTAATTTATTATATTAATATTTCGTCTTCTGAGAGGTTTGCTCGCGATTTCATGTAGTCATTTCCTATATAGTGATGATCAACTGCTGCTAAATTAGTCAGTTAATTTAATTATAGCTTTCAGCGTTCAAACAACCGTTGACTTTTTTTTTTAAATAATTTTTACTTTCATATAGAAAAAAAAGGCTCATGAATCATTTAATTTTTAATAATCAAGCATCTGGAGAAAGCAATTCTCTTATAATGGTAGGTATTAAAATATAATCAGCATTATTATATTATATATTATGTGCTGTCATAAGACAAAATTTACTTTTTGAGCCATTGAACTTCTGGTCCATTGATAAAAAAAATCCATGGCAGTTACAATAGGTTACATTGGTTTCCATATTTCCCTTACTCGTTAGTCACAGGCATAAATGGATTATAAGATCGTGGCCGCCTCCGTTTCGGAACAGCCCGCAAAACACTCGTGTTAGGGATTCGGAAGGTTTGGTTTTTTTAGTGAGTATAATATAATTAGTAAGTAGAAGTACCCAATTATAGGGCTTGATAAAAAAAATATAATATAGTTCAATGTGTCAAATTTTTAAATATCACAAAGGTAAACTTATAATTAAATTAAATCCACATTATATTGAGAACATACAATTTACAGTATAACGTCAATATAAATTCATCAAGTGATAAATATTATGTTTTTATAGCGCTATAAATATGTACAGGTTTTACATATAGCGAGTATTACCCGCTATGTGTTTTTTTTTTTCTTATCGGTACACTCCATGAGGATATGATATTACTCAACACTGTCTCATATAATCCCCCTACTGACATTGCATTGACTTCTTGCATGAGAGTGTCAAGCGGGCGTGCTCCAGTTCCCGCGTGGCGAACGAGTGCGTCCGAGCGTGTAACCAGCGGCAGCAGGCTTGACCGAGTGCACTAATCACCGGCCGGTCAGCTGATGCGTCACATTCAAATGTATCGCCTTGGAGAATGAGATGTTAGAATGTGAAAATTTTAGTGGCTTAATCGAAAGAAGGGGTGAATTTTTTCAGATTATTCTGAGACCGGAAACTATTTTTAAAAAAATTATTGAAAGTCTATTTTGATGACGTCACGGGCGGCACTCCTTAAGAAAAAGGATAGGGCAGTGCCGCCCGTGACGTCATAAAATATACTTTCAATAATTTTCAAAAAATAGTTCCCGGTCTCAGAAAAATCTGAAAAAATTCACACTACCATATTTTTACCCCTTCTTTCGATTACTTGCAGCCTTGTTAATCACCATACTATTTGTTATTTTTACGGGGCACGGGATTAATAAGGCCGTAAAGGGAAATTTTCTGAAACGACGACTGTATTTTTTGACGTCACGCTGTTTTCGTTGTTAGCTCGGCAAGAGTCATCTCATGCAGAGAGGTCGTTTCAATATAATATGGACCTAGTGCACAGTTCATTATCATTGAGAAAAGCATGCACTGATTGGTAAATTATTAGAAACTATCAAGAAGTGCATGCGTATATATATATATATAATATACATCAGACTTATTGGTCATGATGTCATATAAGACGTTTGACATCAAGGTATAACTGATAAAAATAGGGCCATTGACTCCACTTCAATACACATATTTGCCGATATATACGATGTAAACAACAAGATACTTCTTTCCCGACGGTACACTTTTTTTTTTTATGTACTGTACTGTGTACACCTGTGGAAATACCATTGCATACAGTCTATATATGCGGAGGCGTGGTGAACCAAAACTGTTTTGATATTGATATACTGAGTGTTCTTCTTACCTCAACCACCCAAAATATACAATATAATTCTGTATATACTGTTTCAGAAAGGTGAATAGCATACAAGTCCCATAAGTAGAGGTGCACACCTTTTTGGTTTTGATATAGTGGTATACATCAGGCTCGGACTGGGAAGCTGGGGCCAGTCAGGGCCATATAGGCATTGCAGGCAGTAGGGGCCACTTTTCAGGGGGTCTGAGGGCACTTTTCCTATGCTCTTATGTTAAAAATCTGAGGGGCCAGTCAGGGATCCTTGTGACCCAGCCTTATGGCCAGTCCGAGCCTGGTAGTATATGATATTACATAATATTGCATCAAAAATAATATACATTATCAAATATTAAATTTAAATATGTTTCATATATATTATGGTTATGGCTGTAATAAATATTGAAAATTTTTCTGTCAATAAAATTTGTTCGTCATGGGTTATTATCTGGCGTTGAGGCTGTAATGATCAAGTTATCTTCACAAGAACTGACGTAAAAACGTTCCATCGACAATAAGCCGTCCGTAATTGAGGCTCGTGCGTTGCAGTCTCCCACATTGTAATATTCTTTGTTAGCGATCGATCGTGATATAAAAATTTACGGTGCTAGTTTTTTAACTCTCAATTTCTATACGTTTAAATACATATTACAAGAAAAAAAAAATGCTGTTGCTCGTTTTATGAGTAATGTAGCAACAGGAAAATAAGGAAATATATTATAAATATTCTATGAAAATTGGTATCTTTTTGCGGTGTTTTTACTAAAAATAATTTCAAACTTGATGTAAAAGTAGTGAAAGAAATGAAAGAAATGTATGATTTTTTTTTCATCATTCAATAAATTTCAAATTACAACCATGCAGGATTAACAAAATGGTAGCTATATATATATAAATTTTCTCTTTAAAAAAAACAAAAACAAAAAAAAACTTTTTTATTCAATTAATATATAGTTTAACTCTATAATGCAAAATGTTTTACTATTTCATTGAATAAATTAAACATTAAATTTTTGTGACATTATATTTTCATTAACCTATAAAATACATTATATTATATATAATAAAACTGATATTTTTACGACTAATCGGTCATAAATCGATCTATAATCGATATATTAATATGTTATGACATTCCAAGTCGGCCGATCATAATTAATATTTCCATGGAGACGTATGTAACTGTGGTTCTAACGAGCGGTAGTTGCACTCATCACGGAGAGCACGTGAGTTTGGACACGTTGAGGTCGTCCGTACTTGCAGAATGTTTTAGCAGCAGGAAGTTAGTCGAATTGCGCAAGTGCTGCGATGTGCGGTACTTACGGTTGTAATGAATTACACAATACTATTCAAGTTGAAAATTTACCGAAATACTCTATTCATATATATGAACGTATTTCCTCTTTTTATTTTTTATATTAAAAATATACAGTAAAATTGTTTAAAAAAAAAAAAAAAAAAAAAGAATTGAATTCCGAACATAATGTTGTTTGTGGGTTTTATGCTTTTTTTTTTTTAAAAGAGGCAATGACAATAAACATTTTTTTTGTTTTGATTTGTTATGCATGCATTTTATTGTTTTATTTGTTTCATGCATAACAATGAGTAGGTGAAACGTACGGTATTTAATGCAATGTTTCATCTAGATTTTTGAAAATATTATATAGAGATGAGCCTTTACTTAATTTTTTTTCCACAGAGTTATATCCTTAAGAAATTAAATTAAATATTTTAATTTCAATTAAATTAAAATATTAAAAACATCGTCGAGTTCTGAATGATGGATGGAAAAGGAAATTATATCAGCAAGTTAATAAAAAAATTATATGTTTTTACAGCACCAATTAATCAATTAATTGATTGATGTATATATATAATGTATTTTTTTGTGAAATACAATATTACATTAATACGGGAAATAAAATATATTGAAATATTAAATCATATAAAGTATATAGTTGTAATATATATTATATATTATTGTACCCTTCTCCGTGCAACATTCACAGTTATTATATAGTTATGCTGTACATCTGTAACAGTAATGCAACGTACGACACTATATATATTTATATAATATTTGATGGAAATAATATAAACTTTAATAAGTGCATACATAATTATAACAACATAAATTATTTATGATGGCTTGTTTGAAAGTTTCTTTTGATGATGAAAGAGAAAATAAGTTTATTTTTAAAATTTCGTATGATAAATTATATGATAAAGTGCAAAGCACCAAATTTGACTGATACATATATATATTATTTATTTATTATATATATATCTATTATATGAAATAAATTTTATAGTATTACTTATACATAAACCAAAAAAGAGTTCATAGAGAAATGATTGGATATTATGTATGCTCTTTCAGTGCATTTGCTATTTTATAAAAATTACAATTTGACCAGGTCCTAAAAAACTTAACATAATGTAAGAAATATATTGATTTTACGATTGCAGGAAATACGAAATTAATAAAAAAAAAGTTAATTTGTGTACATCAGGGTAAATAAATAATTAATTTTTAGCCAATCATAATTAAATAATGTAATTTGCACCCTATGATGCATCACATGCACTCAATAAAATGAACATTATAGGTATTTTACTACCATGTCTCGACCATCTAATTTATCATAAAAACTAGATAGGTTAATTTTACATACCATTTTTGTGTATGTTGGGCAACATTCGCCGATCCTTTAATTTTATGCAGCACTCCACGATATCACTGACTTTAATAATTATAAAAAATAAAGTACACACGCATATGCATAATATATGCTTATTTGATAATAGTACAGTTATGCACAAAATTCGATGTAATAACTTCAAATTTTTAATTTCGAATTTTGTGCATAACTGTACTATAGTGAGAATAATTATTATCAAATAAGCATATGCAAATGCGTGTGTACTTTATTTTTTTATAATTATTGAAGTCAGTGACATCGTGGAGTGCTGCATAAAATTAAAGGATCGGCGAATGTTGCCCAACATACACAAAAATGGTATGTAAAACCTATCTATTATGTTTACTTCGCCTGATAATGTTATATCAATCTAATTTATCGTTGTGTCCTCGCAGGCTCTGGTAATCCTGGCACTGGTGGTCCGACCTGGCGCGTCGCAGCCTCAACCAGGAGTACATGCACCAGGGAACGACCTTCTGGAGCCTCCGGAGGGATACTATGCCTTCGAAGAGGCGCCTAACGCCGAGCCTCCACGCGTACGCAGACCGCCCTACCTGCAGACTGACATGCCATGCGCAGGTATGTAACAATTTAGTCCAAGTCTGCGCATTCTTGTGGCAGCTAGTGACGTTACTCTGGTTCTTGGAAATCGCATGTGTGGTATTTTAAAGTAAAGTAAATAAAATAAAAACATTAATTTGTGCTGCTCTAGATAAATTATTATATTTATTTAATTTACTATTTAGCTAAATATAACGTTGTTTATATACATAATTTAATATAATTATATGTAGAAATTTGCAATTTACTTTAATTGTTGAACTATATTATATATATATATATATATATATATATATATATATATATATATATATATATATATATATATTCCATACTTTAATCGATATATATATATATATATATATATATATCAATTGCATAAAAGAAAAAAGAAATAAATGAAAAATTGCTTGCAGAATGTCACACATGCATTTTTCAAATGTTTCAATGACGCAAGCGCATCACTATAAAATTTTAGCATACGATAAGAGCATCAGTTCCATCAGCAGGAATTTCACTCACACGAGGAGGACCAAAATTTCCAGTATTGTGAGAGATCACGTAAGTGGTTGTGTCTCGTGATAAATCAGATGGGCGAAGAGCGTGCTCCTAACTGAGGAATTTACGTGCCTCGATTTGCGTCGTGGTGACCCCGTGAAGTGCCAATGACCCTTGCAGCTTAACGGAATTAAGTATTGTTTATGTTTCTTAAAGTCCGTCCGCTTAGTGTGCTACCAAATTAAATATTTTAATAATAATAATAATAATAATTTTGATCACGATTTATATCTTAAAGGTCATCAAATGCAGCAGCAATTTAACGAGAAGGTTCTTTTATTTGTCCTAGTTCACACCATCTGTCGAATTCTCTCATGCACACAATTTGTTGTTATATGTTCCAGGACTCGGTAATGTGCAGCCACATATGTCCATAAACAATCTCTGTGGTGATCTCAACAAAGGTTACATTCCCAAGAACCCGATGACCAATGCTCAGGAGTCGTCTTACCCTTTGTAAGTTGTTAGAAAAATTATATAGATAAATCGTCGTGATAAAACCGTAAAAAGAAAAAGTTTTCATGATTTACCGTCTTTTTTTAATGATATGTTTTGCAGAATATATATATATATATATATATATATATATATATATATATATATATATATATATATATATATATATATATATATATATATATATATATATACAGTATTATATTATATGTAAAAGATATGAAAATTTTATTTTAACATCTGAGAGTTAAAATTTAAATTTTACTATGTATAAATATCATTTCATAAATATATATTAAGGATCAACTTAACAATTTAATTAAGAACAAGATCGTATGAATGAATGTCTTTTTGTGAGTGTGAAAAGAAAAGTTGATTTTTTGGGAATATTTAATAGCGTTATTTAAATATTATTATTCAATTTTGATTTTTATGACAGTGAATCACAAAATATTATTTTTAAAAAAAAATCTTTCACCTAAGGTGATAAAATTAATCAGTTAGCTGGTAACTCGCAACGTTAACTTAAAGTTGTGTGTTCTTTGCAGCGACCTGATCAAGAACAAGACGCTCGACTTCTTCAGCAAGACGCTGCCCATCTTGAAGGCCGACGACGCTCTGCCCAAGGTGGCTAAATTCCAGCAGCCCCCGCAGTATTACCGCCGCCCCCCGCCCAACTCTGCGCAACAGTGAGTGGTCATGCTCATTGTTGTAACTCGACAGGTGTCCTCGCAATTTAATGTTATTTATTATAACGTGAATTAGCTACAGACGAATTTAAATATATTAAATTTTAAACTGTAGTATAATATTATTGTATTTATATTTTTTTAAATATATGCAGTCTGAATATCATATTATATATTTTTTTCTTTTCGTAATAAAGAAGGGTCGGTTTTATTACATGATTGATAAAATTATATTATAAAATTATAATTCGATCAATAATATTGTCACGAGAAAAAAATCCAAAAGTTAAGTAAAAATAAAATGAAATTAACAGCTGAAACCAAAGCATTAAAAACAATAACTTGTTGAGATTTTTTCCGAAAATGAGAAAAATAAAATAAAATAAAAGCAAAAGAAGTTGCCTACCTTTTAGGGGCTTCTTTTTAAGATTTACAATGAACTAACAAAATAAGCTATTTTGCCATAATTTATATTGCGTTCTTGTCTGCTCTTTACAAACTTGGTTGAGATAGTTTCACGACACGATACCTTAAAGACCCACTTTGTTGAGGCTGACATTGTCAAAAATGTCAATTAGGCTGACCCTGCCTGTGTCGTAGGGGCCCCGTACCTCCGCCGCCAAACCACCCGCTGCATCGTGACCGCCGCGCCGCTGAGGTTTTCGACGAGACGAAGGTGGCTGAGGACGCGGTGAGTCACGCCAGCCCGCGACAGGGACGCAAGTTCTGTGACAACGGTGGAGGAATGTGAGTATGCAAGTTGGACGTTAAGAATAACCATGTTTTACTACAGATGTACAAATTGTAAAACTTTTAATAATTTATCACTGCTTATTGAGCTTATTAGAGCGCGGAAAAAAGTCACTTCGACTTTTTGTGCACATGAGGACTATTTTGTTGTCATTTAGGATGTCCACCGATCTCCGGAAGTGGATTAAAATGAGCCTATATAAAAAAAAGACTATTTAGACTATTTTTGGATTTTAAGACTATTATGGCAAAAGATGACTTTTTGTGACTTTTGACATATTTTTAGTGCATTTCAGCTCTTTTCTTCATATTGTCAAAATAAAAAGGAAGTAAAGAAACAAAGACTTCAGTCTGTGTAAGGGAAGTCTGTGTATAATAAAGAAATATAAAAAAATAAAAATTTTAAACACACTTTTAAATAGCACTTTTGAAACTCCATTTTGCTGCATTTTCTAAAAAAAAAAAAAAATGACTTTTTTATAGACTATTTTTTTTTTTAAAAAAGTGACTTTTTTGCAGACTATTTCCAAAAATAAGTTGACTTTTTATAGGCGCCTATTTTTCGAAAAAAATGTGACTTTTTTCCGCGCTCTAATAATCATCATGGTAAAAAATTTCATTGTATATATATTTTTAAGGTCATTAAGTTTGAATTACATCACAGATTTATTATTTCGGTCATAATTTTTTCTTAAAAAAATATTTACGTGAATTAAATTTTTTTTATTTTGCATCTTTGCTATTAATTAATATGATTTATATGTAAATATATTTTGATTTTATGTGACTTTCTCCACAGGTTATGTATGTTATACAAAGCGTTCCGTGGCGAGCCTCTTGCCTCTGGGTTAGGGGTGGGTGTGGAGAGAAGAGACGAGGTGGGTGACTCCCCCGAATACCGTCGTGACAGCCCCAACGCACTACCCCAGCAGGACGCGTCCCCACCGACCCCTTGCCCCGCCAAGGTCGAGTACGCCACCCCCGTGTTCGCCAAGAACTACCAGGGAGTGTGGCGTTACGTCGTACAGATTCCCTACGAAGGCTACTTCACACAGACACTTGAGGTTACACGGTGCCTGTAAGTATAAATATGTGTCTTGTGGCTCGATCGTTGTGTGTAATGCAATTTCGGCGTAATTAAGAAACACGTCGATCAGTGTAAATATAATATGCATGCTTATTATATTTAAATAAGTTATTCAAATAAACATTATAGCTGTATATTTTTTATTCAATGTATGTTTCGTATTATAAATTTTACATTTTTTCTTTAAAATTTTGTAAAATTAATTGAGGAATTTAATAAATTAATTAGTTAATTTTTATATAATTACATATTATAGTGTATAATTTTTTTGTAGCACCATAAATAATTAGAATTTAATTTATATACAAATTAATGTTTCACATGAACATATTATGGACCTGTTCGTAAATCCTGCTCGGTGTACACTTTCTGCACCCAATCGACTTTATGTACATGGGATATAAGATCGATTGGGTGTATAGAAAGTGTACACCGAGCAGGGTTTACGAACAGGCCTAGCTATTATTATAATAATAATTAAACGTTAATTAGTATTATATAATTATATATATTATATTAATAAAAACGTAATTGTTTTTTATATATATATATAAATATCCATAAAAACTATATTATCTGCATGCAATATTTAAATAATTTGTTTTGATGACAGGAACTCCAAGTGCCACTACCTCGATGGCTCGTGCATGTCTTCCCCTCGCTGGGTGAGCCTGCTTGTCGCAGAACTTTACTACCCTGACTCCTACTTCGCCAACAAGGGTCAACAGTGGCCCGCACGTCGTCCAGTGGCCACTGAGAAGCCTCCTCCAGTCCATGACTTCCAGAACTACCAGCAGTACCTCCAAAAGCGGGCGGGATCGGGAGAACAGACCCCGAGCACGAGGATCCTTGGTGGACCCAGCAGCAACGGAGTCAGCATCGTAAATGCTCTGAGTTCCTCAGGTCCGGAATCAAGCACGCAAACAAGCAACACCACACCGTCGTACTGTGATGGAGTGGATGACCTGGGTTGCTTCCAAGTGAGACTTTACTATGATTGGTTCCTCATCCCTGGTAGCTGCAAGTGTTGGAGACCAGACTACTTCTCCAGATACACCAGAAGGAGGACCTCCCGAGCACCAGACCTTTAAATTTATAAACAAAAATTTATACTAATACATTTTCTATAATTTAGACAAGGAATAGTAGCGGAAAAATATTTTGGAAAATATTTTTAAAATAACTTTTCATTTTTTTTTTTTTTTTTTATGAATGAAATTTCATAATTGAATGATCGTCACTCATCAGAGTCATCAGTAAATTAGTCACACGCAGGTATACTAAAATAATCGCGGAGAATTAAATTGACGCGCATTTTCGCATTTTTTCTTTATTATTTATTATTCTTAACGATTGATCTCAGTTAATTAGTGTCAGTCAGAAATTATTTCGAGTATTATTTCTATGAAAATTATTTTCATAAAACTTGCCAGACAAATTCACTGTAAAATTTGCATGCCACCTATTAATATTGATGGCGAGTGCAAGAGGCTTATTAAAAAATTAAAAGGCCCAATTCCGACGAGATTCATCCTTAACTCTAATTAGAAAATAATCAATGCAATGTATGATTGCATATGATTGTTAATAATCTTATGGGTTAAAATTTTTCTCTTAAATTCCTTGTCAACAACAACTCAGGCTCTTAAAAAAATAAATTGATTTAGGTAGGTTTAATTGATTGGTTCAACTTATATGTTATAAAGCTATTTTAAAATATATATATGAAGTGGAAAATAATCTGTTGTAAATAATAAAAAATTGAAGGTGGAGGATGGTTTTAAAATGCATAGTAATTTTATTCAATGTTAATAAGAACAATATTTTTTAATAATGTTTTTTATTACAAGCTTAGCAACATAAAAGTATTTATATTTCTCTTTCAAGTACTGACACCTAATTTACTTGAGTCAATTAAATTTTGGTGCAATTATTATATTTAAGTTTTTATGTTAATTTTTAAGATTACTTTAATTTTAATGTTAATTATGGATTATCAAAAACATGATTATTATTATTTTTATACAAAAAAAAGTAGAAGAAAATTATTAATTTATATATATATATATATATATATATATATTTTCAATATAATAGCCCAGTTGAAAGATTAATTTAAACTATTTAGTGGTTTGTTAATAAGAGAACGAGCATTATATTTATACACAAAGCTGTAATTTTGTTGATCCGAGGGTCACAGATATAGAAAGCTAAAATTATGACTGTGAAAGATTGATGAATGTGGTGGACAAAATAAATTATTTATTTATTATTTTTTTTTTGTATAATGTTAATTGCTTCCAGTAAAATAAATTGTTGTTTTATTTTATGTTAGTTAAAATGTATAAAACTATGAAACGATATACATATCAGACACAAATAAAAGCTCAACATTAAAAAAAAAAAAAAAAAAAAAAAGATTTGTTATTTATTTTTTATAATATTTTATAACTGTATAATTATATGATAGTTAAATAATTATGGACACAATTTATTTTTTATTAATTATTATGCTAATTATTTGAGAATTAATTAAATTAAAATTAAGTATATATTAAAATAATTATTATATTATATTTAGTGGGAGGTGTGGCGCAGTGCGCTTGACTGGGTCTTGTCAGATCACCGAAGTCAAGCAACGCCAATTCGAGCGTGGTTAGTAGTTGGATTGGTGACCATTTTCAACAAAAACCATGTCTCCCATCCAGGGGGTATATAAATCGTTGCGCTTTTCCACCATGTGTGGTTCTCTTGGCTTTGGACCAATTAATGCACTTCCGGTTCATTGACCGCGTATATAGCGTCTATCCTGCTGGCTGAAGTTTCCACGTTTCCTTCAGTCAATTTTTAATATCGCTTAAATATTACTAACTCTCACACGCACGAAATGTGGAAATGTTGGTTATTAACTTATTATTATAGTTCATCACGGGCCCCTACTATATAGGGTGGTAGAAGAATTCTTCTACCTCTACCCTACGGGCCACTCTCCCTCACCAGCCAGAGGTGAACATATTTGGAGTCCTGCAGTCATGCAGTCGTATCAGCTCGTGACGTTATGTGACGTCATGACTCTTCAGCAGTACAAATAGCTCAAACTTCCGGCAACTATAATAGATAAGGTGCATGCGTGCCTGGCTACCACGAAAAAATCCTAAGTTCATGCAATACTAATTAATCTACAGACAGAATGACTTTTAACACTTCTGGCCGCAGTTTGGGGAAGTAAAAGGAGGACTGCATGAAGAAGCTAGGGCAATTTTGAAATAAATCGAAATTTTTTACCCCTTGAAAAAAAATACACGACAAATAAGCCACGTACTCTTTTTCAAGGGGGGCTTTCGCACCCGAGACCCGGAAATACATGCCCGTATTTTTGCACTCCCCGCGCGGGCGTCAAAAATACAAAGCATACATTCACAGAAACAAGGTGTGCGAAAGCCCAGTCAAGAAATTAGCTGAAAAAATTAATAAATATCGATCGTCAATATTTATCATGCATCAATTTTTAGAATTTAAATTATTTTCAATTTTTCGGATTGGAAAGATATAATGATGAGCACACGATTTATTTTAACGTATGTCTAATATTAAATTTATTAAGATTTCCTTTTAATATTTAAATATAAAATCAGCAAATCACTTTTTTTTACAAGTATAATATATAATTATATATACTTTTTATGACGTCATAAATATATATACAATTTTATGGACGATTCATTCAATCTTCAATCTTGATCAAGGTTCTAGAGACCAGAGCTTACAGCCACCATGATCTTGATAAAATTTTAATTGTTGCGTAACGAGAACCCGCCGTTAGATTTTATTCCACCCCTATAAAATACAAAATTTAATGAATTTTAATAAATACCATGGTATTGAAGATTGAATGAAGTATATATCAAATGGATAGATTTCCAATTGTTCCAATTAAATAACTATAATAAATACTTTTAGTTCTGTTGTTAATTTTTAAAATATTTAAATGCCACGAAAAGCAAAACAATTAATTCAATTGGATATATAAAACAAATTGGATAAAACTCCCTTCGCGATCGAATCTCGCCCTATATATATTATATATATATATAATTATATATATATATATATATATATATATATATATATATATATATATATATATATATATATTCTAACATAATTATATAATTCACATGCAGAAATGGTACAGTAAAAAAAAAAAAAAAAATCATTTTTTTAAAAATATTATAAAAAATTACATGTTTTTACGTGTAATTCAAAAAGAGAAGTAGATAAACTCTTTAAATAATAAATAGTAAAATACTAAATCTTTAGTCTGCGATGAAAACATGTGTGGCAGAATTGATCTTCAAATGATTGCACTGGTTCATAAAATCCCGTGTGTGCAGCAAATCTGACTTTACTATGAGGCAATTAAACATCTCACAATTAAAGAAGAGTCATTTCGTCGCCATCATGCATGGTCGTGGAAACATCGTCGTATATATAGCTAGGTACAATTTTGAAATCTTATATTATTAATAAGTTCTTAAATTTTAGATATTATTATATAATTGTTTTCTCAATAATTCTTGTTGTGTTCATCTGAGGCCAAAATACGTACAGCATGTAAATGACATCATATATAGAGGTATAATATATAAGTGCATTAATTTCTTATTATTTTTTTTTTAATTCGATCTGTTTTATATAATTATATTATTATATACAATTTATTTGATTTATAAAAAATTTAGAGAAACAATATTTAGCATTTATTTATTCACTATATTTTTAGCCAGTAATATTGTTTGTATATAACTTTTTGTAAAAAAAATATGATTTATTATAAAATTTATTAATATTATTTATATTTATAGTAACGAAAATGTGGTGTTTGGCAGGTAAGTGCAAATCAAAACTAATATACATATTATATAAGCCCCATTTGACCGATATTATGACTGCATGCGCTTTTTATTAGTTAATTGAAAAATCAATTACGTTATAAAGACTTTTTGGCGGCCATGCATGCTCGTTTTTAAATTGTAGTTTTGCAAAAATATTTTTAAATGAGATATCGAAAGATCGGATTTGTAGTTTTTAATGGTAATTATAACCTAATGGGACTTTTGCATTAATTTGGTATAATATATATGAGCAGGTGATCGAGTCATAATACACAGACGATAAAATCTATATAGCTTATGGACACAACCTTCATGATCTTGTTTTATTAAAATATATAAATTTGAATAGAGGACTTTGGATTATGTATATTTTCTTAAAAAAATAAATAACTCTCTAGAGCACATATCAACATACACTTAAAATCATGCTGAAAAAATAATGTGCCTCGATCCTTTGAAAAACTATATAGATATTCATTTTGTGACATTCTGGAAAATGTAAACCAGCTATAGTGCTTTCTCTGTGGAACCATAGAATATAATTAAATAATGAAATTAGTGGTAATATAATTATTAATTATGGCAATTATTTACCTTTTATTTTATTTTTTAACTTTTCTTACTATAAAAAAATTACAATAATTTTACTACAAACAATCAAGAAAAAAGACTGATGAACTTTTGCTATTATAGTCTCTTTAATGATATTTATTAATTAATTTTATCTAAATATTTAAATTATTTTTAACTTAATGTTAATATTGTTAATTTGTTTCCGGAGAAAAAAAAAAGCTAAATACTTATATTTCTAATTATTTATTTGAAATGTTATTAATATTAAATTATAAGAAAGTAGGAAAACACCAATTGATGTAACAGACCTGTAGCAAAGCTCAATACTTATAAACCATTAAGAAAAATAAAAGAAAATTTCAGTTAAATTATAACAATGATTAAATTATATTTTTACCTTAATTAAGACATAAAATATTTATAGGCATGCAGAGTAACTCAATAACAACTTTCTATTTGTTTTCAAGAATTACATAAATTGAAAGTAAAATTACAATAAATCAATTCGAATGAGCAAGTTGATGAAAATTTTGAATGCATGAAATGTACAAGTTTTATATACTTTAATTATTTTTTGTTTTTTCTCCAGATTTTGCAAGTCTTAAATTAAAAAATCTTAAAATTTAAGATTTTGGTGTCATTTTCATGTCTCTATTCTCTATATATTCAAACACAAACAATACTGATACTGTATGAAAAGTAAACAATAGGAATAAAGTCACAGTAGGTGAAAATCTTGTAGTTTCACTCTAGAATTATATAATTTACATCCTAAGCCGTTTTACATTGTTTAGATGCTAGTTTCTGTAGTTGCACATAGAGATTAAACTACATGCAGTATGACTAAAGAAGCATCAGAATGATGCAAATAATTTAAATGTAAATAATTCTTAAGTTAATTTGTGATCACAAGATTTTCCTCTGCTATAATTTTATTCTTTTTTAGTTTAAATGCATTGCTGATATTGTTACCTGAGTATAACAAACAAAAGAAAATAATAATAAAAAATCTGAGACAGTACAAAACATGCTAAATCAAGTGAGAGTTAATTATGTAGCTATTGAATTAGTGAGGACCAAGAAACCAAATAAGCACATAAAGAAAAAGGCAGTACATTTTTGTTATATTTAAATTAAAGGATACAGCTATAATCTTGATTCTGGTTAGAACTAGTGGTTCTATATGAGCATTTTATTCTTTTTTTAGCAATGGGAACATAAGGCAAGCGAGGGTTTGAGTCAGTTCACGAGGCAGATCAATGTTTTATTCCTCCTCCCCTGCCAGTCCACCTCTCTGCTAGATGAACGGCACACCCCAAGTCTCGTAAGGCCTCCTTGGCGTTGCCTTCCACCTGATCTCCAAAGCTCGCGATGGCGGCTCGTAGCAGCTCTTCCGCCCCCGCTTCTAGGAACTCCTTGCACAACTCTTGACTACGTGATACGATGTTACGAATAGCCAAACTGCACGCTTTCTGTTGGCAGAACAATGAAGTGCATCATCAGAAAGTGACTTCATTTCATGACAAGTGGACGTGGAATTTAAGAAGTAAGTTAATTTATTTTAAAAGGAAATATTTACTTATAATTACTGTATTCAATTAATGAAAATAAATCATTAACGTTGTAATTATTATTTAAATTAATGTATATTATATTTAAAGTAAAGGATATGATGTTTTCTAAGTAGGCCTGATATCACAGGCCACTCAAGACTGCATTAAATGAGGAGAACAGCTTTAGCTTTTGCATTTTTATCATTTCAAAAAACAAAACAAAAAGTCAACACTCTCCGTCTTCTATGAATTCTAGCAGTTAACATTGCTCGGCACGTTTAAAAGATAAAAGGAACTAAGACGTACTAGCGAGTACGATGTAATACCTGAACGTAATCCACATGCAATTATAAGCTACTACAGTATGCTAAATGCTGTACGTAACAGTAACTTAAATGTTAAATAATGTAAAAATGGTGAAAGTAGAACTTTAATACTTCTTAATTTGAGGTCACTACCGCTGCTGGTTTGATCAAGAAGACTACAGTTAGGAGGTACCACGCTCCGTGTTGCCCCCAAGTGGCCAGCGCAGAACACGCAAATGCAGATGACAGTCTGATTTTTGAAGCAGATTTTGTCCGCGAAAAATTCAAATGGTGTAAATTAAATCCATTACCATCGGACCGACGAACCATTAAAATTCTTTTAAAGTGAGTCTATCTTCTTCAGAATTTAACATAAAGTTTATTTGTATCAAAATTTTACCAACATTTACACTGTAAATAAGACTTTTGATGGCTTTTCCAGTTTCATCGTTTGAATTTTTCGCGGACAAAATCTGCTTCAGAAATCAGACTGTCATCTGCATTTGCGTGTTCTGCGCTGGCCGCTTGGAGGCAGCACAAAGCGTGGCACCTCCTAACTGTAGTCTTCTTGGTTTGATACCTGTGCGTTGACGTCGGCAGCGTGCTCTCGCATACCCTGCAGGATGGCCTCGGCAGCCCCACAGTTACACAGCAGCTGGCTGTTGGAAGGACTGCGCAGAGCGATCGCAGCAATCGCAAGGCCACCAATCGTGAAGAGAGGCACACT
Source organism: Siphlonurus alternatus (assembly GCA_949825025.1). Taxonomy (NCBI): domain Eukaryota; kingdom Metazoa; phylum Arthropoda; class Insecta; order Ephemeroptera; family Siphlonuridae; genus Siphlonurus; species Siphlonurus alternatus. The sequence goes on from OX463781.1 coordinate 44,671,527, forward strand.
CGACTGCAAATTAAGTTATTGTGTTAGTCTAGTCTTTGTACTGTATATTGAGAATACAACCCATAAATCTTAGCTTATACTTTTTTTTCTGTTTATCAGTACCTTTTTTTTTCTTAATAAAAAGATCTTGCAGGCCAAAGTCAATGGGAAAAATCGAGAAAGAAAAAAAAAAAAAAAAAGAGAGAAAAAAAAAAGGCTATACTGTACTAAGATTTTTTAAAACAATAGGTACCTACCTACCCGTACTACAAGTTCTAAAAACATTTTTTTTTTCTTTTGTAAGCAAATTCACACTACATAAACCATACAGTAATTGAATTTTTCTCTCAATTGATTCATTTTCAATGCATAAATTTTGGAAGTCAAGAGATGTCACAGCCACAAAGTTACCTGGTGTCGGACCATGGCAGAGATGACAAGGGGGATGGCGCCGGCTTGTACGATCTTCACCTTGACACTGTCGCTGCCCGCCAGACCCTTGAGTAGCTTCAGCGACTGTCGGTTCAGCTTCTGCACAATTATACCAGGGAGGTCTTAACATCACTTAACCTAAACTTGTATGCATATCCTAAAATCCTAAAACTCTGTTGACACAACAATTAATATAAGGACTCCACTAAGACTATCTTAGTTTTGGATTGTTGTTACTTGTGTTATTTTACCCCCCCCCCTCCCCCTTTCCCCACAGGTGCTTAGTGACAATATTTTAACTCTCATACTCTTAGAAACTTAAGCCAATGGTTGAGAATGAAGGTGTAGAAGGTGGATGAAAAACACTTTAAAAATGTAATAACAAATGTATGAGAGTGTTCATATTAAGTACATAAAGGACCAAGAGATGGCGCTGAGCGCTGAAATTTTGGCGAGGATACAGCAATACCTATAGCATTGGGAGAATCACAAAAACAACAAATGTTATATGAAATACATCTTTTAAGAAGTTGAAATATTTTTTATATTTGTCTGAACGTATTTGACAACTAATTATGGTGTTGTCATTTCTGTACAATTATGCTGTGGCTGCTGAGAGAGCATTTACATGATTTTGCAATGTTAAACATATACAATGGGCCTCGCTAGACGCACGTAGTTCAGCTGTTTCCCGTCAGTTTCCGCGAGGGGCGCTACTAACTTTATGACGTCAATACTGTACAGTTGAATATGCTATATGCAATATGCTATATAGCATATTGATGCTTCTGAGGTATAATATTCAGCATGCAGATTCAGAAAATGAAAAAAATAAATAAATAAATAAATAAATAAATAAATAAATAAATAAATAAATAAATAAATAAATAAGTATATAAATAAATAAATAAATAAATAAATAAATAAATAAATAAATAAATAAATAAATAAATAAATAAATAAATAAATAAATAAATAAATAAATAAATAATATAAAATGTTTAGTTTGCAGTTAGCTTTTAACAGGGAAGGACATACAAAATAAGCCTGAAAGATTAAACAATAAACGTTGTTTGTTTTGTAAAATGAACATTTATTGTAGTTAATTTTGGAATTTGTAAAAGTTTTGCTGCGGAAGCATGATTACATAATTATATCTTTCAAAATTCACTGTGACTCACCTCGTCATCCGGAAAGTTGACCATGATGTCCATGATCATGCTGAGCCCCCCACACTCCTCCACCTCACGGCAGAACTCATCTCGCACCACGAGAGCACCCAGCGTTGAGAGCAGCTCGTGGGTCGTGGCAAGGTCATCCTTGTGAACTACAACAATTCAGTGAAATCCTCAAGTGTCTACTGCAATAAACTTCACTACAAATTAAAGGGACATGGGACAATGCAATCATGAATGCATAAAAAGTTTATGTAAGATATGTTAATGCGAGTAATGAGTAAATTTCCGTTTTCGGACCATCCCCCGAATTTATAACTGTATTCATACTCAGTTAGTGGGTAACTTTTAAATAAAATTACAGTACATACTTATTTTTATGGTCCCCTGTCCCTTTAAGTCAAAGTAAGTTATAATGGTAAGGATCCATCTAGACGTCACCAACCCTTTGTCCTCTCCCATTTACTTACAAAAAAAGATAGGGCGCACGTAAGATCCTATACAGAGCAATTTTTCGATCGCAAATTGCTAACCCTCTAAATAAGTTATGTTTGCAAATTTAAATTTACGTATTGGCACTAATCTTTTACGTTTGCTGCTATAAAAATTTTATTATTTGCCTCGGGTCAGTTTAATTAAAGAGCATTTAAAGAATTTCGCGATAGTAGTGTTTTGACTTCGAGCCAAAAATATGTGCGCAGAAGAGTTGCGCGCCGATGCGCGATGGTTGTAGCAGGAGTCATAATCAGCAAACGAACATGGCGACTATACAATTTTTCTGATGGATGCTTACCATTGGTTTCTTTTTCAGTACAGTAGCAATCAAAATAAATGGGGCATTTCTTAAACCATATCGTCCCTCATCTGCAATAATGAACTATCTGCTCCATAATCTCGTTGCAATAATGAGCTATCTGCTTTTTTAGGGGAGCACAATAATGAGCTTTATTTTATACTGATTTTTATATCTCATTATTGCACTGAAATCTTGGTAACACTTATTATTCTGGACGCGAGACAACATCTCTTTTCTCTTTTTGATCGAGACCCTTACCCTTAAGGAGTTGTGTGATGGTTTTAAGACCTCCGTAGTCACAAGCAATAAGTCGTGCATGTTCATGAGCCTTGCCGAAAGGTACTCTAATATCATCGTCAAGCACCAGAGACCTCATGACCATGCAGGAGTTTTGCACAATGGCAGGAGAAGCACCAGGCATCATGTCATGTAGCTGCAAGCCAACCTCATTTTCCATAAACATCTGTCGATTGCCTTCGTGTTTCAGACAACACTGGCGAGCCCATCGTAATGTTTGTTGTTTGATAGCATCATTTTCATTCTTTAAACAATGCATTATTATTTTAATTCCTTGTTCATCTAAAAGATCAGGCTGTCCAGTCATTAAAGATGTAAGATTATTTAATGTTAAATGAACAATATTATGATTTTCTTCATATTTTTCAAGTACATTAATAAGTAAGTTATAAGCATTATTTTTTCCAGCAAGAATTTTACGAGCAATATCAATATCAAATTCAATTTTTAAATCAGATAAAATTGTCTCCAAATCAGCAATATTAGAATTTTCTACTGGAGTTTCCAATATTTTTTCTAGTTGCTTCAAAACTTTCAGGACTGTATGATCAGAGGAAGATCCAGATGTGATGATGTTGCTGAGGTCCACTCCCTACAATAGGAAAAAAAAAAAAATAAATAAAAATGTACGTACAGTGTTAAAAATTAACATAACGTCATTATTATAATCAATGGACAATTAAGAGCAGTGTTCCAGTGTTTTTACCTGAGCTTCAAACTGTTTTTTGGCATCTTGAACAGCCTCCTCATGGCTCATATCCAATTCTTCTTCATTCTCTTTTACAACACTATCAAAGGTTTCTTGTGTTGTTACTCGAACCATTGTTTAAATGTTATTTTACTAATAAAACTTGAAGATTACAAAAACTCTCTGAACTCTTCAATCTTCAGGATTTCAGGAAACGATTGAAATATGTTAACAGTTAAAAGAACTATTTTAATACAATAAAAGGCGAGATTCGCATTATTCATTCGCAAACTCAAACCCACTCAAACCTCAAACAATGAAGTTGTCAACAAAAATCAGCTGAACAAATGTCAAATTCAAATTTCCCTCTAGAAAGCATATTAAAAAAGTTCGTTTGTCTGTCACTAGATGGCAAACAAACGCCAAATACCACAAATTACAAATGATAGTTGTATCTGTAATAATATCTGTATCATGAAATTACCCAAGGATTTTTTATGTTGTATGGATTGTATGTACATACAAAATCCTTGAAATTACCCGAGTCCCGATAATTGGCCGTTATCAAGGATTTTGTACGAATGGATAGGTTATCTCTATACCAATAGCATTAAAGCTACTGAGGCAAATCTCCAACGTAAGATGGCGACCGAGCGCAACCATCTGCATTGTAAACCAGAGAGAATAAATAACTGTATGGAACAAGGTTTCTTTATACAGGTTAAGACACGCACGCATTTCGTGCGTCAATTTTGTTAAATTCTCAGGCCCCATTGTACCGCGAAATTTCAAAAATAGCATTGCATGATGGGCGCATTCAAAGTTTCGCGGCACGACGTGGCCAAAAATACTTGAACGTGATTGGCTAAGACCTTTAACATTGGTCCAATTGGTGGCTTAACCTGTATAAAGGAACGTTGGTATGGAAGTTCCCCAACGTAAGATGGCGGACATCCCATTGGTAACCGCCACCCACTTCCTCCTCACGACTGTGCCTCACCGACGGCAGTACCATCACCTATCCATACATACAAAATCCTTGGCCGATATCCCGATACTCCCGATCAGCTGATATTGAAGTCCTCCATTCCTCCAGTCTCCACTCTCCAGTCCAGAGCAAACTTGAGTAGAAGGCCACAACACGACCGCGCCCACTTTTCAATAGCCGTCCTACTGAGCAGCAGGTTTGCGTGTAATCAAATGGGAGAGGGCTTGACTTTGGTCGCGATTTACGACAATTACGCTGTATGCTAGAGTTTTCAAAATGAAACAAGTTTAACTCTAATATAGTTTAATCTTACTGGACAACCTTTTTTTTCACGCAAAAACAATATTAATACACTTAAATTAAACTTTTATGAACCCGACTTCTGCTACTTCTGTTACATCTGCGCATGCGCCGGCATGCGCGAAGTAATAAAAGTCAGTTTACTGGCGATGACGTCATATGAACATTGAAAGCCTTTCTTCATAGCGAGTGACTTTCACTTTACTTAATTGCATTTTCTATACTTCGTATGTATCAAGTAAAGTTATTTACTACATCGAAAATAATGTATGAAAGTTGATTCAAGTACTTTTATATTTTCAATATTTCGTGACGTCATGATACATTACTAAAGCTTGGAAGATAGAACCAAGTTCCCGCCCTAACTTTACCGTCTTATATCTCAAGAAGTATGATATTTATGAACTAAATAAAATAATTAGCAAACGGGAGACTACATTGAAGTATTATTGCACTACAAGACACCTTCATTAATATCAAGTAAATATTTAAAAAAAAATATTTCCTCCCGATTACATTGCATGTTATTTTTTAAATTCCGGACGGCTAATGTCTCGACAGATGACGATCGCGCCGGCTGGGTTTTGGCCTCCTACTCAAGTACGCTCTGTCCAGTCATAAGTCATACCGAATTTTGTGATGAACAAAAAATACAACAAGTTTAGTAGTGAATAAATTATTAACAGTTAAGTTGGATAAATAATGTCAGGAAGTTATTACTTCTATATAGTAGGTCATAATGACAATCCAATATTTGAAATGGAATTCACTGGAAGTAGCAAAGAAGTGAAGGTAATGAATGAATGGAACCACAATGCATGGATAACCAATGGAACCACCTGTGTTCTTTAATGTTTTTATTAAAATGCAAAGTTGCACAGAGTGATATTCATTTTATTTTATATGCATACAATGTCATACACACTATCCTGTACTGCACCCTGCACTGCAGTGTCAAGGTGCTTTTCACAGATTCGAAAATCATCGTATGGAGTTCCGTAGCAATATATATGCCATAAGCCTTTCACATATTCGATCTCGTTCGTCTGCGGCAGCTGCGGCGGAAAATCACGTGAATGCCGTAGCAAAATCAAGATGAGTTTGATTTTGCTACGGCGTGCCGTAGAATTAACGCCGCAGCAGCAGATCGCAATCTCTACACGTACGGCGTACTGTAATCAACAACATTTGCTACGGTGTGCTACGGCGTGTTTCCGTAGCGATTTTCGAATATATATGCGAAAGCACTTTCACATAATATATAATATTGTATGACATATGAAATGTGCATGACAATGCTTTCATCCAAAAAAGCTTTTGCTTTGCCTTCCTAAAGGAAAAGAATGATCTTTCAAGTGGATAATATAGAACAGAGAGAGCTCATATATATATATATATATACTGTATATATATACAGTATTACAAATCTTGGTTTACGTGTGGATTCAATGAGCGCGGCGGACATCTTGAACATAAATATTAAGGATCTTATGGATGCCGCCATTCAGTCTAGACTGTCTTGAGCTGGCGCCATAGTGTCTACAGGTATTCTAAGATCTGTTGGACTAGCTGTATATACTTGCAAATAATCATGCATGGAGGCAAACAGCTCATTAATAGAGTACATACTGCTGCTTTAGATAAGCAGTCCTATATTCCTGTACCTATAAAGAGAATTTATACATGTACATTTATGTACATATTTTTAGTAATCACATAATAATAAGTATGCATACTTTTGATTTTAGAAAGAGGACCACAGACACCTTATTGAGTTCATTGCAAACGCTGCCCTTGATCAAGTCGATGATCACATGTGGAAGACAAGCAACATGTACCTCAAGTCGGTGGACAAATTCAACCAGTGGTTTGTCTCTGCTTTCGTCACTGCCAGTCACATGAGGTTTCTTATGGTTCACGACAATAAGAATGAGGATGGGATCAAGAATTTCTTCATGGAGATGTATGAAACTTACATTAAGGTATAACAACGTTTACTTCTGCCTTTTGTATTTTTATTTGGATATTCATGTTCAATTATCGCTATTGTCCGTTACCTGGTTGTGATGGTTGTGAATGGCTGTCGATGGGTCCGTAACCTGTTTGTGATGGTTGTCAGCCACGGCGAATTGAAACTCGTGCGCTCCCAAAATAAAGTAGAGGGGGAGTACTTCCGGTTGCGAGTGGCTGAGAAAAATTCTCCCAACTCATCACAGCCAAGTTAAGTTTGGAGGGAAACTTTAAAAGCAATGTTGGTTGTTTCGTTTGTTGCCATCCAATTTTTTTGGCTGTCGGTCGGTCCGTATCCTCAAAATTTCACATTCATCACAACCAAGTAACGGACCATAGCCTATGATAAAGACTACTTAGATACTTTGCTTAAATGAAAATTAGGCTCACAGGCTTCATCTCAAATGCCCGGCCTAAGTATTATAATGAAAGAAGAGGTTCGGATTTTAAAGTAGAGTGAGCGAAAAATTGACGGATGGTAAAGCTCATTCTCTTGCATGTAAAAAGTTACTTTGGAGCACCATAAATAAGGATCTGAAATCAGTTGAGACCGTCCTTCGTAAAAATTCTGAGCATTTGGGTCTAAAAGTCGATGACTTCGTCCATCTACTCCATGCTAACGCTCGAAAAATGTGGCTTCTTTTTCATTCAAACTTTAATTTCTTTTGCAATCTCCCGTAAAATGTGTTTAAAAAATATTCTAAGATAGAACAATATTATGGTGAATCAGAAAATCATAAAGTGTCATAACCTTTATTAGCTCTTCATAAAAATTTTGAGAAAATTCTGATACAATACCAAAATCCGAGGCAAATTTTCCTTTCAAATGTTGCGGTCTACGTGTTAACAGCTGACTGGATCAACGGGATCAACAACACTATATAACTTCAGCAGATGCTCGTATTGCGCAACTTGCATAAATTTCTACTGCGCAGCTTTTGAGGAGCCGACGTAACTTTTTCGTATGCACATATATCGTGTGTGACGTCATGCACTGCACACTCAACTCGCTGACTCCTCTTGAATTAGATTTGCCTGGAGTGAGTGTGAACGCCAATTTCTTGTTCCCAGTTGCATAAAAGTAGGACCTTATAAGAGAAACACCTGAAGCAGTCGGTAAAGTAGGCAGTTTGCAATGTTCGCATTTCGTCTTTTGTTCGGAATAATGAGCTATCAGCTTACCACAATTTCGTTGCAATAATGAGCTGTCTGTAATTTCAGGTAAGTGCAATTATGAGCTGTAAATCATTATAAAATGAAGCTCATTTCTGTGCTCACTAATATCTCACTAATACAACTACAGTAGATCATGGTAGGCAGATAGCTCATTATTCCATACCAGATTTATTGTAAGGTAAAACTAACTGTCCATGCTCACCCAAGGTAGCATGCATTCGCTGTCGCTTTATTTACCTGTGCGATAAAGGTGAACCGCGGGCTGCCTACTTTTTACTTCACCACCGACAGAAAAGTATGGCAGTATGATTTAGATACTGTAATTGACTATTGTGGTAACTGCTTAACGATTAATCTCAGTTACTGCTGGAGTCAAAGAATATTTCCCTGCAAACGAATCAAATGAAATCAATTTTAAAAAATCTGGAATGTTCTAAAACTTAATTGATTATGGTTTGAGCAAATTAAGTCTTGCAGTTTTCTTACAACAGCTCCATTTCCGGTTTTCGTCCTTAAGGCCAACTTTAAACTTCTACCCCAGTTTTCACAACACTGATAAGACAGATTCGCTTCAAAATTTATATGCCACCTATTGATGGTGAGTTCTAAGTACCCTGCAAGTCTTGTTGCATTCAGGCGCTACGATTACGAGATATCAATCTACTGTGATTCATCCTTAAATAAATCTTGCTGCTAAGATGAGAAATCTGTAGAAAGTGGGAAATTTTATTCAGGTCCAAAAATAATCATTCATATCGTCCCTCGTCCAGAATAATAAACTATCTAATATGTATCAAAATTCATGTGCAATAATGAGCTATTTACTTTACCTATAACCATATAATGGTCATTGCCTGATATAGCAGATAGCTCACTATTCCAGACATGGGACAATATGCTAAACTGATAAACTGAAAAAAATATATTTAATAATTGAAGTAAGTGTGTCACAAAACGGCTTAGATTATTTCTAAAAAATAATTATTAATATTCATTACTGATTATCCATGTCTTTCCTAACAACATTGTGTGTTTCTTTAATTTTACAGTACGCAATGAATCCATTTTACAAACTAAACACGCCAATCAAGAGCACTGCATTCGACAAGAAATCTCAGTTCTACGGCAGAAAGTTTCTCACAAGTTAGAAACACAGTAAAGTTACATTATTTTTAGGAGAAGAAAACTTTGCTGTTTAAGAACTGGTGATAATTTTTATTTACATGGTATTGTACATAATTTACTGTAATAACATTAACATTATCTGTTCGGGGGGAGAAAAGGGATTTTTAACTCACTAAGAACAGCCTATATAGAACCATTTACTAAAATTCTGAGTTAAAATTGAGAAACAAATTACAAATAATAAAATACCATAAAAGTAATAAAAAATGTAAAAAAAATAAAAACAGAAAATTTTATAATTAATTTTTCTTAGTTTTACTTGTTTTGTTTTCCATGAAATATTACTACAGTATAATAATTTATAGTCACACATTGCTTGTATTTTATATGACTTGGCGTTACAGCATTTTACAGCACAACTTTAGCTGTAAAGAAAACTTGACACTTGGATTATGCAAGGTCCTCTATGCTGATAGTTGCAATTGATAAAGTGATTTCAATCAGGTTGTCAATTGTAGCTATATATACAGTTTTAAACAGCTCATAATTTTTCCATTATTTTATTTTATTATGTGTGTCCTCTTTTTTCTGATAAAGGAAGTCAACAATAAATCTTGTCCTTTTAAAATTGGAAGAGGTTAATTGTTTTTAGAGAGACTTTATTAACTAGTAATATAATTATGATTGTTTAATTGTGGTATGTATGGGAGTGGGTGACATCATAGGAAAGTCAATGTTAAAAGTAGAAATAAAAATGTGTAAACGTAAACGTAGAAATGTTTTAAATAGAAAATTGTTATATACCTAGTTATCATATAATACCTTTTCGTAGAATTGTGAAAAAATATAGAGAAGTTTTTGCATCAAAAGGTTTTAAGATTAGAAATAGAAAAGTTTATCTTATAGAAACTCCCTTAGACGTTTGTTCAGGTGATATACTAGATGGCGCTGCCGTATATTTTGCTCTCACAAGGGTGGTGAGGGCGGAAGATTGACCGCAGGCAGCTGGAGGAATTAATGACAAAGCTGAGTATAAGGGGGATCTCAAAGTCAATGGTGTTAGTAAAGATATGTAAAACCACGTACGGGTCTTCATCTTGATTTTTTGTTCATCAACAATAAAATTACAACTATTGTGCTATAGCTTCTGCAATGAAGTGAATGCATGGTTTAATAATTGAGGGTTATATATAATATTATAACTAATATATATAATATTAAGTGCACGAACACTATAATTAAGTGACCATCGCAACATATACATACACACAGAAGGATTTCATCGAACACCGGCAATGGTAAAAGTCCGAAAAGTGAAATAAAATTCAATAAAATATACCGTCGCGGTCTCTGATGTACCATTCTTTTTATTATAGTTTTTATTCAACACTCTCACAGTGTGTATACATATATATATATATATATATATATATATATATATATATATATATATGGCATTTACATATAATTATATAAAACAACATAGAATAAAAATAATAGAACATTAAAAAAATATTAAGAAACACAACTATAGTTATGTTTCTTAATATTTTATAATTATTATAATTAATAATAATTATACCGTTCTGTGCACCGGCCGCTCAAAGTTCCTCTAGAGGAACTTTGTGCACCGCTGGAAGTAACTTTAAATTTACCGCTCTTTCCGTTCGATTCGATTCGATTCGATTCAAGCAGCTGAACAGGTTCTGGACATTCTGGACGCCGGTCTGTAAATGTCTGTATGCATATATACCGGCAATCTCTCTTCATTTTACAGCATTTAACTATACTATAGAACAAATATTGACGTATCAGCAATGGAAAATGATATTTTAGAGATTTTAGAAGATGTATGGTAAGTTTTATATGTTCTACACTGTACATATACACTGTGAACGTGTTTACAATTTTGGTTTTTGACAACTGCCAGTTTCGTTTGTTTTCTTGTTTGGGTAACTCCTCTTGTATGATAATTAAGTCAGCATGAATGATGTATACATACATACTCTGTACATCTAATAATACAATATTGTATGCATATTATTTATTAGCCGTGTTAAGGCATATCGTACATTAGGAGGGAAAACAAACTGAACAGGAATTAACGCAAACACTGTATGCATAAATACTGTACATACTGTAAAGTAAACATTGGTTTATACTGCGGCAGTTGTGGTTACACCACTATGGCTCACAGTTTGGGTCCTGCTTGAGGTCACCAGCTCCCTGAACTTCTCAATCCTGTCCACGCCCACCTCTGCAGTCCCCAACAAATTCCATTATCTCGTTGTCCTCAACAGGCGCGGATCCAGGGGGGGGGGGGCTGCCCCCGAAATTTTGAATTTAACATGGGCAATATAGGCATTTCCCCCACTCAAATTTTTTTTTTAACATTGGCCTTATGGAGGTAGCCCCCCCCCCCCCCCCCGAAATTTTTTTCTGGATCCGCGCCTGGTCCTCAATCCTGATAAAAGAATACTTTCCCACATCATTGTTGCTTCCCTGATACTCGAGCTTCCATTCATGGTCCCTTCTCCCCAAATATCTCCCCCTGTCCACTTTTCCACTCATCTCCTACCAACCCTTGGCGTTCCTTGTAATTTTGTACATTGTTGTCAATCTGATTTGTCTCCTCCTTTCCGCCAACGAGCTCCATCCCAGTTCTCCAATCATTTGTGTGACACTCTCCCTTTCCTTACGAATTTCCTTTCCGTCACTCATCAGTTTCCAGCTTCCCATTTTGCCAGTCACTCTTCTCTGTATCTTTTCCAGTTCACTGTGTACAGGATACAGGTGTATGAATGTGTATGCATAGTGTATATCATACAGTATATATTATGAGTTTGTTGACATAAAACTTCACAAGCTGGGCGACCTGGGCGTCAACATTGCGAGGACGCCCGTCGGCCATATTGATATTGATCGTTCAAATGGACCAATCACGCACGATATACACGATTGCGCGCGTAAAACTCGTAAAAGTTCAAACTATTATTTAACGTTTTTTTTTGTTTCTTTTTATTCTTAATTTTCTTTTAGACCATCAAAGTCAGGATCAAATACATAATAAATAATATTAATTATGCAAATTAATTGACAAGTTCACAAAAGTAAAGCTTCAGACACACTGGAAAAAAAAACATTTTCTTCAAAAAATTCTAACACCATATGGCACGCAAACACCCAATAATTGATATCTTATAGATATTATTCATAGGATATAAAAGAAATCTTGGATATTTGTTGGATTTGATGTCATCCTATGGACATCCTTGGGATTTTTGGTGCTGTGTGGGTATACCCATTTGCTCCACAGTAGGGCACAGTTGGCTAAATGGTATACCCATTTGCTCCACAGTAGGGCACAGTTGGCTAAATGGTATACCCATTTATGCAACTGTGCCCTGTTGTGGAACAAATGGGAGCAACGATTCCCCTAACTGGGAAGCATAACTGTGCCCAACTGTGCCCAAATGTGCCTTTGAGTCAGGGTATGCATACATGTAAAGTATAGACGTGATACTCCCAAGACGTGTTCACTTACTCGAAAACTGCTAAGGCGTTTCATAACAAATTCAAGGTCTCCTTGAGTATCTCAACTGAGCTAAGTGTGTTTTGGCGTCCTACGATATGAATGCCGTAGCAATTTAACATGGAAGAGGAATGGCCTAAACATGTTCCAAACATCAAAGAATCAATAGGCCACCTGTTCTTAAAATGATCCCGGCCATCTGTGAGTGGCGCTGCAACTTTTTGCACGGCCAAAGGATGTATATAGAAGCGAAACAATGCGTTGCGAAGATATAGGGACAAAATTTTGTGAACCGCGAGTTAGGTACGAAAGAAGATAAAAAGTTAACATTTTCCACTGCCAAAACGTGGTATATATCTTTTAGTTTGCTTCAGTACAATTGTTTTTACCCTAGCACTGCTCAATTCCAAGGACTAGAGGTATAAAGACAACTACCTCGGGCCACCTCAGCTCGTGTGTGACGCCATGCTGCCAAGTTGCTGTCAAGCGATTGGTTGATGACTGCAGAGAGGCGTGGACTCGTGCAGCAGCTGTGATGGATCATGACGTCATGCTGTCAAGTGATTTCTCCATGTTAAAGTAGTCAACTTTAAAAATTCATAACTCAAAAACTAGATCGAATTTGTATACCTGATATTTTAGCTACTGATAGGGGGTTTAGAGGAGAACATTTTAAATTTTTTTCAGAATTTTTGAGTGAGGGATTTTTTTTAACATTGGTGGCGTTACCTTACCCTTAAGGTAGAGATCACGCCGAACAGCTGTTCGACATAATCCCCTTTGATTAACATGTACAGTATGACAAACCTTAGTTTACGCATGGAAGACATTTTGAATAGAAAATAGTACCGTTTTGCGTTACGACCTTCATTTTTTAACGATAGGCGCTCGATTAGAAAAAAACATCACATCCCTAGTTTAGTTTGCCGGTTTATGAGAACGCCACGGCCGTGGGCGCGGCAATCCGCTTGCCTAGCGGCCATCCCAAGTTTCTAATAGACTTTTAACCTGTTATTAGTACTGACATCATGGTTTAATTAATGTTCATTAATTTAGCGAACTTTAAAACCAAAACAGAAAAGGCACGCTGCCATGATTTTTGTTATTGTGACGTCACAGGAGCTCGAAATCGATTAATTAAATCGAACCGAATCGAACTAAACCGATCAGCTGAGCTGAAAAAAGGCGTTCGTTTTAAAATAAAAGACAGATCGGAATCAGGGTTATTCTCCTATTGTTATCGAGTATAAGCGCATCGGAAAAAGTGGATATTTTCACCGTCAGGGATACGGTAACTCAATGTTAAAATCGAATTTTTCAATACTTTTTCTGGAGCTCCAGAGGATTTACATTCTTAACCAAATGCACCTAGGGGTTTTAAAGGGCGAAAAGAACGATTTTTGAGACGATGGAGACATTCACTCAGTGAAATCATTGATTTTGAAGCATTAAAAGTTGGACGCTTCTGATTGGCTGATCAGAGTTTGTTGATTTTTCAGTTGCAAATTCCTATTGTTGAAATTTTGCGCTTGGGCCCTGTATAAATAATTAATATTTTTGAAATAAATAAATATAACAATTTATAACACTATTTTCTACCATTTATGATTTTTTAAATAATTTTCATAATATAAAAAGTCTTTTTTAAAATTAAATTATGGGCAAAAAGTGTTTTTTTTTTTATTGCAGCTCTCTGATTGGTTTAAAAGTGGATATTCTTTAACCAATGAAATCACTTGAAAGTTCCAACAATTAAAATTTCAGCCAATTAGAAAAAAATCAACAACTTTATTGTGGCCAATCAGAGCAATTCCAAAATCCACTTTTAAGCCAATCAGAGCAATGCCAGTATCCACTTTTAGGCCAATCAGAATTCAGTATTTAGCGCCATAAGTCAGACAGGGGCGCCTATACCCCCTTATAGGAGAATAGCCCTGATCGGAATATACGTCTATATACGCCTCCAGAAGCTATAATAAATCCAGAATGTTACTTTTAAATGCGTAAGGGTGCTTATTTTTTTTAATTTCACCACTTTTTTTCAAGTTTTTAGCATTTTTGGTGTTGACGTGTTGTCACAACAGCGGCTCCATGCGGCCCCACTGGCTCCAGGCTTTCGTCTGGAAGAGGTGCAAAGTGGTCGAAGTAGTGGCGACGCGATTTTGAAATCAAATTAAACTTACTTTTTTATACTTTTTTCTAATAGTTATACATATTATAGAAGCATGTAATATTTTTAAAAAATTCCATAGTTTAAAATAACCTTGCTGTGGGACATTTTTAAAAAATGAAGATTACTACGCCTTGGCGACGTTTAGCCTGTGATCTCAGGCGTAATCTAAGGCTTGTTTTACTGTAAACCTTAGCAAATTGACAAAAATTCTGAAAATTTTTTGAGAGGCAGATATTAGTGCCTAAAAGCCATAGAAAAAAATTCAAAACAATTTAACGAGCCGATTTTTTTTAATTAATTTTTTTAATTTTCAGCATAGGGCTTTCCCATGGCTCTAAAAAAAATTTCAGAATTTTTGTCAATTTGCTAAGGTTTACATGTTAATCAAAGGGGATTACGTCGAACAGCTGTTCGACGTTATCTCTACCTTAAAAGTCTTCTTCTTTTCTTATGCCCACGTTTTGGCATTTTTAAGCCATTTTACTTATTATTATTAGTCTTTTATTAAACACAAAAAGTGTACATACAAAATAATATTAGAAATATACATTATAAAATAACACTGTAATAGAACACATAAAACACTCATACAAACTGTATATAAATATAATAGTTAGTAATAGTTACAGAATAATAGAAAATGATAATAAAAGAATATAAAATAAAATAACAGATGATATTAACAGCCTGTTACATCATAATATATCATATATATATAGGCACATATATAAAACAAAATATGACATAGAAAATAAATAGAATGAAAAACTTATTGCTTAATTGCTATTCAAAATATATAGACTATATGAAGTCTCCCTTGGCATAATCGCTGATAGGTTTAATTCTAGATTTACAGATATTTAAATGATATTGGCTACAATGTTCATTACATAATTTACATACACAAGATTGTTCAGCTTTATGTTAACCAGAGGATTTACAAATTAGATGGTGGAAGCCGTGAACAGCTTGGCGAGTTAAGACATTTCTAACATTGGATCTATCCAATTGGGGCAGACACCAATGTTTACATGTCATAGCATCAGTGCTGTAAAACTCAGGATTAATATCCTGAGCTTTTTGATTCCTGACAGCTAGAAAATTGGAATATTGATCTGTCATTGGAAGTTTAAACATTTCTTTGATTTCCGTAATAAAATAATTGGAATCTATCAGTTTATAGGCCAGTCTAGTTTCGGTAAATTTTGACATTTTACTTATATTAAGTCCATAGAGATAGGATTCCTTCTCTTTTCTCTTCATGTTGCCAGGCAACGAGTTAAGTTCCGTAGTTAATGCAGAGCATCTAAATAGATGCCCTCTGTCTTGAGGTTCATTTTTACATAATATACAAATATTGCTATCTTGGATTTTAAATTTATTCTGATAGCATCCAAGATAGTCATGGCTTGTGTCTAATCTGAATTTAGCAGCGTCTGTGAGTCTATTGTAAGTATGAGTTTTAGCTGATTTAAATGCATACTGTCTCCTCATGGTTTAGTACTTGCTTGTTCTTTCCAGACTAAGTTAACTTTTTGTTTCACTGCACTGTTAATAAGAGGTTTTAAAGTTAACTTTTATCCCGCAGCTACTCTGGCCCTCTGCTTGAGGAGAGCCGACTGGCGAAGGCCATTGAGGGCGGAGCCAAGAGCGTGGACTTCACGGAGCTCGTGGCATGGCTTTCCACAGAGCTCAAGTCTCTGTGCAAACTGGACGAGCACGTCAGTCCGATCTCATCACCAGAGGACTCAAGTTCGTTCTTGCTGGAGCTGAGTAGCTTCTTGAAGGAGCTCGGTAAGATTTAGTTCAGAATTTTAACATGTAGGAATGTCCATACCCAGTGCTTACCTAGCATAGATTTCATCAATATTGGCAATACTGCTTTTCATTATCCAACGATATGTCAATTGATTACAAATGAAAGAGTCCGCTATGTTGCAACATCTCCAATTGCCAGGCAATAGAGGTGTCAGCTGATTTTGTAGTGTTCCCACTACACTGTCCCATCTACACCTAAATGTAATTTTTTTTTTTTTTTTTTAATTCAAGAATTTTTTTTTAGAGAAAAATGAGTTCTTGATTCATTATCAGAAGGCCTCTACATGTAGGGGTAGGAGATGCTTTCAAATTGATTGCTTTAACAGTTACTGAGAAAAAATTTAAATTTTCTTACATGGTGGCTTATGGAGAAAATTTTCCCGCCGAACAACATTTGAACCCTCTATAGACATTTTTAAAAACCCTGACAGTGCTGGTTCAGGGCTCAAACTGGCTTCAACTGCAGCTAATTTTTTTTTTTTTTTAATCTTGATGATTTGTTAATCAAATATCATGATACCATCTAAAATATCCAATCTCAGCATTGTAGATTATGGCTAAATGTCCGATCTCAAGTCAATATTTTGGCTGCGTTGTTCTATTTCCACGCTAGTTTTGCTCTTTGCAGACCTCAGAGATCTGAGGCCAATATTGGAACATGGAGACGAGATATGTGGAAATAATATGGAAGATCTCAGGAGGGGACTGTGAATGAGCATAGCGACGCGTTTGAAGGGAGGGTAGGCAGGGTACGCTCTGATATGTGGCCAAGGAATAAAAAACGTAGCCTTAATTACGTATTCTTTTTATTTATTTATT
This sequence comes from Siphlonurus alternatus, assembly GCA_949825025.1. NCBI lineage: Eukaryota > Metazoa > Arthropoda > Insecta > Ephemeroptera > Siphlonuridae > Siphlonurus > Siphlonurus alternatus. The sequence continues at coordinate 44,688,835 of OX463781.1, forward strand.
TATTTATTTATTTATTTATTTATTTATTTATTTATTTATTTTATATTAAATACTAGTTGGTACATTGTGACTACGTACTACTTGAGATCTTTAGCCACACATAGAATATATAAGCAAGCATGTTGTCATACTAGAGTATACATTTACAAAACTCTAAATTAATTTTCAGTGTGATGATAATTATCTTTGATGTTTAACGTCTTCTTCCTCCAGGCTGTCCCTACTCGATCTTGACGGAGGGTCACGTCAACGACCGTCTGCAGTCGCGGGCCTGTCGCACTACTCTGCTCTCCTTCCTGCTCTCGGAGCTGCAAGCCGCGCGCATGCTGGAAGCCGTCAAACCGGACCGGAGTGCAGCCCTGCGAGTGCAGCTGGTGAGTATCTTGGAAAGCCGTAGCATTTTAGTACAGTAAACTTTCAATTTTATGAAATCTCAAGGAACCCAAAAAAACATGAATTCACAAAATCGAACTTCACAAACTTGAAAGTTTACTGTATTTAATTTTAATTAAATTGTTGCATTATAATCTAAAAACATAAAATAAATTGTCATAAAAAAAATATATATATTCGTCGTTGTAGCGCCCTTTTATCCAATCTCACTTCGTAAAACTTCGGATTTTGATTTTTGGCGCTATAACGTCATCCCAATGCGCAAATCAAACTAAGTACTAAATTTACTCAACAGATGGCACAATCAATTAAAAATACTAAATTAAATCCACATATGGTCTCCATGGTGCCAAAAATCAAAAACCGAAGTATTACGAAGTGAGATTGGTCAAAAGGGCGCTACAACGACGATATATTGTCATGGAAAGTCAGAAAACAAGAAAAAATAATATTTTACTGAGTTTAAAAAAAGTTAGCTAATATGTAATTTTACTACAAGCATCCACTCAATAGTGTAGTGGTTAGTACCCCTGGCTCTGGTCCGAAAGGTCCCCGGTTCGATTCCCGAACACAGCAGACTTTTCGTGACTTGGGATGGGTGTGACTGATTATGTTAATTTGAGGGAAATTTTTAGAGTAAATTGCTTTTGCTACCATTTAACCTTCAAACAGAGGTGAAAGGACAAGTAAAATAAATTAATGAGACAAGCATGTGAAGGCTCAATGAAATATGAACTCGATATCTTCATTTTTTGTTGTTTTTCTTTTCTTTTTTTTTTTTTTTTTTTTTTTTTTCGTTTTTTTTTTTTTTTTTTTTTTTTTTTTTTTTTTTTTTTTGTTTTTGTTTTTTGTTTTGTTTGAACAAGACACTATAGAGTTGATTGTGCTGAAGTCATGCCCCTATAAGTTAGGCTGCCTTATTGAGGACCACAGACTAGTACAGTACCGTATATAAACAAATTATATACGTATTGTTTTGTTTTTTTTTCATTTTATTACAAAATAAACCGGGTTTAAATTTTTTTAAAAATACACCAATAAACAATAGATAGCATAAAAAATGCATCATTAAAGAACAATCAAAACTTTATGTAATAAAATGAATATATATATATATATATATATATATATCAGGGGCGGCTCGTACTATAGTACTGCGGTACTGCAGCCCCCCCAGAAATTTTGGGAACAAACACACAATTAGAAATATCAAATAATTCTATAATTTTTCTGAACTTTCCAGCAAATTTTTATCAGTTCTAACATTTAAAATCATGAAATTTTTGCCGCTGCCGCGTAAATTTATTCCCTCAGCGCTGCCCAGCGGAAGGTACTGCCACTACTAGCAGTAGCCCAAAGCAGTGTTCCCACCCTCATTCTCCTCTTCTTCAACTCCCACTCAAGCCGTGTGATTTTGGAGCGATCGGGGACTGTGCGATCGGCAGTACCCGCAAGCTCATTGGTTCAACAGAACCAATGAGCTTGTGGTATTTGACATGCGGGAATAATTTGGACAACACTTCGAAGACATTTCCTGTAATATGGTTTCATTGAGCAGCTAGATTAACAAAATTTTAATTACATTCATCAGTGAATATACTAACAAAGATTGACTAAATATATTGAAGCATCTGAGGAATGAAGACCAGCACTTTTATTTTACTTTAATAAAAATATGACTGTCCCAAAAGAACCAACACTTGTCTTTTGAAAATTAAGTGGTGCATGCATGTAAACAATCGTGAGATATCTCACGTTCGAACGACAACAACAGGTTTCTTACTAACCACGCAGTTAGCGCCAGTCTAACTCAATGGCACTAAACGTCGATCGAATTAATTAAAAGAGAAATCTGGATAACTTAATTCGTTCGTGAATCGTGCCCATGTATTTTATTATAAATTATAAGTTTACCAGGAACAAGTCGATATACATGGGAGCTATTTATTTATTAACTATTCACTGCAGCATTTTATACCATTAATGTGAAAATTCAAACATAAAAATAAAACAATAAAACAAAAACAAGTTGTAGAAGTGTACGAGTATACAAAATATAAGAAAACGTCAACTACTCCAGGTTTGCGTGTACATTATTTAGCAGCAAATATGCGATACTGTGCGATAGTAATCAAAGAAATATTGCATGGCTAAAAAAAAATAAAACAATAATAAAAAAATTGGGATCTTTGATCTGTTATACCGCTCGAGAGGTTTCTCATATGCGCGCTCAAGCCAATTATACCGATGTGTCGTAATTATAGGGTGATCAGAACTGCATGAACATCAAATAAATCGATCATGGTATATACTATAATATATGTACAAAATTAGGCAACAACCTGAATCTAATATAAATTTTTAAAGACAAAATTTAATAAAAAAATAACAAATGAAATTTTTATAAGAAAAAATTACATTATTAAACATTATTTCATTATTATTAGTATTTATTTAATCGAGAAAAAATAATCGTAATCCTGTTAAGGTAGAGATAACACGAATCAGCTGACCCAATGCTAAAAAAATCTCATTCATGAAAATTATGAAAAAAAGTAATAATAAAATATTCTCCTCTACATTATCCCCTATCAGTAGCTAAAATATCAGGTACACAAATTCGAGCTAGTTTTCGAGTTATTAATTTTTAATGTTGACTAATTTAGCATGGAAGTTTCATTTCTCCATCTCCATGTTAAATTAGTCAACATTCAACAACTTTAAAAATTAATAACTCGAAAACTAGCTCAGTTTTGTATACTTGATAATTTAGCTAAACTGATAGGTGATGTAGAGGAGAACATTTTATTATTTTTTTTTTTTTCGTAATTTTCATGACTGAGATTTTTTTAGCATTAGGTCAGCTGATCCATGTTATCTCTACCTTAACAGGATTACGATTATTTTTTTCTCAATTAAATAAATACTAATAATAATGAAATAATATTTAATATTGCAATTTTTTCTTACATATAAAAATTTCATTTTTTATTTTTTTATTAAATTTTGTCTTTAAAAATTTATATTAGATTCTGGTTGTTGCCTAATTTTGTACATATTGTATATACCATGATCGATTTATTTGATGTTCATTATATACATTGCGTAAAAATTATACCAGACATTCAGGTTTCATATTAACAATGCAGTTTGATTGACACTATTATTTAAAAAAGGCTTAAAACAATATTTATTTTTATATATTTTTCTTACCACGTGAAAAGACTTATGAATTAAAAAAAATAATTAAAAATTGGATATTATATTAAGTTTGAAACATTCAATCACGATTTCAAAAGGGCTCGCATAAGTGCATGTCATAACAAATTATAAATAAAATGCATGCATTTTTTGTTTTTAGATAATTTCTGCTTCTTTGTTGAGAGCATTATTATATGATTTTGTCATAATTTTACCCTAAAAAAGGGGCGTGTCCTTAAAAAAAATCGCGCCTGCCGCAAGCCATTGGGGGGCTCCGCCCCCCAAACCCCCCATGGTGTTCTGCTGGTCCCTTGTCAGGCAGCACCCCCACGGAAAAGGGGCACAAGCCGCCCCTGATATATATATATATATATATATATATATATATATATATATATATATATATGTATATATATATATATATATATATATATATATATATATATATATATATATTAAAGGAAAGGATAGGAATAACCAGCAAGGCCTTACCGATCGAGAAGTCACAGAAGGAGAAAATCTTGTGGTCACAGGTTCACTCAAAATGTAGATACAGTATTTAACTATTTTTGAATGAACCTGTATGTAACCGCAAGATTTTCTCCTTCTGTGACTTCTCGATCGGTAAGGCCTTGTTGGTTATTCCTATCCTTTCCTTTAAAATATATATCACTACCGAAATGGTTTATTTTCCTTAAATTTAATATTTTTTTTTATTTTTGTAATTTCTTCTATCTAATGCTATAAGTAGTTGGACCTCCACTTTCTCTTTTCTACCCCAACTTCCCCTCCTGACAGTTTGTATCCCTGCTATGCTATTTTCCCTTGACAACATAAACAGCAAACAACTCTATAAGAAACTGGGGGGGGGGGGGGGGTCTTCAAATAACACCACTTAACCTAAACATAGCCTAAGACTGTCTTAGCGCAACAATAAAGAATACACTAAGATTGTCCTAATTTTATGATTGTTGTAATTTGTGTTATTTGAAGACCCCCCTGACCTTTAACCTTTAATGAAATATAGCATTATATATCTTATAAAACTTAATGTACATAAAACAAAAATCGACATGCAACCGTTGTATAGCAAAAACTGTATGGACTTGACGATTCCTCAGCATGAAAGCTCCACGGCAACTGATCTGAAGAACTTGCTGATGGCCTTGAGGTTTCCGAAGCCCCCCGACAACATCAGTCCCGCAATGCTCTTCGGCAAAGTAGAAGTCAAGGTGAGCGATTTGTTTATTTAATTAAATTGATAGACGAAACACACACACATATCATTAAGTTGTGAGTACAAAAAGATAGAAACTTACCGAAATTATGGCTGCCATTTTGATGGATGCAATCGAAAGGTAATTGTTGACTAAGGTTTCCTAATTTAAAAATAGGTAAATACTGGGATGGATAACTTTTGGCTGTAGCAGAAAAACCTTTTTTACTTGCCTCCCTTTAAGGGTAAGATAATACGCCCAATGTTAAAAAAAACTCCCACACATGAAAATTATGAAACATATAACTTAAAATGTTCTCCTCTACATCCCCTATCAGTAGCTAAAATATCAGGTGTACAAATTCGATCTAGTTTTTGAGTTTTTAAAATTTTTAAAATTGACAAATTTAACATGGAAAATGTATTCTTCTTCTTTTCTTATGCCCACGCATTGGCGTTTAAGCCATTTTACTTCTAGTAAGCCAATCGAGAAGGGCTTCCTTCTCTTCTTTCTTCATGTTGCCAGGCAACGAGTCAAGTTCCGCAGTTAATGCTGAGCATCTAAATAGATGCCCTCTGTCTTGAGGTTCTTTTTTACACAATTTACAAATGTCACTATCTTGGATTTTGAATTTCTTCTGGTAGCATCCAAGATAGTCATGGTCAGTATCTAGTCTGAATTTAGCAGTGTCTGTGAGTCTATTTTAAGTGTGAGTTTTGGCTGATTTAAATATGAGATCTCCCCATGCTTTAATACTTGGAAAATGTGAATCCTATGTTAAATTTTAGCTCGAATTTGTATACCTGATATTTTAGCTACTGATAGAGGATGTAGCGGAGAACATTTTTAAAATATGTTTCATAATGTTCATGAGTGGGATTTTTTTTAACATTAGGCGTGTTACCTTACTTTTAAGTGGTCTAATAACAATAATAATAATAATTTATTTGATTAATGGCTGTACAATACAACATAAATCACGTCATTTCTAAAACTATTAATTAGCAATATAAACATAAATCTATAAAAATAAATTATATACAAAAAATACAGTATTTTAAGAGTCATACAATATCCATATATTATGTTATCACTACTGAAATATCACAATCTAATTTATAATTTACTCTACAAGACAATTTTCTTGTAGCTTATTATCAATAAACATTTTCACTGAATAATTTTTTTTTTATCAAGACTAAATATTTTCTTTTAATTCTTTAAATTACCCTTGAAAATATTTCAGAATGTCTGTCAAAAAAAAAATCATCTAATGACGTAATTGGTTTTCAGATGAAGGAGGTGGTGTCCCGGGCCTCTCCGGCACTTCTGGGGCGCCCTCTGTTCACCGGGCAACTCTCGGAGTCCCAGTGGGGCACCCTGGCCACCCTGCAGGAGGAACTGCAGCTGGAGTACCTCATGCGCAGACAGATGCTGCTCAAGAGACTGGACGTCACCATCCAGTCCTTCCAGGTACATTTTCTCTCCCTGTCAATGTCGAGAGAAAGACTTACAAGGCCTCAAGTCACCATGTGTCATTAGAATTGGTACCCACCATCATTTTTATGTACCCATGGTGCAGCTGTTTGCAAAGTGAGGTCTTACGTCATGAAATTGGCTGCTTGTGAATTTAACTTTCCTCAAACAAGTTTGTTTTTTTAGTAAATAAAAATGCAGTAAAGTATTAAAATTGTAACAGATCCAAGAGGTATTGTAAATTGTAAATTAACACTTCAATAGACAACCTTCATTTTTTTTTTTTTTTTTTTTTTAAAGTTTGAATATAGGACCTTAAGTATTGTAATTATTATTATTATTATTATTATTATTTATTTTATATATTTTCCTCGTGAGTACATAAATAACAAGTCAGAGGCAGGAGATTTACAAACAGTCCAATACGAACAAATCACTTCCCGGAAGAAGCAAATCCCTGAAAACACAGTACAAAGGACACAACAATCAATCAATTAACTATGTATATATATGAATAACATTAAAAAAAATATAACACTAGTAAATAAGCATATAGTTTTTTACACTTGTCTAAATAGTAAGTATTTACAAACCATAAATGCATGCCTTTAATTTAGTGTAAAACAAGGCACCATTTATCGATCTGAGATCCAGTGGCAATGCATTCCACAATGAACAAACCCTTACATAAAATGACTTTTGACGAGCCTCCAACCTAGCAAAAGGAGGGTTGTGCAATAATCCACATTTATCACCTCTCCCAAATTGTAGAGCCCGTCCATCAATTGAAATAACATTTAAGGGTTTCAAAAAACATTTACCATCAATACATCTCTTAAAAAACACAACAGATTCTTTAAAGATAAAAGTTTAGTCTTTTTTTTGTCTTGCAATTGAATCAAGAGATTTGTTATTTGTTATAAATTTTGTGGCTGTGTTTTGAATTCTTTCTAAAATTTGAATGTTCTCAACAGTTGTTGGATGCCAGGCAGGTGTACCATAAACAATAATAGAACAAATTAACCCAATATACACAGCTCTCAGCACACCACTTTTGCAATGCTTTAAGTTATTAAAAACAAATCCTAATAATTTAACAGCTCTTGATCTAACAAAATGTGTATGATAATTCCGTATAAGATCAGGAGTAATGTAAACACCAAGCATTTTAATTAACTCCACTTTATGTATATCTATACCACCAATAGAGTAAAAAGACTCCAATGGAGTATGAGATCTAGTTACAGTTAAATGATGACATTTATTGTAGTTAATTTTCATATGATTTTTTGAACACCAATTTACAATTGTATTTAAATCAGCTTGAATCATATAAGTATCTTCCATGGACTTAATCATATGAAATAAAGTGCTATCATCAGCATATTCCATCAAGTGACAAAGCAATTTATGATTTAGGTCAGTAAGAAAAATAACGAACAATAAAGGACCAATTACAGAGCCTTTAGGAACACCTGACGTAACATTAGAAGGATTAGATTTAGACCCATTAAATACAACACATTGACTATGGGGAATTCTCTTACAACTCGAATTTTAATTTAACTACTATTTTATGATAGGGTACATATTAAAAATAAGCTTGACATAAGTTTCAACTTTTTTAACTCAAATTTGGGAACTCTGGAGGGATGATTAGAATAGGGGCAAAGTATGCAACCCGCGCGCAAACCTGAAATTTGTGACGTAGAAACTCCCTAGTTAACACACAACAACTGCCTGATATCATAGTTTGAGCGTCAAGTAGTGATTGGCTATAAATTTTAGTAACACGATCGAAATCAGCGGGTTTTTCTACCCTATTATCACTAGTTTTATCTCTAATATCAGTTTACTTTAAGAGTGATAATCAAAAATATAAATTTATTGCAGGAAAATTTCGCCTTCTAGGCAGTTTCTACGTCGCGTTTTAGCGCTAAATTCAAAACAAGGAAGATTTTTAAAAAATTCCCTTGTCTTCAATTTTGAAAATTGAAACTTTTTAGTTTTGGGACATTTAGTTTCAAGGCATAGAGCATCTGAAAAAAAAAATAAAATAAATGTAGGAGAATTCCCCATTGAAACTTTATTTGTTTTGGGCATTTAGTTTCAAGGCATAGAGCATCTGAAAAAAAAATTAAAATAAATGTAGGAGATTTCCCCATTAAAAATGCTTTACACCATTCAATAATTTTAAACTCTTATACCCTTAAAATCAAATATTAAAGACACAAATCAAGGGAAAGATGTTACATGACTATAATGACATCACAGTGTCTTTCTATTCCATTTTAAAGTTGTTAAGAGGGCTAAAAAAAAAAAAAAAAAAAAAAAAAACTGAAAGAAAAAACTGAAAGAAAAAACTGAAAGAAAAAACTGAAAGAAATTGACAATACAAAACTAAAGATCCTGTATTCAAATAAGTAATATGTAAACAAAAAACATGAAGGTTGTCCATTTAAAAAAAATTGCATTTTCTGTCATCCCTGTCAGTGTTAAATACATCTGACATTTTTCTGAGTTTTATTTTATTATCTCTTTCATGGGCTCAAATATACACATATCAAAATATTTAAGTCAAAATAGTAAAAAGAGCCCATAGGGCAAATGAAAAAGATTGCTGAGCAGTCCATTCACTGTAAGTGTTCATTCTTTCAGTGGTCTGACCGGGTCAATAGCAGCCAGGACCAGATTGTGCAGATATTCCGGCAACGTCGCGACCTTCTCCAGGAGGCGCCCGCGGTCGTGTTGGCCGACCTGCTGGCCGCTCGCGAGGACCTGGCCGTCCTGGAGAAGACTAGCTGCTCGGCGGTGCGGAAGAACACTCAGTCTGCCGTCAACCGCGTGCTCATCGGACAGGTAAGTGTGGCGTGATGGCGTGAGCCGCCCTCTCTGACTGTCCGTGTTTGTGTCAGGTTCCGGATAGAGGTGGACGTCCGGCAGATCAGCAGGCCCCTCCGCCAGAAATGCCGAGCTGGCAGCCTCGTAGTTCAGGACAACAGGGAGGTGGAGGTGAGTTGATATGTCGGGGAAACTTGATTGTTAAAGATGCATGAGACTTTCACTTGCAAGGTATAAATAATTATTCTCTTTCACTCGATACTATTAATTTTTTGCCTCTGCTAATTATTACCTCTGTTTTTATTGAGATACAGTAGATATTGAAATTTGACTCTGTGACACCATCGTGAAATTCTAATATGTATGAAAACTGTGTGTGAGGTAAATAGTAAACTTTCAATTTTGTGAAGTTCAATTTTATGAATTCTTCGATTTTGTGAAGTGGAAATGTTGGTCCCAGCCAACTACATAGATAGGCCTTTATATATGTTAATACTTTCAATTTTGTGAATACATGTTTTTTTGGGTCCCTTGAGACTTCATAAAATCGAAAGTTTACTGAAATTTGCACACATAGGGGGACATTCACAAAGCACTTTAACCCCCACTTTAGCCTCAATTTTTATCCCTGGTTCTAAACCCCTATGGTTAGCCCCTGGTTTAGCACCAGGGATAGAAATTGAGGCTAAAGTGAGGGTTAAAGTGCTTTGTGAATGTCCCCCATAAAAAATTGATAGCATCAGTTGAAAGAGAATAATTTTATCTTTATTTTATGTTGAAAGTTCTTCTTCTTTAAAGAGGAACTATTTTCTAACAACCCTTCTCATTTTCCAGGCGGAGGAGGACGAGGTGGGGGTGGCAGGGGAGGCGGGGGTTACCGCGGAGGGGTAGGTCGTGGGGGGAGGGGAGGGGAGGGGGGCGGCAGTGGGTGGGGCCGCGGAGGGGAAGGAAGCGGAGGTTACCGGGGAGGGGAGGGGGGTGGTCGTGGGGGGCGGGGAGGGGATGGGGGTGGCAGTGGGTGGGGCCGGGGAGGGGAAGGTCGAGTGCAGGGTAGTTGGAGCCGGGGAGGGGGCCAGGGGGAGGGTGGCTTCCAGGGTGGTAGGGGAAGGGGCGGGGGGTACAGAGGCAGGGGGCGGGGTCAATACTAACTTCATCTTCAAAACTTATGGCAAAGAAAAATGTTGGTAATAATAAGCCACTTGTCAGCTTAATATTTGTCTGATCTTTTGTAACACATGAAACATTCTAACATTGAAAAAAAATAATAATCCTTGCCTAATATATTCCAGTACTATTTTCTAGTTATTTTGTTTGTCCTTCTTTTTTAACTACAAATCAATTAAATTAATCAAAAGATGTTCCTTATATTTATATTTATTTGTATCGCCTTATTGATCATCTTAAATCAGATGTACCTATTTTATCAAATATTAATTTCAGGAAAGCAGGTAAGTTCGTTAAGTTATTGTTCCTTAAATTTTTAATGCCCTCCCCTCTCTATTTTCTTTGTCATAATCAATTTAAAAAATGATTATATGAATATTAATTGTTAAATGTTGAATCGCTATTTATGAGTTAAGTTTCAATGCGTGTGTATACTGTATAAATATTTCAATTTCTAAATTGTTAATTTCTGTAATTTTTCACAATGTGTAATAAAAAAATGAGTTTCTTGTACATTAATATTCTTTCATTTTTATTTTAATACCCTGCACACTATATTTAAATTATTATGTTGTATAGGTTAACCATCATGCATTGTGGAATGGAGTATTGACCTCAATTTTTTTATTGCAGATATGGATAGAGGGTGAAAAGTTATGCTACCCTGATTTTTTTCAGATTTCTTAGAGTCCGGGAAGTATTTTTAAAAAATTATTAAAAGTCCTTTTTGTGACGTCACGCGGCGGCAAGTCCTATCTTTTTCTTAAGGAGCGGCGTCTAGTGACGTCACAAAAAGAACTTTTAATAATTTTTTAAAAATAGTTCCCGGGCTCTAAAATATCTGAAACAAATCAGGCTAGCATAACTTTGCACCCTCCATCCATTTCTGCAATAAAAAATTTTGAGGTCGTTACTCAGATTTATTACTCTTAATGGAGTATTGTCCTCGATTTTTTTTATTGCAGAAATGGATAGAGCGTGAAAAGTTATGCTACCCTGATTTTTTTCAGATTTTTTAGAGCCCTGGAAGTATTTTTAAAAAATTATTGAAAGTCCTTTTTGTGACGTCACGCGGCGACAAGTCCTATCTTTTTCTTAAGGAGCGGCGTCTCGTGACGTCACAAAAATAACTTTCAATAATTTTTTAAAAATAGTTCCCGTGCTCTAAAAAATCTGAAAAAAATCAGGGTAGCATAACTTTGCACCTTCTATCCATTTCTGCAATAAAAAAAATTGAGGACAATACTCCATTCTTAAGTCTTAACGATTAATCTCAATTACTTCGGAGTCATAGAATATTTCCCTGCAAACGAATCAAATGAAATAAATTTTAAAAAATTCAGAATGTTCTAAAACTTAATCGCTTATGGTTTGAGCATATAGTCAGCATATTCAGTCTTGCAGTTTTCTTACAACAGCTCCATTTTCGATTTTCGTCCATAAGGCCAATGTTAAACTTCTACCTCAGTTTTCACAAAAATGATAAGACGGATTCGCTTCAAAATTTGTATGCCACCTATTGATGGTGAGTTCTAATTGTAAGTCCCTTGCAGGTCTTGTTGCATTCAGGCGGTATGATTATGAGATATCAATCTACTGAGATTCATCCTTAAATAAGTTATAACTTTATTGGCTGATTGGATGAAATTTGAAAATCATTAAAAAATAATAAAAAAAGTTCGTGCTGGCAACTTAGGAAATTTCAATTATTATAATTTATTTTCGCACGTATTAGCTGTATAAATTATCCTTGAGGCTAGGCAACTGATTCAGCACCAAAACAAAGCTGGTTGCATATTAGTACAGTATAACCATGGGGCGATATCGAGCGGGGCCGAGAAAGGCGCACTTTTGCTTCAATGTCATAAAGTGGCCATGTTGGCGTAAAAAAATCGCGGGGAAGCGATTCCCACCAACATGGCTGCCATGACATTGAAGCAATTTATAAGTGCACCTTTCAGGCCTTTCTAGCCTTGCTAATTAAACATCGCGCTTCATGGAAAGCCACCTTATAACTAAGGAGGGGCTCTGCTTAATTAGGATAGCTAGCAACCAGACGAGCCAGGGTGCATTATGATATAACTATAAGAAATAGAGGGCCACGTAGATTTCATCCTCAGCTTAAATGAACAACACTCCCGTAGCCTCGAAAAATTTCCTCAAAATGGATCAAAAACATATATTAAACTGAAAAAAACGTAAGCCATGCAGTATTAAGGGTAAGGTAACGCCACCAATGTTAAAAAAAATCCCTGTCACAAAAATTCTGAAAAAAATTTAAAATGTTCTCCTCTACACCCCCTATCAGTAGCTAAAATATCAGGTATACAAATACGATCTAGTTTTTGAGTTATGAATTTTTAAAGTTGACCAATTTAACATGGGAGTTTCATTTCTCCATGTTAAATTGGTCAACTTTAAAAATTTATAACTCAAAAACTAGATCGTATTTGTATACCTGATATTTTAGGTACTGATAGGGGGTATAGAGGAGAACATTTTAAATTTTTTTCAGAATTTTTGTGAGAGGGATTTTTTTTAACATTGGTGGCGTTACCTTACCCTTAAAATTATAAATAATTATTAGGGAAAAATTTAATATAAAATCGGAATATATAATACGTATACTGATCATGTGTGTGAAAATTTTACTGACTATAATGCTGCATGGGCATTGTTTATTTGTGGTTCATGCATGTATAAACATTCGACATTTTTTTTAATAATATATTTCGTAGAATTAGTTGAATATGTCGTCATAATTTTTACTAAATATATGCAATGACGATTGACTTGATCTCGGCTAGCTGTGACCTATAAGCTATGATTATAATCTCTGATTATTTGATTACGTCACATCATATATATAGTCCAGTTAATTAAAACTTAAGTTTATATTATAATTATAATAACCGGTTAGGGGGTTAAAAAAGGCAATTATTGCCCTACCCTCGTCATAAATTAAGTCAAATAATTAAATAAAATAAACAACTGGAAAAAATTATTAAGGATCAAGGGTATAAAGAAAACGCCACCAATATGTTAAAAAAAATCCCTCACACGAAAATTATGAAAAAAAAAATGTTCTCATCTACACCACTTATCAGTATATCTAAAATATCAGGTATACAAATAAATCTACTTTTTGAGTTATGAATTTTTAAAGTTGACTCTCTAATTTAACACTAATTTATTATAAATTGTTTTGCATGTTTTTGCTATATGTTATATTCTCTGACGTGATCAATGTTGTCTTGTACAACCTATATATGTTCAAATAAACAAATAAAAAAAAATAAAACATGGAAGTTCCAATTCTCCATGTTAAATTAGTCAACTTTAAAAATTCATAACTCAAAAACTAGATCGTATTTGTATACCTGGTATTTTAGCTACTGATAGGGGATGTAGAGGAGAGAATTTTATTTTTTTTTTTCATAATTTTCGTGTGAGGGATTTTCTTTTAACATTGGTGGCGTTAACTTACCCTTAAGAAATATATGACGAACCAGAGAGCTTATATAATTTACAAATTGGTCAAATTCCCAACAGTCTGATACGTCGCACATTAACAAAATAAATTTTGTGACACAAATTTTAGACTTGATTAATTTGAAATTATACAATTTAAGTCATATCGTATATTTTTGTGTGGGAAAATTTATATATTTTTATGCCAAAAGCATAAATATATATATATATATACACTTAGAGAGAGAGTGAGAGGCGATATAATATTGAAGGTATTATTAAAATATTGAAAAATATTGTAGGTGATTATTATACAAAAATATAGTATCTTTCAAATTTATTAACCTCATGCTGATTAAATTAAATATATTATATATATATACTTAAAAAACTTTAATGCCTAAAATCCAATTACATCAAACACAACATAAAACATTACAGTAGTAAATGATACATTGTGCAAAGAACGTATACGGATACTGCAGCAGCGGACCTCTGGAAAACGTTAGCAGAGGAGCTTGCCGTGAAGATTTCAGCCGCTGGAAAAGAAAATTTGAATCAATAATCAATTTTCTGGGATCGGGATTCTTGGAACAAATTGAATGGAGTATCGACCTCAATTTTTTTTATTGCGCAAATGGATATAGAGGGGAAAAAGTTATGCTATCTTGATTTTTTTCAGATTTTTTAGAGCCCGGGATGTATTTTTAAAAAATTATTGAAAGTCCATTTTGATGACGTCACGAGGCGCCTCTCCTTAAGAAAAGGATAGGACATTAACGCCCGTGACGTCACAAAAAGGACTTTCATTAATTTTTTAAAAATACTTCCCGGTCTCAGAAAAATTTGAAAAAATTCCGAGTAGCATATTTTTGCACCCTCTATCCATTTCTGCAATAAAAAAATTGGAGGTCGGTACTCCATTGTGCATTATCATACCTTCTTCGTATCTCTAACTCTGACAATTAATTTTAGATTTCATTGATACATTCTACTTGACTTTTTCATCATTTCATCATAATTCTGATGACTAATTTAAGGTATAGATAACGCCGAACAGCTGTTCGACGTACTTCCCTTTGATTAACATGTAAACCTTAGCAAATTCACAAAAATTCTGAAATTTGTTTGAGAGACAGATATTAGTGCTTAAAAGCCATAGAAAAAAATTTCAAAACAATTTAACGAGCCGATTATTTTTAATTAATTTATTTAATTTTCAGCATAGGGCTTTCCTATGAAGAGACAAACTAAGAATTTAATTTAAAAAAATCGGCTCGTTGAATTGCTTTGAAACTTTGTCTATGGCTTTTAGGCACTATAATATCTGCCTCTCAAAAAATTTCAGAATTTTCGTGAATTTGCTAAGGTTTACATGTTAATCAAAGGGAAGTACGTCGAACAGCTAACCGCGCGGCGTTATGCTTCCTTAATTTAGACGCGAGCATCACGACGTGATTTATGGTTGAATAAATTGACTTTGCAGTTAATCAACAGTAATTTTTTCCGTGCATCTAATATTTTTTCTGACTCTCCTGTATGTTATTGTGTGGCCAATATTATAGCCTTCGCAATAATGTGTCAATTTAATATACATGGGGGGACATTCACAAAGCACTTTAACCCCCACTTTAGCCCCGATTTTTAACCCTGGTGCTAACAGCTAAACATAGTACTAAACTAGGGGCTAACCATGTTAAGCTCATAGCTTAGCACCATGTTTAGCACCAGGGTTAAAAATCGGGGCTAAATTGGGGGTTAAAGTGCTTTGTGAATGTCCTCCATGATATATTATTAATTTTACTATATAGAAATTTTGTGTTCAGTTTCAACTGTGCATGGTAAATTAAATTAATTGCTGTCTTCTTCTTCAATTAAAATATATGAAATGAGCATGCACTTATGGATTTTGAGTTGCCCATGCCGATCTGAATTAATTATTTTATATTCAAGAGAGACAATTAACTTTTGTATTGAAAGTCATTTGGGGGGGGGGGGGGTTGAAACGACCAGCTATTTAAATCACATGATAAAAAAAAAGGTTAAATTTTTTCCTCACTCTATATACATATATATATTTTTTTTTAGGAAATACATTGCTGGATGGCTAACTGTAAGAATTACAAAATTTTTCAGAATTTTTTTGAGCAATATTTTACACTTTTTTCTCGTTTTAAAATAGTTACGGGTCATATCGACCCTCCTTCTTCCCCTGGTAATGCTAGGGTTAAGATAAAATGTGATTTAATGCAGCCATTTCAAACACAGGAAATAAAATTAAATGATTGTATTTGCTGTTAAATTGAAGGACACTTACGTGGGGCGCTCTCTACCAGACTGGGCAATTCCAGGATAGTCGATGGACTTTCAGTCGTAATCTCTCCTGTTAAAAATAGCCTGAATTATGTCATGTGCAAGCTAGATCATGATCGTAATAACATACATCACAAATTTTATTTTAGGGCATTTTACAGCTCTAAGAAATACCATACGGATTTTTGGGGCACTTGCTGATGCATGACGTTGAGGTTGTTCTACGATCGTATTTTAATTTTCTGGTATCAGATTTTTTATAATATAAAATTTGAAAAATTATTATTTATTTTTATTCATGAAATTATTTTTTTCTTTTTAAATTTTTTACATATAATTCATATTTTATATTTAATTTTAATTATTATTTATATAAAACATATAAATATATAATATATCCAAAATAACATCAATTGGAGTATAATTATGTACAAAGTGCTTATAATTTAATTAATAAACGTTCAGGTGCGGATCCAGGGTGGTCCGTACGTCCCCCCCCCCCCTTCCCCCAGAAATATTGGATTTAACATTTTACCAATACAGAGGTATTGTTTCCCCGCTCCTCTTTTTTATATTGCCCTTATGGAGGCAGGTCTACCCCCCCCACCTCCGTCGAAATTTGGCTCTTGATCCGCGCCTTAATATGCGTATCTTAAAAATTAAAGGCATGCATGTCAAAAAATTACGGGTGAATTAAGTTTTTTTTATTTTAAATGATTAATTAATTCTCAAAACAGCTTGCACACATATTTTACATAGGTGAACAGTCAATAGTATTTTTACCCGAAACTCCTAATTTAACATCAATTAATCATATGTTTTAAAATATTTTAGGCATAACCTTAGCAAAAGCTGCATGGATAAAATTAAATATAAATTTCTTTTTTTGAAAGAATGTATAGAGTTGTTTGCTGTTTTTGTTTACGAGGAAAAATAGCATAGCAGGTATACGGACGGTCAGGAGGGTAGAAAAGAGAAAGTGGAGGCCCATTTACTATGGCATTAGATGGGAGAAATGACAAAAAAAAATAAATAAAATAGTTTTGATTGTTCTATAGTGATGGGATTTTTTTTATACTATCTATTATTTATTGGTGTATTTTACAATTTTTTAAAACTGATTTATTTTGTTTCATAGAGTGAAAAAAAATCAATATGTAATTTGTTTATATACTAGTCTGTGCATTCTGGTCCTCCATAGGGCAGCCTATATACAGTATGATAATACTTTTATAGGATTAGTACTATTATAATAGTATAGCTAGGAAGAGTGAGAACTAGATAAAGTGTTATCAACACACCTGATACCGCCAATTAAGAATTTGTATAAAGCAGCTAGGGCCCAAGGGTGTTCAAATACCGCCAATTAAGGTAGAGATATCGCCGGTCAGCTGTTCGACGTAGGTCCCTTTGCTTAACATGTAAACCTTAGCAAATTCACAAAAATTCTGAAAATTTTTTTAGAGGCAGATATTAGTGCCTAAAAGCCATAGAAAAAAATTTCAAAACAATTTAACGAGACGATTTTTTTAACTATTTTTTTTTTAATTTTCAGCTAGCTAGCATATATGGCTTTCCCATGGAGAGACAAACTAAAAAAATTAATTAAAAAAAATCGGCGCGTTAAATTGTTTTGAAACTTTTTCTATGGTTTTTAGGCACTAATATCCGCCTCCCAAAAAATTTCAGAATTTTTGTGAATATGCTAAGGTTTACATGTTAATTAAAGGGACCTAATTCGAACAGCTGACCGGCGTTATCTCTACCTTAAGATTTTACGTAAATAAAGCTACGCAAGAAATTATATAGCATGTATTTCCTATGCGTAATGCGTAAGTCTTGCGTATAACTTTATACAAAATCTTAATTGGCAGTATTTGAACAACCCCCAGTTGGTCCGAGCCGGAGTACGTCTGTTAGCGCGCTGCTCTGTGGGGGAGGAAGGATGTCCTATCCCGCAATTAATATTTAATTTGGGGTATGAAGGGGGGGCGACACGGAGTATAACTTCGATGTATTTTGGGCTTTTGGGCTCTTTTTTTTGGGGGGGGGGAGGGGTAACACGCCCCATCATCCCCCCGCGGACCCAGCACTCGTGTGTCGAATCCTAGTAGAATTAAACCTGAAAAGTGACATCAACACACCTGCACCTGGCGTCACGAAGAAGAACACTGCCGAGGGCTTGTTCCAGCCGAAGCGGTTGCGCGCGCACACGATCGCCTCGTACTTGGTGGCGGACTCCAGTCCACTCAGAGCGAACGCCAGCGAGTGAAGCGGCGTGGAGCGAGACGAGCCCGCGGGAACTGTGAGTTCGCGCCACGGACCTCCCTGCAGCAAACAAGTCACGGAAACGTGCGTGAATTTTTTATCAAATATTTCGTGGACAGAGCACCTATAGAGTTACGTCAAATATCGAGCCTTTGCATGCATCTGCCATAATTTTGGAAAGCTCCATTTAAAGCCACGTTTTTTAAGACCCGATTTAAGACCTGATTTTAGGCTTAATTTTAAACACAATTTAAGACTGAAAAATAGGGCGTCTTAAATTGGGCCTTGAGTCTTTGTGAATGCCCCCAAATTTGTATTTTTTTTTTCCATATTTTTGTTAAACCCTCGAAAACTCTTAAAATCAAGAGGAAAGACGCTGTGATGACATATATCGTCCCTCGTCCGAAATACTGAGGTATATGCTTACCACGATTTCGTTGCAATAATAATAATCTGTCTGCTATTTCTTTTGTGAGCGCAATGGGCTTACGTGGTGTATTTTTTTTTACTGGCTGAATCAAAAGAGGAGGTCGAAAAATATCCCTTAGATTTTTTTTTGCGTTTTTTTTTTTTTTTTAGCACTGTATCATTATACCTAAAATGGAGATTAAAAATGTCTCTTGACCTGAAGGCTCCATCCGCAATGCCTATGACGTCATTACATTCTTTGGGTCAACTATATAATGCTTCTAAACAAACACGTGCTATGGAAACAAATGATAATTTTCAATAAACAAGCATGCAACAATGCAATAATTTTTTACAAGTGTTATATAGTTGAACGAAAGAATGTAATGACGTCATAGGCGTTGCGGTTGGAGCCTCTAGGTCAAGAGAAATTTTTAATCTCCATTTTAGGTATGATGCAGTGCTAAAAAAAAAAATCGAAAAAAAATCTAAGGGATATTTTTCAACCTCCTCTTTTGATTGAGCCAATAAAAAAATTACACCCCGTAGGCCCATTATGAGCTTATTTTATACCGAGGTACAGCTCACATAATTGCCCTCGCATGAAATAGAGCAGAGAGCGCATTTTGGCAACGAAATCGTGGTAAGCAGATAGCTTATTATTCCGGACGAGGGACGATATAGTCATGCAACGTTTTTCCCTATAATATATGATGCTTATTATACAGTACTTGTTAAATAAATCGAGTTCCACCATCCATGCAGGTATGCAATAACAACTTTCATTCTCAGGTTTTCCATTTCGCAAACATTTGAAATAATAAATTTAAATTCATTAAATGAATTAATGCATATCTTAATTGTAATTACAATTTTTTAGCATGACTGATTTGTTGGTGTTACGGATGAATTTGTTGATAACCTGATGTTGTTAAATAACGTGTTGAATCTATGTTGCTTTTACTCACGTTTGTTTTTCTGAATTTCAACAAATATTCAAAAACCGGAGACGAACTGTCCACGTCCCAAATCAACGTGTAGTTGTTTTCAGTTGCTACCGTCAGATCACCTTTAACTATTGCTGGGTTTGCCAGGCCTGGAATCAAGCAAAGAAAAATCACATCAAGGTAAAGCTATTTGGTAGCATATAAAATGGTGGTATATAATTATAATATGTATACGAGGGCACCATAATTAATAAAAATTATACATCGATGGAGTAAACGCGATATGACCAACTTTTAGCGTCATTTGCTGTCGTACGTATATTTATAGTATAAATAAATATATTCATATGATATGATATGACCAATAGCGATTATAAATAACATGAGTTTTTGCCAGCTTTAATTCGCCGGTTTACGGCAAATAGAATACTTACACTTAATGTTTACAAAATTAAGATAAACTATTTTTTTAACATGCCAAGGGTCAATATCTCGCTAGAAGGTTTGTTTTGTGGGTATTTTAATATACACCATTGGGCTCAGCATGTGTTTAGACCCCGGGCCTAGAAATAAATTTTTGTGTTTAGATCTGACAGAATTTTTGTTTCAGGCTGTATACTTTAACATTGAAACGCTATAAGGCAAATCAAACTTTCCACTTTGGACCCCATTTAAGGGTTGAAAAATAATCAGAGCAAAATTTCAAAAAAGGTACCAACTGTGGCATGTTTTTAGTAGGAATACGATTTTTTAAGTCTCTAAATATTAAATATGGCAAATTTTAGTTTGTATTAATCAAGAATCGAAAGTGACACGCACGAATTATGGAATAGTCTGTATATTTATATATTGATTTTATGTGAAAATGCTTATAACAAATTTAATGTATTAACATAAAACAGGCTCTCTTCTCTCTGTAAATTGTGATTTGGAAACTTAAAATTACAAAAAAACAGGTAGCTGACCAAGAGTTAAAATAAAATTTCATATTTTAACTATATAATTTTTTTCCCGTCTTTTGGAGTTTGAGGATAAAATTCATCCTGCAGTGTAAAAAATAAATAAAAATCAATAAGATTAATTGATTACGAAAAAATAAAAATCACTTCACTCTCAATATTAACATGCATTTTTAGCTAGTATAAATGTTGTTGATGAAAAACAGTACACATACATACAGTCTAGCTAATAAAGGTGGATTTTCATGGGCGATTTCAAGCCTGCGACGCGACGCGAATAAAGCGCACTTGCTGTGACATCCATTGGCGGCCATATTTGGCGACTAAAATAAAGAGCATCGTTATTTAACGTGATATTCGCCAAGGCAATGGCAAATTCGCTTCCGCATAGGATTTCACAGCTTGTGTGACAAAATCGCGTCGCATCGCCGTTGTCGCTATCTGAATCCGCCTTAACAGATCTTAGATTACCTGCATGTAGACTCTATATGGTGCCTAGCATCGAGACATGTCTAGTCGTATGTCTGGGTGGGATAAAGTAAAAGACGATCACAGCGCGCATTCGAATCTACACGTAAACTAAGATCTGTAATACTGTATAAATATCAGGTTTAGTACCTGACAACTGCATGGTGTCCTCGGCGACTCCCATCAGATTGGTTGCTCGGCAGGTGTAGTTGGCGAGGTCTGCCAGTCTCACGGCCCGCAGCACGAGGCTGTGTCTCTCGCCGTACACGAGCCTCGTCACCCGACTTGACGTCTCCACGCGTTGCAGCTCGTGCGTCTCGTCCAGCTCTCCCGAGCCCTCGTGCAGAGGAGACCGTCGGAACCACTCCACCTAAGAAACTCTCGCGGAATTAATTACTGCATACTAATTAAACATGGTGGTGCGCGGATCCAGGGGAGGAGGAGCCCCCGAAATTTTGGATTTAACATGGGCAATATAGACATTTCCCCCACTCCAATTTTTTTTTAACATTAGCCTTATGGAGGCAGCCCTCTCCCCCCCACCCCACACACCGAAATTTTTTTCTGGATCCGCGCCTGCGTCGCTGATTCACAGTCAGAAGGTCGTGCATTCGAATCCTACTGGGAGAGGTAAAAAGATCGAGAGGTCTGAACCTTCGCTGTCTGGTTAGAGACGAGCCACTGCCTCATGCATTTGGGAGGTGTTAAGACCGTGCTCTGAGAGCGACCATCCTGACTTGGGGTTTCCATGGTTCCCCCTCGTCTACATGGCTAATGCCGGGATGAATAAATTAAGTCTGCCATGGCCGCAGTGTAAACTATAGCAAATGCCGATAAGACTCTGTCCTGACTGAACAAGATTACGGAGATTATATATACGTATAATAATAATAAAAAAGACCATTATAATATTATATATACTATACATAACTTCATTATATACAAATTTAACCCTTATGTAGATTTTCTGAGAGATATCAACAAATACCTTCTTACCTAACGTTAATATACACCCTTCAGCAAATAAAAGTGATGAATATACATTTTTTTTTTATATATTGAATCCCGTGTGTCTAATCGAAAATTTATTGTCTTGTACTATAAAGTTTCAATTTAGCTCTATAATTTCATCGGGAGGGCTATATATTATATATCGCAGTTCCAGTACAAGATGATTCAGGTTTTTAATATTGTGTGAGGGGTGAAATTTTGACAAAAATGCAGGAGTTTTCGATTGTAACGACCTGTTGAAATTTTTTTTAGTTCGTATCGATATCCTTAAACTGTGTACTGCGTGTATGATAATAAATTAAATAAATTTTAAATTTATTTCTAACAGTATAGAATGTATGAAAAATATTTTTAATTTCAAAATGTATTTGAAAAAGCTGCTTCATGTGTTTTTATAGTGTAAAAATCTATTATGAAAGTGATTTTTAATGATTAATATAATAATAATATAGTAATAATAATTTTTTATTGTTTATTGGGTTAAAAAATACATAGTTTGGAGGAAAAAATATTAATAAATACATAAAACATCCAAAACCCAATTGGTGAATGCAAAAGACGAAAGTCCATACACAAAATGCGTACATTCACCCAAAAATATTAAAAACATAATTAACAAGGACTGATTCAGTGTAAATTGACTTGTCCTATAAATATAATAGTCTAAACAAAAAATGTGATTGATTACTTCGATTGTATAGACAATAATGGTTGCATTTTTTTATTAAATTTAAAATATGCCTAAAATTATGCTTTTCTGATTTTTTTCAGATTTTTTGGAATGCGGGAACTAATTTTAAAAAAATATTTAAAATATCTGAATTAGTGTGGTACACCTGATGGAACAAGCGTGACGTCATTTTGTCGTGCTGTGATTGGCTATTGATGACATCACGGTTGCTGTGATTGGCTATTGATGACGTCACGGTTGTCCCGTCAGGTTGTACCACCCTAATTCAGATATTTTAAATATTTTTTTAAAATTAGTTCCCGCACTCTAAAAAATCTGAAAAAATTCAGAAAAGCGCATAATTTTATGTACATTTTCTAATTATGAAATAAAAAAATGCAACCATTATTGTCTATTGAAATGATGAATGGAATTTGAATGCCCACAGAAAGAGAGATCAATATTTTCTTAGTTGCTATTCTATTTTATCAAATAAATAATTGACCCTGCGGGAATTTGACTTACCTGCGCATCGGGCTCAGACTTGACCAGACACGTCAGTTCAGCTTTCAAGCCCAAGGACGTATGGATCCAGGATTTTTCAGCTTTCACTTCCGGTACATCTAAAAAAAAAAAAATATGGACAAATTTGTAAAACAATTTTAAAATATAAAAAAATAACGATTCTAATGACATTTTTTGTAATAAAACTGCAGACCATCACAGTTTTCCCTATATACATTTAAAAAAACAGCAACTTAAATTTCATGTCTTTCAAGTTTCACTATAAAATTATCATCATGTATTAGCAGTTATACGGTATACGGAATATTATTATTAGTCTTTTATTAAACACAAAAAGTGTACATATAAAATAATATTAGAAATACACACTGTAGAATAATACTGTAAGTAAAACACACATACAAATTACGGAATATATAATATATATAACATAAAACATTAAATTACGTAATAAGTTGCTGCAAAATTAAAGCTCTGTCGTACAGAAGAATCAGATTTTACAGCTGAAAATTTTAGATGAAAACAATAAGATTTACTATATTACTTTCACTTATTTTTTTATATTACAATAAAAGGCAACATTTGGCTTTGCGTGTATGAAGCATATGCGTAAGTTTGTTGATGGAGTCAGATGCATTGTAAGTGATTGAGCCAGATAATCCCGATCCAAAGGGGAGACAAGGGTGCCCACAAATAAATTGAAGGTATTAACCTCATAAAGTACCAAGAGATGGATTTGAAAACTTTCTCGATAGAATCAGTATGACTTAACTAACACGTGTACTTTAGTCAGTAGCAATGCTCAGATATCAAAACAGTGTGCCACTTTTTTTTTTACTTATTCACATAAAATTCATCAGATAGCCCACCAGTCTTTATACACCCTCTTTTTCAATACAAGAAATGTTCATTGCAAGACCCCCTCCCGGTGACTTACGCTGCACGACGAGGAGGAAGGCCGCGGAGGCCGGCGACCCCACGTCGTTGAGGGCCTCACATCGGTACTCCCCCGCCTCCAGTCTGCTGAGCACGGAGAACGAGAGGCGGGGACCAAACTCGAGACGCTGCTCCTCTCCCGTCGTCTGCTGATGGAACAAAAAGAGTCTGTCACTGACGTGGAGTGGATTATCGACCTCAATTTTTTTTATTACAGAAATGGATAGAGCGTGCAAAGTTATGCTATACCTTGATTTTTTTCAGATTTTTTAGAGACCGGGAAATATTTTTAAAAAATTATTGAAAATCCTTTTTGTGACGTCATGAAGCAAGTCCTAGCTATCTTTTTGTTAGGAGCGGCATCTCGTGACGTCACAAAAAGAACTTTCAATTATTTTTTTAAAAATAGTTCCCGGCCTCTAAAAAATCTGAAAAAAAATCAGGGTAGCATAACTTTGCACGCTCTATCCATTTCTGCAATAAAAAAAATTGAGGTCGATACTCCGTTGCAGAGAGTTTTTTTGGAGGAGTCAACAAGAAGAAGCAGAATAGTAACGGGGAGGGTGGCATGTAGATTGAAGACATTGATGATTACTTTCATCAACCTTTCGGGACAGTTTGGAAATTAAAAAAAGGAGCTTCCGAGCCTTTCAATAGCAGTAAATGGTTTACAGCAGCTGACCAATAGACCGGCCTGTATGCAATTTTTATTGGGTATATTTCAAATATATAAATTATCAATTTTTTAACATATTTTTTTAACCCGTTATATATATGTCCGCTAACATCCTTAAAATCAAAGGAAAGACACTGTGACGTCATATATTATGTAGTCGTGCAACGTACGTATTTTCTTATGCTTGCATGTTGTTTGTTAAATATTTGCATAACTATCATGACGTTACAGGTTTTGCAGCATGATTTTAAATATGTTGAATTCAGAAAAATTCAATAAAATTAAAAAATATAGCCTGTACAATACATCCTCTATCGAAATTTTTGAATACAATAATAATTTCATGCGTTTTTTTTTTTTTTATTATTATTAAAGAAGTGCGGTTCTTAATTATTTCCGTCAATCTTCGAGACAATTCGGACAATAGCAGTTAATGGTTTAGAGCAGCTAGCTGAACAACTAAAATATGTTTCTATACCGTCAGACTCGTTCTTATACGACATGCTGATGACGTCTTTATGAGACGACGTGAATGGTGGTGATTAATATACGCGCTATCATCTTGCTCAACATCCCCCAACCTTCCCCTCCTTCACGTACGTCGATTCTGCTCCACGTGACGATCGGTGTGGGCACTCCGAGGGCCTCGCACGTCACGTCCACCGACTGTCCCAGCTGCACCGTCAGCAGAGAGGCCGTGTCAGGAACGAGGGCCGCGGAGGCCGGAACTAGAACCACAAAAAGTTACATATTTGTGTGATAATTAGAATCTCATGCATACCTGCATTGTGAACTGTAATAATTAGTATTTAGCCCCAAATACTGCTAGTTAGTATTTGAGTTTGTAGGAGAGGTTATAATGAATGTGTAAAAGTTAATTAAAAACATTATATCTGAAACGATTTAAAATTTGTTCCATATAATCCCGTAATAAGGATTTTGCATGCCATTTTTTTACTAGTTCAGTTGGAAGAGGTTGTTGAAAACTACACCCCTGAATTTTATGTCATTTTTTCAAGTTATGCATTACACCAGAAATTGGGTTTTAAAAAGTCACGTGACCTGGAGGCATCGGGCATCGCCTATGACATCACATTGATATGGAAACAAATATAATAAACGATATAAGCCTTGAATAATTATTGCTTGTTTATTATTTGTTAATTTTGTTTCCATAGCAACGTGACGTCATAGGCGATGTTTCCAGGTCACGTGACTTTTTAAACCTCCATTTTTGGTATGATGCTTTACTAGAAAAAATCGCATAAAATTCAGGGTTGGGTATTTTTTAATAACATCTTTCGACTGAACTAGTAAAAAAATGGCATGCAAATTCCTCATTATGTTCTTGTGTTGACAGTTGATCGGAAAAACAAAACAAGTGGGTCAATGCCCCTGCTACGTTATGCAATGTGCTTTATTCTAGTGCAAAACAAGTTGCCTAACCGCGAGGCGGAATGGATTCTTGTTTTGGTTGGGAAATCTTGATTACGTAGGGTTCCGGGTTTTTACTTCCATGCATTGAAAATAATAAAGTGTTAAAAAAAATTTTTATTCATTGTATATTCATTTATTATGATATTTGTATTTTAAAATTGCATATCTTCAAAAAAAAAAAAAAAAACAATCACATGGAGAAGACTTTTAGCTTTCATTACTTATTACTCTTATTAGTTATAACATTATACAAGCTGTACCTGAGAAATACCTGCTGCATGCAAGCTACGCAGTTCTACTAGTAGTATTTCTAGTTTAAGTTCGAAACATAAAGAACACCCTTCATCAATTTTTTTATTGCATGGATAGAGAACTCGAGCTATGCGTCAATATTTTTTCAAATTTTTGTAAAACCTGCAACACCCTTAAAATCATGCTACAAAACGCTATAATGTCATATTCATGCAAATATTTAACTCGCAATCATCTAGGGAAAGTCATTACATGACTATGACGTCAGAGCGTTTATCCCCTCGATTTTGAGGGTGTTAGAGGATTAAAAAAAAATCTTAAAAATATTGAAAATATATACATAATTCGAGGTCCTCTTTTCAAATTTGAAATCAAAATGGTCCCTTGTACAGTCGTTGCCTTAGAATAATTCCCTTTGAGGTCAATCACCATGGTCTGTAAGAATAATACAGGTCATGGTGATTGACAAGAAATTTTCCAATGCGACGAGTGTACATTTTTATTTTATCTACAAACAGGCACGGATCCAGAAAAAAATGGGAGGGGGGGGGGGGGTCATAGGGTCAGTGTTAAAAAAATTGGATTGGGGGAAATACCTATATTGCCCGTGTAAAATTCAACATTTCAGAAGAGGGCTCCCCCCCCCCCCTATATCTGCGCCTATCCACGATCACGATAAACAACACTCATGACTTTTTTATTTATAATATAGACACGATAACCAAGACTCACAGAGCACCTCGATGGCATGTGTCTGTCTGATGGGGGGCCAGGGTGCGGGCCTCAGCACCTGACAGACATACTCCCCCGCGTCCTCGGCTAGCAGTCCTTCCACTAGCAGCGAGTTGTCCGTGCGCAGCGTGGCCCGGCTCAGCACGCGAGAGCGACGGGGGCTCGCGTGTAGCGCTGACCGCTCAGCCAGCACCTCGTCGTTGCGTAGCCACTGCACCGTGGCGCTACCTGAAACAGTCGACAATATATGAGGATTTAAGGGTAAAAGATAACACGAAACATCGATTGTTGTAGTCCCATTTGATTAACATGTAAAACTTAGCAACCTCATAATAATTCTGTTTTTTTTTTTTTTTTTTTTTTTTTACAGACAGTCCTTAGCGCCAAAAAAATTTGGAAAAAATTTCAAAACAATCGGACGATCCAATTTTTATAAATTAATTTTTAAATTTTCAGCATAAGGCTTTCTCATGGAGACCTAAACCAAAGAATTAATATTAATTCTTTGCCTAAACTAAGAAATTAATTTTAGAAAATCGCATCGTCCGATTGTTTTGAATTTTTTTCTATGTTTTTTTGGTGCCAAGAACTGTCTCTATACAAAAAAAAATCAGAATCATTATGAGCTTGCTAAGGTTTACATGTTAATCAAATGGGACTACAGCAATCGATGTTTCGTGTTATCTTACCCTTAAGTCAGCTAATTTTTCGGTGTAACTGTCCTATCCAAACCTATGTAATAAAAAAATAATAAATAAATAAAAAATAACGTGAATTTGTTTTTTCACCAAGAAGAAGATTTTTTTAGGGAAAAATTATTTACGAAACGTCGGTCCAAACCAAAAAATTCAGTTGATAATTAATGCAAGCTTTAGATTTTTTACATTTAATTAAAACGGAGAAAAGTTAAAAAAACAAACAAACAAAAACCTTTAATTGCTTTATTTTCAAGTGCAAGATGGACCTTAGAGACACAAATGAGCATCGTGAGGCGCATGACTTGAAGTCTCTATTTCTCCACGCCAAAATTAATTAATATTTATAAATAACTTATTAATTATTGTATTAATAAAATTAAAAAAAAAATAGGGATAGCTCCATTTTTTACATAAAAATAAGATATTACAAAATTTAATTACATTTAACATAATTATTTGTAATAATTATAATTTTATCGTTTGACAGCATATTATTTATTTAAATATATTCACAACAAAATTTTGTTGATATTATTTCTTTGTTACATTAATATATTAATAAAAAGCACTAAAAATATAAAATAATAAAATCGTATTCGATAAAATTGAAGATCGAACAACGCTTTGTTATTAAATTTTATTTGCTGATCGTTCTCTTGGACATTAAAGAAGAAATTTTCGTCCGTTCCAAAAATCAATCAATCATGCATGTCGATTTAGTGTTATTTTGGTGTCAGAAAGAGAAAAACAAACATTTCAAACAATGCATAATATTAGACATTTCTGTCCTTGTGGAGCCGTGACGTCAGAACCAATTAACTATAAATAGCTATAGGACAATTATAATTGATAGACCACGTGCTCGGGAGGGGAGGGGGCGTTAGAGAAAGTACCTGCGCCCGATTAAGAGCCATAATTGGAGGAGAAGAGAGCAATTAACGATCGATTATTGATCACGTGACTTAAAACATACAATTAATTGGCGGTTAATTGCTTTATCGTTTGAAGGGACCAATCATAAACCATTTATCGTCAATTGACATTATCGTTGAACTCAATTGATTTATTAATTGCAGATTTGCTGAGTGTGCATTAAAAAATTATGCTAACGTAAGCTGTCTGTGAACGTGTTAATGGACTTTGTATTACATTTCCTCCCCCCTTTCGCGCGATGCTACACAAAACTGCACGCGCTGCATATCACACCTTCTTGCTCTCTCTTGATTTCCTTCACTTGCATGTGGACGCTCTGAGCTCTGAGCCACAACTACTCCCAGCAGTCTCAGCCAGCATACATAAAATGCATTCATAGCTTTTTTAACATATAAATGAAACATAGGGAAATACTGTTTCGTATTTCCGTATATGAAAGTTATAATATATATACTGTATGAATATATATTATAATGTTATTATATATACTATAAATAACGTATGCAGCATGTTAGCATGTTCCAATGCTTTCTAGCTATGTCTAAATGCATTGATGCATTTTCTTACAGCAGTTTTATTATGATATTTAATATGAACTAAAACCAAGGTTGTTAAGTTTAGAAGAGGCGGACCGTTATGCAAAAACGATGAAATTTATTGTGACGGTCAAAAGATTGAATTTCTAAATTCATTTAAATATCTTGGCATAATACTTCAAATGACAGGGCTTTCTTTTTCTAAACATATAACAGAAAGATGTAAGAACGCTATCACTGTTATGTACACTATCTCAGGGCTGTCTGGTCTATCCGTCAAAACAGGGCTCAAACTATTCAATTTAAAAGTCGCCCCTGTGGCTACTTATGGTATTGAAATTGTATGGCCTCATTTATCTGTATCCGATTTTGATAAATTAGAATCAGTAAAAGCCATGTTTGTTAAAAGATTACTGTGTCTGTCAAAATTTACCGAAACTAGACTGGCCTATAAACTGATAGATTCCAATTATTTTATTACAGAAATCAAAGAAATGTTTAAACTTCCAACGACAGATCAATATTCCAATTTTATAGCTGTCAGGAATCAAAAAGCTCAGGATATTAATCCTGAGTTTTACAGCACTGATGCTATGACATGTAAATATTGGTGTCTGCCCCAATTGGATAGATCCAATGTTAGAAATGTTTTAACTCGCCAGGCTGTTCACGGCTTCCACTATCTAATTTGTAAATCTTCTGGTTATCATAAAGCTGAACAATCTTGTGTATGTAAATTATGTAATGAATATTGTAGCCAATATCATTTAAATATCTGTAAATCTAGAATTAAGCCTATTAGCGATTATGCCAGGGGAGATTTCATATAGTCTATAGATTTTGAATAGCAATGAAGCAATAAGTTTTTTTTTTATTCTATCTATTTTCTATGTCATATTTTGTCTTATATATATGTGATTATATATATGATATATTATTATTATGATGTAACAGGCTGTTAGTATCATCTGTTATTTTATTTTATATTGTTTTATTATCATTTTCTATTGTTCTATTATTCTGTAACTATTATATATGTTTTGTATGTATGTTTTATGTGTTCTATTGTAATGTTTTTCTATAATGTATGTTTCTAGTGCTGTTAATATGTACACTTTCTGTGTTTAATAAAAGACTAATAATAATATGAACTAATGAAATGAACATACAAAAATTATATATATATATATATATATATATATATATATATATATATATATATATATATATATATATATATATATATATATATATATATGTATATATATGTATATATACGACATATAGCTGCATGTTATGTTTTGATCAGCTCGTAATATACACCGACATACAAAAAATGAGCTCATAGCTTCTATATTGGGTGTATTGGGTGTTATGTTGACTTCTGACATGAGATGGAATTTGCAAACTGAAAATGTAAGATGCAAAGCTGCAAAATTGTTAGGTTTTCTCAAACGTAGTTTGTTTGGTAGCACCACTAAAGTTAAGCGTATAGCTTATTTAGCGCTGATAAGGTCAATAATAACATATGCAGCACCAGCATGGCACCCAACTACTTCCACTAATATGAAAAAATTCCAGAGTTTAGAAAAAAAGGCCTTGAAATTTGTTTATAAAAATAATATTCCTGACTGCAGAACAACAAATATAGTCCCTATTAAGGACTATTTTGAGGTTATGGACCTTAAATTCTTTCATAAGTGTCAAACTGGCCAAATTGATTTAAACTTCGCTAATTCTGTAGTCAATGGACGTCCCATTAGAGGGCAAGACGGGGCAGTTCGGCTCATTCCACCAAAGGCTCGAATTGATCGTTACAAAAATGGCTTTGTAATAAGATCTGTGGATGAGTGGAATCGGCTTCCGGGTCCTATCAAGAAATGTTCTGAAACACAGTTTCCTAGTGTTTTAAAGAAACACTATATTTGTAAAAATAGTTTGTGATTGCACATTTATTTTGACACAAGCTTACAGCTAATGATTGTTTATTTTTCAGTATATAGTTATATAAAGGATTGTAACCACTTTTTAGTGAAATAGTGCCATCGGTGCTTTGTTGCAATCCGCACCCTAATTTTTGTAATATATTTTGTATTTGTACTTTGGGTGAAATAAATAAATAAATAAATAAATAAATAAATAAATAAATAAATAAATAAATAAATAAATAAATAAATAAATAAATAAATAAATAAATGAATAAATAAATAAATAAATAAATAAATAAATAAATAAATATCACATTATAATATAAAATATTATACGTTTTATATAAAAGAATTCTGCTTCGTATTATATATATTCTAAGTATGAAGGTTAATTGCTATGTATGTTATTACATATACGAATATAATGTATATATAATAGTATACTCCAAGCTTTAAGTCTAAATGCGCATTGAATGATATACATCAGTATTGTTATAATAAATGCAATATACACCTTATGTAAAACGAACATACAAAAAAATAAAACATGCGTACTGTAAATTCTGTATGCTATAACACGACTGCTTAACGATATACACATTGTAGTATAGAGTATAAGAGAGTATGTTGATGGTTATATAATTATATATATATATATATATATATATATATATATATATATATATATATATATATATATATATATATATATATATATATATATAATATGTAACATAGTAATTATAATAGTTTAATATTATGCGGGAGTACTAGCGGTAGAAAATATATGATTTTTATATATTAGTTAACATAATAAATATTCCTTTTTCTATTGTAATACATATAGCAGTATTAGAAACGATTATAAAATGAACTAAAATGACCCTTATGTCTATATAAATTTTTAATTCTTGCTGATTCAGCCATATTTTTGTATAAATTCTGCCAAGTTTATGGAGCAGATCCACATTCAATCTTCAGCATCCACTCTGTTCAAATCGTCGGAACTCTGAAACACGGCTCATCAATACTACAGTTGCTGAATACAGGTGAGAACAAAACATAGATACATATTTATATAATATATACTTTGTTTATGAATTGTATACACAATAATGCTAAGAATCGTTGAATGTATTTAAGATTTATTAAAAGGTATGTTGTTATTTTAAAATCATGAAGAATTATAAGATTGAAAGAAAATATATGATAATAATATTTCTAGACATATTAAAAGCCTATGTAATGGACATGAAAAATTAAACCATAAGTATATGCCAGGTATATATATTATAATGTTACAATACGATTTCTTAACTAGATGAGAGTATAAGCAGTATAATATAAGTATGTATATTTTGTTTTACTTGAGTACAAAATACTATATAATATAGGATTGTTGATTATATATATATATTTAAGAGGCATGCATTTAAAGGTATATACTGTTATTTTAAAATCATGGAACAATTATAAGTTATACAAAGAAATTATATATATGATCAATTTAATATGATAATATTTCTTGATATACAGTCTATGGTATATATACTTATAATAACATACAAAAATTGAAACATACGTGTATTATAGCTATATTTTATAATACGATTTCTTAACTAGGAAGCACTATATTAGTGTAACATACAGTACAACAGATCTTAGTTTACCTCTAGACAGTTCAGTAGACTAGACGGTGCCATGCAGATATATCAGCCAATGAAAAAGCTAGAATAACAGCTGGACACCTTTTCATTGGCTGATATATATGGCGCCTTCTAGTCTACTGAACTGTCTAGAGGTAACCTAAGATCTGTTATACTGTAGCTGGAGCTATATTGAATTAATGGGTGTGATTCATGAAGAAGTTAGCCAGGTTTTTAACCACGTTTAGCTCAACCACGTTTACTAAACGTGGTTAAGCGGTTTAACCATAATATACCTGTTTTACGTGTTGAACCACCTATAAGTTAAACGTGGTTAGAAACTTGGCTATATTATATAACTGTGATGTTTCGTGAATCGCGCCCACATTGTCTAGTGTGATAAAATTTTCCTAAATATTAATTATATATATATATATATATATATATATATATATATATATATATATTTATTTATTTATTTATTTATGCCATGGAATGTAAGTAACTGTTACTATTGTATGTATTGTTGTAACATTTTTCAGTCTGTTTGTTTATTATATTTATTTTAATTTAAAAAAGGACCAACAATTTTAAATGCACGAATGCATAGAGGGTGTAAAATATTGCTAATTTGAACTTATAAGATATTTTTGAGTCCATGCAGGTACTATTTGTAAATAATTGTTTGATTGTTGCCACCTGGAGATATGTACGTCTTGTCCTTTTATTAACAAGTTACGCATATCGGCCTGTGAGCGTGACCGGTACTTTTCAATGTATTAATATATTTTTCTTGAACAAAGAAAAATCTGAAAAAAATCAAAATAGTATATAATGGGGTTTATTCACAAAGCACTTTAACCCCCATTTAACCCACTTTAGCCTCAATTTTTATCCCTGGTGCTAAACCAGGGGCTAACCATGTTAAGCTCCTAGTTTAGCACCAGGGATAAAATTCGAGGCTAAAGTGGGGGTTAAAGTGCTTTGGAATACCCTCCATTATATTTTACTCTATTTTGCAATAACTTTGTTATGCTAACTGTCCATACCACACACACACACATACACATATATATATGTATATATATATATATATATATATATATATATATATATATATATATATATATATATATATATTATATATATTAATTATAACTATACTGTATAGATATGTAAGATAATACGAGTCTAAATTGATAAACTTTATTTAATTTTTTTATGAATTATATTAAATAGAGAACTTCGAGTTATATATTATGACGCCCATAAAATTATCTTATAAACTCTGTGACGTCATATTCATGCAAATATTTAACACACAAGCTTTGGGATTAAAGCCCTTTGCATTACTATGACGTCACAGTGGATTTTCTCTCAATTTGAAGGGTGTTCATCAAGGGTTTGAAAATATCTGAAAAAATTGACAAAACGTAAATTATGACTCCAAATCCTCCGATCTATCTAAAAATAAAATAAAATTTTCATAAAAGTTATTCATTAATAAAAAAAATATATTATTGGTTGCAGTGTGGAGAAGAACCAAATCGAAGGCACCATGGCGGAGAACAGCTTGACAGATATGCCAGAGGCCAGCGAGTGTCATGGGGACTCGCCGACTGACATGACCCCGCGCTGGGGAGAATCCTTCTGTTTCGAATGTGAGTCTAATATTATATATACTTAGAATTAATATTATTGTGAGTGGCATTGCTTGTGTTAAATTTGTATTTTGTTTTTATTTGTTATATGTTTAGAGTAGTTGACAATCACCATGAGGTTGCTAATCACAATGATATATATTTTTTCCTAGCATAGGGAAATATTCATGAAAATAAATTTAATTAAATTGGGGTTTTCCGACTTACGCCAGCTAGTGTGTAAACTCTGTTTAAAAGGCGAAAGTAACAAGTCGATTTAATTCAATGTATTTTTCGTAACGAGTACCTTTTGCTTGAAAAATATGTTATATTATAATATAATATTAAATACTATTTATACATTTATTAGAAAATTATCGGACACTTTTATATTATATTTACACACCGTATATAGAAGGTTAAATTGAAAAAGTCTAATTCTTTAAAGATATTGGGTGCGATTCACGAAGCAGTTAGCCAGGTTTCTAACCACGTTTAACTATACCTATTTTACGTGTTAAATCACCTAGTTAAACGTGGTTAAGCTAAACGTGGTTAAGCTAAACGTGGTTAGTAACCTGGCTAACTGCTTCGTGAATCGCGCCCATTATGTTGCAAAAACATTTTTTTTTTAAATAGTCATTTTTGACGATCACTTCCGAACCGAATCATCATCGGAAAATTTCTAAGCCTCTTCATGCCAGAAATTTGATATTCAATATTTTTATAAATATTTCCCGAGAAAAAAATCAGTACACTTTATTATTTATTTAACATTGCGCCTTATATTAATTTTTACATTACATTTTGTTATTGTGTAATAAAATTATACTCCAGTGAGAAAAAATATTTCTGTAAAAATATTTCTGTAGTAAGCATGGTACCCTTTTGGGTACTATGCTTACTAATTACATGCTATACTTAGAAACCCCGAACCTTCCGAAACCCAAACTTAAGTATTGCACTATAAAAAAAATAATATATAACATATAAAATGTATTATAATAATTATAGCCATTGATGCTGACACGGGTTGTTATAATACATAAATAACGAGTTCAAGTTTAATTTTTTAATCACTATTTATATGAGCTGTGATGTTACTGTTTTTTATGCATGATGGACATGCGCGGATCCAGGAAGCCCCCCGGGAGGAGGGAAGGGCTGCAGCTTCCCCCTACCCTCGAAATGTTGGATTTAACACATGCAATATAGGAACTTTTCTAACTCCAACACTCCAAAAAAATTTAACATTGGCCTTATGGAGGCATCATTCCCCCCCCCCCGACCTTCCCCCCAGTTTTTTTCTGTGCATCTCACAAAAATCGGAATAGTATTGCACAATTACATATTATCATGATGATAACAACTCCTTATAATTATTATATATATAAATTTTTTCTTTCGTTTCATTTTTTGTAACATTCGTGACTAATATAATATTATATATGCTGCAGCTATTCGTGGGACATTACTGGACTCAGATGAGCATGCGACATCCAGCCAGGAATCGTCACAAACACCACCGGTCCCTCAGGTTGGCAGCTCCCTGGCAGCTCATCAGTCTACTGAAGAACCTGAAAGTACTCGACTACAGTCTACCAACGCGCCAGTGCATCCACCAGAAAACCAACAATGTAACCAAACTATGGAAGGTGAGGGAATATTAAATATAATATACTGTTAAAGTAAAGGGTCTACTACAAAAAATACAGCAAAAAAACGAGTTAGAATATTTTAAAAATAGTTCCTGTGCTCCTACATATACGGAACCGAAATCCAAAAGATTCCATCTCATATAGGTTCTACAGAAAAAAAATCCAAATTCAGAGAGAACGCGTCATTTAACATGGGGTCTTAAGGTGCATTCAGATGGCGGTTTTTATCACGCGGCGCGACGCGAATTAATGCGCATTTGCTGTTAACATCCATTGGCGGCCATATTGGGCGATTAAAAGAAAAAGAGCATCGTAATTAACGCGATTACCTGCGAATTCGCCGCCGCATAGGATTTCACAGCTTTTAAGTTAAAATCGCGCCGCGTCGCCGTTGCCGCCCATGAAAATCCACCTTTACCTGAAAAAACAACCTCGAATATCTCGAAAAAATATCCCGTTAGGTGGTATGAAAAAAATATAGCCATGTTCTATGGCTCAAGCTTTAACCAAAAGTTGTTTAAAAAACATACGTTCTCGAATCCGTTTTCCCGTCATAAAATTAAGAAAAACTCTTATGGGAATTAACATGGGAAATTTTCTTGATTTTTTTACGCAAAAATGGATTCGAGCGAATTTTTTTTATTCGTTTTTCTGTTAAAGCTCGGGTCATAGAACATCGACATATTTTTTTTATGCCACCCAACGGTGTATTTTTTCGAGATATTCGAGGGTCTTTTTTAGGTAAGGCCCCATATGTTAAGCGACGCATTCACTCTGACTTTGGATTCTTTTTCTGAAGAACCTATGTGAGATGGAATTTTTCGAATTTCGGTTCCATATGTAGGAGCAATGGAACTGTTTTAAAAAAATACTAACTCAGTTTTCATTTTTTGACATCAGCTGATAGGAACTCTACTTTAACACCAATATCACCCATGGGCCGGTGATAGTTTTGCGAACTAATTGTAAGTAACAAGATAGTGTCGAATACTATATATCAAAATATATCTATTTTTTTTTTGTCAATTAAAAATTAAAAACTTACACAAGCTTTTATATTATTTACCATCTAGAGCACATTCACAATTTAAGCCCCACTATATATATATATAGTCTTGATTTTTATCCCAGATTAAATCAAGAACTAAACATGGTGCTAAATAAACAAAAGGGTTTAGCACCAATTTAGTTCACATTTTTAGCAGCATGTTTTACCCTTTCGTTTATTTAGCACCAAGTTTTGTACTTGATTAAACCCGGGATAAAATCAAGGCTATTTGAATGCCTCCTTCCCGGCTCCTTGCCCTTTATAATTATTATATTTCCCTCATGAATATGTTGGCATCATTATATCAAAACCCGATAGCTTTATTTTTATTGAAATTTGTTGAAAATGTTGCTAAGTAGAATTTCGTTTCCTTCATAATTATCATATCGTTTTTTTATTTTATTTCTTTCACAGAATGTAACTAATTGAATTACTTCAACTTAAGAATTAATTTCACTAATCTTAGGAGATGGTGAATCACTCTGAAAATTATAATAAATCTTCCTTACATTATAACATAAATATTCAGACCAAAAAATAAAGCAATAATTGATATAGATTTTGAGATACACAGGATATAAATAATAATAGTGAGAATATCATTTTGGAAATCTGAAATCAGCATATTTTTCAACTAAAATATAAATATCTCAAAAACTGGACAGAATAATTACTTTTTTACTTCAGAAAGTAAACAGTCATTTTGTTCTCTATGTTCTGATCTAAATTTTATATTTTTAACCATAAAAAAATAATTACCATAGTAACAATAAAACTTTACTCTTTTTGATTAATTTTGTTGTAGATTCTCCAGAAAGTGGTCAGAGTATTAACACTAACACCTCGGATATGGCACAAGAAACAACTCCATCAACTTCGTCGCGTTCATTCAAATGTAAACATTGTCCGCAATCAAAGTTCAAAACGCAAACCAAACTGAAACGTCACATGGCAAAACACGATAGCTTCCAATGTTCATATTGTTCAGAAACATTCAAGAAGCAATCAGATTTGAGAAAGCATTACCATAAAATTCACTTCAAGTGGTACTGCATTATGTGTCGATCACTCTTTAATTTAGAGGCAGAATGGAAGGCACATGAATCTGAAAAACACTACACAGTCGAGTTGGATGAAAACGGGAAGAAAATTTATGTATGTTTGCACTGCCGCAATGAACGAAAAACGTATTTAGGAGCGCTGATAAATCATATTAAAATTCATAATTATTAGTGCTTATAATGTTTTTTCTTTTTTTGTTTTTTGTTTGTTTTTTCATCCGGAAGCGAATTCGCTGCTTCAAGAGTTATATAGGAAAAACTTCTGTTAACAATTTTAAATTCAACATCTGTTTTTTTAGGTTTTTACTTCTTTTTTCTAACAAATAATTATTTTCGATGTTCACACTGTCTTCATGCGTGCTGATGCTGACATAGCAGTCTAAGTGAATGTTGTACGGCTTATCATTTTAAATGGGCAAGATCATGGAAATTAAACTGGACAAACTTAGAACTTGATCAAATTACTAAATAAATAATTTTAAAATTATGCATGTTCAAAAAATCTTTTAACCAATTTTATTTACTGCAAAAATTTTATGACGGTTGATATTTTTTTTAAACAATTCCTAATTTTTTTTATTGTTTATGCTGTCTGTCTCTATCCACCATTAGTAAAAACTTCAACCAGTGCTTCGACCAGTGCATGCTTATATGCAGTGCTTGATGGTTAATACGGCGGCAGTGGAGGGAAAAAACATCGTGCATGTACAAAAATTATTATATAATATATTATAATATTAGCTAATTTTTTGGAGGTCTGTGAAATATTTTGTAATGGGTGCGATTCACGAAGCAGTTAGCCATGCAGGTTTCTAACCACGTATATAGCTTAACCACGTTTAAAAGCTAAAGCCTGCATGGCTAACTAGCTGCTTCGTGAACCGCGCCAATATATCTAAATTTCAACTCTTAATTCTTAATAAATTGCTATAATGTATAGTGTTAAATTAAGTGATAGAGCGGTGAATTAGTTCTTTTGTTATCTTTTGCCTTTTAAAACAAATATATTCTTTACTTTCTATTCTGTTTTACGTTATTTATATATGGGTGAAAATATAAACGAGTCATGTTCATTGTTTAATTTTTAAATTAATATTATAAATTATAATATATAACTTTTGTATATTATAAAAGGTGATATAGGTACATGTAGGGTGTGAAAATTATTATTATAATAAACACAAATGTTTAAAAAAAAATGCTGTGTATATTATTTTAATTTTAAATTATCCAACTCAAAATATTGCATGCATAGATTATAATATATTTTTTTATAAACAACCGTATATTATTACACACATATACAGACATGGGGGGGGGGAGAAACGGTGACGCTAAAAGCTGGATGTAATAATGGACAACTGATGAGGTTTAAACGTATAGTAAAATATTGTTTTTAGCAAAAATATGCACTGTTAGAAATGTGGAATATATATATAAATATTTACAATGTTTTTATCACACACCGGTACATGGCAACGACAATATACTGGAGGACGGCCTAGAACGTCGAATTGAGAAACCTCGAATAATCCTCAATAGAGTTCGGAAACTCTAACTATAACGCGCGCTCGGCCGGCTAGAAAAGTCAAGGTCATGACGTCACTGCATGGGTTGAGGAAATGTCGGCGCGTTAAAGTTAGGCCCTCCTCCCAGTATATAGTTCTTGGGTACATGGTGGTAAACAAATACTATTATATACTTGTGATCAAAATAAAGCTCAGAAAACCAGT
Source organism: Siphlonurus alternatus (assembly GCA_949825025.1). Lineage (NCBI taxonomy): Eukaryota > Metazoa > Arthropoda > Insecta > Ephemeroptera > Siphlonuridae > Siphlonurus > Siphlonurus alternatus. The sequence continues at coordinate 44,729,081 of OX463781.1, forward strand.
ACTCCAGCCTTCACAGTTTTGTCCCCCGCCCCCCCCCCCCCCCGATGTATGTATATAATATAAATTATGATAATTCTATAACTTAAATATAAGTGTATGCAATGTTTATTTCTTTAGGTAGTTAAAACGCGCATTATATATTTGTTCTAAATAAGAAGTGTTTAAAATATATTTAATATGACCTTTAATAATTATTGACAGTTATTTTATAGCATTTGCGATACTATTTAATTTTTTTCACAGATTTATTGTAATTTTAAGTGACCTATATAATTATTTACTTTTAAAGCAAAGTCTTCTGCATGCATGCAATGGTTGTAAAAAACCTTCGTTGTAAGCCTTTAATTGTCTCTCTCACGTCTCACGTGCAGAATTAATGTAATATTGCAAAAATTGAATTACGATTTATTTTTAATAATTTATAAATTCTTTACTAGAACTTGCAGGTCCCTTTGGGTGTTTGTTTGTAAAAAAAAAAAAAAAAAAACAGGAGAGCTTAATATTACATAAATAATTAATGGCTTCATAATATTTTTTTAATCTGTCACAGCATCAGTCACAAGATTGGATTAAACGTTGTTCAATTAAAATTCTTTAAATGCTATATGAGGGCAGGGTCAAAAGTCACGTGCCGCTAGCAGATGGTAAGGAGTGAGGGTTAATGAACTCTTAGATATATATGTCGATTGTTTTTACTTTAAAACGGAAAATGTTCACCCACGTTAATGGAGTATTGACCTCAAAATTTTTTATTGCAGAAATGGATACAGGGTGCAAAGTTATGCTACCCTGATTTTTTCAATTTTTTACAGAAGTATTTTTTAAAAATTATTGAAAGTTCTTTTTTTGACGTCACGAGACGCCGCTCCTTAAGTAAATGATAGGACTTGCCGCCTCGTGACGTCACAAAAAGAACTTTCAATAATTATTTAAAAATACTTCCAGGGCTGTAAAAAATCTTTAAAAAAATCAGAGTAGCATGACTTTGCACCCTCTATTCATTTCTGCCATAAAAAAATTGAGGTCGATACTTTATTTGAGAGGAGTTTGTAAATTTTCATCACTTCGGTTCATTGATAAAAAGTAGAGGTGTCCATCCTGACTGAGGTTTTCCACGGTTCTCTCAGTCTCAACTCAGCAAATGTTGGGACGCGTAACTGCAGGCCGTGGACACCATCCTTTCCCTCCCTCATCGCTATCCATTACTCCACCTCGAGCTCCAAGCTCATATATAGGGATTTATCCTTATAAATATTAAGATTTAAGATATATGTGTACATTTTATAATAATAAAAATATATTTTAATATTAATTTAAATTTGCACCCTTGAGTAGTAGTATAATTTCGTCTATATAACTTAAATTAAATTGAAAAGGAAACGTAAAGAAATGAGATGATTAATTTTTAAATTAATTAAGAAATTAATTTGTGGGCTATATCTGATGTAACGAAGACTGACGTTTCAATTTTCTCCAAAATGAATTTGCCTCACATTAATTAATTGTTGCTGCTCTAGAGATCAGGTTGTGACTAATAATTCTGTACTCTTTAAGAAGATTCCCATGGCAGTTTGTTTATCATCGTTTTAATGTTATATTCTCTCTCGATCATGCCAGCCTATCAAATGCTACATTTTATTTTGACAGAGAGACTAATAACGAGTAAGTAGGTGAGTGTGATCGAGAGACCAACAGCAAATCGGTGATTAGCAAAGTAAGTGTACTTTAAATTTAATACAATGAATTGCTTTTTTTTGTTGTTGTATTTATTGTGATAGCCACTGTATAGTAATAATTTAAACAATTATTGTAAGGGGCAGTAATAACGTAATTTATAATTTCACAAACTAAATTTTTTCATACACAATTAGATAGGTCCGCATTTTAGTATTAAAATCAATATTAGAAAATATATTTTTTTCTTTATTTATATATATTATAATTTTATGGTGGTTCACCTGATATTAATTAAGATACCTGTGAAAGTTCGTTGTTTATAATAAATTAAAAAAAAAATGTTATTAACTTATTACTGTCCGTATGGTGAAAGGAATAGCACGGGACAGTTGCCAATTTTTATGTTACATAACTTATGGAAAATGACTGCATGCAGTCAATTATGAAAGTGATGGATGTGTCAACTATATAGCGCTGGCAATGCTATTAAGTTATTTATTTTGTTCTGTACTAGTGGGCGAAATCAGGTACTACACACCATCACATGCTTAAAAATGAAAATTTTTATAAGGTTATATTAATATAAACAATTTTTTGTTAAAACCACATGACCTATAACATCATCAACAATCAATCACAATATTATTCATATTCATACGTTTTTTCCTTTAATTAGCTCTTACATAATTACATGAATATGATTCTTCGGGCTTTGGACATCACTTTGATCCATTGATAAAAAGTAAAGGTGTCCGTCGAGTCGATCCTGGCTGAAGTTTCCACGGTTCCCTCAGTCTCACCTCAGTGAAGATGCTGGGACTCGTAACAAGCCGTAACATCTTTTCTCTCCCTTATCTCTACCGCCATTACCCCGCCTCGAGCTCCAATTAAGCTCGCAGAATATAAACAATGTGATTACTCACCTAAGGCATCAACTTGGCACGGCAGAACGACACTGCTGTTCTCTCGGTCCCGCACGGTGGTCGGAACGCTGCGGAACGTCGAGGGGGACACCACCATCTTCCGAGGGGCCACTTGGGGCACCAGCAGTGTCAGCAGCACCAACGCTGGGGAGCACCACAAAATGGTTGGTTTGCAGTAAAAACTATCACTATGATATTAAATAAGATACCTGTAAAAGTTCGTACCATTGTTTATAAAATTTAAAATCGCCACCTGGACACTCGACTTTTGTTTAACGCTTTGTTGTTAAAAATTCCCAATACTGTATATATGTCATGCTGCATGGTAAATAGGTAAATTCATCATTTTTTTTATTGGTTATTTATATTTAACTTGTACATCAATCAAGATTATATATCATAATCTTATCGATTGAAAATTTACATATGTAAAATTCTTCAAGACCTATATAACTTCAAAAATATTTTACTTTTCAAAACATTTTGTCATAATATTATTTTTATTATTATTAATTATATAATTATTATTAATTTTAATATTTCTTCAAAAACAAATTTATTTTATATATTTATAATTCAAAACAATATATATCATTACCTTATTGCAATTAAACATGCAACCAAAACTTTTTTTTTTTTTTTACAATTTCAATTTACCTAAGGCTCTAGAACAATGCAACACATCCTATCTGCATTTTCAACTCCCCCTACTAAAACATAACCAATTGCCCATCTTCAATGATTTCCATTACCTGATTACCTGAAACAAAATGACTTTTTAGTATGATTGCAACAACAAAAATCAATTACATGCACTAGTTTTGAAATAAATCTTTGAATATACTTTTTATTTAATAAATCATAACAGCTTTTTAGCATAAAAAAGAAAAAGAATAACAAATTACTCAAAATTAATTATAGTTTGTTAATAATGATAAGATTTTATTATCATTATTTTTATACTTATTTATTAAATTTAATAATTCTTAACTATGATTATAAAACTTTTTTAATATTTTGAAAACTTAACTCAATTTAATGCAATATATTATTTTTTTTTATTGGTCATATTTTTAATAATAATAATAAATGAAATTTATTATTTTTCAAAGTTAATAATTAAAATTATAACAAAAATTTTTTATAGTTCTTTTACTATTACAAAACAAACTCAAGTTTTTACTATTTTTAACTTATAATGCATGATTTTTTTTACTCATATTCATGCACCCAAACTGAAAATTATTATTAATATTTGATTTGATTTGTTTTTTTGGATCCAATACAGAATACATGCAGAAATGCCATATTATGGATACATAATATAGTACATCTCCAACAAAAAAAAAAAAAAAAAAAAAAAAAAAAAAAAAAAAAAAAAAAAAAAAAAAAAACATGTCAATTTTATGAATTTTACAAAAACACACTTAATCTAGGCCTAAAACATTTTAAATATATACCGTCAATTGCAGATAATCTGTTCTGAAATATAATTATATATATTAATAATTATTAATATATTCTATATATACGAATACTGTATTAAATACGTACGTGTTTATATTATATATTTATTGGTAGACATTTGTGAGGACTGTATAGTTCAATTGCATTAAATTGTTTATTAAAAAAAAAAAAAAAAAAAAAAAAAAATCTGAAGGGGGGGGGGGGAGAAACTATTAGTACAATATGCTCGATCCTTATATTGCAATATAATGAATTTTAAGCATTATAGCATAAATATTACAACTAATATATATAACGACACCCCCCCCCCAGATCTGGTGAAAAATCACCATGTAACATACTTGAAGAATTAGAACACCACCAACAATATAGCAATTATAAAAGCATGGAAAAATCCACTGCTATAAATATTGCATACATGCGACCATTAAACGTAAAAAACAGACGTTTGACATTTCATCAATCAGAAAAATATTTATGTTACAAATGAAAAAGGTGGCTGAGCAGTCTATTTATACGAAAGTGTCCATTCACCCAAATTAATGATTTTTTTTCATATATTATATGTTGTGTCACAAATATGTATTTTTTGATAATTCAATGAGAGCAAGGTATTATACAATTTTATATTTTCACAATTTCAAATTTTAGAGTCATTGTAACGACCGTTTGAATGTATTTAAAGATTACATATATAATTAAGCACAATTAACATGAAGCAAGTGGAACAAATTGTGATGACATATTTGATGTTTGAAGGCTCGCTATAATAGAGAATGAACGCAGCCGGCCGACACACGTGATCTTATAAAACATGCGCAATGTATTGTTGAATTTCTATTGTAACCTTTTTTTTTATCTGAGGCGAGCTAATCATCCACTTAACGTTAAGAGGGGAGTATCTTTGTTGGAGATGATCTAACTAAATGGCTCCATACACCAACGTGTATAGAATCAAACCATTAACTATAACTTCACACAATTCTTTGTTCGCGCGATTTGGCCTCGAGTATTCTTTGCTGCTATTTTGCATCGACGTATCAGCACAGATATTTGATTTATTATATTTTTGAAGTAGTTATAATATTTAATGTTATTATTACCTATTTTGAAAGAGTTTTTTTCCATAAAGGTATATCTTATACAGAATATAAATATAATATAATTATATTTTTTTGCTATATATATATATTATATGTTTTTCTTTCAATAAATTGAAATTTGCTTTTCAAGACAGAAAAAAGTGGAAACAAAAAATAAACAAAATAGACACAATGAAAAGTTACATAAAGAAAAATAATAAAAACATTACTTTGAAGGTTCGTTTTTTTTTTTTTTTTTCTCCCTAAATTAAAATTTATGATACTGTACACTACACAATAGTTAACTAATTGCGATTTTTTTAATTTTATATTTGAAATTAGAATGTAATGGATACTTGTTTTATGTTACGTTTTAAACCACCTGATTTTTTTATTTACATAAATGACAAATATCCTAAGGTAATATTATTAATTTTTTTCATGTTAATAAGTTGATTAAAATATTTTATAAAAATTTATTAGTAAGGTACCTCGCGCCCAACTTTCCTCCAAGATGACGGCGAACGCACGAAACACGTGGTACAAGGTGGTACAATTAACTCATATTTGATAGACAGTTAGTAAACTCTATCAATGCTGAAAAATTCAGCTCTCCCCTCAATTTTTCCGGGTCAACATAGAATTTTTTCATAATATTCCTGGTTATATAGTTAAACGTGGTTAAGCTAAACATAGTTATAGAAACCTGGCTAACTGCTTTGTAAACCGCGCCCAATATTATATATTCCCAGCGCTATATATAGTATATAATACAAACTTATAAAAAAAAGCAATCCTGCATGCAGTTTTACAGTATATATGTATATTATAATATATATATATATTATACATATCATGACATAATTTTATTATAATATATAATGAGCACTATATTTATAATATATTATATTGTTTGCAGAATATTCATATAATAATATATATAATATATATTTCATTGTCATATATGTAATTATAATAATTATAATAAAAATAATAAATATAATAATATTTAATGAAATGAATTGAGGAAAGATTAAAAAATATTCTAATCCATAAAGAAATGTATTCTGTAAAGACGTACTTTTTTTTAGTAATTTAAGTTTCCAGAAGTTAAAATATTGTCTTATAATGTTTATTTTTTATATTATTACTTGTTTATAATTAGATATCTGAATTTTATAACTATAGGAATTGTTTTTGATCTTGATAATGTTTTGTGTTATATGTGTCTTAGTATGTTTTATTGTTATCATGTATGAATGAAGTAATCCATGCTGTACTTGTGCATCCAGGCAGCTAGTGATTAAATAAACGAATTGAACTCAATTGATAAAATTTATATCTTGGAGGTGTACAGTCATCGCCTCTGAAAAGTTCCCTTCTGCATCCTTGTTAATTACCTTGCATCCTTGTTAATCAGCTTGCCCTTCGTTATCCTTACGGGCGACATGCATGGTGATTAACAATTAAGGCTGCAGAAGGAAACTTTTCAGAGGCGATGACTGTACATAAAGTTGATTGAGTGTAGAAACTGAAGAAAGAAAGCGAACAAAATTTCAGGGAGGGGGGGAGGGGGAGAGAGCTATCTGCATAAGGTCAATGTTAAAAAAAAATGGAATTGGTGATGAAAATGCCTATGTTGTCCATGTTAAATTTAAAATTTGTGGGGGTCGCCTGCCCTTCTGAATTCGCAAATTCAAGTAGTTAACACTGAGCAGGGCTTACGAAGAGACTTAATATATTTAACGATATTTAACCCCAGTCATACTAAAACTTATATAAGTTTTGTATAGGAGGGCCGGTGCAGAATTTAAAGACATGCATCTGATAAGAGTAAAAATATTGGCCTTTATAATCAGATCCCAAGACTTTGAATATTTTTATTTTAATTAGGAGACTATACTTATTTGCATGCATCTGCATATATATAATATATGTGGTGATTCTGTCGTGAAGTTTTTATAAATGCAACAAATAATATACAACGCTGCAGCAAAAATGGAAACATAATAATATAACATGTGGGAAATATAATAAATAAAAATAAAATAAATAATTAATATCCTTTGAATTTGAATATACATATACGTACAGTACTTAATTCTGCGTGATGTTTATTTACATGAATTTGGCATGAAAAGTGACACACGAACTGTCAGATCGACTCACCCATGAAACTGTGCAGGCCTCTCCTCCAGCTCATCTCGGCTTGACTGACCACAACGCGTGCTGGCTCTTCTACTTCGAGCGCCGCTCGTGTGCTGCCGGGAGCAAAGACGTGTGGACCGCCGCACAGCTGACTGGCACACGTCTCAGGACACTACACCACGAGCCGCGCTCAGTCGCGAATCCAGAACTAAGTTTCAGAGGGGGCGCTGTCTTCATTAAGGCTTATGTTAAAAAAAATGGAGTGGCGGGGGAAATGCCTATATATATATATTTTGCCCATGTTAAATCCAAAATTTCCTCGTGCCTGGCTGGCTGGCGATCGGAGAGATGGAACTCGCTGTTAATAAACTGCACATGACTCGTCGCGCGTTCACCGTGCACTAGAGCCCTTGCAGACACCGTAAAGATGGTCGCACACAGAATCGCATGATTTTGCGCGCAGCGTATACGTATGATAATAAAAATAAGAATTATTAATAATAATTAATTATTCATTATTATTAATTATTAACCTATCTATATATGCGATCAGGTGTGCGCCGCGCGCGCGCACAGCTTCATATATAATATCGTACACGTACGCTTTCGTAATGATAAGAAATTTAGAACCGGTTCTAAATGAGAAACGTATATATATATACACGATCGCAAGCTTGCGATCGTAGAAATAAAAAAGTCTAGCTGTGTGCGACCCCCCTTATTAACACACATGACTTGCAGGCCGGCATGGCAATAACGTGCGCGTCCTCTACTTTTCTCTAATATCAAAACACAAGAGCATCATGTTAATTGTTCTCTGTTTATATTTATGTACACGGAGTAGAAGTATTTAATATACATAATTAAGGGACCCAGGAAATCAGGTTTTACCTTATATTGATTACTACCTTAATAATCAAGTTTTTCCTATACCTGCAATGCTAATTATTTTTGACAGGACCGTGAACTCCTTTACTCAAAATCAAGTTAACAACAAGTTGTGTAATAAAACTATATAGTTTTTACTGTATTTTATTTTTAATTTTTAAATTGTAAAATATACATATAGTTATTCTCAATTAATGTTCTCTGTTTATATTTATGTACGAAGTACTTTAATTAATACATTAATTACGTTGTTTTGTGTAAAATATTGTTTGTTAGGATTTTAACTGATGTACGTACAGTTTAGTTATAGCCTATATGTTGTAAATGTTAAATAAAAAAATAGACAGAGGTCTATTTTAACAATTCCAAGAGTTCCCCAGTGTTTGTGTGCATTTCTTTTTAAATTAATAGAAGAGGAAATTGCCCAAGTTGGAATTTGTGGTAAATTGATTTAAAAAAAAAATATACATGTACAAACCTGTGCTTGCAACTATATGCTGCAAAGGCTTCACTTGTGCTAATAAAATGGAATGAGCTCAATCATGTCATATTTTTGTTTGTACTCGTAGATACTGCATGTTATGACAGTAAATTTATCAAATACAAAAACCAATAAAGACAAATACAGTGGTACTTGATTTTTCTACAAATCTTATATTGCTTTTAGTAGTTTTTGATTCAATATATATATTGGTATTTGTTAGACATATTAAATTCTTAATTCTTCTCAATTTAATGTTCATTAAAGTAGAGTGAGCGATTGCATTTTTTTTTTTTTTTAATATTTTATTTCCTAAAAATAGTTAAACCTGCCTTAAGGGTAAGATAACACGAACAATAATTGATTGTTGTTATTTCCAATTGATTAACATGTAAACCTTAGCAACCTCATAATGATTCTGATTTTTTTTTGAGAGACAGTTCTTGCCATTAAAAAAATATGGAGAAAATTTCAAAACAATCGGACGATCCAATTTTTTTAAATTAATTTTTTAGTTTCGGTCTCCATGGGAAAGCCCTATACTGAAAATTTAAAAAATTCATTTAAAAAAATTGGATCGTCCGATTGTTTTGAAATTTTCTCCATATTTTTTTAATGCCAAGAACTGTCTGTCAAAAAAAAATTCAGAATTATTATGAGGTTGCTAAGGTTTACATGTTAATCAAATGGGACTACAACAATCGATTGTTCGTGTTATCTTACCCTTAATTCTATTGAGAAGTGAAAATAAAAAAATTCGATAAATAGCTTCACCACAAAAAATTCCCAAAGTTGGTTTCATTTTCCGAGGTCTTTAACACGCACATTTTATTGACAAAAGCTTTTTAGTACTCAACTTTATCTAAATTAACTATGGTACCAATAAAAAAAATACTTACATAATAATTTATGATGAATTCGTTAATGGATTTTCAATAAAAAAAAAAAAAAAGAAATTTATGCAGCCATTTACTAAAAAAAAATATTGAAAATCCTTGAGAGTTTACCCACAAAAATTTAAAGATTATCTAGGATGGGTCTAGAATTTTACATTTTAACATAGCTGTGAACTTTCAGAAAAGTTGCATGTCATATGACATATTTATCTCAACTCATTCATCAAACTCTTGCAATAAATCTATCTGTGACATAATTATGTTAGTACGAGAGTAGCCAATAGAGGCTTAAGTCAGCTGATTTTTCGGTGTTCCCACCATCCTTATATCTTAAGGGTAAGATAACGCCACCATTGTTAAAAAAAATGCCTCACACAAAAATTATGAAAAAAAATTTAAATGTTCTCCTCTGCACCCCCTATCATGCAGTAGCTAAAATATCAAGTGTATATACAAATACGATCTAGTTTTTGTATGCCTGATATTTTAGCTACTTATAGGGGATGTAGAGGAGAACATTTTAAATTTTTTCATAATTTTCATGTCAGTGATATTTTTTTTAACATTGAGCGTGTTACCTTACCCTTAAATAAATCTCCCCCCCCCCCCCCTACTCTCCTACCTACCTACACCATTGTCCTGACTGAATATCCTCCCTCTCAGCTAAATCTCTCAGAAAAATAAATGAGTCTAAAAATCTTTAAAATCAAAATCTGCATGCATGAAAGTAATTTCTTTTTCTGCACATGTTCAATTATATTAAAGGTGTACCAAAGTGAATACTTTTTTTGCCTATTCAGGTACCCAAGAATTATTTTGGTATCCCTGTGGCTCAATATTTTTGTATGATGTCTAATTAATAATCTAATTAATTAATTTGCAATTAATAATTTAGTTTGAAAAAAGAATTCGAAAACCGTTGATTCAAGCCGGCGTGTGGCCGCAGCGGCCGGTGATATTACGAGAATCTGCCGATTTGAATAACTTTTTAAACTAAATAATTAATTGTAAATTAATTAGACATTGTCCACAAAAATATTGAGCCACACGGATACTTTTCAGAATAGCTCTTAGGTACTTGAATATATAAAAAAAGTATTCACTTTGGTACGCATTTAATATTATTATAATACAGCTAATAAAAATATATAATTATAATATGTTAAAAAAAAGTTGCTATATTTTATTCAAAAGTTTGTTGGTCCATATATAATTTTCTATAAATTCATAAAAATTATACTACAAATATAATATATTATCTGGTGTTAGATAAAAAAAATAAAATGTTTTATAATTAATCAGATTTCAGAACACTTTAATTGTAAAATACAAATAATATTACGTGCCCATTTTGACATGATATATTTTTTTCCAATAACAAGCAAAATGAATCTAGATACATTAAAACAAAAGTTATAATTATTACTTTGACAGGAAATGCTTGGTACTTGTTAGATTGGTTTGTAATCGAGCTTTGACTCCAGTTTCTTGTTGTCGGACACTTTGCGGACAGCCTTCATGAAGTCTTCCTGGATGACGTACTCTCGCTCCGCACGGATGGCGAACAGACCTGCCTCGGTGCACACGTTGCGCAGGTCCGCGCCGTTGAAACCGTCGGATAACTTCACGATGGCCTCATAGTCTGAAACGTTTGGGCCTGGTTAGATGGGCTAACAACATTTGGCATTACATAATAAATTAATGAAATTGAATGGATGAATGTTTGTATGGTTGAATGAATGGATGAATGGACCACATGCATGATTCTTTTGTTTGTAGAAATGAATAATAATATGTATACAGTATAACAGATCTTACTGTTAGTTTACACGAGATTCAACTACCCCCGGCGGCCATCTTGGATGTCTATAACATGGTTAAGATAGGGGGCACCAGTCTGTCTAGACTTATGTTGGCACCAAGGCAGGCGTATACTTAGATTTGTTTAGCTGTAGGGTGCAAAATTATGCTACTCTGAATTTTTTCAGATTTTTTATAGTGCGGGATTTTTTTTTTTAAAAAATATTGAAAGTGCGACCAAGCCCCCTGGAGGTAACAATAGGCGTTTAGGCCCCATCCTTTTTATTAAAAGTCCAGGGGGCCCAATATACCTTACAGAACATTCAATAATGGATGGAGTATCAACCTCAAAAAATTGTATTGCAGAAATAGATAGAGGGTGCAAAGTTATGCCAATCTGATTTTTTAGAATATGAGAATTATTTTTAAAAAAAATATTGAAAGTACAGAGAAAGTGATGTATCTCTAAATAAAAGGATAGAACCTAAAAGGAGCGTGGGTTCAAAACTGACATTGGTAAAAATCTTTAGCAATACTTCCCGGCCTCTAAAAAATTTGAATAAAAGCAGAGTGGCATAACTTTGCACCTTATATCCATTTCTGCAATACAAATTTTTAAGGTTGATACTTTATTGTATGAATGAAAGGTTGAATGAATAGATGAATGAAGGTGAAAGTCAAGGTTCATAAATTAATTATAATAATAATTAATAAATTAATTTAAAAAATAGTAGAAATGATAAAAACAAAGTGTTAAACAATATAGAGGCTTCAAGTCAGCTGATTTTGTGGTGTTCCCATCGTCCTATCTAAACTTATGTATGTATTACCGGTATATAATAAAACCTTGAAATTGCTTTTTCGGAATTAAAGAAATTTTTTAGAGTAAAATAAGTTCATTATTCATTATCAAAAGATCCCTATATGGGGGTGGTGGGTAGGAGGTGGTTTTAAATTCATAGCTTCAATAGTTATGAAGAAAAAATTAAAATTTTCTAGCATGGTGGTTTATGGAGAAAATTTTCCACCGGGGATTACTTGAAGCCTCTATTGATGTTTGGCCATCACAACAGAAGGCTACACTCACCAAGCTCTCCGTGCTTGGCGATGGGGCTGGCGTGGATTTTGAGGATCTCGAGGCGTGCCTGCTCGTTGGGCAGCGGGATCTCAATCTTGCGGTCGAGACGTCCGGGACGCAGCAGGGCAGGATCCAGCGTGTCGGGACGGTTCGTCGCCATGATCATTTTAACCTGAAACATCACCTCGTTAATAACCTGTTTGCCATCTTGTAGCAGTAATAAATGACATGAGTGAGAAGCTTAATTGATTTATTGTAGTCTTGGCAACGGGACTAACATGTATAACCTAACCAGTAGTCTGTCCTTAATAAGATTTTATCGCACAGTATCATCAGTGGAGAATACGTTCACATTATCACTAGCAAAAAAGACTAACAAAACACGGGGGTATAAAAGGACGCGCGAACTCTGCTACTTTGGCAGTAGCTTGATAGTCTTGCTCTCATGTAGACCTGGCTGGGAGCTGCTGCCTCTCTCTCCTCGCCATGCTGATGAAGCCCAGTAGGCCGAAACAGCTGTCCATGGCTAGAGAGTGGCGCGCCGAATGTATTATTTGTGTGTCGATTTTGCTAGCAAAAACTAGCTGATCAAGCCAAAAAAATCCCTCTCTCCCTCTAAAACGAGCGGCGAGTCAAACCTAATATACACGCATAGCGTTGTTTTAATTAATTTTTCTCTTTTTGCTGGGTCACTGACGGCTAAAAGCTCCAACTATCTCCCTTCCCAACAAATCTTTTTCTATCATATGTGTTTCTATCTACTTTTAAAAAAATAAATATCACTTAGTTCGATTTTTTTCAAATAATTAAAAAAAAAAAAAAAAAAAAAAACGGGGGAGACAGAAAAAAAAAATGGAATCAATGGACTCCGATAAAACAATAATTTCGTTCTTCACATTGGATTAATATGGACCTTGCGACGTCACACTTAACTTTGGTTTTATGCTTCAATAAAAAATATCTATGGTACTTCATAAGATTTGGTAGGAAATGTTTTTAAAATTTTACAAAATCACTGCAATATGTAGGAAAAAACCAACAAGACTTACCACGATGAAATGTCCGTAGTGAGTAGTGAGGAGAGTCTTGATGGCACAGATTACACAAATATATTTACAAACATACATTATTGAGACGTTTCAACCAACATTTGATGATGTGGTCTTTTTCAATCACAAGAGAAATTTATCTGTGTCATCAAGACTTTCCTCACTACGGACATTTTATCGTGGTAAGGCTTGTTGATATTTTCCTAGGTTTTTCCTTTTATCAATATATCCAACCGCAATGGTTCACCTTCCTTTATAAGAATGTCAAAATCACTAAAACTGGCCCACCGAAGATAATCATTTATCAAGGGTACTTCAGGAAGATTTGGGACGGTACAAAATCAGCTGACCTGTCCCAGAGAGTCGAAGCCGTCCATCTGGTTGAGCAGCTCCATCAAGGTCCTCTGGATCTCACGGTCAGCCGACGTTCCCTCGGAGAAGCGACGGCCACCTGCCAACACAAAACCGTCAGCGGCCAGTAGACAGCGGGACTCTCTGCTACATACCGATGGCATCAATCTCGTCCATGAAAATGATGCAGGGCTGGTGGTCACGGGCGTAATTGAACATTTCTCGGATCAACCGTGCGCTCTCACCAATGTACTTGTCAACAATGGCACTGGACACCACCTGGAACAACAATTAAGACAACTGATGTAATAACGAAATGATTGCACTTCCATAACATTTAATTAAAACAAAATTTAAGACAACCTGAATACAAAATAGGTTACAGTAAAATTTTTAGAATCTACTGTAGATACAAAAAGTACACTTCTCTTTCTTGGGTACAATACCAGTACCATACATTTGCCTCCACACCTATTTTACTCAAAAGATGGAGATAATGTTAAAAAAAAGTTGAAAAAGTTGGAGAAAAGTTCTTTTTGAACAAAGATTGCTATTATTAATTATTTTTAGAGTACTGTTATAAAGTTTATCCAAGTGAATATGGTGTAGTACAGAGTGGTCCACAATTTGTGTAATGGAGTTTTCATTAAATATATTTTAAAAACATTGTACAGTGAGAGCTATAGAAATTTTCACACCTTAATTTAAAATTCTTAATTTGAATCTAAAAAAATTAAGTCTGAATGGCAAAGTCAGAAGGAGATAAGTTGATCATTTGTTATAAGGGAGCCAAAAATTTCATTATTACTGTAATGATTGTTTTGGTTAATTTTAAAATAACACTGGTGAACTATTCATTGGTCAATGGTTTTAGAAATTTGATTCACTACCCTCAGAATAAAAATTTGGCTTCAAATTTCAAATTTTCGTTTTCACTTTGATTGATTTAACTGAAAAATCCCAATTCCCATAAGAAAAAAATTATTTGAGACCCCCAGAAAGTTTGAATAAACTATTTCATCACAACTTAACCGACAGGGTCATAAACAAAGACATCTCAGCTATCAGGGTACAAAGCTCTACAAACAACCCCTCAATGCAAGCTCTATGACCAAGGTTGAGACACGGATTGTGGACCCTTCTGTAGTTGGACTGAAGTGAGCTCACCTTGAGGAAGTTTGCGTCCAGCTGACTGGCAACGGCTCGTGCCAGCAGCGTCTTGCCGGTACCGGGAGGGCCGTACAGCAGACAGCCCTTGGGGGGAGTGATGCCAACTCGCTGGAAGAGCTCAGGGTTCAGCAGCGGCAACTCAATCACCTGCACAAATAACAACAAAGTTAACAAAAGTGATGGCTTAACATCGTTACTCACAGTAAAATAAATCAATCCATCAATTAGGTGTTTACAAAATAAAAAGATGTGAACAGGGCTTGGAACAATACTTGTAATGCTTTTCTAAGCATTTCTCTATAACTTATTAGTAGAAATTGAAAAGCAACTTATTTCCTATATTCTCCAATCTCAACACAAGCTTCTTAAGGAGGGGGGGGGGGGGGGGATTTAGTAAGCATTGGATCCACAGCTATACAACACAAAATTTTATGAGGGGTTTAAAAGTGTCTTGTTGTATCAACAAAAATATGTATTGAATTTGTGGATTGAAAGTAAGTTGATGCTGCTTCTCTAATCACTCATAACTTGATGCCAAATGACTTTCATGATGTCACCCATAAGGCCTGTGTATAGACACTTAAAAAAAACGCTTCGGTACACAGAAGTTGAGGTATTAAAAATAACAATTCTAAAAAAATGAAGTTACTTTTATCAATGATAACTGATAACCAACGTTCCTTTATACAGGTTAAGCCACCGATTGGACTAATGTTAAAGGGCTTAGCTAATCAGATTCAAGTATTTTTGGCCACATCGTACCGCGAAACTTTGAATGCGCCCATCATGCAATGATATTTTTGAAATTTCGCGGTGCAATGGAGCCTGAAAATTTACCAAAATTGATGCACGAAATGTGTGCGTGTCTTAACCTGTATAAAGGAACGTTGCTGATAACTAATAATGAAAATGTCACCTCTCTGAGCTCCCGAATTTGTTCTCCTAGTCCACCAATTTCGGAGTAGGTGACGTCTCCGGGGTCCTCGTGGGACATATTGTAGACCAGAGGGTCCACTTCTCTCGGCAGGTACCGCATGATGGTCAGCGTGGTCATGTCGAGAGCCACTCTCGTCCCCGACTTGAGCTTTGCCTTGTCGAGCTGCCGGCGACATCCGACCACGTAGCGAGGACCATTGGTGGCCTTCACGATGACTGTCGATATAAGAGATATATTTAATATTGTCGTCACAAGCAAGGAAACTTAATACTTACATTTTTCTTCTGTGAGCTGCTTAAGCACTTCACCAACAATCTGGAAAATTTAATAAATTAGATATAGAGTTTTTATCTCAATATAGTGATATTCTTTTTTTTTATATATATATATTCTGTATACATATAACTGTATGGCTTGTAAATAAGCAGTTTGTAACGTGGGAGTCAACTTACCTGGCCAACGCTTTGCAGAGCTTTCAGATCGTTTTCAGATTTATCGTACTGTTTGGTGAGTTCCTTAAGCTGATCTCGCACTGTAAAATGATTAAAACTTACAAAAGAACGATGACAGTTATGCAGCAGCAAAAGAGAGGTCGATGACATGCACTTTTTGATATAGGCTTCAATGTTTAAAATAATAATAAGAGAACAAATATTTATAGTATAGAATATAAACAAATATACGTACTTTCTTTTAGGCGGCTTTCCACTTCTTTATGTTCTAATAGTTTCTTCCTGTAGTCCTGAAGAGACTTTTCACGTACAGGATCGCCTGCCATGGCTGCCATGTTTAATAATTTTAGTGTGAATTACGCATGTCATTTTTTTTTACAGTCGATTAGGCGGCAATACTTTCAGGAATTTTAAAATTGAATACCTTTGTCCTAAATAAAGTATACGGGAATTTCATGTTTACATTTTGGGTAGCACGGAGATGCCCGAAGCCACCCGAAGAGCTTCGGAATGTAGGCAGAAAAGCCTAAAATCCTATGCTGTGCGTGACTGCGTGTTAACATAACTCACAACACCTCTTTCCTCTTTTCTCATAACAGTTTTGGTCTCCAAATATTTTTTTTCAGCACTATATAGCATTGATTCTTCTTGTTATACCATTTATGAAAGAAAATTCTACGAAAATTGATACGAATCGTCAGGAGAAATTAATTTCGAGACCAACTTTAACACGTATTTGCTATACACCGTATATACCACTGACAATGTTTTGCCTACACAATTATGACGTACCGTCATATTGTTTTGTGACGTATGGGGGTGAAGGACCCGTAATAGACCACTTGCAAAACACTATTATAGTAAAACGTAAACAATCTGTCCACCCAGTGTATTGTTGGTTGCTGATTATATGTGTATAATTTTTTTTATACATTGGACCTTATGGGAAATTCACGATTTTCACACACAGTTTTCAATGTTACAAAAGTATAATTTTAAAAATAAATATATCACCGGAATCTGCAGTAGAGTATTGTCCTCAATTTTTTTTATTGCAGAAATGGATAGAGGGTGCAAAGTTATGCTACCCTGATTTTTTTCAGATTTTTTAGAGCCCGGGAATTATTTTTAAAAAATTATTGAAAGTCCTTTTCGTGACGTCACGAGACGCCGCTCCTTAAGAAAAAGATAGGACTTGCCGCCGCGTGACGTCACAAAAAGGACTTTCAATAATTTTTTAAAAATAGTTCCAGGTCTCAAAAAAATCTGAAAAAAATCAGGGTAGCATAACTTTGCACCCTCTATCCATTTCTGCAATAAAAAAAATTGAGGACAATACTCCGTTCTTGGCCATTTATAATATTGAAAATTGAATAAAATAAACAATCTGGAGTTTGCTTGGTTACGTATCTTTTACCCCATTATGCAATTGGCTGATTTGGTATCATACTAAATTTACTATATTGAAATAAAGAAACCATCTTCCAATGCAATTTTCAATATTATAAATGGCCAAGAACTGCAGATTCCGGTGATATATTTATTTTTAAAATTATACTTTCGTAACATATTGAAAACTGTGTGTGAAAATCGTGAATTTCCCATAAGGTCCAATGTATTAGAAAAAATATACACATAATCAACAACCAACAATACACTAGGTATATATGTGAGTTTGTTTACGTTTTGCTTTTTAATATAGTTTTGCAAGTGGTCTATTAATATATCATGTAATTACTATGTATTTTACTTTTATTTCTCGTTCCATATATATTGCAAATAAGATCAAATTATTTATCTAAACTAGCTCCCAGTTTAGTAACGAATTTCACGTTATTAGTATTACTTGTAACCTATAATATAATATAACAATTAATTACATTAATTATATTACATAATTAATAATTATTGAATGTCAGATTAATTTTGAAAGCTGTATTATTAAACATACAAAGGGGCATTCACAAAGTTTTAAGGCCACATTTAGGGCTCGATAATTTAAGACCAGAAATTTTGGGTCTAAAAAGCATGCTTAAAATCGGGCTTTAAATTATCGAGCCCTAAATGTGGCCTTATTGCTTTGTGAATGCCCTTTATAATGTACTTTTTATTTAATTAATTATGTTCCTCAAAATCTGGTTATTTTTGCTTATATATACTTTCCAATATTAACTAGCAAAATACGATGGTATATAATTTTTACGTTGGTATAATATATAATATATATATAATATATATATATATATATATATATATATATATATATATATATATATATATATATATATATATAGAAAATTTTAGTATTGACCAATATTGATTTTTTTCTTTTATATTTTAATACTTGAGAATTTTTTGAGTAATTAATTAAAATCTTTATTAATTAAGGTAAAAACTGGATTATTATAACTAGAGCATTAATAAAATCAAAATTCATGAATTGGGATTTTGTTTGTAAATAAATAGGTCAATGCCCTCAATGCCAAATAAGGTGAAAGTTTTTGTTGCTATCATAAACCGTGATTTGCGTTGATGACATGATGAGTATGATGATTAATCAGGTTCAAAAACTGAGTAGTCTCCCACGCTGTTTCATATAGTCATGCTGAATTTAAAAGTTTATTTTTTTTAAGCTGCTGCATGCCAGAAATACTACGATAAAACTGGCTCTGAGACCTTCACTGAAGCCGGATTTACGCGTTTAATGACAAACAATGAAAGTGAAAGAGACATATATTCATTAAAACCTATTGCTATTAGTATATATATATATATATATATATATATATATATATATATATATATATATATATGAAGATGACGTATAGTAAGTTTTTTAACTTACAGACATTGGCAGTATTTTATATATTTTTATTTTAGAAGTTTAAAATTATATATATATATATATATATATATATATATATATATATATATATATATATATATATATATATATATAATGAATTTTGTTTTTATTTGCTCTTTTATATAATAGTATTAATCTATTAATACCTCGGATCCTTCTTATTTTGCACCATTTTGGATGAAAAAAGAGTGAAAAAGACAAGATTAAGTCTTCTTTTCTCTTAAAATTTGTTAACATTATAAAATGTTAGAAATATTTAATTTTTCATCCTCGCTTTGAGCGAAGATGAAATAAAATATGTTTTTGAGAAAAAAAAAAGACGTTATAATAAGATTAGGTTTAGACGTGTAAAAGACAAGTTGAAGACGTAAAATTTTAACCAACTTTTTCAACTAGGGTATAGATGACGTAGTGAATTTCTTTCATTTATAGAGACAGAACCGATATGAAATATGTGTAGAATTTGTACGCTTTTTTGTAGTACGTTAAAAAAAAAATCAAGGTCAATGTTGTTCAGTGTCAACGCATGCAAGTATTAAGGCATTTTATATTTTCAAACGAATCAAATAAATTTAAAATATTTTTGTTACGTTCAACCATAATTATTTATTATATATATTATTTATATATCAATTATACCATATATACATATGGTATAACTATATGTATATGTATATATATATATGTATATATGTATAGCCAAATTTGAGAGACTTCATTTATTTTTCGAGCTTAATATAGTACGTCTTTCATTACATATTTAAAATTTAGGGTATTTCAAAAGGTGATTCTCTCTTTTTTTACCCATTAGAAAGCAAAATGAAGTATCGACCTCAATTGTTTTTATTGCAAAAATGGATAGAGCGTGCAAAGTTATATGCTACCCTGATTTCTTTCAGATTTTTCAGAGCCCAGGAACTATTTTTAAATAAATATTAAAAGTCCTTTTTGTGACGTCACGAGACGGCAAGTCCTATATATCTTTTTCTGAAGGAGTGGCGCCTCGTGACGTTACAAAAAGAACTTTCAATAATTTTTTTAAAATAGTTCCCGGGCTCTAAAAAATCTTAAAAAAATCAGGGTAGCATAACTTTGCACCTTCTATCTATTTCTGTAATAAAAAAAAAATGAGGTCGATACTCCTTAGGAACTTTTTACGCTTTTTCTTGCAAGTGTCGTTTTCTGGACGAGGTGTTTCCATAAAACTGCCCCGCTCTTTTCCTATATAGGTCCCCTGACATCACTCTTTCAGAATTTTTGCTATATGGGGTGTAGGACACCGTATGCAACGAAATTTCAGTGCAATTAAGACGTGCTGGAGCTAAGCATCACACCGCTAAGATCTATTTCACGCCTGCCATGATGCTGTGCAATGACGTGAGCTTGAGGAGGGACTGCATATTTGCTAACGGTACCCACCTAGTAAACCTTATTTCATGAAAAAAAATCATCATGATGAGTGATGAGAATTACCGATGCAAACAATTTTCAGATGCTGTTGCGATCTTCATTCCGAAATAAAGTACCTGTTTTGCTCATTGTATGGTTGCTATTTGGGCTTGAAAAATCTAAAGATTTTACGGAGAGTCCTAGCGAAGGACCCCGGAAGGGGGGAGGGGGGGGGTCCAACTTCTGTAATGGGAGAAATGAAAAAAAAAAAAAAAAAAAAGAAAAAGAAAAACAATAGTTTTGATTGTTCTTTGGCAGTGCGATTTTTTCTATATAATATGCTATATCGGATCGTGTATTTGGTGTTTTAAACCCGATTTATTTTGCATAAAAGTAAATATATATACAGTATAATATATACTGCATATATCTAATTTAATTAAATGCATGTTTGCTTAGATACAGTTGTTCTTACTGTAAATAATTAGACATTGATGTTTTATATACATGATAATACGCGTATTATTACATATATTTTCTAGTTAAGTTTTCCTCAGTATTATTTTTTTTAATCATTATAAAAGGGATACCATTCGTAAATTCTTTGCGCGCCGCTTTGTTCTTTATAGGACTGTTATAGTATCACCTGCTAACTGTTATGTTATGTAACATAAGTGGAAAATATTGTACAATATATGTTAAATAGAAAATAAATTAAATAAACAATAATATAATATGTATACATACAAATTATATATATATATATATATATATATATATATATATATATATATATATATATATATATATATAGAATAGAATATATTTATTCGACCACTGGCGGTAATACAGCAACAAATTGTTACAATACTGCATGAGTCTTGTCAAAAAATATCACATATATACATATATATATATATATATATATATATATATATATATATATATATATATATAATTTCTTTGTTTATTAGTTATTAGTGTATTGTGTATTCTGGCCCACCTCAGATAGGGCAGCTTACTTACATGCAGGGGCAGAATGTCAGCGCAATCAACTCTACATAATGGAGTATTGACCTCATTTTTTTTATTGCAGAAATAGATAGAGGGTGCAAAGTTATGCTACCCTGATTTTTTTCAGATTTTTTAGAGCCCGGGAACTATTTTTAAAAAATTATTGAAAGTTATTTTTGTGACGTCACGAGACGCCGGTCCTCAAGAAAAAGATAGGACTTGCCGCCGCGTGATGTCACAAAAAGGACTTTCAATAATTTTTTTAAAAATACTTCCCGGGCTCTAAAAAATCTGAAAAAAATCAGGGTAGCATAACTTTGCACGCTCTATCCATTTCTGCAATAAAAAAATTAAGGACAATACTCCATTATATTAATTATATTATACCTATTGTAGTTATTTTAAAATGTTTACTCCGAAATAATAATTTGTTCTTTAATACAATAAACTTAATTAATACTTGTAATAAATTCAGAAATTGGAGGGAAAAAATGTTTAAAAGTAGATAAGAATAAACATTATACATTATTACCAAAAAATAGTGGAATGTATACGTTATAGAATTTATTTTTTGAAAGACAAGATCAAGCCTATAATAGTGATATCTCACAGAGGCAGGTGCAATATACTACTGTATAGTGCTGTATATTACGCCTTCAACACACGGTAAGCGGAAAGTATAATATAATAATAAGCGGTCTTTCCTTGTAGTAATTACCATTAAAGTCACGTGAGAGGAGAAGTGAAACCTTCAGTGTTTCGGGATTTCCAGGAAAATAAGGTCAATAAGGAAAAATATTAATAAAAAGTACAGAAACGATATATTACTGAATGTGGTTGATAATACAATTATATATAGAATAGAATAGAATAGAATACTTTATTTGACCACAGGCGGTACATACAGTGACAATAAATTGTCACAATACAGCATTAGTCTTGTCAATAAATAATTAATAACTAAATACAACAACAAACATAAAAAACAGTGTCAAATGAACATTTCAGTCTTGTCAAATACAATGTTTGTAAAAACCAGGCAACTATAGGAGAACACAATGCATATAGGATTACTTATTTAAATTAATGAAACGTTATAAAAATATTACGAATACATCCTAATATTTTTCTTAGACGTATGTTTTAAAATGTCTCTTTCCGTTATTTTAAATTCATTATGGAAAAACAAATGCATCTCATAATACTCTTTACATACAAGTACTTTTTTTAGCAAATTTTTAAACAGAGTGTCACTTTTTATATTTTTTAACAAGTTTGGAAGTTGATCATAAAATTTTGCTGTTTGATAATACGAACTTTTCTCTGTGATTGATTTACTATGACTTGGAATGACAATATATAGTCATATATATATATATATATATATGGTTAAATTTTATATATCGGTAACCGGCCAGCACTTTGTAAGAACCAGTATCATGGGATATTATATAATATATATATTATTAGAGTATATAATGTCATATTTATTTGTTTTTCTTGCTTAATAAAAATTATTGACGTACAGTCGATCGTCATCTAGGAAAATTTCCCTTTGCGGTCTTAATTGTTAATCACCATGCCCCGTGAGAATAACACAGAGGATTATGATTAACAAGGCTGCAAGTGGGAAATTTTCCAAGGCGACGAGTGTACACTGCAACATGTGTGATTAATAAATGTCATATTGACGTATATGCTTATATTGTTGTACATGACATGCAATCTTATAGCAATAAAAATTATGCATTGCATTTATTTATTTCAAAATAAAGAAACATGTGAGGTATATACTGTATAACATACATATTAAAGTGTTTACAATATTGCTAATAAGAAACAATACATGTGTAATAAATTATTATCATCGTCAGTTTAATTAATTAATTGAAATAATCAAATACTGCTTTAAAAGTTTTCTGATTTAACTATATTTGAGAAAAAAATATTTACAATGGCGGACATTCACAAAGCCCTTTAACCCCCACTTTAGCCTCAATTTTTATCCCTGGTGCTAAACATGGTGCTAAACCATAAGCTAAACATGTTTAGCCCCTAGTTTAGCACCAGGGATAAAAATCGAGGCTAAAGTGAGGGTTAACGTTCTTTGTGAATCCCCTAATTTATTGCAATTATTATAACTGCTTGATGAATAAATAAAAGTACAGTATATCTAAAAGTTTAGAGTGATGACGTCACAAAATGGTCACGTGACTCCAGATGTACATACCTCTAATAGGCTCTAATATAATTTCCTTGAAGGACCACGGGAGTGGGGTGATGATGGAGATCCGCCCAAGTTTCCTTGTGTAGCATATATACCGCAGTTGCGCAGTTTCAAATGTTCATTTGTCTTTGAGGTTTCAACCGGCGTTAAAGTTTCTTCACAAATTAAATTAAAAAAATGGAAATGGCGGAAGAAAATAAACCTAAAGTGCGTCGGATGATGATGAACGTCATAATTATTAGTTTTTCTTTTACATTTTTATTTACTGCCTATCAAAGTACTGCAAATTTACAAAGTTCTTTAAATACTGATGCAGGTTTAGGGACTGCTTCTTTAACAACAGTCTATGTTTCTTTGGTGATATCGTGTATATTTGTGCCTACTTTTATGATCAATAAGTTAACAAATAAATGGACTATATCTGTTTGTATGCTTGGATATGCAGCTTATATTGCTGCTCAATTTAGTCCAAGCTTCTACACATTGATTCCCACTGCATTTCTGGTGGGTTTGTCCGCAGCCCCAATGTGGAGTGCTAAGTGTACATATCTTACACATGTTGGCACTTTAAAATCTCAAATTGAAAACAAAGAGTCTGTATCACAAGTTACAAAATTATTTGGTATATTTTTTCTATTCTTTCAATGTGCTCAAGTTTTTGGAAATCTTATATCTTCATTGGGTAAGTGTGTAAAATTTTATTGGTTATTTAATAAATTATAGATTTATTATAGATAATATTATATATTTATGCATGCAGTATTTTAATAAATCATATTTGTTTCAATATCAAAAATTAATAAAAATCAGTTAAAAAGATATGATTTGTGTTAAATCTATATGAAATATAATTTAATAAACCATCAGTTTTATCGAATTTAAAACATTTTTTTTTGAAATTGTGGGTATATATATATATATATATATATATATATATATATATATATATATATATATATATATATATATATATATATATATATATATATATTATGTTCAATTTAGATATTTTAATATGAAAATAAGTAACTAAAAACCAGTTTAAAGTTTTGTAGCTGAAATTGCAGTTTCCATAAAAATGGGAAATACGTTTGCCATATTATAGTATGTATATAAATATACATAAATTTTGTAAATATTAAAGAGAATTTAATATTATACAAGGTCGCTTTGATACTCAAATTAAAATCGTTCCTAAAATATCCTTTATAATAATATTTATCTTATAATAAACCATATGGAATCTTGTCAAATTTTGCGCCGGCCAGCCTGCACACACACGCTGTCATAATGAATGACATATATATGACATTAGTTCAGGGCAGGGGCAGATCCAGCGCGTAGCTCTGGGGGTGGGAGGAAGGGCGTGCTCTATTCCGCAATGTTAAATTTTAAAGTGGGGGGTGGGGGGCGACGGGTGGGAGGTGGTAACACACACCTTCAATGCAATTTTGGACCTTTGGGGGGGGGGGGGGTCAGGACAATGAACACTTTTAAGTTTTAGTTCATTCGACGCTCCTTTACTTAAAAAAGAGCGTAGTTTTAAAATTGACAAATCAATATATTTAATATAATATATAGTTAGGACATGATTATAATAACGTCACACCAACTAGGATATGAGACAATGAGACATACACCGGCCATATTGTTGATACATATATAATTGTGTTTTGACGTGCTTACTTGTTATGTAAGGTCTTCAACTCCAAAAATTTAGCTTTGATTATAATCACTGATATGCCCCGTAAAAATAACACATACAAGGCATGATGATTAACAAGATGGCAAATATTAAATTTTCTTATGCGACAAAAAGTGTACAATCAAAACGCAATAAAATATTATGAAATTATATCGGCAGCACTGTGAGGGTCAATCAGTTCTAATGTGAGCTAGGTCAGTCAAGTAGTCTAGCAAGTGACGGAGCTGCATCGTGCTTATATGGCAGCTACAGTCAAATTTATATACATTACATTCCCTCCGGAAGTGTAAGGTTTCTGGTCTTCATATTCATATTTCAGTGTTACAATTTCACATATAGGTCAGTACTTCTACTTCAAATTACTCTGTTAAGTTTCAAAACTGAATTACAAACAGGATCGAAGAACTAACACTTCAAAGTATAAAAACCAAAGATCGGATGCAGATGCAAGATGCACACGGATGCGCAAAAATGGGCTTGCATCCGCATCCGTGCATCCCAGATGCACGGGAAAATTTTCATTAAATTAATGCATCCGGATGCGCATCTCAGATGCATGGAAAATAAATTTGCATCCGGATGCGCATCCCAGATGCATGAAAAATAAATTTGCATCCGGATGCGCATCCATGGATGCACGAAAAATTAATTTGCATCCGGATGCGCATCTCGGATGCACGAAAAAAACGCGTGCATCTGGTCCCTGCTTCAAACTACTTCCGGAAGGAATATTAAATTAATTTAACTAATATATAACCGGTCGAGTGAGATCTTTCGCGGAGCTGCTACAGAGACTACCAGCTTCAGACGTGGCTGCCGGTAGAGTGAGAGAGAAAGTACTTTTGCAGATTCAGGATTAGGTGGTGCTTTCACTTTTCTAGACCAAAGTTGGAGGGAGAATTTTTTATATATATATAATCAAACGATGTTTCGGTGAATGTACGCATTTTGTGTATGGAATTCTGTCTTTTACATTCACCAATTGGGTTTTGGGTATTTATTTATTATTATTTTTCCCTCCAAATTATGTATTTTTAACCCAATGAACAATTATTATAATTATAATATATTAATTTATATATAAACGACAGCTGTGCTGCATGGGTACTTCTACTAACAATAAAATTGAAACCCCGAACCTTTCGAAAACCCTAACTTGAGGGTTCATCGGGAACGGGGGTGTCCATGACCTTGCAAATTAATTTATCCCGGCATTTGCCTGCGAGTGAGGGAACAGTGGAAATCTCAGCCAGTATGGCCAGGATCGAGCTTTTTGTCAATGAACTGGAGGTGCAATGGTCCAAATTAAGCTGAGGTCGAACGTGGCGCATGCAGTGCATTGATAGGTTCTCGTTAGATCACCGAAGTCAAGCAACGTCGAGCGTGGTTAGTACTTGGATAGGTGACCGTTTCAAGTAAAAATCACAAAGTTCCCTCCCTGGGGTAAATTCATCTCGCGCGCTTTCCACCCAGTGCAGTTCCCCAGGCATGGGACATCGCTTTGGTCCATTGATAACAAAAAGTAGAAGTGTCTGTCCTGACTGAGGTTTTCCACGGTTCCCTCAGTCTCATCTCAGCTAATGCTGAGACGCGTAACAGGCCGTGGCTACAATCCTCTTTCCTTACCTCATCCCTATACCTATTACCTATTAATTATAATACCCTGCCGTGAGCTGTAAGCTCTTAAGAGTGTGTACGTATCTCTGTAAAAAAAAAGTAAGAAAATGAAATTTATAAATTTTATAATACATATATATGGGGAGGGGGGAACGGGCATGAGGAAAAAAAAAAACTGTAATGAATTTGGCGCTTCAATTCTTTTAAAAAAAAATGGAAGAGCTAGGTTTAAATACCAGTAAAATAATAAATAATTAACAACAAATTCGCTATACATGCACCATACGAGAACAATATAAAACAATTACGTTTTTGGGGAAACCCCAAGATCAGATTCAAGGTCAGCCAGTTAGACGGAGCAGAGCGTACTTGAGTCAAGTTCGCTCTAGACGGAGCAACCTGCGCAGTCGAAGCGGAGGATTAAAGTAGAGTGATCGAGTGATTACATTTTTTTGAAAATTTTATTTTCTAAATATAGTTTAACCTGTCCTTTATTGAGAAATGAAAACTTAAAAAAAAAATCCATCTTAAATGATCACCACAAAAAATTCCCAAATTTGGTGTTTCGGAGGTCTTTAATTAACATACAGCCTTTATGGTACAGAAAACAGCTTTTTACTCAAACTTTGCATGTCTGAACTATGATACTATTTAAAAATGCCTATGTATTCTATATGATGAATTCTTTATTGGCCGGGTTTTCAAATAAAATAATTTTTTATGGGGCCTTTTTTCCGGGATTTTTTTTTAAATCCTTATGGGAATTAACCCAGAAAAATTTCAAGATTTTTTTCCGGAAAAGCGGCTTAGTAAAAAAATAATTTTATTTTAAAATCCATTAAAGAATTCGTCATAGAATACAATTTTAGGCATTTTTAAATTCGTACCTTTTAAGTTCAGACAAAGTTTAAATAAAAAGCTGTTTTCTTTACCATAAGGATGCATGCAGTTAATTTAATTAAATGACTCCGAAACACCAACTTTGAAATTCTTTTGTGATGAAGCTGAAGCTATTTGATTTGAGATGGATTTTTTTTTTTTTTATTTTAATTTCTCAATAAGGCGGTTTCATGAGCAACGCAATCAGTCTACTTTACAGGGGCTGAGTGAAAACATGCGCGCGCATTCTGCCATGCCGGTGGAGTGGTAGAGAACTCTGCATGCAGGCAAAAGATTAAAAAAATTCATTGTAAATTATTTAAAATGGAAATAAAAAATGTGAGGTGAACAAAATGTTAAAAATAAAATTTACAAACTTTTGCTCACCTCAGAATTCAGAATATTTTCTTTATATATTTTTAAATATTTTTTTTTAATATTTTCTCCTATATGCTTATACACTGCGGAGTTCCACCAGGCCACCATCGACGACTGGCGGACGACTGTTGAAACTCCCGATCCAAGGTCACACTGACGTCACACGCAAGCGCCTTATAGAGGGCAGGTTAAAATATTTATAGAAAATAAAATATTCAAAATGCATCGCTCACTCTACTTACTTTAAAAGTTCTTCGTCTAATTGTCTGACCTTGATTTTGACCTTCAGTTTTTCTGTATGTAAGCGTAAAGTGCAGCTACAACCACCAAGAATATGTATATTGTATTATTTTACTTATATGTAACCACAATGTCCACAATTGCCGCCTATTCAACTTTATCTTTATCTATATTTATATATTTATTGAATCCAATACAGTATTTAGTATATATATTTTATATGCAGTAGGCACTATATATAGTATTTAGTATTTCCATAAATTTGGATACATGATGTAGTACACCCCTAGTTGAAAAATTACGTCTTCAACTCATCCTTTACACGTCTAAACCTAATCTTTTTACCTCTTTTTACATCTCGATCATTTCTTCTTCGTTGAAAGTGAGGATGAAATAATGAAGACAATATTTCTAACATTTTATGCTGAAGAAGAGGAAAAAATACGTAATCATATTTTTCCCTCTAAAATGGTACAAAATAGGAGGAAAATGGACGAGGAGAGAATAAAGATGAAATTTATTCCAAACTTCGGACATCTCCATCAGCCTATATTAAACAATTTTTACATGTTTTACATATATATTTTGTTAACGCATCAATTTTTTTGAAATATTAATGTAGTCGTGATTAATATAAAGTTTTGAAAAATATTTTTCTTGTATAATTTTGCTCAAATCATTTTCCGTTTCCAGTTTTATCCACGGGCGTGCAGACTCCCATCGACCCTGATGACCCTCGCCTGGAGGTTTGTGGTGCGACGTTTTGTCCTTGGTCAACCATCAACGGCAGCGCCGGCGCGACTCCTGACCAGACCCAAGTGTACCTTTTGTTCGGTACCTACCTGGGGTGTGCCATCGCAGCAGCGGCCATCGTGGCCATCTTTGTGGACCCTCTGACAAGGTCAGTTAATTAAAATAAATTAATTAAAATAAGATCAGAGAATGCTGCCTTAATCAATTTATTTGGAAGTTAGGTTACTTCAACACAGTAAATTTTTTATAATAATTCTCTTTTTTTTTCAGAATTCCATTTTTTTTTTTTTTTTTTTTTTTTTTTTTTTTTTTGCAAAGAAAGTACTTCATTTAATACAGGGGCGGATCCAGCTCGCGGCTCTGGGGGGGGGGCGGTGCCTATACCCTATACTCAGGGATCGGATGCGGATGCGGATGCAGATGCAAGATGCACACGGATGCGCAAAAATGGGCTTGCATCCGCATCCGTGCATCCCAGATGCACAGGGAAAAATGAATGCCTCCGGATGCGCATCCCAGATGCACGGGAAAAAATGAATGCATCCGGATGCGCATCCCAGATGCATGAAAAATAAATATGCATCCGGATGCGCATCCACGGATGCACGAAAAATAAATTTGCATCCATTTAACACTTTTTTTTTCTCTTTTTTTATCATGTTTTTTGCTAATAGCCTCTAAATAAATCTTTAACACGAGACATTTTTTTAACATTTATTTGCCACTTGTCGTTTAAAATTGCAAGAAACAAAGTGTATTATAAAAACCAAAGATCGAATGCGGATGCAGGTGCAAAAGATGCACACGGATGCGCAAAAATGGGCTTGCATCCGCATCCGTGCATCCCGGATGCACGGGAAAAAATTAATGCATCCGGATGCGCATCCCAGATGCATAGAAAATAAATTTGCATCCGGATGCGCATCCCAGATGCATGAAAAATAAATTTGCATCCGGATGCGCATCCATGGATGCACGAAAAATTAATTTGCATCCGGATGCGCATCTCGGATGCACGAAAAAAACGCGTGCATCCGGTCCCTGCCTATACTGCAATATTAAAATTATTTGGAGTGGGAGGGGAGGCGACGGGTGGGAGGTGGTAACAACTTTAATGTATATTGGGACCTTTTGTGGGGGGGGGGGAGGCAATCGTTCCCCCTTGGATCTCCGCACTTGATCTAATGATCTAATAAGTATGGAATTTTGCCACTAAAAAAAGAGTCAATCATACAAAATTGACTCTTTTTTCAGTGTAAATTTCAGACTTTATATATACAATTAGATTTTAAGTATACTTTCTTTTCAAAAAGTATTGTAATTGAGGGTAAGATAACACGAAACATCAATTGTTGTAGTCCCATTTGATTAACCATGTAAACCTTTGCAATATATATCATAATAATTTTGATTTTTTTTTTTTTTTTTAGAGACAGTTCTTGGCACCAATAAAATGTAGAAAAAAATTCAAAACAATCGCTCGATCCGATTTTTTTTTTATATTAATTTGTTAGTTTAGGTCTCCATGGGAAAGCCCTATACTGGAAATTTAAAAAATTAATTTAAAAAAATCGGATCGAGCGATTGTTTTGAAATTTTTTCTACATTTTATTGGTGCTAAGAACTATCTCTAAAAAAGATCAGAATTATTATGAGGTTGCTAAGTTGTACATGTTAATCAAATGGGACTACAACAATCGATGTTTCGTGTTATATCTTACCCTTAAGATTAATTTCGAACAATAATTATTTTAACATAAAAAGTTATACTTAAACCCATTCAACAAAAGTGCAAATTTAATAGTAAAATATATGGTGATTACACAATGTGTATTTTATTATAAGTTATTAAGTGAATATAAATTTCAGTAGATAATGATTAGTAATCAAATATTACTA
Organism: Siphlonurus alternatus; assembly: GCA_949825025.1. Taxonomy (NCBI): domain Eukaryota; kingdom Metazoa; phylum Arthropoda; class Insecta; order Ephemeroptera; family Siphlonuridae; genus Siphlonurus; species Siphlonurus alternatus. The sequence goes on from OX463781.1 coordinate 44,760,447, forward strand.
TCATGATTACTAAACGGCTTGATTTATTTCATTTATTTATTATAATGCTCTTAATTGCAGGAACTCCAAGTTCACACTAAATTTTTAGATACTTTAAGGACACTAATTTTGTAATTTTATCGATCGACTCTCTTTTTTCAGCACAGAATAGTACAGATGAAGTACTTATAATATGAGCAGAAAATTACTAGAAATTAAAGGGGTACCAAAGTGAATACTTTTTTACCTTTTTTACATATTCGGACAGCTAAGAATTATTCTAACATCCCTGTGGCTCAATATTTTCGTACAATGCCTATATAGTTATTTTGATATTAATTATTTAGTTTAAAAAGTGAGTTCTTTGGCCGTTGATGCAGCGGCCGGTGATACGACAAGAAAGGGGTGGGAGGAGGTTCCCATGATTCGCGAGAAATTCTCGTCGTATCAGCGGCTGCTGCGGGCGCGCACCGACTTGAATAAACTAACGGCTTTTGAACTCACTTTTCAAACTAAATAATTAATTTTAAAATAACTAGGCATTGTATGAAAATATTGAGACACAGGGATATCAGAATAATTCTTAGCTGCCCGAATATGCAAAAATTAAACGTATTCACTTTATTTGGTACCCCTTTAAGTACATTTATTTTACTGACATGCCATGCATGCATGAGTTCTTACAGTAATGTGTTGTTATGTATTAATTGTATACTGAAGTAAAAATCAGCATCTAAAAATTGATTGTTTATTTGGATCTGGTTGCAGGTTTGGCGACAGGGAAGGCAGTGGTTCTGGTCTGAGCGGCGTGCAGCTTCTGTATGCCACAGTGAAACACTTGATCAAGGACCGTCGACAACAGCTGCTCATTCCAATCACCATCTTCAGTGGTCTGGAGCAAGGCTACATCAGCGCCGACTTCACTCGGGTCATTCTCCTTTTCTAAACTATGTAAAATGTTATTGATGCTCAGTTAAATGAGTGCAGTTTGTAGCTAGCTGCATGTGCGGATCCAGGGGGAGGGTGGTTAAAAGCACCCCCTAAATATTGGATTTAACATGGACAATGTAGTGAATGCAGGCACTTCCCCCACTCAATTTTTTTAACAATGGCCTTATGGAGAGACCCCCTCCCCCCCCCACACAAATTTGGTTCTAGATCCACACCTGGCTATTGCTGATGCATAATTATGTCTATGCTTCTAACGAGGATGTTGAATGTGTAGAATAGAAAAATTAATTGAACTTGCATCATGATTTCCAAACAAAATTAAAATATTAAATGTTATTATACTCATTTAATATTATACCTGTATATAACGATTGACCACAGTTAATATTCGAGTCAAAGGAAGTTTTAGTCAGACGGATCCGAATAAATTTTAAAATTACGAGAATGATCTAAAACTTATATATGGTTTGAGCAGATTTAAGGAAGGCGGTATTTTCCTCATATAATAGCTCCATTTCCGGTTTCCGTCCATAAGGCCCCATATGTTCAACTTCTACTGCAGTTTTCTCAAAACTGCAAAGAAAGATCCACTTCAAAATTTATAACATGCCACCAGCAGTCACCTCTATTTGATGGGGGGTCTAAGTTCTTTGCAAGTCTTGTTCAAGCTAAGGGGGCCGATTCCAAGATCTCAATCAACTGACAATCAAACCAATTCAATCAATTGAATTCAACTGAAATCAATTCAGTTTTGACAATTCAAAACTGAATGTGAGGTCAATCCTTAAGGATTTTCATGCCATATGATAAATACTTTCTGAAAGTTACCATGTAATTCTTTTTCCAGTTTTTTCCTCCAACAACTTGAAAATCATACATATTTTAATTATGATTTCAGGGCTTCATAACATGTTCCTACGGAATTCAAAACGTTGGTTATGTCATGATTTGCTTCGGAGTATGTGATGCGATTTTTTCGTTCGTGTTCGGAGAGTTGATCAAGATCGTGGGCCGGGTCCCTATCTTCACGCTCGGGGCCGCCATCAACCTCGGTCTCATTGCGACAATGTTCGCGTGGAAGCCGACGCCCGCCGAGCCTGCAGTGTTCTTCATCATCGCGGGGCTGTGGGGGATTGCAGACGCCGTGTGGCAGACACAAATAAATGGTAACATTAATTTTCATTAATTAATTTTCATTTTTAATGGAATATCAACCTCCATTTTTTTTAGTGCAGAAATGGATAGAGGGTGCAAAGTTATATGCTACCCTGATTTTTTTGACACCGGGAACTAGTTTTAAAAAATCATTGAAAGTCCTTTATGTGACGTCACGTGGCGGAAAGTCTTTATCTTTTTCTTAAGAAGCGGCGTCTCGTGACGTCACAAAAATGACTTTCAATAATTTTGTTAAAAATAGTTCCCGGTCTCAAAAAAATCTGAAAAAAAATCAGGATAGCATAACTTTGCACCCTCTATCCATTTCTGCAATAAAAAAAATTGAGGTCGATACTCCATTCACTTTTCGGATTTTTTTTTTTTTTTTTTTTTTTACAAGGATACACCCCTAAGAGCTTACAGCTCGCGGCGGGGTACTGGGTAGGAATAAGGTAGGGAACGGATAGTGGCCACGGCCTGCATGCTTACGCGTCCCAGCATTCGCTGAGGTGAGACTGAGGGAACCGTGGAAAACCTCAGTCAGGACGGACACCTCTACTTTTTCTCAATGAACCAAAGCGATGTCCAAAGCCTGGGGAACCACACATGCACCGGTGTTCGATGTAATCCTCCTTCGTCTATGTATGTTGCGATAATCACTTTTAGTGTTCGTGCAAGTCATGGTACCAGGGACTGTTCCCTGATGGTACTATCACTTTTAATCGGAGTCTCAGATCACCTGAGGAAGAGAGCGCCTGGTTGACTCTCGAATGCTCGTGATGTGTATATTACACAGTATAGTATAATTAAGCTGTATAAGTGATATAGAGGACATAAAGGACCAAGAGATGACGCTGCATGACGTCTGAAAATTTTGCTCTTTGCATCGAGGATACGGCAATATCTATATAGTATGGGGAGAATCACAAAACTTATCAAATTTTTAGGAAGGAAATCACTTACGAAGTTAAAACATTTTTTTATATTTGTCCGAAAGTATTTGAAAACTAATTATGGTGTTGTCATTTCTGTAAAATTATGCTGTGGCTGCTGACAGAGCATTTACATGATTTTACAATGTTAATCATGTAGAGCAATCCTCGCCAGACGCACGTAGTTCCAGCAGTTACAAGGTTCGCACTAACTTTATGACGCCAATAGTTGGCAGTTGTAAGAATAACACCCAGTCTATCAATTTAATAGCATGTTTGCCGAAATCAAAGAGGTTAACAAACAAGAATTAACTTATATAGGATCTCGTCAATTATGGATGATATTATTAAAACATAACATTTTCTTATTGCATTACTAGTAGAAGTTAATATACTCACGTTAATGCTCAAATATCAGCATTAAAAAAAATCACTCTAGTAGACTTATAAAGCACAATGAAAAATCGTGGTTAATTTAAGCGAATCTATTGACAACTATTTATTTATTTTGCCTTCATGAATAATAATTTGTTCCATTTTGTTGACAGCTCTCTACGGCAATTTGTTCCCCAACAACGAGGAGGCTTCGTTCAGTAACTACAGACTGTGGGAGTCGATGGGCTTTATCATCGCCTACACGTTCAGCACTCTGATCTGCATCAACGTCAAACTTTGGGTGCTGGTGGCAGTGCTCATCCTTGGCATGGCCGGCTACTACTCAGTCGAAGCTATAGAAAAACAAAAGAAAAAGCCATGAAAGGATCATCTTATAAAAGGGTTAATGTCAGTGGTATGAAAAATAAAGAGAGATTTTTGAACCATTATGAAATTTTCAGGAAAACTTCCCTGACACGTGTACGTACCATGATATGAATTCTCATGAAACAAACAAAAAAACAAACAAACAAACAATTAGACCAAAATTGGTGAATATTTTTAGATATCATATTCAGCATTGAAAAATAGCATATTGTTTTAAATAGAGACTGCTGTGGTTTTGAGTCAAATCAGCATCTTTTTCACACGAAAAAAATATTTTTTCAAAATGTACACCGATGTAGTTTTTTTTTTTTTTACATCAGCAAATTGACAGTTATTTTCCATTATTTCATGGACTAAAAATATTTTCAGTTCACCATCGGAAATCTTTTTGAGCTGTGACATTAATCTTTAAAAAACTATAATTATATCCATATGCCTTATTTGTGAAGTATCATATAATATCATATTGATACTATGAGACTTAATTATAACATTTACAACAAAATTTTATCATTAATTTCACACATATAATATCATGAGTCATAATTTTCAATATTTATTTGATCTAAAATGTTATATAAATTTAATAGACTGTTTTATATACTTGGATGTCAATATAAATTATGCATATTTTTTTACTACTAAAAACTAACATAAAAATATATAATATTACATTCCAGTTCTTCGCTTCATATATGTGATTGCTTTAATAGATATAATGACAAACAAAAGTAGAGGCTATACAAGTAAGCCTAGTACTTTTAAAAGTGTTGATTATTTGAGTACTGACTTTAAATTTAATATTAACAATATTTTAATTGCTAAAATCATGATGATCGTGCAATGTAGAAAACATCTCTGCTAGCAAGCGCGGATTTAAAGGGGAGAAGGGGGGGGGAAGGAGAAAGGACTGCATGGGGGGCTGCAGCCTTTTTTCACCAAAATTTTGGATTTAACATGAACAATAATATAGGCATTTCGCCCACTTCAATTTTTTTTAACATTGGCCGTATGGAGGCAGCCCCCCACCCCCCGAATTTTTTTTTCTGGATGGAATGGTTTTAGTGTTAAAATATATATGTATAATAATTTTTTATGTATAATGTATTGTACAAAATTTGTGTCTATAATAAATAATAACTTGTTTTATTATAATGTTATGACACTTATGACGAGTTATATTTTTAAACATTGAAGCACATAGTTTGCTTCAGAACCTTAATTAATTAATATGAAGACAGTAGTACGTAATTTTGTCTAATATCAATGCAGATTTATTGCATTTCATAGACACAGTGAAAATGTTTGAATGTTAATTTAATTGCCATGCAGTGGTGATTATGTTATCTTTCTAGTTTTGCCAGAAAACTCGGTCGAATCAACAAATTCAATAAATTCCGAGCGTATAACGCGTGTTTGTACAAAGATAGTATACCATGAAAGTGATGACTATTGTGCCTGTAAGCTATAGCTTTGTGGACAACAATGTGAAACATCACTCTTAAAAAAAATTGACTGAATTTTGACATCTTATAATCATGCAGTGCATTTTTAACGCCTTAAATCATGCTTTTTCCAGGTGTTTCGTTGCGCATTTTCAGTAGTCAGTATAAGCTATATACTGACAGTATATGCTGACTACTGAATATTGACTACGAAACACCTGAAAAATCATGATTTAAGGCGTTAAAAATGTACTGATTATAAGATGTCAAAATTCAGCCAAATTTTTTTAAGAGTGATATCATGACCTGTTTTGTCCAAAACGAAATTATTCGTTAGCATATTTAGCTATACTGGTACTTTCCCTGCTGCACTTAAAAATACTTTAGCATATCCATATTTAAAAAAAAAAATAGTAAAAAAGACCCAAATAATTACCGTGGAATAGTGGAATAGTTCATTTATCTCCATTTTCTAAAGTCTTTGAAAAGGCTTTTTATAATCAATTTATATACTTTTTATTGACAGTGCAACCTCCAGACCAGCATGGCTTTACTCCCCATAAATCTGTAAATACTGCAATATTTAACTTGTTAGATCCAATTTACAACTCTTTGGACTCTCGTGCTGAAACTTTGGGGCTTTTTTATGATTACAGTAAAGCCTTTGACACCTTGGACCACTCAATACTGTTAAGAAAACTTGCTGATAACGGAGTTGGAGAGAAAGCGTTATTATGGATACGCTCATTTTTGTCAAATCGGGTACAGAGGGTGGTAATTAATCAAATTCTGGATAATGGAAGCAGCAGTAATATTTATTCAGATCCAGTTGTCGTTAATAAGGGTGTCCCTCAAGGTACCAACATCGGTCCACCCCTTTTTAATCTTTATACAAATGATATATGTCAAGCAGGGTGTACTTGTTAGATACGCTGATGATACTAATAATATCATATATCATCCAGATCAAACTACTGTTTTAGTTAAAGTTAGACAGGCTGTGGAAGAGATTGAAAATTGGTCAAATAATAATTTGCTTACATTAAATGCTTCAAAAACAACCTTCATTCATTTTCACCCTTACCAAAAAAATATTGCTTTCAGCCCTCTTTTAAAAATTAATAATTCCATAATTAAATCCACTCAATGTACTAAGTTTTTAGGTCTTCATTTATCTGAAAATTTGAACTGGTCTGATCATTGTTCTGCACTTAATTCAAAGCTACGCAGAGGGGTTTATTTGCTTCACTCCCTACGTAATACCGTGTCTGAATCGGTGTTAAAATCTATGTATATTATTCATATTGTTATAGCCACTTACAATATGCTATTATTTTTTGGGGATACTCAACTAAAGCAACTTCCGTCTTTGTAATGCAGAAACGTCTCATTCGCACTATGTGTGGTGTGCCTTTGCCTACGTCATGTGTTAGCCTATTTAAAAAGCTGGATATATTGCCTCTTCCATATATATGAGTGTGCTAAATTTGCCAAGAAAAATCCAGAGTTATTTAGCAGTAACATTAATGTACATAATTATGGAACGCGGCAACACGAAAATTTGCACATAAAACCTCATACATTGTCATTATGTGATCATAATCCAAGCTATATTGTCCCCCTTATATTTAATGGTTTACCTGATTATATAAAAAATCATTAAAAGATCATTTGCATCTTTTAAAAAAGAATTATTTAAATATCTTATGATGAATTTGTTTTATAGCGTTAAAGATTTTTTACAAAAAAAGTAATGTAGTTATCTAGTTATTGTATTTACTTTATGTTTGTTGTTAATGTTGTTGTTGTTTTGTGTATTTTCGTTGTGATATATTATGACTGCAATATATATGACTTGTTCTATGCTATTTGTATGGCCTAAAGAACTGAATAAATCTATTAAATCTAAATCTATTAAATCTATAATAATGTATCAGATTTATACGGGTTTTAATTATTATTATTTCTAAGTAATAATTATGTTCCTCAATATTCTTAATGTTTTATTATTTATATGTGTGTGTGTGTGTTTTATTTATTATTCTGTGCTGTATATTAAGCTTATGTATAGTAGTTTTAATTTTTTACCAGTGCGCTTTAGATAGAGGCCTGAAGGGCCCAAACCCCCACCGGAGGCGCGATTTTTTTGGGAAAAAGGGGCGTGGCTTATTTTTTTTAATTGAAAAGTTGCACTAAAAGTGATTTATAATATTTAAAGTCGAGTGAGAGATTACATTTTTTTAAAGAATTTATTTCCTAAAAATATTTTAACCTGACCTCTATTAATTAAGAAATGAAACCCAAAAAATTCCCAAAGTTGGTGTTTCGGAGGCGTTTAACACGCAAAATTATGGCACAGAAAACAGCTTTTTACTTTAATTTCATTTCAACTATGGTACCAATAGAGTATTGACCTCAATTTTTTTATTGCAGAAATGGATAGAGGGTGCAAAGCTTTGCTACCCTGATTTTTTTCAGATTTTTTAGAGCCCTGGAAGTATTTTTAAAAAATTATTGAAAGTCCTTTTTGTGACGTCACGCGGTGGCAAGTCCAATCCTTTTCGTAAAGAGAGACGCCGCGTGACGTCACAAAATGGACTTTCAATAATTTTTTAAAAATACTTCCAGGGCTCTAAAAAATCTGAAAAAGATCAGGGTAGCATAACTTTGCACCCTCTATCCATTTCTGCAATAAAAAAAATTGAGGTCAATACTCCATTAAAAAATACCTACGTAATCTATGACAAATTCATTAATGGATTTTCGATTTACAAATAAAATATTTTTTTACGGGGCCATTTTTCCGGAAAAAAAAATTGAAAATCCTTGTAGGAATTAACATTTTATTCAAACTTTTAACCAAGTAAAAAAAAAAAAAAAAGTGTAGTGTCAAATATTAAATTGATAAAAAAAAACAAATATTCAAAAATATCTGTGCTGGCTGGTGGAAATTAAAACACAACTTTTAATATGAAAATAATCGCAAACAAATTATCTATGTCTAGCAGCAGTGTTAATACAATAAAAAATATTTTAATGAACTAGCTGTGTCACAATTTAGAAATTTCTATAAAAATAATAAAATTAATTTAATTAATGTAACATTTTTTTAAATAATTAAATTATCGTTTTAAATGTCTCAAAAATTAATTTAAACTAAACATTCCAAAAAGACGAAAAGATGTATATAATAATAATAATAATAATTTATTTTCAAATAACTGGTTGTACATTACAACATGATTTACGTCAATCTAGGAGAAAAAAACATCTGTAAAAAAAAACAAAAAAAACAAATTATATAAAAACAACTACTACTAACTACAATTACATACATATATAGGCTACAATTTTAAAAAAGTGCTAACGAGGGGCGATTACCACTTTATATATGAAAATTGAAGATAAACTAGTAAACCCAGTAAAAAGTAAACCTACAGATATTTAAAAAAAAAAAAAAAACATATAAAAAAAAATCGTGTTCTCAGGCTCGCCATAAAAAAGCTATAATATATTGGCGTACGTTTATTAATTGTGAGAAAAATATTAAAATTAACTTTTTTATCGTATATAATATAGTCTTTTAAAATAATGTTTTACTGCAGCACTTACTATTTATTTCAATGCAACAATTTCGTATCACAAATTGTTATTATTTTTTATTTTTTACCCCTTGAAAAAAATAAATAAAAGTAAATTCATTCAATATATAAGCGGAGATTTCAATTTTTTTTTTTTTTTTTTTTTTTTTAGCATTAAGTTTTGACTTTAAAAGAAAGTCGCGTTAATTAAAACTTCGTGAGATAAATAAAATCAAAGTATATATCAAGAACATGCATTGAGCATGATTATTATATGGTTATATAATAATAATAAATTATTTATTGAACACAAAAACAGTGTACAGAATAGATTATAAAATATTATATAATAATAACCTAAAAAATAATATTGATTATATTATACATACATATATTATTATTTTACTGAAAAATGGGAAAACCCCAGGCCCAGATATGATTACTAATGAGCATATTAAAGCACTCAGTAGTTTCATACTTCCCTTCTACACTGAATTTTTCAACCTATGCCTTTTTTCTGGAAAGCTTCCATCCCAGTGGAGGGAATCTTTTCTTAAAATGTTGTATAAAATGAAAGGAGATATTCTCTCACTAAATTCATGTAGGAGGTATTGCACTCATGCAGTCTTTCAGACTATAAACTTTTTGACAAATTAGTTAATGACAGACTTCTGTCCTATATTCATCATCTTATTCTCGATATTCAATTCGGCTTTATGCCAGGAAGATCAACAATGCACGCCATCCAGCTTTTGCATTCAAAAATTACTCAAGAAATATCTCTCAGCCAGAAGGGAAAATGTATGTTGTTTTCATCGATTATCTGAAGGCTTTTGATTCTGTCGATAGAAAAATTTTGGTTCAGAAGTTGGTGGCTGCCAATGTTATCCCCCGTGAACTCCTAATAATTATTGCTCAAATGCTTGAAATTAATTTCATTAAAATTCATGATGGCCTTCTTCTTTCAAAGTCAATCTGTCAAAGCAACGGCGTCCTTCAGGGGAGGCCGGTCCATCCAGGCCAACTCTTTATAATTTTTTAACACATGACATAGTAGTCGAATATCTGAAACAAAATTCTTCGAAGATTAAAAATGATGTTTATTTCCTAGATATATATGCCGATGATATTGCAATATTGACCAAAGACCTTGCTTAAGCTGCAGCTAGTTCTAAATAAAGTAGTTGATTGGTCTAAACTTAACGGCCTAACTATCAACGCTAGCAAGACAAAAATTGTTAAGTTTAGAAAAGGAGGCCCATTCTGTAAAAGCGACATAATGCACTGCCAAGGTGAAAAAATCGAGTTCGTTAATAGCTTTAAGTACCTAGGAGTCACCTTCCAGCAATCAGGGACTACCTTCACTTCCCATATAATAGATAGGTGCAAAGCAGCTCTTCTAGCCTCATATGGTATTTCAAATCTACCTCTTTTATAGGTCAAAACGGCCCTCAAGCTATTCCAACTTAAAATTGAACCTATTGCCACGTACGGCTTAAAAGTACTTGATATGGCCGTGGTGAAAGTAAGCCGGTGCGCGCCAGTGCGGCGCACTGGTAAGACACTGATCGAAATTTAATTAAAATAATCAATAATTTTTAATAAAATTAATAATATTTTCAAAATCAAAGAAGTTACGTTGTAAAACATTAATCATGTTTAAATAATTAATGACAATTTTCTTATACTTCGTACCTTTGTCTCACGAAATTTAATTTACTCTTTCTTTTGAGTTAAAAAGCTCCTAATTAAGGAAAACAATTAAAATCAACTATTTAATTTACTATGTCGAGCTAACGATTATTATTTTTTTATTTTTATACAGAAATAGTTTTTAATATTTTTCTCAATTTATTTAAATTTCTGTAGGCTCACTGGGTTTACTATTTTATCTTCAATTTTTATGAAGAGACAGATATTTATTAGTCCGTGTAATATTTCTTTCAATATATATTTATTTTATTTTTTTAATTCTTGAATGATGTTTTGAATTTTGCTGATGCGTTATAAGTTTTAATATATTATACTACCCCACGAATTTTATTACATTTTTTTTTCTGTCTCATTTATTGTACAAAATTAACACATTTTTATTAAAATTAATTTTTAATTACAATAATTTTAATTAAGTCAGGAGGCAGAGAGCGGAGTGTCTTCTCTGGCCTCTAAACTACCTCCGAGGTATAGGCCGGTATAGTTTAGAGGGTTCATTTACGCAAGGAGTTTAAAAAAATATAGGGCAAAGGATTCGGGATCGTAGGAGATCAATCGCAGTCGGTGCTAGATTAATAAAATTCAGTCGTCTTAAAAAATTCTTCATAGTAATGAATTTTTTAGAAAAGCAAACAAAAAATTTTAATCTGAATGAGTTTGTAAAGATTAAGTGTAACAAAATTTTAGCCACTTGCATGCGACTTAAGAATTGCTAGCAAGAAGCGAAGAGTCGAGTAGCTAACAATAATATATGCAGCAGCTCTATATTAGGGCCGAGATGACTGCACATTTGGACCATATTTAATATGGCTAGATTTTAATTCCTATCGATGACAAAGGGGAACAATAATTGCCACAAGATCTAGAGTAAATAAAAATTAATTACCGAAACAAAAATATAAACATTACAATTTTTAATTAAAAAAAAATTCTCTCGATTTTTTTTTATGTATTTTTTTTAGGCATATACATTCAAAACATTAATTTAAATTTTAAATATTTGAAAATGTAATAGGTGACGTATTTGATTAAATTATATTAAAGCATTCCAAATCGTATATAACAGTTAACTCAAGTATTTTTATATTTTTTACTATATTAATACTGCTGTTATATGAGCAATGAAGATCGACGTGCTTTCAATTTAAAGCACTCGGGACTTTCTTTCGTGTTAAAATTTTTAATAGCTGTTATATATACGATATATATTTAAATATTTTTTTTATATGAATTTAATGTGAGAATCACTCATTGCATTTTTTTTTTTTTTTTTTTAAATTTGGATAATTATTTAATTTTACTTAAAATGAATATGCATTCAAATGTTATAAATAAATTTTAAACCCACTTCAATATAAGAAAAATTAAGCCACGCCCCTTTTTCCCAAAAAATCGCGCCTCCGGCGGGGGTTTTGGCCCTTCAGGCCTCTCTATCTGAGGCGCACTGGTAAGAGATTAAAACTACTTTCACCACTGGATATGGCCATATTTGAAAACTACAGATTATGACATACTAGACTCAGTAAAATCAAGATTCATTAAGAGACTATTATCTGTCTCTAAATTTTCCCCATCTATATATAGATTAGTCTAGCTATAAGCTTACAGAGGAAAATTATATATTTTTTAAGTACTTGTTTCGGAACTTCACAAAAATTTAATCTTCCTCAAACTGCAAATTACAATAATTTTCTAAAAGAAAGAGCTCTCAAAGCTTTCCCAAATTGACCCTAATTTTTATAAAACCCCTGCATTCAACAACCAAGTTTGGAAAAACTGTCAATTTAAAGATCGGCATGTCAGTGCATGGTTTTCATCATTCTTTATGCACTACATAACCCAGTGTTTCATGTGAGTAATGAAAATTGTAAATGCAAACTTTGCGGAGAGTTGTGTGAAACATATATATCATATCATAAACTGCGTAAAAACTCCTCCTGTCACACTATAATATGCCTGTCAGACTATTATATCTGAAAATATTTGTGCTATTTGATAGTTATTATAGTTCCTAAAATATATATATTATATTTATATATATATAATTATAATATTAATTATATAACCATATTATTATATTATATATAGTTATATATATATAATATATAATATATATATATATATATATATATATATATATATATATATATATATATATATAACTATATATAATATAATAATTATAATAATATGGTTATATAATGATTATGATTATATATAATGTGATCTGTTCACATGCACTTGCAAATATTACTTTCACCAGTAATATATATGTATATACACTGTAAGAGTGTCCAATAAAAACTTTAATTAAAAATTAAAAAAAAAAAAAAAAAAGTAATGAAAATTAGAGTAAACTTCATCCTTTTGACGATGCAGTCTACTTTAATGAAAATCGATGAAAATTTAAAAATTTACCGCATTTTTAACTTAACGCGCGTATTTTTAAAAATATTTTCACTGATCAGCTGATTCATGTAAATGGACGAAAATAATTATTTATTTTACGAATTAAGGTAGAGATAATACAGATCAGCTGGCCCAATGCTAAAAAAACCCCATTCATAAAAATTATGAAAAAAATTTAAAATGTTCTCCTCTACATCCCCTATCAGTAGGTAAAATATCAGGTATACAAAAACGAGCTAGTTTTCGAGCTATGAATTTTTAAAGTTGACTAATTTAACATGGAAGTTCCATTTCTCCATGTTAAATTAGTCAACTTTAAAAATTAATAACTCGAAAACTAGCTCGTTTTTGTATACCTGATATTTTACCTACTGATAGGGGATGTTGAGGAGAACATTTTAAATTTTTTTCATAATTTTTATGAATGGGATTTTTTTAGCATTGGGCCAGCTGATACATATTATCTCTACCTTAATCCTACAAAGTAATGAAAGTTCTAACTTCTTCCAGGATTCCCTCAATTAGTCGTGAGTGGAATACAATCTCAAGATGTTTATCTACGTATATTGCAAGTCTTAAACCAATGCAGAGTAATACTGTGAAACCAATGCCTAGAAATAAATTGGTTCGTGTTCGATTTGCGCCTAGCCCCACAGGTATTTATTCATGTATAATCAATAATCATACTTGTTTTCTTGTTTATGTATATTTATGAATACAATTATTTAAGAGGTTTCTGGTCCAAAATTTTTGTACAATATCAATGATATGGACTACATAAAACAATTTTATGCATACTAATAGATTTGGTTGATTTGGGCAGGATTTTTACATTTAGGAGGACTTCGCACTGCTCTGTACAACTTCCTGTTTGCGAAGTCTCATGGCGGACAGTTTGTCCTGAGAATTGAGGACACGGACCAGACTCGTCTTGTGTCCGGGGCCACACAGCAGCTCGAGGATGACTTGAGGTGGGCAGGAATCTTCCCTGATGAGGGCCCAAGCAACCCAGGCTCGTACGGACCATACGTCCAGTCAGAGAGGCTGCATCTGTACCAAGGACAAGCTCAGAACCTCCTCCAGAGTGGGGCAGCGTACAGATGTTTCTGCTCAGAGCGTAGACTTGAGATGTTGAGGAAAGAAGCTCTCCGACAGAGACAGGTGATAATTGAAACCATCAGGCATTTTCCTTTTACGTACCAATAAAGAGAGGCTGAACGCTCATCGGAAGTTTTACCCTCTTTATGATTCATTGCTCAAGATGCACTTATGTGTGGTTCCCCAGGCTTTGGACATCTCTTTGGTCCATTGATAAAAATAAAGGTGTCTGTCCTGACTGAGGTTTTTCCACGGTTCCCTCAGTCTCACCTGAACAAATGCTGTGACGTTTTACAGGCCGTGGCCACCATGCTTTCCCTCCCTTATCCCTACCCATTACCCAGCTGCGAGCTGTACTGTATAAGCTCTTAGGGGGTGTATCATTGTAAAACAAATCAAAACTAAAAAAAAGAGTGCGAGGTAGAAAATATACACCACAAAAGTGCATTTTGGTAGATATAGGGGCTGTTTCTACTGATGACAATGTGGTGGCGCTGATCATCCCTTATAGTTAGCAGATTAGACAATTAGATTGCGCCCTCGCATTGTCCTCAATGAAATTTCTCAGTGGTAGAATTTTTATACCTTTCTGAGCATTCCAACAGTTAAACATCAAATTTCGGGGGAATACGGCTAGCAAGGTTGTTTGATCTTTCTTTAATCTCTCTGCCAATATTAAGTACATGCATAATCCATAAAGATATTGATTATTTTTGTTCGAAGAGTACAAGCAGTGTTTTGGCTTGAATCAAAAAGATTTTCAAGTCTTTTTAGTTTTCATCAGAAATCAAATCACAATGAAAAACCATTAAAAAACAGCTTTTAACCATTTTCAAGAAGTTTTTTGTTCCCTTGCTTATCAGTGAATATGAACCTTATCAGAAATGAAAGTAACATCTCCATCACTGACATTCTAGAAATGAATTATTTACAGACTTAAACTTAAGGCTTGAATGACTGCCTCTGATTAAGTATTTCTGATCTACTGGAATTTATGTATGTGCAACAATAATTGACATAATTATAGTAATAAAATTATAGTAACAATGTTTTCTTCTTGTCCAAAGGTTCCTCGGTATGACAACAGATGTCGACATTTAACTAGTGAAGAAATTAAAGAAAAAATGCGATCTGATGCCCCTCATTGCATCAGATTTAAGGTAATAATATTTCTTCTATCTATGTACACTGCCTTAATTTAATTCATAAGCTTGGTTCATTCATTCTAAATTTTATAATATGAAAAAAGCTTTATCCCAAGAAGCTAATCCTCTATTGAACAAGGTATGGCCAAGCAATCCTTTCCGTTATTTGTTTTATTGTTGCAATTTGTAAATGAAGCAAAAATAAAATTTTAGCTAATAGGAGGATGTTTCAATATACTGTATATATATTTTTTTTTAATCAAACCAAAATTCAGAATTGACTGCCAAAAGCTGGAAGGGAGAGTTATTATACCCTTATGGACTATAAGCTCTATTCCAATCATTCCCTTACTCTATCATGCAAACAAAAAATGTTCTAAATAGCAAAGAATTTAGCAAAGCATAAACAGTGTCTGGTAAAATTCATGAAAAAAATCTTTAATTTGTACTGAATTGTATTTAATTTTGATTCTACAACTGTTTTTTTTTTCAGACTTACGTTGCTCCGAGTATACTGTATTTAATCCAGAGTCTTCTGCGCGCAATGTTTCTAACAAAAAATTGTTTAATCTCTGTCGCGTTGCCCGATTACTGCGTGACGATTTAGTTCCATTTTACGCCCGCTTGAGTGATTAGAGGCGCCACTAGCGAGCGGTTTTTGTTGACCATGCGCCATTGGTTAACATAGGAAATTCGCGAGTTGACGCCTAAATGTAACTATAACTTCTAAAATACCACACCAAAGTATAAAAAATATCATTATTTTGTACTACATTGATCCAGGTAATGAAAAAATTAATTATTAGCAAATATTATGGTACTTTATCTTATTTTAAGCACATAGAAGAAACGACGCAGACTGAGGTTGGCGTTTCATTGCCTTTTATGTGATTATATGCAATCGTAGATGTTGGACGGGACTCCAGTCACTCTAGTATTAAAGTCTAACAGCGTAGAAACTTGTAAATTATCGAATTACTGCTATATCTTTAGTATATAGAAATTCAAAGTTAAAATTTTAAAACCCTATTATATTGCTATATATTTTTTAAATAAATCAACAAATGGACACCAGTACGGCTGTTAAGAGCAGCCAAGTCCTGCCAGAACTGCTAGCTAAGAGATTTTAGAGCTTACAAGCCCTTGGGAACATAGAAATGATATACATTACCTACACCAGAGTTACCGCTCAACATTTCTTCAACCGTTTCAATGATAAAAAACCGTTAAAAATTCTTAATTTTTTCTATAAAATTTTCGAGCATGTTACTTTCCATTTCACTTGAATTTTGAAAACATGTTCTCAATTTTTTAATTATTTCCATTAGTTTTTCATGTTATTCATAATGCTTCCCTTGATAATTACCGCTCGCTGGTGGCGCCGCCAGCGGCAAAAAATTGTAAACAACGGAGTTTGTTTACTTTTTTCCTTTCTCGCGTTCAACAATCGAAAATTACACCACGCGACAGACATTGAACTAAGATCCCTCTACATAAGGTTGGACGCTTAGGTTCACATTTTCGTCCAGTTCGCGCAGGACCAATCAGAGAGAGCTGTTACTCTCAAGCCTATTTCGTGGCAGTCAGTGATTGGTCGTGACGTCACAGGCTCCAACAAAAGCTGCGCCAAGATGGCGGAGCACCAAACCTTATGTAGAGTAATCTTGACATTGAACAATGTTTTGTTAAAAACATTGCGCGCAGAAGACTCTGATTTAATCACAACATTTCCCTCTCAGCTGGCCCCTCTGAACGTCCCGGTACCAGATCTGGTGTACGGCAGCATAGATTACGAGCCTGCGGACCAGGAGGGGGACCCTGTGATCCTCAAGATGGACGGCTTCCCCACCTACCACCTTGCCAACGTGGTTGATGACCACATGATGGTGATGACCCACGTGCTGCGAGGCGTAGAGTGGCAGGTCTCCACACCCAAGCACATGCTGCTCTACCGGTGAGAGATTCTTGTACTAACGTTAAAATAGAGTAAAAACTTGTTATTGCGTAACTTGTTATTAGGTAAAACTGGATTTTGAGTAAAGGAGATTACGCTTCCATCAAAAATAATCAGCATTAAATGTTATGAAATTTTTGTTAGGAAGTTATAAATACAGTCATATTATTATCACTGATGGGTATATCACAATTAAAACAAATTAATGATCTATGGCACCTCTAGAATCTGTGGATAGATTTACGTATTTAATTCTTTTAATTATAAGGAGGTGCATATCAAGGCTTCCTCGGCAAAAAACTCACTTTGCATTTTCCAGAATGCTACAAAATGCTCACTTTGTATTTTAAGAAGGTTGTAAAATATATATATACACGTACCTGGAACAGTAATAATAGGCCTTCTTGATTTGCAAATTGAGCATTTTGTTGTATTCTGGGATATTGCATAGTAAGTATTTTACCACGAAAGCCTTGATAAGAGAATTTAACTCATGGTGCAGAAATCAAATTCTACAAAATAATTATTTCCTAATTTCAGAACATTTTCATGAAATTTTTTGTATTAAAGTGGAGTTAATGACATTAGTACGAAAACAACTAAAAATAAAAAGAAGAAAATAATATTGCATCTGATGTTGTTCCAGCCATTTTTCGTATTTTTTATTTCTTTATTAGTTAATATTAATATTGGAAGTGAACTTTATGAGAGTGAGCTTGATTACTTTCTGGTTTGGTATTTACGCACGTAATATTAAAAGCAACAATTGGCGGGTAAAAGTAAATTCAAACTTCTCTTTAATCTCAGAACAAACTTCCTTATTAAAATCATTCACATGTGAGCTTAAAAAGTAAATAAGTAACTGTCATTATGATTTTTTACCTTATTTCACTGATTTCATTCGTAAATCAGCAATAATATGGGACTACAAAAACATGGCGTCAAGACCTCGAGACGGTTGGTGCCAGCCGACGCTGGCCGCCAGAGGCGCTGCGAGCAGCGCGTTACATTTTGAATTATACTTTTCAGCAAATATGTTCGACTTTAAACCCGATTTACTAATTTTTTTTTGTGGAAACCCCAAAAAATGATGTGCTAAAAAGTTTGATTGAGAATCGAAGTGCTTATTTCCATGTTTTATTTAAGCGATTATGAATCGCGTTATTGATTAAAAAAATACTTAATCTCTAGAAACATGGAATTTTCATGTTGCTGCCATTGCTACCATGTAAAAATAAAGCATTTAAAGATTCAATTTTCTAAATATTTTTCGTGGGTTGGCCCTACAATATTTTACAGACACATTCGTGAGTAATTAAAGAAGGCTTTTCAATAATAAAAAAACGCAATTACGAAAAATCATTTGGCGTTCTCTCTACTTTAAACCTTTTAAAGTCATCTATGTAATTTAGCATCACTAAACAACGACAATTAACAGTTTAATTGACCTTATTTTATTTTAGTCTTAATTTAATTCTTATTAGTGCTGTCGAAAATTTTCGGATTTTCGGATTCCGGATTTCTAAAGCTCCGGAATCCGCTTTTTTAGGAGATCCGAAATCCGAAAAGCGGATATCGGATTCAAAGCGGATATCGGATTTTATCGGATATCGGATTCAAAGCGGATTTCGGATTTTATCGGATATCGGATTCAAAGCGGATATCGGATTTTATCGGATATCGGATTCAAAGCGGATTTAGGATTTTATCGGATATCGGATTCATAGCGGATTTCGGATTTTATCGGATATCGGATTCAAAGATTTCAAAGCGGATTTCGGATTCGATCGGATATCGGATTTGTAAAAACTTGTAAAAAAACGAATACATGTATTTTGACTCGAAAAAATAAATATATTTTGCTGTGTTACGTAAACTAAACTCAGTAAAACTGTAAACACTATATAGCTGTTTGTAACTAAATACTGAATAAAATAGTTTAATTAATAGTTCTAATAAATACACTGCTATTACGCTAATTAGTACGCTATTACTGCTATAACATCCTAGAAACCCTAGAAAGGGACAGGGTAAATGAACCGAAAGGGAAATAAACCGAAGGGGAAATAAACCGAAAAGGAAATAAACCGAAGAGGAAATGAACCGAAAAGAAATGAACCGAAGAGGAAATAAACCGAAATTTTTACTTGGCCACGCCCTCGCCACGCCTCCGTTTAACAAAGTGGTGGGAGGTATTGTAAAATCTGGCAACACTGTACACTTTTCGGTTTATTTCCTTTTCGGTTCATTTCCTCTTCGGTTTATTTCCTTTTCGGTTTATTTCCTCTTCGGTTTATTTCCTTTTCGGTTTATTTCCCCTTCGGTTGATTTCCCTTTCGGTTCATTTCCTCTTCGGTTTATTTACTTTTCGGTTTATTTCCTCTTCGGTTTATTTCCTTTTCGGTTTATTTCCCCTTCGGTTGATTTCCCTTTCGGTTCATTTCCTCTTCGGTTTATTTACTTTTCGGTTTATTTCCTCTTCGGTTTATTTCCTCTTCGGTTTATTTCCTTTTCGGTTTATTTCCTCTTCGGTTTATTTTCTTTTCGGTTTATTTCCCCTTCGGTTGATTTCCCTTTCGGTTCATTTCCTTTTCGGCTCATTTCATTTTCGATTCATTTCCTTTTCAATTGAATTAAAAAAAATCTAAATGTATGAATATATAGTGGTTAAAAGTTGAAAGACTATTCCGATCACTTTAACCCCAATAATGTATACACTCATCAACTTGCAAAATTTCCCTTTGCAGACATGTTAATCACCATGCCCTATGTTATTCTTATGAGACATGATGATTAATATGGCTGCAAGTGGAAATTTTCCGAGGCGACGTCGAGTGGTTAGCATGATATGCTGGCATTGAACTGTTCAAGCAACGTCGAGCACATGGATGCTAGAAACGTAAAGTGTAAAGTTAAAAAATTTGTCTGCAATGCAGGTTGCCTATTTTAAAAAATACCCGAACAGCTGATTTTTTTTAAGACGCCTTACAATACGGTCAAAATGGAAAAAATACTTTATATTAGAACAATGGATCATGGTGCACAACTGAGGTGGTGCCGTTGAAATCATCAGCGGTGCTGTTAATTTGACTATAAAATAATTAAAATCAAATCAAATGAGGTGGCCAGCTTGACGGTTTTCCAGTTACCTCAAACCTTTAAATACACAATATAAATGTGAATTGCATCCCAATCATTGCATGGTGATGCCGTGGATTG
Source organism: Siphlonurus alternatus (assembly GCA_949825025.1). NCBI lineage: Eukaryota > Metazoa > Arthropoda > Insecta > Ephemeroptera > Siphlonuridae > Siphlonurus > Siphlonurus alternatus. The sequence continues at coordinate 44,780,790 of OX463781.1, forward strand.
GTGCAGTTTATTTTAGTGGTGCATCATTACATTAATTTTAATTAATAAATCCGTCATCGCCGTCTTCGCGCGTGGCGATTGAGGTAGGGAGAACGCGCGATTTTTTCAAACTCGTATTTTTAAACTTAGAATATTTCTCAATTCTGCGGAACACTCGCAATCGCTTATTTTCTCGAATCTATACTATTGCAATGTAAAGTTCTGTTTGTATGGTTAAAGTTAAGTTATGGTTAATACACTTGTGTACTGGAGAGTTTGCATGATTTACTGGCTTTCAATATGCTGAAATAAAAATTTAAAATTGTAATAAAGTGTTACACGTGTAAGAGTAAATATTGTTACTTTTTATTTTATCATTATAATATTAATTACAGCTGATTCGTTTTGTATCACAGAGTTGAAACATGACTTTTTTTTTTCGCAATTTTATTTGGACGAGAGGATACAGCTTTTACTTCTTATACAGTAAATGAGAAAAACAATACAGATATTATGAAGACGAATAATGAAGAAATTGTTAACCTTTATTAGATGCTAGGCCTCGTTTGAATTTTAAAAAGTAATCTGAGGGGATCAGTCAGTGCAGAACATGATATTTTAATTAAATATATTGCAATTTTATTCCTTATTAGTTCAACATTTTAATGGGATACAGGAAATCAGCCGAAAAGGAAATAAACCGAAAGGGAAATAAACCGAAAAGAAATAAACCGAAGAGGAAATGAACCGAAATTTAAAACGTCGTGGAGGGGGTTAGCTCCGCCTCAAAGAAAAGGCGCAGCTCATAAAAATGCTATTGGCAACACCGCTCACCTAATTTCGGTTCATTTCCCCTTCGATACATTTCTTTTCGATTCATTTCCTTTTCTATTTTCAATTTTTAACATTCAATTTAAATATTTTTGGTAACAGAATATTAACACATAATATATGTTTCTATTTATTTTATCATTTTATTTTTTCGGTCCATTTCCTTCCCTTTTCCTATATCTTCATTTTTGTAAAATTCTATACATGTGCACATATTACATATGTATTAACAATTTTACTGAAGACTCGTAACTTATTTGAACTAAAATTTATAGAATTCGGTATATTTTTCTATTCTTTTCGTCAGTAAATTTAGATTAATTTCTTTTTCCATTCTTTCTTTTTCAATTAATTTCCTCTCATAAGTTCATTTTATTTATTTATTTCACATGTTATCATATTTATAATAGTTAGCGACTGAGGACATAATATAGACTTGATTGCTGCTTATTTATAAATGAGACTCGGGAAGAGGGATACAGTTAGTCGCTACCTGCTCGCAGCAGAAAGAGGGGAGGGAGAAAGAGAATATTGGGCAAGATCGTGTTTGAAAATATAGGAACAATTGAGTGGAAAAAAATACACTTAAAGTTTTTTGGTGGCGAGTTTTTTTCTAAGCGTTCTACCGTGTACTATTCCATATTCTTACAGTACTTAAACCTGATTTATTTTGTTTATTGCAGTTAAGGGTAAGATAACACGAACAATCGATTGTTGTAGTCCCATTTGATTTACATGTAAACCTTATAGCAACCTCATAATGATTCTGAATTTTTTTTGAGAGACAGTTTTTAGCACCAAAAAAATGTGGAAAAAATTTCAAAACAATCGGACGATTTAATTTCTTAAAATTAATTTCTTAGTTTAGGTCTCCATGCATGGGAAAGCCCTATACTAAAAATTTAAAAAATGATTTAAAAAAATTGAATCGTCCGATTGTTTTGAAATTTTTTACACATTTTTTTGGGGCTAAGAACTATCTCTAAAAAAAAATTCAGAATTATTATGAGGTTGCTAAGGTTTACATGTTAATCAAATCAAACAATCGATTGTTCGTGTTATCTTACCCTTAAGTAAAAACCAAAGTCTAGTATATAGCTTTTGGTAAAACCACTAAACACAAAATTCACTTTGTTTATTATATGCCAGCACAATATAATTATTTGCATTCTGGCGCACCTCGATCAGAGAGCTCCCTCTATTATACCAGGGGCATGACGTCAGCGCAATTCACTCTATAAGACTCGGATCATGTCTCTGTGCGTAGAAATTTTGGCTGATTATTTATTTATTTATTTATTTATTTATTTATTTATTTATTTATTTATTTATTTATTTATTTATTTATTTATTTATTTATTAATTTATTTATCATGTGGATGTACATAATACAACATAGAGACAAAAAACTTATAAATACCTTAAAAATTAAACATGATACAATATTATACTGTATTAATGTGTTTTAGAATTATCAATAAAAATTAAAACAAACATTAATTAAAATGCACATAAATCATGATAATACATCATAGTAGCATTAATCCACTATGTTATATTCTTAAGGTAGAGATAATACGGATCAGCTGGCCCAATGCTAAAAAAATTCCATTCATAAAAATTATGAAAAAAATTTAAAATGTTCTCCTCTACATCCCCTATCAGTAGGTAAAATATCAGGTATAAAAAAACCAGCTAGTTTTTGAGTAACGAATTTTTAAAGTTCTCTAATTTAACATGGAGGAATAGAAGTTCCATGTTAAATTAGTCAACTTTAAAAATTAATAACTCGAAAACTAGCTCGTTTTTGTACACCTGATATTTTACCTACTGATAGGGGATATAGAGGAGAACATTGTAATTTTTTTTCATAATTTTTATGAATGGGATTTTTTTTAGCATTGAGCCAGCTGATCCGTGTTATCTCTACCTTAAGATTTAATTTTAAATGCAAAACCAACCAATATACAATAAAATCAAAATTAATTAAAAAAAAATGTGCAATTTTGTTTCATGACAATAAAAAATGTTATTAAATAGCAGTGGTAAATTTATTTATATACATAAAAATATAAACAAAAAATTAAATTTATTTTGGAAAAATTGACTTGCTAAATTCATTCACTATTTCAAAATCAAAAATTCTATAATGGATTGACCAACCAAATTATATTCCTTTGGCGTAGCTTTACCGTTAAAAAGTCCCCCCCCCCTTTCCCTGAATAGCATAATTTAGTATAGTATTTTTGAATAGATTCATATTTGAAATAATTAATAAATAGGCATACTTGACCAAAATGTGTCAATTACTCCAAAATATCAACCAATCAATCAACGTAATATTTAACTTTAAAATTGATCCATTAATGTGTAATAATTTTCTCACCCTAAACCCTTAACCAACATTAAAAAAAACATAAATAAAATAATTAAATTAATCTAAAATGTAAGATGATTGTAAAACAGTCTGGCTTCCGGCCTTCGTAGGACTGTATTATTGTTTTTATTAATAAAAATATTAAAAATAAATTACACTATAGCTTCCCTACTATATTAACATTTATTTATTTATTTATTTATTTATTTATTTATTTATTTATTTATTTATTTATTTATTTATTTATTTATTTATTTATTTATTTATTTATTATATTTTCCTTCGAACAAGATACAGAAAAGTTGAACAAAGGTAGGAAACCCAAGAGAATCCAATAAGGATTATGAAAAACCGGGGTTTAACATGGGCACCCAACAACAATCAAAATAACATACTTGTCAAAAAAAAAAAAAATAAGTAACAGAAAACAATTACAATAAAATATAATAACATATTTACATATTTACAATCATAGTAAAATTTACAGGAAGTGCTCACGAACACTTTTATAGAAACTCCGACCCTGCAACGACCTTATACCAGCAGGGAGAGAGTTCCAAGTGCCACACACTCTAAAATAATACGATGATTATTTACATTCTATTGTAAAGGTACATTTTTCTGTGAGGAATGTATAATATAAAATACACGAAAAAGACATTGCAAAGATAACTATTGCAATGCTAATCTGTTAATACGAGGGTTAATGTCGGGTACCTTTCAATTGCAAAATAGCACATAAAAAAAAACTAACTGTAAGTTTCTTTAAAAAAATTAGTAATTGCATGTTTGCCTGTTATACTCTAACTCTATAATGTTACACAGAATGTGTATTATTAAAGTTATGAACTAATAAAGAATAATATTGCATTGTAATTAATTAAAATATGTTGTGCACTGCACTGACCTTCGGACTACTTTTTCAAATTCAAACGAGGCCTAGCATCTAAAAAAGATTATTCATCTTTATAAATCTGTATGGTTTTTCTCTTTTCTAAGAAGTAAAACTGTTTACTCATCCAAATAAAATTGCGAGAAAAAAGCCATGCTTCAACTCTGCATGTGATATAAGTGATATAACAAAACAAATCAGCTGTAATTATTATTATAATGATAATTTTATTATATTTGGTCATTGGTTCTGTAACTGTTGCCGAATAAATAAACATTTGAATTTGAATTTAATAAAAAGTAACAATGGGGGCATTCACAAAGCACTTTAACCCCAACTTTAGCCCCAAGTTTTATCCCTGGTACTAAACATGGTGCTAAACCAGGGGCTAACCATATCTAGCTCCTAGTGTAGCACCATGTTTAGCACCGGGGATAAAACTTGGGGCTAAAGTTGGGTTTAAAGTGCTTTGTGAATGCCCCCCAATATTTACTCTAACATTTTATTATTATTTTTATTGCAGCATATTGAAAGCCGCAGTAAATCATGCAAACTCTCTAATTATAACCTTAACTTAACTTAACTTAACTTAACTTAACTTAACTTAACTTAACTTAACTTAACTTAACTTAACTTAACTTTAACCATATAAACAGAACTTTACATTGCAATAGTATAGATTCGAAAAAAAAGCGATTGCGAGTGTTCCGCGCGGAATTGAGAAATAATCTAAGTTTAAAAATACGAGTTTGAAAAAATCGCGCGTTCTCCCTACCTCGATCCAGCATAGCCCTCGCCAGAGCGTATCAAGTACGCTCTGTCCTTGCTATCACTCGCTATGCTCGATCGCCTCGCGCAATGATGGCGATGACGATTTATTAATTAAAATTAATATAATGATGCACCACTAAAATAAACTGCACCAACCCATGGCATCACTCTGGCATCATGCAATAATTGGGATGCAATTCACATTTATATCATGTATTTAAAGGTTTGAGGTGGCTGCATGGAAAACCGTCAAGCTGGCCACCTCATTTGATTTAATTTTAATTATATTATAGTCGAATTAACAGCATTGCTGCTGAATTCAACGGCACTACTCGGTATTAAAGTGTGGATAGAAAATCAGCTCTTCGGGTAATTTTTAAAGTAGTCAACCTGCATTGCGGACAAATTTTTTAACTTTACCTTTCAAGATTATAAGTTTTTTAGAAAAATGTTGATTTTTATTTGACAAATAAGAAAATTAAATTTAGAAGAGAACTGTCACCTCAGTTTTCTCATTTATTTTATTCCAAATTTTTTTAACATTTTCCAGATAACAGCCGTGAATTTATCATGGGCTGCTCTCAGATTGATATCTTCAAAGTTGATTAGCAAAAAATAATATTGAGTTGGCCCTATAGCGGTAGTTTGCAATACAAAGCTTGGAGTTTTTTACTAATACATTCCGAAAGAAAAATATACCATTAAATTCTCAAACAGGATTTCGAGCCATGAGTACTTTTCTGCAAAAATTCCACGAAAAATATCAGTTTTACATGGTAATCAAATGGGAAGGAAAAGCTTGATTATCTCAAAATATTATTGCGTTACCTACCCTGAATTTTGTTTGATAATTCTAATATTGGCTAAAAAGGGGAGAGCTGGTAAAAATTTCTGGTTCAGTTATCGAAAGAATTTGTAATGTTCCAATCTACTTAAATAACTTAATTGATTCTGCATGGTATTTGTGAAATAAAGTAACTTACTATAATGTGAAATGATCGACGCGTTAATTGACTCGGGATTTGGATTTTTTTGAAAATATGTTGTTTTAAAGGAGCAACATAATATACTTGAAACGGTAACCCATCCATGTGCTATAGCTCGACGTTGCTTGAATTCGGTGATCTAACGAGAACAGTTCAATGCCAGCATATCACTCGACGTCGCCTCAGAAAATTTCCACTTGCAGCCTTTTTAATCATCATGTCTCAAGAATAACATAGGGCATGGTGATTAACAATTAAGTCTGCAAAGGGAAATTTTGCAAGTTGATGAGTGTACATTGTTTAGGGTTAAAATGATCGGAATAGTCTTTCAACTTTCAACCACTATGGACGCGATTCACGAAGCAGTTAGCCAGGTTTCTAAACACGATTAACTTAACCACGTTTAACTAGGTGGTTTAACACGTAAAACAGATACAGTTAAACGTGGTTAAGCTGAACGTGGTTAGAAATCTGGCTAACTCCTTCCTGAATCGCACCCTATATATTCATACATTTAGATTTTTTTAATTCAATCGAAAAGGAAATGAATCGAAAATGAAATGAGCCGAAAAGGAAATGAACCGAATTGGAAATGGCGAGACGAAGAGGAAATGAACTGAAGAGGAAATAAACCGAATCAGAAATGAACCGAAAAGGAAATAAACCGAAAAGTAAATAAACCGAAGAGGAAATGAACCGAAAGGGAAATCAACCGAAGGGGAAATCAACCGAAGGGGAAATAAACCGAAAAGGAAATAAACCGAAGAGGAAATAAACCGAAAAGGAAATAAACCGAAGAGGAAATGAACCGAAAAGGAAATAAACCGAAAAGTGTACAGTGTTGCCAGATTTTACAATACCTCCCACCACTTTGTTAAACGGAGGCGTGGCGAGGGCGTGGCCAAGTAAAAATTTCGGTTTATTTCCTCTTCGGTTCATTTCTTTTCGGTTCATTTCCTCTTCGGTTTATTTCCTTTTCGGTTTATTTCCCCTTCGGTTTATTTCCCTTTCGGTTCATTTACCCTGAAGGGGAAATAAACCGAAAAGGAAATAAACCGAAGAGGAAATGAACCGAAAAGAAATGAACCGAAGAGGAAATAAACCGAAATTTTTACTTGGCCACGCCCTCGCCACGCCTCCGTTTAACAAAGTGGTGGGAGGTATTGTAAAATCTGGCAACACTGTACACTTTTCGGTTTATTTCCTTTTCGGTTCATTTCCTCTTCGGTTCATTTCCTCTTCGGTTTATTTCCTTTTCGGTTTATTTCCTCTTCGGTTTATTTCCTTTTCGGTTTATTTCCCCTTCGGTTGATTTCCCTTTCGGTTCATTTCCTCTTCGGTTTATTTACTTTTCGGTTTATTTCCTCTTCGGTTTATTTCCTCTTCGGTTTATTTCCTTTTCGGTTTATTTCCTCTTCGGTTTATTTTCTTTTCGGTTTATTTCCCCTTCGGTTGATTTCCCTTTCGGTTCATTTCCTTTTCGGCTCATTTCATTTTCGATTCATTTCCTTTTCAATTGAATTAAAAAAAATCTAAATGTATGAATATATAGTGGTTAAAAGTTGAAAGAGTATTCCGATCACTTTAACCCCAATAATGTATACACTCATCAACTTGCAAAATTTCCCTTTGCAGACATGTTAATCACCATGCCCTATGTTATTCTTATGAGACATGATGATTAATATGGCTGCAAGTGGAAATTTTCCGAGGCGACGTCGAGTGGTTAGCATGATATGCTGGCATTGAACTGTTCAAGCAACGTCGAGCACATGGATGCTAGAAACGTAAAGTGTAAAGTTAAAAAATTTGTCTGCAATGCAGGTTGCCTATTTTAAAAAATACCCGAACAGCTGATTTTCTATCCACATTTTAAGACGCCTTACAATACGGTCAAAATGGAAAAAATACTTTATATTAGAACAATGGATCATGGTGCACAACTGAGGTGGTGCCGTTGAAATCATCAGCGGTGCTGTTAATTTGACTATAAAATAATTAAAATCAAATCAAATGAGGTGGCCAGCTTGACGGTTTTCCAGTTACCTCAAACCTTTAAATACACAATATAAATGTGAATTGCATCCCAATCATTGCATGGTGATGCCGTGGGTTGGTGCAGTTTATTTTAGTGGTGCATCATTACATTAATTTTAATTAATAAATCCGTCATCGCCGTCTTCGCGCGAGGCGATTGAGGTAGGGAGAACGCGCGATTTTTTCAAACTCGTATTTTTAAATTTAAAAAGTTAACTTAGAATATTTCTCAATTCTGCGGAACACTCGCAATCGCTTATTTTCTCGAATCTATACTATTGCAATGTAAAGTTCTGTTTATATGGTTAAAGTTAAGTTATGGTTAATACACTTGTGTATTGGAGAGTTTGCATGATTTACTGGCTTTCAATATGCTGAAATAAAAATTTAAAATTGTAATAAAGTGTTACACGTGTAAGAGTAAATATTGTTACTTTTTATTTTATCATTATAATATTAATTACAGCTGATTCGTTTTGTATCACAGAGTTGAAACATGACTTTTTTTTTCGCAATTTTATTTGGACGAGAGGATACAGCTTTTACTTCTTATACAGTAAATGAGAAAAACAATACAGATATTATTCCCATATTATGGGACAGGGTAAATGAACCGAAAGGGAAATAAACCGAAGGGGAAATAAACCGAAAAGGAAATAAACCGAAGAGGAAATGAACCGAAAAGAAATGAACCGAAGAGGAAATAAACCGAAATTTTTACTTGGCCACGCCCTCGCCACGCCTCCGTTTAACAAAGTGGTGGGAGGTATTGTAAAATCTGGCAACACTGTACACTTTTCGGTTTATTTCCTTTTCGGTTCATTTCCTCTTCGGTTTATTTCCTTTTCGGTTTATTTCCTCTTCGGTTTATTTCCTTTTCGGTTTATTTCCCCTTCGGTTGATTTCCCTTTCGGTTCATTTCCTCTTCGGTTTATTTACTTTTCGGTTTATTTCCTCTTCGGTTTATTTCCTCTTCGGTTTATTTCCTTTTCGGTTTATTTCCTCTTCGGTTTATTTCCTTTTCGGTTTATTTCCCCTTCGGTTGATTTCCCTTTCGGTTCATTTCCTTTTCGGTTCATTTCCGATTCGGTTTATTTCCTCTTCAGTTCATTTCCTCTTCGTCTCGCCATTTCCAATTCGGTTCATTTCCTTTTCGGCTCATTTCATTTTCGATTCATTTCCTTTTCAATTGAATTAAAAAAAATCTAAATGTATGAATATATAGTGGTTAAAAGTTGAAAGACTATTCCGATCACTTTAACCCCAATAATGTATACACTCATCAACTTGCAAAATTTCCCTTTGCAGACATGTTAATCACCATGCCCTATGTTTTTCTTGTGAGACATGATGATTAATATGGCTGCAAGTGGAAATTTTCCGAGGCGACGTCGAGTGGTTAGCATGATATGCTGGCATTGAACTGTTCAAGCAACGTCGAGCACATGGATGCTAGAAACGTAAAGTGTAAAGTTAAAAAATTTGTCTGCAATGCAGGTTGCCTATTTTAAAAAATACCCGAACAGCTGATTTTCTATCCACATTTTAAGACGCCTTACAATACGGTCAAAATGGAAAAAATACTTTATATTAGAACAATGGATCATGGTGCACAACTGAGGTGGTGCCGTTGAATTCATCAGCGGTGCTGTTAATTTGACTATAAAATAATTAAAATCAAATCAAATGAGGTGGCTAGCTTGACGGTTTTCCAGTTACCTCAAACCTTTAAATACACAATATAAATGTGAATTGCATCCCAATCATTGCATGGTGATGCCGTGGGTTGGTGCAGTTTATTTTAGTGGTGCATCATTACATTAATTTTAATTAATAAATCCGTCATCGCCATCTTCGCGCGAGGCGATTGAGGTAGGGAGAACGCGCGATTTTTTCAAACTCGTATTTTTAAACTTAGAATATTTCTCAATTCTGCGGAACACTCGCAATCGCTTATTTTCTCGAATCTATACTATTGCAATGTAAAGTTCTGTTTGTATGGTTAAAGTTAAGTTATGGTTAATACACTTGTGTACTGGAGAGTTTGCATGATTTACTGGCTTTCAATATGCTGAAATAAAAATTTAAAATTGTAATAAAGTGTTACACGTGTAAGAGTAAATATTGTTACTTTTTATTTTATCATTATAATATTAATTACAGCTGATTCGTTTTGTATCACAGAGTTGAAACATGACTTTTTTTTTCGCAATTTTATTTGGACGAGAGGATACAGCTTTTACTTCTTATACAGTAAATGAGAAAAACAATACAGATATTATGAAGACGAATAATGAAGAAATTGTTAACCTTTATTAGATGCTAGGCCTCGTTTGAATTTTAAAAAGTAATCTGAGGGGATCAGTCAGTGCAGAACATGATATTTTAATTAAATATATTGCAATTTTATTCCTTATTAGTTCAACATTTTAATAATACACATTCTGTATAACATTATAATAGTTTGAGTATATATAATAGGCAAATATGCACTTACTAATTTTTTAAAGCAACTTATTATTATTATTATTTTTAAAGTGCTATTTTGCAGTAGAAAGGTACCCGACATAAAGTTTGTATTAACAGATTAGCATTGTAATAGTTATCAGGTCTGTTTCGTGTGCTTTTTTATGTAACATTCCTCACAGAAAAATGTATTGTGCCTTTACAATGGAATGTTAATATAGTAGGAACGCTATAGTGTAATTTATTTTAAATATTTTTATTGATAAAAAACAACAATACAGTCCTATACCAAGGCCGGAAGCCTTATAGAGTATAGGTACTGTTTTACAAACATCTTATATTTTAGATTAATTAAATTTTTTATTTATGTTTATTTTAGTGTTGGTTAATAAGGGTTTAGGGTAAGAAAATTATTATATTTATAGATCATTTTTAAAAATAAATATTACGTTGATTGATTGGTTGATATTTCGGAGCAATTGACACATTTTGGTCAAGTATGCCCTAAGTGCATTAATACAGTGCATTAATACAGTATTAATACAGTATACAGTATAATATTGTATCATGTTTAATTTTTAAGGTATTTATAAGTTTTTTGTCTCTTTGTTGTATTATGTATGTACATCCACATGATAAATAAATAAATAAATAAATAAATAAATAAATAAATAAATAAATAAATAAATAAACAGCCAAAATTTCTACTCACAGAGACATGATCCGAGTCTTATAGAGTGAATTACGCTGACGTCATGCCCCTGGTATAATAGAGGGAGCTCTCTGATCGAGGTGCGCCAGAATGCAAATAATTATATTGTGCTGGCATATAATAAACAAAGTGAATTTTGTGTTAAGTGGTTTTACCAAAAGCTATATACTAGACTTCGGTTTTTACTTAAGGGTAAGATAACACGAACAATCGATTGTTGTAGTCCCATTTGATTAACATGTAAACCTTAGCAACCTCATAATAATTCTGAATTTTTTTTTTGAGAGACAGTTTAGCACCAAAAAAATGTGTAAAAAATTTCAAAACAATCGGACGATTCAATTTTTTTAAACTAATTTTTTAAATTTTCAGTATAGGGCTTTCCCATGCATGGAGACCTAAACTAAGAAATTAATTAAAAAATATTAAATCGTCTAATTGTTTTGAAATTTTTTCCACATTTTTTTGGTGCTAAAAACTGTCTCTCAAAAAAAATTCAGAATCATTATGAAGTTGCTATAAGGTTTACATGTAAATCAAATGGGACTTCAACAATCGATTGTTCGTGTTATCTTACCCTTAACTGCAATAAACAAAATAAATCAGGTTTAAGTACTGTAGGAATATGGAACAGTACACGGTAGAACTCTTAGAAAAAAACTCGCCACCAAAAAACTATAAGTGTATTTTTTTCCACTCAATTGTTCCTATATTTTCAAAAACGATCTTGCCCAATATTCTCTTTCTCCCTCCCCTCTTTCTGCTGCGAGCAGGTAGCGACTAACTGTATCTCTCTTCCCGAGTCTCATTTAAAAATAAGCAGCAATCAAGTCTATATTATGTCCTCAGTCGCCAACTATTATAAATATGATAACATGTGAAATAAATAAATAAAATGAACTTATGAGAGGAAGTTAATTGAAAAAGAAAGAATGGAAAAAGAAATTAATCTAAATTTACTGACGAAAAGAATAGAAAAATATACCGAATTCTAAATTTTAGTTCAAATAAGTTACGAGTCTTCAGTAAAATTGTTAATACATATGTAATATGTGCACATGTATAGAATTTTACAAAAATGAAGATATAGGAAAAGGGAAGGAAATGGACCGAAAAAATAAAATGATAAAATAAATAGACACATATATTATGTGTCAATATTCTCTTTAAAAAAATATTTAAATCGAATGTTAAAAATTGAAAATGGAAAAGGAAATGAATTCAGAAGAAATGTATCGAAGAGGAAATGAACCGAAATAGGTGTGCGATGTTGCCAATAGCATTTTTTTGAGCTGCGCCTTTTCTTTGAGGCGGAGCTAACCCCCTCCACGACGTTTTAAATTTCGGTTCATTTCCTCTTCGGTTTATTTCTTTTCGGTTTATTTCCCTTTCGGTTTATTTCCTTTTCGGCTGATTTCCTGTATCCCGATATTATGAAGACGAATAATGAAGAAATTGTTAACCTTTATTAGATGCTAGGCCTCGTTTGAATTTTAAAAAGTAATCTGAGGGGATCAGTCAGTGCAGAACATGATATTTTAATTAAATATATATTGCAATTTTATTCCTTATTAGTTCAACATTTTAATAATACACATTCTGTATAACATTATAATAGTTTGAGTATATATAATAGGCAAATATGCACTTAATAATTTTTTAAAGCAACTTATTATTATTATTTTTTTTAAAGTGCTATTTTGCAGTAGAAAGGTACCCGACATAAAGTTTGTATTAACAGATTAGCATTGTAATAGTTATCAGGTCTGTTTCGTGTGCTATTTTATGTAAAATTCCTCACAGAAAAATGTATTGTGCCTTTACAATGGAATGTTAATATAGTAGGAACGCTATAGTGTAATTTATTTTAAATATTTTTATTGATAAAAAACAACAATACAGTCCTATACCAAGGCCGGAAGCCTTATAGAGTATAGGTACTGTTTTACAATCATCTTATATTTTAGATTAATTAAATTATTTTATTTATGTTTATTTTAGTGTTGGTTAATAAGGGTTTAGGGTAAGAAAATTATTATATTTATAGATCATTTTTAAAAATAAATATTACGTTGATTGATTGGTTGATATTTCGGAGCAATTGACACATTTTGGTCAAGTATGCCCTAAGTGCATTAATACAGTGCATTAATACAGTATTAATACAGTATACAGTATAATATTGTATCATGTTTAATTTTTAAGGTATTTATAAGTTTTTTGTCTCTATGTTGTATTATGTACATCCACATGATAAATAAATAAATAAATAAATAAATAAATAAATAAATAAATAAATAAATAAATAAATAAACAGCCAAAATTTCTACGCACAGAGACATGATCCGAGCCTTATAGAGTGAATTACGCTGACGTCATGCCCCTGGTATAATAGAGGGAGCTCTCTGATCGAGGTGCGCCAGAATGCAAATAATTATATTGTGCTGGCATATAATAAACAAAGTGAATTTTGTGTTAAGTGGTTTTACCAAAAGCTATATACTAGACTTTGGTTTTTACTTAAGGGTAAGATAACACGAACAATCGATTGTTGTAGTCCCATTTGATTAACATGTAAACCTTAGCAACCTCATAATAATTCTGAATTTTTTTTTTGAGACAGTTTAGCACCAAAAAAATGTGTAAAAAATTTCAAAACAATCGGACGATTCAATTTTTTTAAATTAATTTTTTAAATTTTCAGTATAGGGCTTTCCCATGCATGGAGACCTAAACTAAGAAATTAATTAAAAAAAATTAAATCGTCCGATTGTTTTGAAATTTTTTCCACATTTTTTTGGTGCTAAAAACTGTCTCTCAAAAAAAATTCAGAATCATTATGAAGTTGCTATAAGGTTTACATGTAAATCAAATGGGACTTCAACAATCGATTGTTCGTGTTATCTTACCCTTAACTGCAATAAACAAAATAAATCAGGTTTAAGTACTGTAAGAATATGGAACAGTACACGGTAGAACTCTTAGAAAAAAACTCGCCACCAAAAAACTATAAGTGTATTTTTTTCCACTCAATTGTTCCTATATTTTCAAAAACGATCTTGCCCAATATTCTCTTTCTCCCTCCCCTCTTTCTGCTGCGAGCAGGTAGCGACTAACTGTATCTCTCTTCCCGAGTCTCATTTAAAAATAAGCAGCAATCAAGTCTATATTATGTCCTCAGTCGCCAACTATTATAAATATGATAACATGTGAAATAAATAAATAAAATGAACTTATGAGAGGAAGTTAATTGAAAAAGAAAGAATGGAAAAAGAAATTAATCTAAATTTACTGACGAAAAGAATAGAAAAATATACCGAATTCTAAATTTTAGTTCAAATAAGTTACGAGTCTTCAGTAAAATTGTTAATACATATGTAATATGTGCACATGTATAGAATTTTACAAAAATGAAGATATAGGAAAAGGGAAGGAAATGGACCGAAAAAATAAAATGATAAAATAAATAGACACATATATTATGTATCAATATTCTCTTTAAAAAAATAATTAAATCGAATGTTAAAAATTGAAAATGGAAAAGGAAATGAATTCAGAAGAAATGTATCGAAGAGGAAATCAACCGAAATAGGTGAGCGGTGTTGCCAATAGCATTTTTTTGAGCTGCGCCTTTTCTTTGAGGCGGAGCTAACCCCCTCCACGACGTTTTAAATTTCGGTTCATTTCCTCTTCGGTTTATTTCTTTTCGGTTTATTTCCCTTTCGGTTTATTTCCTTTTCGGCTGATTTCCTGTATCCCCTATAAATTTATTCAATTTAACTTCTTCAGCTATTTCACTCTAACAAGAGTTCACACTATTTGCAAAATGAACAGTTCGATTAAAAGTATAATTCAAATTAATTTCTTGCTTTATACTCCACTTTTTTTTTTTTTTTTTTTTTTTTTTTTTTTTTTTTTTTTTGTATAGTTTATCTTGTGACATTATATTAAGTTTTATTTATTTATAAACAAAAATATAATGCATTATTTAAGTAACACGTACATTTAGAAATATTGTGAATGGAGACGGAAAATTTGATAACAAAATTAAAAAAAAAATAATAATAAAATATATTTAAATATATATAAATCTATTTTTTTCTAATTATATGAAAAATGTATATATAAAAAAAATGCAATTATTTATATTATTCAAAGTAGAGTGAGCGATTGCATTATTTATTATTTTTTTATTTCCTTAAAATATTTTAACCTGCCCTGCTTTATTGAGAAATGAAAACCAAAAAATTTCATCTCAAATAGCTTCATCGCAAAAAAATCCTAAAGTTTGTTTTCCTGAGCCCTTAAACATGCAGCCTTATGGAACAGAAAACACCGTTTTACTCCAACTTCGTCTGAACTTTGGTACCAATGCTACCAATTAAAAAATACTTACGTATAATCTATAAATAACGAAAATTCTTTAATGGATTTTCAAATAAAATAAATTTTTTCGGAAAAAACGGCTTCATAAAAAAGAAAACAATTCGAAAATCTATTAAGAAAAAAAAAGTAAAAAAGGGGGCGTGGCACCCAAAAAAATCGCGCCTCCGGCGGGGGTTTTGGCCCTTCAGGCCTCTATCTTAGGGGCATGTACCGTTTTGGACATCAAGATATCTGGTCACCCTAAACTTGCTGCTAGTGGAATTTGTTTGCTTTATAGCTGCTATAGTGCTTACCATGCAACCTCGTAATATCATCATGTGTTTATTAGGGTTCAAAACTCTCTATTATTTTTGTCATGAAATTTGCAATCAAATTTGTAATATATAACATGAAAACTAAACAAACGTAACGCAGTTTAAAGCACTTTAAACATCCTTTATTTTATGGTCCTTTACTTTAATTTTCAATATTTTGTAAGCAAATTAAAAAGCACCAATATTTAAAAATTGTTAAAATTTTAAAAACGTACCGTATTCCTGCATCATTTCGTCCGCTACATTAGACAATTTTACTAATCGACGTCTACATCAAGCACGTGCAGTGATTCTGCGGGATTTGGTCTTGCATTTTTTTGCAAGCTAGTCTGTTGAAATTTTAATAGAGTTGAGTTTAAATTTATACTTGTTTCGTTATTATACAAGTTATTTAAATATTAATGAATAAAAACTAAAAACTGTATTCCGATTGAATCCGATATCCGATTTGAATCAGAAATCCGTTTTGAATCTAAAATCCGCTTCAAATTCGGAATCCGATTCAAATTCGGAATCCGAAATCCGATTCAAATTCGGAATCCGTTTCAAATTCGGAATCCGAAATCCGATTTGAATCCAATATCAGTTCGCAAAGATCGGATTTTGAATCCGCTTTCCAATAGGAATCCGAAAACGGATTTTCGGATTTCGGATTTTTTAAAATCTGGAATTCGGATATCAAAAAAAGCGGATTTCAACAGCACTAATTCTTATACATTAAAGAATGAATAATAATTGGAATGACGTATCACCGAATTTATTTACATAAATTTTGTACTTAATCTGCCTATTTTTCCAGAGCATTTGGCTGGGAGCCTCCTGTGTACGCTCACCTGCCGCTGATCATGAACTCCGATGGAACCAAGCTCTCCAAGAGGCAGGGCGACATCCAAATCCAGAGCTTCAAGAAAGAAGGAATCTTCCCCAACGCTCTGCTAAATTTCATCACGAAAGCTGGTGGCGGCTTCAGCTTGAATTCTCTCGACGAACTCTACAACCTTGAAGAACTTATTTCCAGTGTAAGTACAAATCACCAGGAAAGGGATTAGAGGCCAGTTCTAGTAAAAAGTATGACAGCTCAATGATATGTAGGACAAACATTAAGTTTCTCAATCTTCCATCTTCTCAAGAGTTTAAAAGGTAAGGTAACATGTCCAATGTTATAAATATTTCCACACATAAATATTATGAAATATATCTTAAAATATTCTTCTCTACACCCCCTATCAGTAGCTAAAATATCAAATGCAAAATTTGATCTACTTTTTGAGTTTTCAAATTAAGGAAAATAAACCATTTAGGTTGTGATAATCTTATTAAAAGAAAAGGATAGGAATAACCAGCAAGGCCTTACCGATCGAAAGAGTCACAGCAAGTGGAAATTCTTGTGGTCACAGAGGTTCACTCGAAAGTAGAATCACTAGATTCTACTTCTTCTTGTGACTGAAGAAGCATCTCCACGATGCGAAACGTTTCAAAAATGTAAAAACTTTCGAGTGAACCTCTGTGACCACAAGAATTTCCACCTGCTGTGACTCTTTCGATCGGTAAGGCCTTGCTACTTTTTGAGTTATTACTTTTTAAATTTAACTAATTTAACATTAAAGTTCCATTTCTCCATGTTAAATTAGTCAACTTAATAAATTCATAATTCGAAAACTAGATTGAATTTGTATACCTGATATTTTAGCATACTTATAGGAGATGTAGAGGACAACATTTAAAGATATGTTTCATAATTTTCATGTGTGGAAATATTTTTAACATTGGACGTGTTACCTTATCCTTAACAGATGGAGGGAAAAAGCAAAAAAATAAAATAAAAAGCATTATATTCCTGTATCCATAATGTTGAATCCCTTTTTTTTTTTTTAAGATTTTTAAGTTCCTTAGTGATGGTTAGTTGTCAGGAAAAACGTATTTCATCCAGTCTAAAAATAATTAGACTTGTCACAGAATGAGAATGAAAATTGTGTTTTCAGTTTGAGCTGACGAAGATCCACACACATTCCTGCCGATTGTCAGAGAGACTGCTAGAATACAATCGTCTTGAGCTGCAGACGCAACTACGTGATCCAATTCGCAGAGATCAGCTCGTGCAGGAGGTCTCTCAACTTGTGAACACAGCTTTCCAGGACAAGTATGGACACGTTTCACCTCAAAATGTGTATTTTGATGATGCTGAACTATCAAATTTTGATTTGTTGATAAATTTGAAAGTTTTTTTTTTACTGCATGTCAAAAAATAAACAACTCACTGTAGATGGGTGCTGTGAATTCCACACCGTGTCTTAAAAAAGGGGAACGTCTTTCAACTTTTATATACTGTAGTATTAATCAATCACACTTCTCGTCACTTTTCTTTTAACATCAACCATTAGGATTTGTTTGAAGTTTGAACTCCTAAAAGGCAAAGGGTGTTGATATTTTTTCTTTTTTTTTCTGTTGCATTAAGGATTATTGTCACTGGTCTTCGGAAATGGTAAATCACTCCAATTTTTTCAGTATTGCATAGAGAAAAAATAAATAAAAATTCTCATGCAATAAAATACACCTAAATTCAGTGCCATTATTTTTTAAATTGAGATATAAAAAACGCATGTTATCAAATGCAAATTTCAATCTCCGTAATGGTACTGAATAATGGATTCAAATTTTAGCTTAAAAAACAATCATTATTTTCAATAGAATTATGATGAAATAATAATTATAGATTATCATTTACTTTTTGAGATACAAGCCTTCATAAAAACTGCACAATTCGGCAATGCTGCTCGTAGCTTAACTGGATGGGATAACAATGTTGCCAAATCGTCAAAAAATAACTTTACACTTTTCAGCAGAAAAAACAAATGAATTGCGGTCATGAGCAGCCATTTTGACTAGTGAGTCAAAAGAGCGTACAACTATTTACCACTCATATTTAAATGTTTTTCAATGTTTGCAAGGATGATGGATGAATTAATACACGAGAAAGTGTTTAAAGTGATTCATTTTATTAAATAAACATATTTTACTGTGCTGATCACTGCTTTCCTAATAGTGCTTGTTCTTGTCACTCATATGTATTGCGTATGAAAAGAAGATGGCGGCGCATAAAAGAAAGATGGCGGAACTTCCGGTGACAATAATCGTTAATAAGTTTTACCGATCGAAAAAGTCACCGCAGGTGAAATCTTGTGGTCATAAGTACAATGCGAAACATCTTCATAGAATGTAAATTAATATTTTCAAAGTGAACCTATGACCACAAGATCACTGTGAATTTTTCGAGCGGTAAGGCCTTGCTGGTATTTCCTGTCCGTTTCTTTAAATATTATGTCACAGTTAACCTCAATGGTTTATTTTCCTTAAAAACGTGAGCGAATAAGTTTGACATTATGTATAAATCAATAAAAATATAAAAATTGAAATCGTTCCCCTCCTTTAAATCCAATGCATATGTTTCATGTTTTTGTAAACATGCACGAGGTTATATTTATTATTTTTTCTAAAATTACAGAGCCAGTGCAGAGAGCCTACAACTGCAGCCGGACCACGTTCACAAAATTTTGCTGTGGAGTCAGACAAGAATTCACCGACTGTCGGACCTCGTGAAGCCCGGCCTGGCCTTCCTGTGGGTCGTCCCCTCTGTGGAGTCCCTCCTCGGAACTGCCTTCTCACCAGGTGTGTAGTTGCTTTAAGTAGCCCGGAAAGTTGGTTTTGAAGAGAGAAAGTAACTTTATGAGTGACAGAGGGGTGACCACTGTGTGTAACTACAGTAAAAACTTTTTATTACCGTGTATGTACGTAAAGTCAAGGAACCCAGGAAATTAGTTAAAGTTAATACCCTTGACGCCATTTTACCCTTTTTTGGGTGTGGCCAGGCCAATATTTAGCCTTGTCAGTAAAAGTTATCTTGCAACCATGCTGGGGCTTACCAGGCTCCCAGAACTCTTTCCTGCACTCTTCTGGGCTCCCACTACCAGATCTGTGCAGCCTGCAGCGGCAGTGCAATACTGCAGGGCAACGGAGTATAGACAGCCGTAGTAAGCTGCCTTCCTCCTACCAACTCCATAATCTAGTACGTAATCAGTCACACCCATTCCAAGTCACGAAAAGTCTGCCAGGTTCGGTAATTGAACCGGGGACCTCTCGGACAAGATCCAGGGGTACTAGCCACTACACTAAGGAGCGGATTATTATACAATATATTATGTTAATAATTAATGTAAATATATTATTATATAATATCAAGCTAATATTCTGTAAATTTTTTAACGTAATCAGAACAATTTCATTTCTCACTTCATTCATACTGTATTTCCTTCACAGATTTGTTGAAAACTACCAGTGAACTATTGGTAGCCGTTGAGCATGACAATTTTAACAAAGAGAAGCTGAAGCCATTGTTGCGGGACGTTGCCGGCAAACTTGGCATTCCGTTCAACGAGCTGATGAAAGTTCTGAGGAGCACTCTCAGCGGTTTGAAAGTAAGTCGAAGATTCAATTCTAACTTATATTTGTTGCTGTCTTACACATGATTATTTTGATTAAGGGGAAGGTAACACGTTCAATGTTAAAAATGTTTCGACACATGAAAATTATGAAACATATGTTAATTTGTTCTCCTCTGCATCCCTTATCAGTAGCTAAAATAACAGGTATACAAATTCGAGCTAGTTTTTGAGTTATGAATTAGTCAACTTTAAAAATTCATAACTCAAAAACTGGATTGAATTTGTATACCTGATATTTTAGCTACTGATAAGGGATGTAGAGGTGAAAATTTTAGGATATGTTTCATAATTTTCATGTGTGGAATTTTTTTTTAACATTGGACGGGTTACCATACCCTTAAGGTTAAGATAACATGAAACATTGATTGTTGTAGTTCCATTTGATTAACATGTAAACCTTAGCAACCTCATAATAATTCTGAATATTTTTGAGAGGCACCAAAAAAATGTAGAAAAAATTTCAAAACACATCAATCCGATTTTTTTATTTTTTTAAATTAATTTATTAGTTTAGGTCTTCATGGGAAAGCCCTCTACTGAAAATTTAAAAATTTAAAGAACTGTCTCAAAAAAAAAAAAAAAAAAAAAAAAAAAAAAAAAAAAAAAAAAAAAAAAAAAAACGAATTATTTTGAGGTTGCTAAGGTTTACATGCTAATCAAATGGGACTACAACAATCAATGTTTCGGGTTATCTTACCCTAAATGAAATCTTGTTCATTTCAGGAGGGTCCAGGGGTGGCAGAAATGATGGAGATATTAGGACTAGAGGCCACTTTGTCAAGAATCAAGAATGCAGAGACCGTTCTCAGAAAAAAGTGCTGATTGTGTAACTAAAACTGCTGGCTGAATATTATTGTTAATTTTTTAATTAGATTTTATGTGATTTTTTATTAATTAAAATATTAAAATAAAGGTACTCTTACAGCTAGAGCTACAAGACAAAAAAAAATAGTACTTTTCTTTTTTTTTTAAACAACTCCAATTCTCATTATTATATAACATTTTTATTTAGATAATTTATATTATGTACACAGCTGCCATATAATTAATATTATATTCATAAAATACTGTAGTTTATCTTATACATGTATCAATTTAATTAATTTTTTGAAACAAATATGAACTAAGAGATAATATTTGTTAAAAAAAAAAAGAGAATAGAAACACATACATTACAATTACTCTCTTTTTAAACACATATACATGGATTTGTATGCCATAAGATTAATGCTGTAATTAAGTTATAACTGTTATAAGTACCCTTGACAATGCTAAGAATGTGCATGCTAATTGCCAGTATCAGATTTCTAAGTCACTTAAAATGTAATAAAAATGTGTAACAAAATAATAAACGAAGCCAAATATAATTTTAATACAAATTTAATGTGTTAAACAATTATACATAACAAAGCTCGAGGTTAGCCTGCACTAAGAATTACGTTACTATTGAGCTAGCTGGAACTTGGAAAGACAATGTCGTAGAGCTGAGAATAATGGTTAACGAAATGGACTTCTAGGCCTTCGGTGATGAACTTTGGAAGATCATCAAAGTCTTTCTTGTTTTCTTCTGGAATTATGATGCATTTGACACCAACCCGCTTCGCCTGTGGGAAAACAAAATTAATTAAAAACAGTGCTTATTAAAGGTAAGATAATATGCCCAATGTTAAAAAATATCCCACATGAAATTTATAAAACTTTAAAATATTCTCCTCTACATACCCTACCAGTAACTAAAATATCAGGTATACAAATTCGATCTAGTTTTAGAGTTATTAATTTTCAAAATTGACTACTTTAACATGTAGAAATGAAACTTCTATTTTATATTTAACTTTTAAAATTAATTCAAAAACTATATTGAATTTGTACACTTGATATTTTAGTTACTGGTAGGGTATGTAGAGGAAAAGATTTTAAGATATGTTTCATAATTTTCATGTGAATTTTTTTAACATTGGGTGAACGTACCCTTAAGGGTAAGATAACACGAACAATCGATTGTTGTAGTCCCATTTGATTAACATGTAAACCTTAGCAACCTCATAATAATTCTGAATTTTATTTGAGAGACAGTTTTTGGCACCAAAAAAATATGGAAAAAATTTCAAAACAATCGGACGATCCAATTTTTTTAAATTAATTTCTTAGTTTAGGTCTCCATGAGAAAGCCCTATACTGAAAATTTAAAAAATTCATTTAAAAAAATTGGATCGTCCGATTGTTTTGAAATTCTTCCCACATTTTTTTTATGCTAAGAACTGTCTCTCAAAAAAAATTCAGAATTATTATGAGGTTGCTAAGGTTTACATGTTAATCAAATGGGACTACCAACAATCGATTGTTCATGTTCCCTTACCCTTAAGGGTAAGATAACGCCACCAATGTTAAAAAAAATCCCTGACACGAAAATTATGAAAAAAATTGAAAATGTTCTCCTCTATACCCCCTATCAGTAGCTAAAATATCAGGTATACAAATACGATCTAGTTTTTGAGTTATGAATTTTTAAAATTCTCTAATTTAACATGAAAGTTCCATTTCTCCATGTTAAATCAGTCAACTTTAAAAATTCATAACTCAAAAACTAGATCGTATTTTAACTACGTAACTACGTAGAATTTTAACTACTGATAGGGGGTGTAGAGGAGAAAATTT
Source organism: Siphlonurus alternatus (assembly GCA_949825025.1). NCBI lineage: Eukaryota > Metazoa > Arthropoda > Insecta > Ephemeroptera > Siphlonuridae > Siphlonurus > Siphlonurus alternatus. The sequence continues at coordinate 44,803,698 of OX463781.1, forward strand.
TAAATTTTTTACATAATTTTCGTGTGAGGGATTTTTTTTTTTTTTTTTTTTTTTTTTTTTTTAAACATTGGTGGCGTTATCTTACCCTTAACAACCCTTTACAGGAGTTTTATATTTCTAGCACCCTGAACTTTTAAAATATAATACAGTGCAGTCAGCGACATCTATCAACTAAGATAAAATGCAAAGCTTATCTCAACCTCTGGTTTTAACTACTTTAACAATTTATCTTCATTTATTGATAAGATTTAGTTTATTGCTTCCAAGAGCATAGCTTACCACAAATTGCATTAAATTAAAAAAATATCCTGCAATTTTGGCAGATGATATTTATATCATAGCTTTGAATTTTTGAACTTACTGAAAACAAAATCTATGATACAAAGACTTCCAGTAATAAAACCATCTACATTTGGTACACTTGAGGCAAAGCTAAACGTTCCATCAAACAATCAAACATGAGTGCCGCCAGCACAAAAATGAAGTAACATTGCCAAATAGTGCAATTATAGAGGCTTCAAGTCAGCTGATTTTGTAGTGTTCCCACCGTCCCATCTATGAATAAAAAACACAAAATTGAATTTTTGATATAAAAGACATATTCCCAATGCGAAACATTTGAAGCCTCATTACTCAGCTCCATGTAACTGTGCCACACAAATTGACAACATGACGCCTCTATCATTGGCTCTCAGCATCTTAAAATGCAACCTTTAGCTTGACCTCCAGTGACCTGCGACAACATGTCTCACCGCAATGGTCTTCTCCTTGATGCCACCGACAGGCAGGACGTGGCCGGTCAGCGACACCTCCCCCGTCATGGCGATGTCTTGTCGCACCGGACGACCTTCCGCCAGCGACAGCAGGGCGGTCACGATGGTGCAGCCTGCGCTGGGACCGTCCTTGGGGGTGGCACCCTGCAATGTGACATGTCAGTAATCTCGTGGCAATTTGTAGTCAGTGTGGAATGTGTCCCAAAAGTTTCCCAGGGATGTATTACAATCTCCCCATACTCCCTGCCCTAGCATGAGAAATAACTTCAAGGGATTGTCCCATAAAACTGTGAGCTGGCTAAGTTTAATAGTACATGCTAATTCATTATTGATGGTAAATAAATTTAATAATTCTCTCAGTATCGGTACTGTACTTTAATAGGTCTTTACATTTTCATTTATTACATAACAGGAAGAACTTTTGCTACCATTTTTTTTTTTATTTAATAAAGTATTAACCCTAACATTACCAAGGAATTTTTTATCACACGCTATGCCAAGGGAGGGGGGAGGGGGGGTTGAAACGACCAGCTATTTAAATCACATGATAAAAAAAAAGTTTTGTTCTCACTTTTTTTTTTTTTTCCAGAAATACATTGCTGGGTGGCTAACTAAGGATTACAAATTTTTTCAGACTTTTTGGAGAAGTTTTTCACTTTTTTTTCCCCCCCTCCCCCTCTGGTAATGCTAGGTTTAAAATTATCCATAACTTGATACATATTCCTTTGTTACAACATTTTCTGCTAATTTTCCCCATACATCATCAGATAAAACTATGACGAGCGTTCTCACCTCGGGCACGTGCAGGTGGATGTGGTTGTTGTTGAGGAAGTTGAGCTTGGGCTCGACCTTGGCCAGGAAGTTTCGTGCCACGGTGAGCGCGATGCGGCACGACTCCTTCATCACGTCGCCCAGGTGGCCGGTCAGTTCCAGCGAGCCCTCCCCGGTCTTTTCAGACGTCGGCATGCGCAGCGCGGTCTCAATGAACAGCGTTGAGCCACCTGCATTTAGATTAGAGTTAGACGAGAGAGCACTTTGAATCTGGGATACTATTTATTTTATTTATTTATTTATTTATTTATTTATTTATTTATATTTATTTATTTATTTATTTATTTATTTATTTATTTATTTATTTATTTATTTATTTATCTCACTCAATACATATATATATAACATATAAAAAGGTCAAAATTGAGTAAGGATAACTCACTCAACTACAAAGTTGAATAGAATATTGAAGTAAGGATTAATGTCACTGCTCAAAAAAATTTCAGATTGTAAACTGAAAATATTCAAATATTTTTAGTCCACAGAATAAAGGACAAAATACCTATTAGTTTGCTAATGTAAAAAAACTACAAATTCAATGTAGATTTTAAGAAATTAATTTTCCGTGTGAAAAAGTCACTGATTTGACTCAAAACCACAGCAGTCCCCATTGCTATTTTTCAATACTGAATACAGAATCTAGAATTTTTTCATCAATTTTGGTCCTTTTTTTTTTTTTTTTTTTTTACTACTAAGCCTATTTTTCATACCAATGACATTAACCCTTAACCAGCATATTACATTTTATGAAAGTAACAAAATGCTCTTGGTCCATATGTAACAAAAAGTATGTAAATATAATACGCTATATGTAAAATTATGTAAAGTTGGTTTGCCTATTCACATCAAAATGGATTTTATTGCCACTTAAACTTCATACTGCTAGTTATCTAATTTCATAGCTTTTATACTTTTAAAATACTGTATCCAAGATTATAATTTACATTTACAGTGCAAAATTATCACAAATTAACTTATTTTTTGTGCTAATCATGTACAAACATCAAAATAAAGCCGCCAAGGAGCTAGACTACAGGAGCATGCTATGAATTTTAGTGCTTTAACATACAATCTTCAATGTATAATTTCGTGGAATAAAATTGTAAGTGTATACAACAGAAGTCGATATTCACCCATTGCTGTCCAGGCAAGCCCCATGACGACTCCGGGAGGCGTCACCTCATACATTCGGTCATGAGTGAACACCGGCTTGCCGACATACTCTGTCAAGTTGTCGGACCTGATGTCAAACTTCTGAGACTCCCCTTTCACCAGTTTAAATGCAACTTTACGAATAACCTGTAACACAACAACAACTTCGATTTCACCATCTTAAAGTAGAGGGTCTACCACAAAAAAAAAAGACAGCAAAGAAACGAGTTAGTATTTTCTAAAAAAAAGTTCCAGTGGAATTAAAATAAAAAAAAAATCTATCCCACATCTATGTTCTTAACAATAGGTTCTTTAGGTTCTATAGGTTCTATAGGTTCTTTCAAAAAAAAAAAAAATAATAATAAAAAATCAGAGAGAACGCATCATTTAACGTGAGGCCTTACCTGACAAAGACCCTCGAATATTGAAAAAATACACCGCTAGGTGGTATGTACAAAATATATCCATGTTCTATGGCTCGAGCTTTAACCAAACATGACATGTTCACTCTGACTTTCGATTTTTTTTTCTGTAGAACCTATTTGAGTTGGATTTTTTTTTTAAAATTTCAGTTCCATATGGAGGACTACTTGAACAATTTTTAGAAATTACTAACTCGGTTTTTGTTTTTTGTCAACAGCTGATAGACCCTCTACTTTAAATGCAACTTTACAAATAACCTGCAACACAGCAACAACTTGATCCAAGGCTAAAAAGAAGACAGGACACTTCTACTAACCTTTTCCACGTGTTTCTGCAGATTTCTCACACCACTCTCTCGACAGTAAGATTTGATCAGAGTCTGCAAGGCATCTTCGTGGAGGACAATCTGGAAAATAAATAAAAATTACTTGTTGGTATTTTTTTTACTATGCCCACATCAAAAATTTAAAAGGAGCATGCATATTCATAAGAATTAAAAAAAAAAAAAAAAAAAAAAAAAAAAAAAAAAAGTATCCCCCCTTTCACCTGATTTGGTTGTTTCTGTCTGTACTAAATACTAACAACCATTTTTACCAATATAGAAATCTGAATTGGACTCTTTGACATCACGATGATATCTTCATTTCTTTTCTGTTAGCTGATATTGTAAAAGAGAAAAATTTCAATCTTCATATTGTGGTGTCTTTAACTTACTATGCTTTCTCACTTGTCGGCTACTTACTTTTCACTCGACACTATTAACTTTACTGCATGACTTATGCTACTACTATTCGCCTTTGCATGATAACTGTTTTGTATCAACTATTTTTACTTATAGTTTGATATTTCATGCAATGTTATCTCTGCCAAGTATTTTTATTAGTGAGTGTGTATTCTAATTAAGGAAAATAAACCATTTAGGTTGTGATAATCTTATTAAAAGAAAAGGATAGGAATAACCAGCAACGCTTTACCGATCGAAAGAGTCACAGCAGGTGGAAATTCTTGCGGTCACAGAGGTTCACTCGAAAGTTTTTACATTTTTGAAACGTTTCGCATCGTGGAGATGCTTCTTCAGTCACAAGATCATTCTACTTCTTCTTGTGACTGAAGAAGAATCTCCACGATGCGAAACGTTTCAAAAATGTAAAAACTTTCGAATGAACCTCTGTGACCGCAAGAATTTCCACCTGCTGTGACTCTTTCGATTGGTAAGGCCTTGCTGAGTGTGTATTCTATGTAAAAAAAAAAAAAAAATGTTGAAGTTTAGACAACATGAAGTGAATCATCAATATAATACAAGGAATGTTAATAATGTGATAACCCCAATTTGGTGTAGACTGGACATGTATAAACATGGGCCATTTCTGAAACGTTTAAGTCTCTATAATAAGCTACCAAGTGACATAAAGTGTATCTACAACCTCAATAAGTTTCATTTGAGTGTTAAAAATTTGTTATTGGATAAGTGTTTCTACAGCGTCAAGAGCTATATGGATCATGATTTTATTTCTGCATGTTAACTTGAATGAATATTGTCAATTGACGTATCCTATTAAACCTCAACAAAAGTCTAACTTTTTCCCCGCTTTAAAAGAGTAAAAGAGTTGCGAGTCGTCTTGACTCCCCCTCCCCCCTTCCCCCCTGTTAATGCTAGGATTTAGAAAACTTACACCCACATGCATATCTTTTGTCAAAATTGTTATCGATGTTCTCCCTGCTTTTTTACCGATCTGCATTTGTTTTATTTAACTTTTTTACCTATCTGTTTTTTATTTATCAAACTTTTTTACCTATCTGTTTTTATTTTGTCACACTTTTTTACCTATCTGTTTTTGTTTCTTCAAACTTTTTTACCTATCTGTGAAAAAGTGAATTGTTCAGGAGAAGGTTTAAACTGTTTATTTCTTTATTGTTGCGATTATTTAAAAATACACTAAGCTTTTTTTAAAGGTAATATTATTACTTGTTGTTAAGAATTTTTTTTTTTTTCAAATTCCGTAAATTTCTCGCGTAAAAAAATATAATCGGGATTCAAAATTCTGCTCAATAATAAGTTTTATTACTTATTATTACGCGTGTAGATATTAATGAAGTTTACCATACATAATATATAATTTTGGTAATTAAGGAACATTAATAAAACAGTAATTGATGATGCATCAATCGGCATATATAGTTATTGTGAATACGAAAAAGATGCTAATTAATTATTATCCTCGGCATTTTTGGTAAAGAATAAAATTGTAACATAAAAGAATTAAATTTATTTTTGTAATATTTATGAAAGGCCTTGGGAATAGGGAATTTGACTAAATAAAAAATATAATTATACTTTTTACATTCTAAGCAATCATTTAGGATTAAAAATGTATGTATCGATTGTAATTAAGATACTATGCAAACCTTTAATTTCAAAGTCACTACAGTATATTAAAGTTTACATAATTGATTTTTTTTTTTTTTTGCATATTTTATAGCCTACAGATAAATAAAACTCATCAAATTAATAATTATTAATTTATATTAATATCAAACATAATAATATATCAAATTAATAATAAGTATAAATATTATTATATGTTTTGCAACAATTTTTGTATAATATATACAGTAATATAATATAAATGAAACGAAAATTAAATGAAATATTCTTCATGTAGCTTTCGCTGTTCAGTACAAAATATGCTTAGTTTATAAATATTCTGTGGGGCCATAAAATCTTCTGATGTCCAGTTTCTAATTGTTTTAGCAGACAGGCAGAGTGTATTAGTATACATCATTTCACAAACTATAAATTACCACTCTCAGTCCTAAGGAAATACTGCCGTTGTACTTGTTTACGTAGCTTTACAGGGCTACTCAATGTTCTACGTTTTGGTGCAGCTGTAACGACAGAGTCTCGAACAAACACTTTTTTTTGCATATTTGTCAAGTAAATAAAAATAATTATGAATTTTTTCTCTATCCTTTTCACTCACATTAGCACAGAATTTTAATAACTTTTGGGTGTCCTTCTTCTCACTGCATTTACACCCAGCTTTCATTACCACCGCAGGCTTGTTGTCAGGTGAAACAATATAATACCAAGTTGTGTCTTCGTTCCAACATATGGTTTCCCCTGCTGGCGAAGATTTTGGTTTGTGAATTTTTCAAATGAAAGACGTCTAATATTACTTTTAATTTTTGTTAATTTCTTTTTCATTCTCTGTTAACGTTTTAGAATTGTTTACTTCACGATTAATATTTTGCTCTACATGTGCTAAGTCTAATAAGGTAACAAAGGAATTTCAAGTATCAGTACATTAATACATTGTTCTTCAATCGTCAAAACTGACTCGGCTTGTTCAGAGCTCCGACCACTAATGCTTTTGGTCCAATCTCCATGCTGAGAAGCTGTAAAAACAACAAATTGTTACTATTGCGATCATTATTATTACGTAATTCACTCTAATGAATGTAAATATTACTTAGTTAATAATAGAATATAAAATTCTTACCTATTTCAATCCTTATTTGCATGTAGACTCAGAAGAAAAGCAGAAATAAACGTCGCACGAGGTTTGTTTTGGTCTGTCAGCTGATTGTTCCGGATTGTTCTTATTTAATTTAAATTATAAAAAAGCCGCGAAACACTCTGAAATTTTAACAGCTTACGTACGGTGGTGCACTCTATATTTTTCCGCGATAAATTTTTTTTTCTCAAATTGACAGATAGGTAAAAAAGTTTGAAGAAACAAAAACAGATAGGTAAAAAAGTGTGACAAAATAAAAACAGATAGGTAAAAAAGTTTGATAAATAAAAAACAGATAGGTAAAAAAGTAAAATAAAACAAATGCAGATCGGTAAAAAAGCAGGGAGAACATCGTTATGCTTCTTTAAGGGTAAGGTAACGCCACCAATGTTAAAAAAAATCCCTCTCACAAAAATTCTGAAAAAAATTTAAAATGTTCTCCTCTATACCCCCTATCAGTACCTAAAATATCAGGTATACAAATACGATCTAGTTTTTGAGTTATAAATTTTTAAAGTTGACTACTTTAACATGGAGAAATGAAACTCCCATGTTAAATTGGTCAACTTTAAAAATTCATAACTCAAAAACTAGATCGTATTTGTATACCTGATATTTTAGCTACTGATAGGGGGTGTAGAGGAGAACATTTTAAATTTTTTTCAGAATTTTTGTGAGAGGGATTTTTTTTAACATTGGTGGCGTTACCTTACCCTTAAGGTAAAAAATGTCATAATACATTTTGAATGCCAACAGTTAAGTTTAAGAAGAAAATCCAAAGGCATGTTCGTTTGTTGAGCTAGTACATTTGAAATATTTGATCCTGGACCTGACATTCCACGTACCTGATCCTCAGTGAGTCCTGCGTCCTTGCGTGCCTGAGGGACGAGGTACTGCTGGGCGATGGCCACCTTCTCCTCTGCGACGTAGCCGGACACGTCAATCATCTCCATGCGGTCTCGCAGCGGCTCGGGAATGGTGTCGAGAACATTGGCCGTGCAGATGAACAGCACCTGACACAAGCAAGCGTTAGATTTAAAGTAGAGTGAGCGAGTTCATTTTTTTTAATATTTTATTTTTTAAAAATAGTTTAAGCTGCCCTCTATTGAGAAATGAAAACCAAAAAATTCCATCTCAAATAGTTTCACCACAAAAAATTCCCAAAGTTGGTGTTTCGGAGGCCTTTAACGTGCAGCCTTATGGAACATAAAACCGCATTTTACTCTAACTTTTTCTGAACTATGGTACCATTTAAAAAATACTTATGTAATCTATGATGAATTCTTTAATGAATTTTCAAATAAAAATTTTTTTTTACGGGGTCGTTTTCTTGGAAAAAAAATCATGAAAATCCTTATGGGAATTAACCCGCAAAAACTTAAAGATTTTTTTCCGAAAAAACGGCTCCGTAAATTTTTTTTTTATTTAAAAATCCATTAAAGAATTCATCATAGATTACGTAGGTATTTTTTAAATGGCAGCATAGTTCAGAAAATGTTGGAGTAAAACGCGGTTTTATGTTCCATAAGGCTGCACGTCAAAGGCCTCCGAAACACCAACTTTGGGAATTTTTTGTGGTGAAACTATTTGAGATGGAATTTTTTGGTTTTCATTTCTCAATAGAGGGCAGCTTAAACTATTTTTATAAAATCAAATATTAAAATAAAATGCAATCGCTCACTCTACTTAAATGGAGTCACCACCAGAAGAGCTAACTGAAGTTTACGGTAGTTTCAGTAATTGAGTGGTAGCTTATTTATAAATGTTTAAAAGGCTACATTTTTTATTGAACAGCGGATTTTCAAGACATTCTAAAACATTTTTTTCCCTTACCCGCTGTTCAATTAGCGTCTATGCACTTGTGCAACGAATATTTGGAAAAGACAGAGTTCTATCCTCAACATTGCCAAATATTTCGAGTGGTGGGGGGAGCAAATATGTAGGATTTTGCTTTTGGAATATAAAAACTTAGCCAAAAATCTTTTGATATATGTACATACACCAAAGTTTTTCAATTAGTTACACAACTTGAGTACCATATTTTCTTTGCTTATGTTCTTAAATAAACACGTATTGTAACTTGGGTTATTTAGAAATACATTTTTTTATATATAATTTTATTAATATTTTTTTTAACCCTTCACAGTCATATCAATGAGTTAGTTAAAAGATTGGTAATAAAATTGCACAGTATGTATTTTATTGCTAATTAAAAATTAAAGCAAACTCTTGGATAGCTACAAGGCATAGATCTAGAATTTCTACTGAAACAATTTTTCATGCACTCAACTGTCATTTAAATCTCAGGTTTTACCTTAGACAGGTCTACTGCGACGTCCAGGTAGTGGTCGAGGAAGTTTGCGTTCTGCTCAGGGTCCAGCAACTCCAACAGGGCGGAGGAAGGGTCTCCCTGGTAGCCCCTGTGACAGACAATGGATGACCTCTTTTTTTTTTGCAGAAATGGATAGAGGGTGCACAGTTATGCTTATCGGATTTTTTTTTTTTTCAGTCCAGGAACTATTTTTAAAAATTATTGAAAGTACAGAGAAAGTCACTAGATGATGCCTCTAGACACCTCTCTTAATAAAACTGATAGGACAAAAAAGGGGCGTGGGTTCAAACCCGACTTCGGTAAAACTTTTTAGCAATACTTCCTAGGCTTTAAAAAATCTGGAAAAAAATCAGATCATAACTTCGCATCCTCTATCCATTTTTGCAATAAAAATTTTTGAAATACCATATTTCAAAGTCAATCCCGAGCCCCCTCTCATAGCTCCGACGTCACTGACCTGCCAATCTTGTCGACCTCGTCTATCAACACCAGGGGGTTCTCCGTCTTGGTCTTCTTGAGGCACTGGATGATCTTGCCAGGCATGGCCCCCACGTACGTCCGCCTGTGTCCCTTGATCTCAGCAACGTCCGTCATCCCGCCAACACTGAACCGGAAGTACTGGGAACAACATGTGAAAGTTTTAGGGATTATTTGGTGTTGGTTAGTTACCAACGGCAGAACTTGTTTTTCAACATTATTCACAGTGCTCTCTGGGGCTCCTAATACCCGGTCTGCACGCCAGACAATTAAGTACCATTACTAAGAGAGGTCCGTATGTACACAACATTCCATGGTACTAATCACCCCAGCTGAGTATAGACAGCCACAAGCTGCATTCCTCCTACCAACTCCATCATTTAGTAGTCAGTCACAATTATCCCATACAGTAATTATTGTTTATATTCTGTATGAATCTGATAGTATTACAAAGAAGAAAAACAAAAAAGGAGAAAGAACTCATTTTTAAGTATTTCCCCTTTACAAGTTTTCAAAAAAAAAAACAAATACTGTAAAATATTTACAGTATTTAGCAGGAAAACCTGTTTTTATCAGCTCTGATAGGTAAGGAGTAGGTAAATAGTGGAGAAAACTACACATATTTAATGGGACCATGCTGTGGACTGTGGAGTCATTCAAAAGAGCTGACGATCACCAAACAATGCACTAATAGTACCAAAGAAGAGAAACTTTGCTGAACTCACCTCTCTGTTAAGTGCTCTGGCGATGGATTTTGCTATACTGGTCTTGCCGACACCTGGAGGTCCGTAGAAGCAGAGGATCTTGCCTTGGGTTGTCCCCTTGAGCTGGCTAACAGCAATGAACTCTGTAACAACAATAGAGAGCTTAGAAAATAATAATTTAACTGTCTGAATTAATATTACCATGCAACATCACTGTACTACCTGCAGTAAAATATTATAATTACAGTATATAGAAAATAATCACTCTTTTACATAAGTATTTTATTTACTAATAGCCTCATTGTAATTTAAATTAAAAGCTTGTCAATTTTCATATACTGTACGTACATAATTTTACCTTAATTACAGTTACAGTTTAAAACAATCCAACAAGTTAGAACATACCACAAAATTAAAATTCTAATACAAAATTCGAAATTAAATAAAAATTGATTTCAAATTAAAGTAAAGAATTTTTGTGTCTATGTATACGTACAATGAAAAGCATTAAATGTGTACAGTTAAAAATTGTTAATACGTAAAGTCAAGGGACACAGGAAATTAGATTTACATTATATCAAGTTTTTCCTATACCCGTAATGCTAATTATTTTTGAAGGGATCGCAATCTCCCTTACTCAAAATTGAGTTTTACCTAACAACAAGTTGCATAATATCGACTGTACTGTATATTGTCCCTCAATAATGTGCCTACTACGATCAATTGCAAAGATTAGCTGTCAGCTATAACAGGCGAGTGCAATAAGGAGTTTTATGCTACACTTCTTAACAGCTCATAATTGCACTCCCTTGATATGGTAAACAGCTATAATTAGTTCATTGTAAACAAATGTGGTAGGCAAATAGCTTTATAAGCTCTTTATCGTTTCCCTCTGTTTCTAGCCCACACCCACCAAGCACTCTCTTCTTGACGTCCTCCATGCCGTAATGGTCCTCGTCCAGAATGGCGGAGGCTGCGTCCAAACTCAGAGTCTCTTCACTTGTCACGCCCCACGGTAGAGTCGTCAGCCAGTCCAGGTAGTTGCGAGTCACACTGCAAAGTTCAACATCAGAGTTGCTTCTATGTCAAGTTATGGACAATTAATACTTCTGGCCTGGTGTTCTCTTTTCTTTTGAATGCAAATAGTTGGATTTATGTTATGTGTATCAATGACAAAAAAGCACGAGAACATATTAATATTTAACATTAAAATACCGCCATCAGTTGGATTATTACATCTAGTCCTAATTGACTTCAAACACTTAAATATCAATACTTTATCGGTCATGTATTGTTATCAAAGACCTAGGTTATATTTGGTTTATAGTTTTTAAAATCTTAATTATTTGAAATAAAATGGCTAAAATGCTAGAACAATGGCATAAAAAATTAAGAAGATACATACGTATTTGTTTAATGGAGGATGGAGGGAAAATTAGTAAGTAAAGAGCAGCATAAAAACTGATCAAAATTACTACGTTATGTTTTATGGTACATTCTTCACTTCTGAAAAGTTCCCTTCTGAAGCCTTTTAATCACCATGCCCTGTGTTATTTTTACAGGGCATGGTGATTAACAAGGCTGCAGAAGAGAAATTTTTAGAGGCGAGGAGTGTACATTTACTCACTTAAATTCTGATGAATGACTTTCTAGGAATCCCAATTTGTTTAATTCTTCATCAATAACTTCCATTATAGCTTTTGGAACTTGCTTCTCCTGAAAATAAAGAACTTTAGAATCTTATTCAATGAAATTATCCTCCGGTGCTCACTTTGATCCTCTGCCTGAACTTCTCCTCGACTGCGTCCTTGTCGTCCTTCTCAAGGCCGAGCTCCTTCTTGATGACCTTGAGCTGCTCCTGAAGGATGTACTTGCGGTGCTGCTGCTTGACCTTCTCCTCCACCTCGCGACCAATCTTCTGCTGCAGCTTGCTCAGCTCAAACTCCTTCTTTAGCAGAGAAAGAGACAGCAGCAGCCGCTTTGGGATCTGAAAAAGACGTCACTTTAGATTGTAAGGTATCTGAATTTTCAATATTGTATATTTTTAACATGCTTCAGATTTTACAGGATATAGAAACTGCATGATTATGATAGAGAGAAAGAAACAAGTTTATAATAAAACTTTTGAATTGTATAGATAAAATCAGGCTTCACTGTGATTCACAATCCTTTTTTAAGTTTTTGTCATCTGTACAGAGTGGGACAAAATAATTGGTGCAGCGCTTCATTCTGTCTCACTAAACTTGACTGTGATTATACATTGCAAAAAGTTTTATTTTTAATGTTGAATAAAATTTACTGCCAATAAAGGAGGTACCACAACAGCAAATTGCAATTTATTATTTTTATAATAATTCTCTAGATACAAATACAGTACAGTCTTTTAAGCTTTAGTTAAATTTACACTCAGAAGTTATGTGTTTGTGCTAATTTATGCTTTATAAATATTTGACAAGAATAAAAGCAGTAAAAAAAGTGCAATTTTTAGGATAAATCTAAGGCTTGAAAGACTGTACACCGGTAATAACTGTATACATACACTTCCTCTTACTGTATGACATTAAAAGATCTGTTCGTAAATGCATAATCAATTCATGAATCAATAATGAGATGAACCTTCTTTACAGGTAACATAAGGAAAATCTTATAACTGATCATCATCTGATTGCATATTTACATTGTATTACCAATATCAAGTTGTTTTCTCAAAAGGTATAGAATTGACATTGGTAAAATATGAATTTTCTACCGACTTGACATCAGCAATATAGCTGCTACCACGACACTATATATCCACGAGACTTGTCAACTCACGTCCATTTCTTCGAGCACCGCCTGCAGCTCTGCTGGGTCTGCCCCGGTCAACGAGGCCCCGAGGTCGGAGAGGTAGACGGGGTTGTCGACGACCCTCTGTCCCTGGTGCAGCATCTGCTGGAGAGACTCTCGGTACAACGGGTTCATGTTGATGATGTCGCGGATCGTCTTGATGACCTCCTGGGTCGTCGCCTGTTGCAGTCACACGTCAGACAAGAGCGGAGGGAGAGCAGGGTGATAACGTACCTTGACCTCTTCAGTCTGCTTAAACTTATTGTGCATAACATTCTCTACTTCAACCATCAAAATATTTTGTGCTTCTGGAATTATTGTGTTATCTGTTGCATCTCTGTTGAAAAAAAAAAAAATAGCACAGAAAATTATTATTTTTTATTATCATTATATTATTTCACCCAATGTACACATAGTATTACAAGAAATGTGGTGGGGATAGCAAGCAAGGCATTGAAAGTACCATATCACAAAGTGGCTGCTAACCTACAAAATTCTAACTAATGCTAGTAAAGAGCTAGAGTCAAAAATTACTAACTAACTATTTTTATTGTTAACGTTGTTATTACCTTATTACCTATGTATTTTATAACTACAGAAGTTCAAAGTTTAAAGAAAATTTTATTTTTGTTTTCTGCTTTTAATTAAACATAATTTTAAGTATTTAAAAACTACAACTTATCTTTTTAAGTGACTTTCAACAATTGTAAGCTAATTGCTATGTTACAACTTTAATAAGATAATTGCTATGTCACAAAAAAAAAAAAAAAAAAAAATGTGAAGTTTCAAAAACTGTTAGCTTTTCTTTCTTAATTACTGTAAGACTTAACATTTAAATGTTTGAAATTTAATTCGAAATGACCTGCTATTTAATAACATGTTGAACAAAAAGCTTTTTTTTTTTTTTTTTTTAGCAGTAATACATTGCTGGGTGGCTAAGGATTACAAATGTTTTCAGATTTTTTGGAGAAGTATTGCACACCTTTCTTTTCACTTTAAAAGATACGTACGAGTTATCTTGATTCCCCCCCCCCCCTCCTTGGTAATGCTGGGGTTAATATATCGATGGTGTTCCGTCAAAATGGACTAACTCATTTTATCATGACTGTGTTCTCAAAAACGACTAACTCGTTTTATCGCAAGCCGAGATAGACGCTTTTGCACTATGGGTATCCAGGTATACATTTTTTTATACCTGGAAACCCATAGTTCAAAAGCAACCATCTCGGCTCGCGATAAAACGAGTTAGTCGTTTTTGAGAAAAAGCGATAAAATGAGTTAGACTATTCTGACGGAACACCATCAATATGATCAGTTTAAGTCTATACGATCTACTGTACCAATGACATTACACATCCCCTTCCTATGGGGTTGAATTGAAGGACAAAAGAGAAAGTTTGTGATGTCAGGCAAACAGTAGGCCGTACAGACTTTATCAACAACATTAAGCTCCAACTCACGTGAGTGGCACGGCAGGCTCACTGGTGGAGGTCACCTTCTCGTCAAGGTTCTTCTTCTTCTTGCGCCTCGGACGTCGCCTCTTATCTCCATCTGACTCGTCTACGACAGTCGTCATCGAGGTTTTTAGCAGAGGGAAATTGAGCGTCATCTCTGAGACAGAACACGCAGCTGCCACTTTATCAGGTCAATAAACACAGATTGCACCCAAGAAACAATGGGGGGCATTCACAAAGCACTTTAGCCCCAAGTTTTATCCCTGGTACTAAACATAGTGCTAAACCAGGGGCTAACCATGTTAAGCTCCTAGTTTAGCACCATGTTTAGTACCAGGGATAAAACTTGGGGCTAAAGATGGGGTTAAAGTGCTTTGTGAATGCCCCCCAATGTGTATGTAGCAAGAGTACATTGTCCCTCGTATGGAATAATGAGCTACAGTATTTGCCTACAACAATCTCGTTGCAATAATAAGCTACTGTATCTGCTATTTCAGGTGAACGCAATTATGAGCTTTATTTTATACCGATTTACAGCTCATAATTGCGCTCACCTGAAATAGCAGAGAGCTCATTATTATGGATGAGAGACAATATTTCTAATTTTTCCCTTCCCCTCCCTTTTTTTTTTTTTTTTTAAGAAGAAATAGACATAAAATTCAATATAATTATTAAAATACTGTTTAATACAATTAATTTTATAATTTCAAGAATAGCATCAATTTTGCATCATATTTTCGACATAAGGTACAAACTTGGGTAACATAATTGCTACTCTATGCAGTATCTTACATTACCCATAAGAACAAAATATCAGTTACTGTATTATATATAGTATCGACAGGGGCATAAGGAAATTCTAAATTGTTAGTGCTTGAAACTTTTAGTTACAGAAATGTTGCAACTATTATACAAGTCAATGTATCTGTGAGTCGCTTCACCGATCTGACCGGATCTTATCTCTCTCGAACACAATACATTGTGTTGCTGCCAATGTGATATTTTTATAAGCATAACATAAATATGTTATCATACATGTTTAGGATTTAGAAGATCCTTACGCCTCCGTCGGTACATGAAGTTCCTCAGAACATAAGAACGGTGTATTTAGAACAATACCGGTATAGTACAAATTCTAAATTTATTCCATTTCAAGTCTTATACAGTAAAATTCTAATTAGACACCAGTCCCACTTGACAATGAAAACTCCCTCTGCATTTTAATTAAAACTTTAAGAAATGAACATGTGATATCAGACCTTCTGGCGCCTCGGTGAGGTCCTCGAAGATCTGTCCCAGAATGCGGATGCGCCGGTGAGCCATCACGACAAGCCGCAGCTTGTCTCCGAGGTCCTGCATCTCGTGGATCTGAACGAACGTACCGACGGGATGAAGATCCTCCAGGCTCGGCACCACTTCCGCCTCCAGCCTGCAAGAAGCAGCTGTTAAGAGTTCCCTTCAGCTGGCAAGCAAGTACCGAGCAAGGATCTTGTATATAATCTCTGGATAGGTGGGGGCGCTGTCGCCAGTGAGGCACGGTCGTGAGGAGGAAGTGGGTAGCGGTTACAATACTAAACAATGGGATGTCCGCCATCTTACGTTGGGGAATTTCCATACAGTTTACAATGCAGATGGTTGAGCTCAGTAGCCATAATATGATGGAGATTTGCCTCAACAGCTCTAATGCTATTGGTACAGGGGTATCCTCTCCAAAGTTTATGTAAAAATCCTTGGCATTGACTTACTCTTCATTCTTCTTGAGGAATACGCCTGCGTATGGCTGGTTCAGTTTAACCTTTCTTCTCAATAAATCAATCAGCGATGGATTTGATACCTGCAAGAGAACAAAACAACTAATTAATGAGTACACAATGACTTTACCAAGGGAGATGTTGTTTGACTTCCAGTATCTAATACAATAATTATATGTACTGTACTGCATCTTTTAATGGGAAGCTATGACCTGCTGATTTGGTCGCCATATTCTAACTGGAGGATATTTGTATGTTTAAGATCAGCGGATTTTTACACTATTGCGCAACAATTTTACGCAGATTTCCCGCTCCAAAATCAGAATACAAGTACCGCAAAATTTTTTAGAGTCTCTTTACTTAAACTGAGCTGGGGTTGCAAATAATATTTTAATAGTGGCAAATGTAAAAGGTTAGTGACAATACGTGATTTTAAATTCGGAAACAGAACTTGTGTTAAGAATTAACAATTTGCGATCGAAAAATTGCTCCGTATAGGATCTTACGTGCACCCAGTCTTTTCTTGTAAGTAAATGTTAGGACAAAGGTTGCATGACGTCGTCATCACAGCTTCCTATTACATTTATATTCATCAAACTCTGAATTGTGCTTAATATTTCATGTTCTATAACTCTTTTATTGTTTTTGTGTCTATAGTTCTACATATGTATGTTTCTGATCTACAGTATGTCTGTTTACCTAGATTTTATCAAAATATGTGTATTTATGTCTAATTGTACCCTATCTGTACACTATTTGTGTTTAATAAAATAAAATCTTTAAAGGAGATTCTTCTAAAACAACTTCAAGCATTCTTTTTGGTGTGTGTTTACTTGCTGCTTACAGAACACTGCAATACAGAACTACAGTACAGTCTTTCAAACGTTAGAATACCCCTGTCAATCATCTTCGGCGTAGTGATTTGTATTCTTCCGACCCATGTTGCCAACAAAATACAAAAAAAATAGTTCTTTCACTAGAAAAATAAAGTAGCTGAAAATAAATCAAAGACACTCGATACCTGTTGCATAATAATTGCTAAATTATTGAAACTTCTTTGCAATATTATCTGTCTCGACTTATGTGAAAATCTTCGTAAAATATGAACATATATTTCTGTCCACTAGCTCTATTGAAAATTTTTTTGTGTTGGCTGCCATTTTTTACAGCTGTTGCAGTTGATTGACAGGTCATCCATGAACTTTTTTCCATGGGTATTCTAACGTTTGAAAGACTGTATACATCTCTAAAGTCTTTGAATTATGAATTATTCATGTACTGTATTTAAAGTCTAATAAATTTCCAAAGATTCATAACAGCGACTGGACAGAAACAGTGTTTGATTCATCGTTCGTAGTACATAAAAGTTAATTTAAATTGCGTTTTCCCTATTTAAATACATCAGTGCAGTATATGATATCTTTTGCAGACAAAATATATATGATACAGTATATAGACATGGTATCTAAATTAGACACAACCACGACAATATTTGGGCTCTCATCAACCCCCTTCCCCCCCTCCCTTTGGATCAGTAACTGCCAAGTTAAATTTGAGGAGGGAGAGGAAGGCCTTCATAAACGCAGAGTAAAAAATTAAAATTGCTGTTGTGTATGTATACAGTATCAACAGTATGTACATGCAGTGGTATGACTTAATTGAGATTCTTAGGTAAAGTTGTTCTCTTACGTACCTCTATCATCTTAATAAAGCGAGGAAACACTGGGTTTCTGGTCACAGCAATCACAGGCACATTTGGCCAAACTTCAGGCACTACGATAGTGGCAGGTAGAGAATGGTGAGATGGATAAGTTTGCTCGTCTTCAATGCCACTGTCTGATTCTGCAGCTGCCTCCGCCTCGTTACCTCCGTTATTTGAAGGCGGTTTGGAGCTGAAGGCTCGCACAAACATCCATGTTTTAGAATCAACTTTCTGCTGTAGTAACGTCCTGTTAACGAGAAGCTGCGATGCTTCTCGACATGTTACATTTTGTGATAATAATGTGAATGATCTGCTAGGTCGAGTTCGGTATGCTCTTACATAATGTGGCAAACCGGACCTTAGGCCAATAACACTGTTAAATTTTAATAATCCGTTAAACATGATTATATTCTGTAATTTTGTCGTAGTTTTTAATAAAGTCCAAGTAAATATTAAGAGATGATAAAAACTTATGTAACTTTTTTATCGATTGCCGGTCTAAGGACCAAATAAAGTGATCACATGCCTGAAGAGATTAATTTCTAAAACTCACAAATATTTAACTTCATTTTTAAGTATGTATAACATGAAGAATTTATTTAATGTTCAAG
This sequence comes from Siphlonurus alternatus, assembly GCA_949825025.1. Lineage (NCBI taxonomy): Eukaryota > Metazoa > Arthropoda > Insecta > Ephemeroptera > Siphlonuridae > Siphlonurus > Siphlonurus alternatus. The sequence continues at coordinate 44,822,249 of OX463781.1, forward strand.
TGTTAAAAAATTAGATATTAATGTCTTAATTTAAATAATTTAAATTTCAATCTAAAGGCAAAATAAATTTTCATTACATCACTTTTTGTAAACAGCTGACCGAGACGAGACGATTTCATCGTTCATCGCAGGAATGGTATCAACTCCTCCTCTGTCTGCGCATGCGCGAATTTCTCGGCGCACACAGTTTGAAACATATAGCAGCATCAAATATCTCGGTTTTTTAAAGGATTTTTGATATTATTATATCTACAGAAATCACAAATTACAGATTTTTCAATTTTACTGTATTGTGGTATTATCTCGGTTTACAAAATACTTGTAAATGAAGCATTCCACAGATTTATTTGCAGCAAGAGTGAATTTAAAGTTTATATTAATAAATTGATATATTATATATTACTCTGCACGCAAGCTAGAGCCGGGGATATATTATATAGCGTGGAATTTCTAAAATTCAACACTTGTCTTATTAGTACTTTGAATTTTAATGATCATATTGAGTCCATGTCAAAAAAAATTGGTAAAAAAATTGGGTATTTAAGTAGAATCTCGGGATTCCTGAGCGTTTGGTGTAAAAATTTGGTATATATAAAACTATATATAATTGCTCGATCCTCATTTTGAATACTGTGCATCTTTGTTTTTTAATACGAGCAAAAGAAATATCAAATTATTACAAAGACTTCAAAACAGAGCGATGAAAATTATATTGGGTTGTAATAAAAGAACTCATACTATATTGTTGTTGGAAATTCTGCAATGGTTGAGTGTAAAACAAAGATCATATGCATTAAAAGTAGTTATTTTTTTATGATATTATTCATGATAAATTTCCTAAGCATTTTAAAAGTGAAATTGTTAAAAATAGTGAGATGCATACTTATAATACAAGAGGATGTAACAATTTTTTCAGAAAATGTGTCAATAAACAAAGATCAGATGGATCAAACTGTGGGAAAAAATTGTTCAATGAACTACCAGATATATAATATAAAAATATGTCATAATAAAAAAATGTTTAAAAGGCTATGTATTATATATGTGAAGGAAAGATTTCCCTATAGCAGTTAATTATATTTTCATTGTGTAAAAGTAATTATTTGTAAAACTATCTTATATGTTAATTGGTATTTTGCTATTTCTGTTTTAATATATTGGTTCGTTCTGTAGGCATAAAAAATTATGAAACAAATTTTTATGTGATATTGTAAAATCAATTAATTAATATGTAACCAACTATTATGAATTTAAATAGCGAAAGCTAAAATAAAGATTATTTCATTTCATTTCATTTATACTTTTAAAAAATTATTATTAATTATTATCAATCTATCCAAACATCAAAGGCTAATTTCATTTTAATGTTTAATAATTATAAATATATATACATAATTCGTGTATATTATATATATATATATTAATTATGTTACACGTACATTTTTATTTTTTCAGCTCAAAAATATTTTATTTATTAAGGGTAAGGTAACGCCACCAATGTTAAAAAAAATCCCTCTCACAAAAATTCTGAAAAAAATTTAAAATGTTCTCCTCTACACCCCCTATCAGTAGCTAAAATATCAGGTATACAAATACGATCTAGTTTTTGAGTTATAAATTTTTAAAGTTGACTACTTTAACATGGAGAAATGAAAATCCCATGTTAAATTAGTCAACTTTAAAAATTCATAACTCAAAAACTAGATCGAATTTGTATACCTGATATATTTTAGCTACTGATAGGGGGTGTAGAGGAGAACATTTTAAATTTTTTTCAGAATTTTTGTGAGAGGGATTTTTTTTAACATTGGTGGCGTTACCTTACCCTTAATGTATACAGTATATATTATACGTATACAACAAAATTTCATAAGAATTTTAGAAGTATATAATATAATATTAAATAGTTAAAAATATAAATAACTATATGCGATTAAAAAAAAATAAACAAATTAATTATGCATTTTAAAATCGTATTTATACCTTTTTTCCTTTTTGTTTTACTGTGGCTATAATATTCAATTTTTTGTATATTATAATATATATTTTATGTTATTATTATTATTATTGATTTTTTTTCAAAAATATATAGCATTTCTTATTATATATATATATAGTATATATATTATGTCCGCGCTCGACTCTGAATCGGACAGAATAATTTTTTTTTCTTATTTCCATCGTTCGAAAGCACTTTATTAAAAAAGCGAACTATAATATATATATAATATATGATATATGTTGGCACCAAATTAAGCCCGAATTCGGGCAAAGCCCGATAAAAATGCGCACATCAGATCTAGCTATAGATAGGTTTGCCCCTATTATAATAGCGATTTGAGCAAAAGCCCGAAAGAAACCAATATTTTTGGGCTTTGCTCATTTAAATTTATCATTTCTAGAAGTACTCAAATCGAAAAAAGCAAACCCTGACGAGAAGTGTTTTGTTTCAGGCTTTGCTCATTTAAATTTGATCATTTCTAGAAGTGCTCAAATCGGAAAAAGCAAACCCCGAAGAGAAGTTTTATTTCCGGGTTTGCTCATGGCATTTAAATTTGATCATTCCCACACTAAAATATTGCTGACTTTAGTTGCTTTTTTTCTAGAATTTTAACTCATTCAAACTGAGAACAGAATATTCTCCAATCTTGATTTTTACGCACAACATATTCAAATTCACTTTAACTAAAACAGTTGGATGACAACCTTTTAACTCCCTACAACTCGAAATAGACAACTCATTACAACACAATGTATCTCAGATTAACGAAAATAAAAATAACACATTATAACCCAATTATAAATGTACTTTCCCACAATGTAAACTAACATAAAATATCCAATATTAACTTTGAAGCATCCAACATAATTAAACTTTGGCAAACAAGGCATTTTTCAAACTTGGAGCAACTCAACACAAAAGAAAAATGTCATTTTAAAATCAAACCAAAGCAACTTCAATTAACTTAACCTCTGAGCCCTCTTTTTCAAAGGATTTTATCTTCTTCTAACTGCAGATTTTAATTTAAAAACAACGTAACCCAATGCATGTCAACAAAAGTGTTAAATGGAGAAATGCAATGTGATATAACAGAATTCAACAAAGTTGGGCATAATTTGTTTCAACATATGACAACACCCTTGCAACAAAACTCAACTATAGTTTGTAGCAATAAGAGACCTTGTTGTTGCCAACAAAAAACAACTCTTTATAACAACACTTAACTAAAAACTTGCCAAAACCACAGCAATGATGGGCTGTCTTCAGTCCAACAAAAAGCAACCCTTTTGCAACAACACTCAACTAAAAATTTGTGAAAACCACAGCAATGATGTGCTGCTGTAATTACAACATAAAGCAACTCTTTTGCAACAACACTCAACTAAAAATTTGCGAAAACCACGGCAATGATGGTTTGTTATTGTGCAACAAAAAGCAACTCTTTTGCAACAACACTCAACTAAAATTTAGCCAAAACCACAGCAATGACGACTGTTTTAGTTACAACAAAAAGCAACTCTTTTGCATCAACACTCATCAAAAAAATTTGCCAAAAACATATATAGCTATGACGGACTTTTTAGTTCTAACAAAAAAAAAAAGAAAACACTTTTGCAACAACACTCAATTAAAAATTTGCAAAAAAAAACACAGCAATGACGATGGGCTGTTTTAGTTCCAGTAAAAAAAAAACCCTTTTGAAACAAAATTATAAAACAAGAATTTTGTAGCAATAATGAGGGACAATTTAATCCATTAAATTGAGGCAATTCACTATTTTACTATATAATATGCAACAATTTGCAAACAATTAAGAGGCTAAAAAAAACTTAAATTTATAAAAATTAAAAAAATGTATAAATAATATATAATTATGTTATTCATTTTATTATGCAACACGATCGAGACACTTAATTAACGACCAACAGTCGGAAATTATTACTCTATAAATATATGTATACATATATGGATTTATTATATAACGACACCATAATTAATTGCGTCAAATATAGATTTAAGAGCCCATATATATTATATATGTATATATATATATATATTATATATGTATATAATATATAGAGGTCAATTAAGGTATACAATTAAGTCGATATCGATATATACAGAGAGAAATAATAATATAATATATAATATTATAATTATAATGTATCGACGCAGCCTCTCGTTTAATAATTTTCATAACACCTTATAGATATCGATGTATAATTAAATTAATTGTTTTTATTTTTATTATCTGTAATTAATTACCACGTGTATAATTTATCCGTGCAAATCGGTGCAATTGCTCTTTAAAATTCCCGCCTTATTTGATGGTGTGATTTTACGATTTTACCTTTTCGGCTGATTTCGGTGTTTTTCGTCTTTTTCCGCGGTATGCGGTTTCCGTCATTCACTTTTTTTTTTATTCAAACGTGAAAAACAATATGGCAGTTGGAACTCGTGTTGGTGAATTGCAGTGAATACTGAATACGATAATTATTATGAGTTCCGTGCAAACGCTTTACGGTGAGTTCAGTGACGTACAGCGTCCCTTTTGTGTGTAATGTAAGCTCTTCATGATTTGAGCTTTCTCTTTTTCATGATTTGAACCCAACTTACCCAAGAATTTCTTTTCACTCAAGAGCGAAAAGTCGGCGTTGAAAAAGACCCAAAGCATATGCATATATATGATTTTTTTGAGGTAATATTTTATGCAAAATTAGTCTTATTTTTAGCCTGATGCCAATTAAAAATTGGTGCAAAATTTATTGTTATATAGAGTCGGTATGCATACATTAAATGTCCTGATTTCAGTATGCACAACTGAAAAATAGGTATGCATACTGTACTGTACAGTATTTGATATGATAAGTATGCATATTCCATTTGCATATTATGCATATGATATGCATACATCATGTATGCATATGATATGCATACATCATGTATGCACAGTGATCTTGTAAAGCTTGGATGTATTTCTCAATGGTCTATATTATATAAAGAATTAACTATTTTCATTCAAAAAGAAAAAAAAAGGCTTCACGGTTCATAGCAGAAAATTAGTGTGATGAAAATTTGTGTTCCGAGCAACACTTGGAAGTTGCTACTGTCTCACGGTGACTGTACCTCACCTTGTGCTCACCCGTGTTTGCAGTACTTCAATTTGTCTGTTGTCGTGTGGAGCCAAATATATTGCACAACCGACCAAGTACGCCTGTAATCACAGCGCTCCTAGCAAGCTGCTGACTCACCGAAGCTGCCAATCCTAACCGTCTCGGCAGAACTTTGCAGGTCAGTTCATTAGGGTTATGTTATGTTGTTAAATATTGTTTGTTAGACACACTACTATAATATAGAGGTCCAATTTACTCCTATATATATGCATATAATGATGCTCTTATTAATCACCATGTAATAAGTTGCTGTTTCAAGTAAAAGTTACATTCCTCCCTTGGGTAAATTTATCTAGTTTTCTACCCAGTGCAGTGATGCACTTGTGTGTGGTTCTTCCAGTAATAAAATGTAAAGGTGTCCGTCCTTACCAAGGCTTTCCACGGTTCCCTCAGTCTCACCTCAGCAAATGCTGGGACGTAGTTTTTATTCGAGTTATTTTTTACAATACAGTAATATACTGAAACTTGACATATAAAGTAATTATTTTTATTCCCCAGCTTTGCAAATTTTTTTTATTTATTTTTTCTGTCCTTACTCCTTACATACTGTACTCCATGCTCACTCTATTTTACTAAAAATTTATATATTTCGTGATATAAGTGTCATATAAATTAACCACCACGAGGTTTTGATGCCATTATGGACCTTTTGTACATAAAGCATAAGGTTAACAATAAAGCATCAAAACCTCATGGCTTATGTAACACTTATATTCTGAGGCGATAATAATTTATGTACTGCAGCTGTGTATTCCGAAGTACAGTACTGTACTGATGTGTGGTGTGACGTGACGACTCTTGTTTGGTCAGATTGCCGATCGTTGGTGATGGTGGGTGGAGACTGGCCGTGCTGGGCAAGGACAATGAGGTGGACAAATCTGTCCCCGCCGCCCTCTTCCCCCCCCCCCCTTCCTCCATTTCCGGACTGGCACGCTGACAATCGAGGGATCTGTTGGTGAGTAACATTTGCATTTAACCTAATAAACAGAATGTTTTATCAAAAATTACTGTAAATAATATAACCCAGAATTATGTGTTTGTGGGGAATAAAAAAAAAAAAAAAAAGGATAAATTAATTGTAGAGTAGAAAGTCTCAAGTCTTAATAATTCATTTCTCTTTTTGACAAAATAAAGTTAAAGAAATATTACACCTTTTTTGAAAATTAAACCTAAATTACTAAATTTTTTTCAATGATGTGCTGATTCCGTCTTGTGCAGTGTCAACAGGTAATGTGAGTGACAATCTCGAGGAGGCGGTGTCTGATGCAGCGTCCAATCTCAGTGACGTCCTCGCTTGATGAGGAAGGAGGAGAGGGAGATGAGAACCCACCAGACAATCTCCCTGCCAACGTGTCTGGCCGCTGCACTCCCAGCATATCAGGCAGGGACGCACCCCCGGCCAGGTGACGGAGGACACAGATGCAGCCAATCGACACTAGGGACAACCACGGTGAGTCCTCGGTCTGTAGTTTTCGTGACTTTATTCCACAATTACTAGGTTCACATGACGATGTTTAATACGTATTCGTTGACCACGGATAATGTTATTCTTATGAGGTGTCGTCAACGGATCCATATTAAAAATCGTCATGTGAACGTAGTGAATGAATAAATTAGAGACCAACTAAAAATAATGATTGTGATTTTTTTTTCTTTTTTTACTTTGAGGGCTATATTATAAATAGTAAATATTATTATAATTGGGAAATTATTTTGTTGGTTGATATACTTATTAATGTTTCATATTATACTCAATGTGAATGTGTCTCGGAGACTGTTTCTGACATTATAAAACCAATATGGCTGCTATTTAATGAAAACTACAACCAGACACAAACTAACTAGTTTTTTCAGTACGTTATGATGGCAGTGTGTCTGGGAAGCTTTTCCTTGGACAAGTACTGACTTGTTGCTACTAAATGTAAACAAGATGGCTGCCATTTAACAGAACCTACTACCAGCCACAAACTAACTTAAATTTGGGTACGTTATGATAGCAAAGTATCTCGGAGGCTCTTCCTCTGTCAAGTACTAACTAGTCGCTACTAATTTTAACCAAAATGGCTGCCATTTAGCGGAACCTTCAACGAGACACAAACTAACTTGCATTTCAGTACGTTATGATGGCAAAGTGTCTCGGAGGCAGTTTCTTTGTTAGGTACTGACTAGTTGCTATTAAATTTAGACAAGATGGCTGCCATTTAGCGGAACCTTCAACTAGACAGAAACTAACTTGCATTTCAGTACGTTATGATGGCAGTATTCTCGGAGGCTGTTTCTTTGTTACGTACTGACTCGTCGCTACTAAATTTAGACAAGATGGCTGCCATTTAGCGGAACTTTCAACGAGACACAAACTCACTTGCATTTCAGTATGTTATGATAGCAGTGTTCTAGGAGGCTGTTTTTTTGTTACGTACTGACTCGTCGCTACTAAATTTAGACAAGATGGCTGCCATTTAGCGGAACCTTCAACTAGACACAAACTTACTTGCATTTCAGTACGTTATGATGGCAAAGTGTCTCGGAGGCAGTTTCTTTGTTAGGTACTGACTAGTTGCTATTAAATTTAGACAAGATGGCTGCCATTTAGCGGAACCTTCAACTAGACAGAAACTAACTTGCATTTCAGTACGTTATGATGGCAAAGTGTCTCGGAGGCAGTTTCTTTGTTAGGTACTGACTAGTTGCTATTAAATTTAGACAAGATGGCTGCCATTTAGCGGAACCTTCAACTAGACACAAACTAACTTGCATTTCAGTACGTTATGATGGCTCAGTATTCTCGGAGGCTGTTTCTTTGTTACGTACTGACTCGTCGCTACTAAATTTAGACAAGATGGCTGCCATTTAGCGGAACTTTCAACTTGACACAAACTAACTTGCATTTCAGTACGTTATGATGGCAAAGTGTTCTCGGAGACTCTTCCTCTGTTAAGTACTGACTCGTCGCTACTAAATTTAACAAGATGGCTGCCATTTAGCGGAACTTTCAACGAGACACAAACTCACTTGCATTTCAGTACGTTATGATGGCAGTGTTCTCGGAGGCTGTTTTTTTGTTACGTACTGACTCGTCGCTACTAAATTTAGACAAGATGGCTGCCATTTAGCGGAACCTTCAACTAGACACAAACTCACCTTCATTTCAGTGCGTTATGGTGGCAAAGTCTCTCGGAGGCTCTTCCTCTGTTAGGTACTGACTTGTCGCTACTAAATTTAACAAGATGGCTGCCATTTAGCAGAACTTTCAACAAGACACAAACTCAATTGCGTTTCAGTATGTTATGATAGCAGTGTTCTCGGAGGCTGTTTCTTTGTTACGTACTGACTCGTCGCTACTAAATTTAGACAAGATGGCTGCCATTTGGCGGAACCTTCAACTTGACACAAACTAACTTGCATTTCAGTAAGTTATGATGGCAGTGTTTCTCAGAGGCTTGGTCAAACACTGACTTGTTGCTACTACATGTAATTAAAATTGCTGTGCCACTTAGCGGAACCTTCTACCAGACACAAAGTTACTTATTTTTTCAGCACATTATGATACAAAGTGTCCCGTAGGTGTCTACTTGATTAAGTTCTGACTTTCCACTACATGAAAGACCAAGATGGCGCCTATTTAACAGAACCTGCTGCTAGTCACAAACAATTTTTTTTTTCTGTACGTTGTCATGGCAATGTGTCTCGGCCATGTGTTATTTCTTCAAGTACTGATTGTCGCCATGTTATGAAACCAAGATGGCGCCTATTTTATAAAAACTGCTGATGGTCATAAACTTGGCTAATGATTTCAAAACTAAAATTAATAACAGTTATTTCCTGCAGAAGCTGCTTCTTGTCATTACAGCATTGATATTAAATTGAAAATACAAGCCATTTTTTTTTAAAACTTTAAAGCAACACATAAATTTAATTTAATTAACAACCCAAATTTTTTTGAAAATGTTTATTTAATGGCCATATATTGCAGTGGTTATTACTGGCTAGCATATTGACATTTTTCGTTCCAGCTATGATGTAGAACCTGATATAAGGATTCTATTGGTTTTTTCAAACACCCACACATTTGTATAATTTACTTATACGACTCATGTTTACATTGCGAGTGTCTAAATTATTTTAAATTTCAACAGGGCATCATGATCGCTGCCAACGAGCCTTCTACCGAATGATGAGTGGTCTGCCAAAAATTCAAGAAGTTCAAGGTTTATCTCAGTAGTTCCAAAGAGCAGTTTTAAATAACAAAGTGAAAACGGGGAACTGGTAAAAGTGTATGAATGGCAGAAAATTTGCTTGTAACTTATTTGAGGAGATTTGGGTCAGATTGGGGAGGGTCCAGTATTGATTCTGGCAGAAAGCTAGTTGTCTTTCATTGTAATTTTGTTGGAATGAGTTGGGTTAGATGGGGGAGGGTTCAGTATTGATTCTGCCAGAAAGGTTGTTGGATTTCGTTGTAATTTTGTTGGAATGAGTTGGGTTAGATGGGGGAGGGTCCAGTATTATTTCTGCCAGAAAGCTAGTTGGATTTCGTTGTAATTTTGTTGAAATGAGTTGGTTCAGAGGGGGGAGGGCCCAGTATAAATTCTGCCAGAAAGCTAGTTAGATTTCGTTATAATTTTGTTGGAAACAGTTGGGTCAGATGGGGGAGGACCCAGGATTTATTTTGCCAGAAGGCTGGTTGGATTTTGTTTCATGAAGTTGAAATGAGTTGGGTCAGATTGGGCAACCCCTGCTACGGCATGGGGAAACTTTTAGTTAGATGTTGTTGTAATCAGTTGTCTGAATGTATGTTGAAATTTGTTATTGCCAGCTGTATTTAATTGAATCATGTCGTGTTAATAAAGGTTGAAATTTGTTGTGATTAATCAGTTGTTTTATGTTTATTTTCATTGTAATCCTTGAGTTACACAATGTTGTATGGAGTTATCCCCATCCAGTTATTTTTAGTTGCTTTAAGAGCAAGTTTATATTGGTTAGCAGAAGTTAAAGCAATCTTAGTTGCCTTGAGTTCTTCAAAGTTACATTGCAGCAACTAAAAGCAACCCTGAAAACGGCCAATTTTGACTTAGATTTAGTTGCTTAGGTGAAATTTAGTTGGAGCAAGATTTTGTTCAACAAAATTTAAGCGTGGGTTTTTAGTGATCTACACAGCAGCAGGCTCCATTTCTACTGTACCAAAAAGTACTGTACGCCCCCAAGGAGAATTCCCATGTTAAATTAGTCAACTTTAAAAATTCATAACTCAAAAACTAGATCGTATTTGTACACCTGATATTTTAACTACTGATAGGGGATGTAGAGGAGAACCTTTTAAATTTCTTTCAGAATTTTTGTGTGAGGGACTTTTTTAACATTGGGTGGCGTTACCTTACCCTTAACCTTCCTCCAATGAGTGAATTGTTTAAATCAATTGACATAAATTACTGTCGCCGTCATAAGTCGGTGCACTCCGACTTTGGAGTGTTGTATAGCTGAGAGCTCAATTGGCGTAGACGATATTAAAAAATACTGGCACACGCAGAATCTTATTCTCTGTAAGAAAATGTTAATTTTATATTTTTGGAGCAAAAATTAAAATTTTGGCGATTTTTTTTATAACGCAAGGTCGGGTAAAATCAACGGTTTTTCCGAGTACCTCAGGTTTAAAAATTCACAGAAAATCAGGAAATTAAGTTATAACAACGAAATTTTTAAAATCAATTGGCCAAATTGTCCTTAACGCAATGATGTAAGTTTAATTTTCATAAATTAATTAGTTAATTTTCAAATAATTAAGAACTAAAAGAAATCGATCTCCTCCCTGGAAAAACATTTTTCCGGAAAATCAAGTACGCCATCTTAAGGCGTACTTAACGTCATCAAACACCCGCTAATAGGGAATAAAATTAATTAAAAATTAACAAAGACTTAAATGAAAAATGTGCTTCCCAAAAAAGTTGACTAATATTAGTATCCTTAAGATGGCGTACTTGATTTTCCGGAAAAATGTTTTTCCAGGGAGGAGATCAATTTCTTAGTTCTTAATTAATTGAAAATTAACTAATTAATTTATGAAAATTAAACTTACATCATTGCGTTAAGGGAAAGGTAACGCCACCAATGTTAAAAAAAATCCCTCTCACAAAAATTCTGAAAAAAATTTAAAATGTTCTCCTCTATACCCCCTATCAGTACCTAAAATATCAGGTATACAAATACGATCTAGTTTTTGAGTTATAAATTTTTAAAGTTGACTACTTTAACATGGAGAAATGAAACTCCCATGTTAAATTGGTCAACTTTAAAAATTCATAACTCAAAAACTAGATCGTATTTGTATACCTGATATTTTAGCTACTGATAGGGGGTGTAGAGGAGAACATTTTAAATTTTTTTCAGAATTTTTGTGAGAGGGATTTTTTTTAACATTGGTGGCGTTACCTTACCCTTAAGGACAATTTGGCCAATTGATTTTAAAAATTTCGTTGTTATGTTATAACTTAATTTCCTGATTTTCTGTGAATTTTTAAACCCGAGGTACTCGGAAAAACCGTTGATTTTACCCAACCTTGCGTTATAAAAAAATTCGCCAAAATTTTAATTTTTGCTCCAAAAATATAAAATTAACATTTTCTTACAGAGAATAAGATTCTGCGTGTGCCAGTATTTTTTAATATCGTCTACGCCAATTGAGCTCTCAGCTACAACACTCCAAAGTCGGAGTGCACCGACTTATGACAGCGACAGTAAGTTCTTAAAGTCTTGTATTAATTGACGGAAAAACAGATCTGAGCCCATGCAGTTGAAGCTGGTAGGTTGAAGGTGAAGCATAGAATGAGAGGGAGAGGTAACCCGTATTCTTTTGTTTTCCCTAAGCCTATCAGTGAGGCATATATATGCTAATTCTTTTTATCCTCGTGCTGCCAAAATTTTTATCAGTCTACCTCGATCAATATACGATGGAGTTTTTTCTCCCTTTTTATCTCTCTCTCTCTCTCTCTCTGACCTTGTTCTTATTTTTGTTTTATTTAATGTATTATTACTTGGTTTTATATGTATTTGTGACCAGTTATGTTAATTAATTTGAGATATTTTTAATTTAATTCATATGGGTGAATGAATACTTTTCAGTGAATGGACTGCTCAGCAATCTTTTTTATTTGCTCCATGGGCCTTCCCACACTAAAATATTGCTGACTTTAGTTGCTTTTTTTCTAGAATTTTAACTCATTCAAACTGAGAACAGAATATTCTCCAATCTTGATTTTTACGCACAACATATTCAAATTCACTTTAACTAAAACAGTTGGATGACAACCTTTTAACTCCCTACAACTCGAAATAGACAACTCATTACAACACAATATATCTCAGATTAACGAAAATAAAAATAACACATTATAACCCAATTATAAATGTACTTTCCCACAATGTAAACTAACATAACACATCCAATATTAACTTTAAAGCATCCAACATAATTAAACTTTGGCAAACAAGGCATTTTTCTAACTTGAAGCAACTCGACACAAAAGAAAAATGTCATTTTAAAATCAATCCAAAGTAACTTCAAATAACTTAACTTCTGAGTCCTCTTCTTCAAAGGATTTTATCTTCTTCTAACTGCAGATTTTAATTTAAAAACAACGTAACCCAATGCATATCAACTAAAGTGTTGAATGGAGAAATACAATGTGATATAACAGAATTCAACAAAGGTAGGGCCATATTTGTTTCAACAAAAGGCAACACTCTTGCAACAAAACTCAACTATAAATTGTAGCAATAGGAGACCATGTCATTGCCAACAAAAAACAACTCTTTTACAACAACACTTAACTAAAAATTCGCCAAAGCCACAGCAATGATGGGATCTTTTAATTCCAACAAAAAGCAACCCTTTTGTAACAACACTCAACTAAAAGTCTGCCAAAACCACAGCAATGATGGATTATTTTAGTTACAACAAAAAGCAACTCTTTTGCAACAACACTCAACTAAAAAATCGCTAAAACCACAGCAATGATGGATTATTTTAGTTACAACAAAAAGCAACTCTTTTGCAACAACACTCAACTAAAAAATTGCCAAAACCACAGCAATGATGGATTATTTTAGTTACAACAAAAAGCAACTCTTTTGCAACAACACTCAACTAAAAATTTGCTAAAACCACAGCAATAATTAATGGACTGGTTTACTTCCAACATAAAAAACTCTTTTGCATCAATACTCAACTAAAAATTCGCCACAACCACAACAATGATCGATGGGCTGTTTTTATATTACAGTTCCAGGTAAAAGAAACCCTTTAAAAAAAAAAAAAACTTAACAAGAAATTTAGCAAGGAGAATGAGATCGAGAGACAATTTAATCCTTTAAATTGTGGTAATTAAAGTAGAGTGAGCGATTCAATTTTTTTGGAATATTTTATTTTCTTAAAATAGTTTAACCTGCCTTCTATTGAGAAATGAAAACCAAAAAATTCCATCTCAAAAAGCTTCACCACAAAAAATTCCCAAAGTTGATGTTTCGGAGGCATTAAACATGCATGCATCCTTATGGAACAGAAAACAGCGTTTTACTCCAACTTCGTCTGAACTATGGAACCAATTAAAAAATACGTACGTAATCTATGATGAATTCTTTAATGGATTTCCATGTAAAAAAAAAAAATTTTACATTGCCGTTTTTCCGAAAAAAAATATTGAAATTTTTGCGGGTTAATTCCCATAAGGATTTTCAATATTTTTTTCCGGAAAAACGGCTCCGTAATTTTTTTTTATTATTATTTGAAAATCCATTAAAAAATTCATCATAGATTACGCACGTATTTTTTAATTGGTACCATAGTTCAGACGAAGTTGGAGTAAAAAGCGGTTTTCTGTTCCATATATTAAGGATGCATGTTAAAGGCCTCCGAAACATCAACTTTGGGATTTTTTTGTGGTGAAGCTATTTGAGATGGAATTTTTTGGTTTTCATTTCTCAATAGAAGACAAGTTAAACTATTTTTAGAAAATAAAATATTCAAAAAATGAAATCGCTCACTCTACTTTAATAACTGTTTAAATTCACTATGTATAATAGATATGGAACAATTTGCAAATAATTAAGATATGCTAAAATTAAAAAATATATATTATATATTTTATATGCAACGGCAGACAGATGGAAAAAAAATATTGTTTTATACATATACCCAGGGACCGCATGGGTATCCCCGCGACACAGTAACACAGTGACACATGGGACATTAGTATTTTTTTTAATATGATTAAATTATGTTATTTTAAAACATTTAATTTAATCCTAAATAAAAATAAATTAATTTGTTAAATATCATTGAATATCCCGCATGCAGGTGTCTCTGGGGGACACACACACGGGGCATTGTCGGAAATTGTAAATATTTATATGTCATCATATATATATATATATATATATATATATATATTGATTAAGCATGAGTCTATTGACTTTTTGAGCACAATTGATCGAGGTTAATTTTTATTATAATTATCCCGATAATCCGAATGTCCTGTAACTGCACCTGGGGGTTAATTATTCATGGGACATAAAATTTCTTCTCATGAAATGATATATATTTTATGCTACTATTATAAGGATATTCTTTTAATATAATATACAATAATGGTTGGATTTTTTTATTTCATAATTAGAAAATTTATACATAAAATTATGCTTTGCTGAATTTTTTCAGATTTTTGGAGTGCAGGAACTAATTTAAAAAATATATATATATTTAAAATATCTGAATTAGGGTGGTACAACCTGATGGGACAACCGTGACGTCATCAACAGCCAATCACAGCAAGCGTATACTATAATTATTCTAATTAGCATTCACTATCCTAAAATTAGTTAATTTTAAATACACGTATATAATTGTCCAGACAAAATTTAAAACCATTTTCTTTGAAATTAAATATATAATAATATTATATAATACCTAAAATGGGGTATCGACCTCAATTTTTTTATTGCAGAAATGGATAGAGGGTGCAAAGTTATGCTACCCTGATTTTTTTTCGATTTTTTAGAGCCCGGGATGTATTTTTAAAAAATATTGAAAGTCCTTTTTGTGACGTCACGCGGCGACAAGTCCTATCTTTTTCTTAAGGAGCCGCGTCTAGTCACGTCACGAAAAAAACTTTCAATAATTTTTTAAAAATAGTTCCCGGACTCTAAAAAATCTGAAAAAATCAAGGTAGCATTTGCTGCACGCTAGCTTTATCTATTTTTGCAATAAAAAAAATTGAGGTCAATACTATACATTGTGTCCCTTCATCATCATATTATTCATATATAGCATATTAATTAGCATGGCACAATAAAACTTAATATATAATATATTATAGTATCTAGTATAGAAAGTTATAACTTTCGATTAGCTTGAAGTAGAGTATGAGCGATTTCATTTTTTGGAATTATTTTTTTTTCTAAAAATAGTTTTACCTGCCTTCTATTGAGAAATATTAAAACCAAAAAATTCCATCTCAACTTCACCAAAAAAAATTCCCAAAGTTGGTGTTTCGGAGGCCTTTAACATATGCATCCCTTATGTACGTGGAACAAAAACCAGCTTTATACTCCAACTTCGTCTACTATAAAGTACCAATTAAAAAATACGTATGTATTGTATTTTGTATTTGTTTTGTATTATGAATTCTTTAATGGATTTACAAATAATTTTATTTATTTACGGAGCCTTTTTTCCGAAAAGGTATATTGAATTTTATGCGGGCTAATTTTCAAAAGGATTTTCAGGATTTTTTTCCGGAAAAATGGCTCCATAAAAAATTGTTTTATTTGAAAATCCATTAAAGAATTCATCAAAGATTTTATATGTATGACGTATTTTTTAATTGGCACCATATTTCAGACGATGTTGTAGTAAAAAGCTCTTCCATAAGCTAGGATGCATGTTAAAGGCCTCCGAAACACTAACTTTTGGAATTTTTTGTGGTGAGGCTATTTGAGATGGAATTTTTTGGTTTTTATTTCTCAATAGAGGGCGAGTTAAATTTTTAGAAAATGAAATTAAAAAAAAAAAAAAATGAAATCGCTTAAGGTGGATCCACATGGCGATTTCCAACCTGCGACGCGAAGCGAATAATGCGCACTTGCTGTAAAATCCATTGGCGGCCGGCCATATTTGGGGATTAAAAAAAAAAAGTATCATAAATTAATGCGATATATTCGCCGCCGCAATGTCGAATTCGCTTCCGCATAGGATTTCACAGCTTGTGTGACAAAATCGCGTCGCATAGCCGCGTTGTCACCATCTGAATTCACCTTTACTCTACTTTAAGCTCCATCCCTCTCTAAAACGAATTATAATATATATGTAATTTTTTTTTTCTTTAAATTTATTTTATATATACTGATATCATTGCATGTTCATTGGAATCTATCGTAATTAAATAATATAAATTATAAAGAGATTATAACCTCACTTTTTTTAAATTTGTCGTTGTTGAAAATTATAAAAATTATAAGCGCAGGTGTGGATCAGCTGGAGGGAAGATCCCCCCCCCCCCAATTTTTGGATTTAACACACATGTGCAACATATATATAATATACAGTATAATAATATATATTATATAAAATCATTTTTTCCCATTCCAATTTTTTTTAACATTGATCTTATGCGGAGGCAGCCCCCCCCCCCCCCCCCGATTTTTTTTCTGAATCCATGCCTGTTTAAGCGTGTGCGTAGGGATTGGAGTAATTAAAATATGGAATTAATTGATGCATGCTATTCTTTGGTGGGATCTATCATATTTATATATATTATAATTATGAGGTGATCGAGTCCCATATATATGATGTATAATATATACTTAAAAATATAGTGCACTAAATTAACTCTTATTAAACAATTATGATAAACTTTATCCACCATAAAACACGATGAATATCACTTGAAAGGTGAAATGATTTCATTTCGTTTAAATTATGCAATTAAAGAATTAAACTATTTTCTGACATAATCTTTTTCAAACATTCCGTGCGCCTTGTAAAAATCTTTCTTATCGTTGCTGATTGGACAAGTTAAAAACTGTAAGCCAATCAAAATTTAGCACCGACCGTTGATCGATAATCGATATGATTTTTTTATTTTCTAATGGCGGCGAAGAAGAAGTGATGTCGGTGCCAAATTTTCGTCGATTTTCGTTAATAACTGCAATTAAATCTGTGTTACGAAGTTTTGTATGATATATTTAATGAAAATATATAACGACCTGTGAGAATAAGGTATGTTTCAGTGTATGTATATTGAGTTCTTGGTTAAAATTGTGTTTTTCTGATCCACGATTTGTTTTGTTATGTCTGATATCTGCAAACGAGTGGACCTCGAGTGGACTATCTGTAATTTTCTTAATATTGAATTTCCAATCGTCAGCATTATTCTATATGGAAATACCGGGCATGTATAATACAATATTGTTTATATATAGCAAAGTTCCCTGGCATATATTAACGAGAAAATTACAGTAATGATGTTCGAAAATAAATTAAATTTTTCCTTCTATGCATAGGTGTCGTTGACTGATTTCAAGTTTTTCAGTTCCCATTTAGCTTAAGGTAGAGATAACGCCAAACAGCTGATCGACGTAATGCCCTTTGATTAACATGTAAACCTTAGCAAATTGACAAAAATTCTGAAATTTTTTGAGAGGCAGATATTAGTGCCTAAAAGCCATAGAACAAATTTCAAAACGATTTAACGAGCCGATTTTTTTTAATTAATTTTTTTAATTTTCAGCATTGGGCTTTCCCATGAAGAGCCAAACTAAAAAATTAATTTAAAAAAATCGGCTCGTTAAATGTTTTTGAAACTTTTGCAATGACTTTTAGGCACTAATATCTGCCTCTACAAAAAATTTCAGAATTTTTGTCAATTTGCTAAGGTTTACATGTTAATCAAAGGGCATTACGTCGATCAGCTGTTCGGCGTTATCTCTACCTTAATAATGTGCATACACCCAGGGGTAAAACGTTGCGCTTTTCCACTATGTGGTTCCCCTGGCTTTGGACCATTGCACTTCCGGTTCATTGACAAAAGCTGTAGCGTCCATCCTGGCTGAGGTTTCCACGTTTCCCTCAGCCGCAGGCAAATGCCGGGATGGATTTGCAAGGCCGTGGCCGCCCTCGTTCCAGAAGAGCCCGCGAAACGCTTAAGTTAGGGTTTCGGAAGGTTCGGGGTTTCAAAATAGTATGTAATTAGTAAATAGAAGTACCCAATAGGGTTTGATTAAAAACTAAAAAAAAAATAATGTGCATACAATAATTTTTATCATAAATAAATTGTCTATTACAATTATTTTAACTCTATATTATAGCAGTATGCATACGGTATGCCATACTGTACAGTATCTAAAATAAGCATGCATACATATTATAATATATATGCTGTATGGCATATCATAATTATAAATATGCAGATGAACGATACAATGGTTTCAAGGTTCTTCTTCTACCTGCATATAATGCAATCCCTATGCCTATATATACAGTACATTTGCCTTGGATTGTAAAAGTGCTGTCACATATGGTCGAAAATTACTACCGGAATCATGCCGTAGCAGTCGCAGATAAACGATAATGTACAAAAGCTTGCTGTATTCATACGGCATGCCATGGCATAAATAATATTTCTGTTGTTTGAAAGCTCTTAAACTTGCAACTAACCTATAAGTGTCATATAAATCCACCTATTTTTAAAATTAAACTTAAATTATTAATTGTGTTCAATGATGTGCTGATTCCGTCTTGTGCAGTGTCAACAGGTAATGTGAGTGACAATCTCGAGGCGGTGTCTCAGACAGCGTCCAATCTCAGTGACGTCCTCGCTTGATGAAGGAAGGAGGAGAAGCGGACCCACCAGACAATCTCTCTGCCAACGTATCTGGCCGCTGCACTCTCAGCATATCAGGCAGGGACGCACCTCCAGTCAGGTGACGGAGGACACAGATGCAGCCATTGGACACTATAGGGATAACCATGGTGAGTCCTCGGCCTGTAGTTTTCTATGGACATTATCCTTCAATAAGTGATTTATAGGTCAACTAAAAATAATGATTGTGATTTATTTTTATTTATTTTTTTATTTTGAGGGCTATGTACTATAAACAGTATTTTTATAATTGGGAAATTAATTTTGTTGGTTGCATTACTAATTTATGTTTCATACTTTACTCAATGTGAAAGTGTCTCGAGGGCTGTTTCTTTCTTACGTACTGACTAGTCGTTATTACATTTAGACAAGATGGCTGCCATTTAGCGGAACCTTCAACTAGACACAAACTCACTTGCATTTCAGTACGTTATGATGGCAAAGTGTCTCGGAGGCAGTTTCTTTGTTACGTACTGACTCGTCGCTACTAAATTTAGACAAGATGGCTGCCATTTAGCGGAACTTTCAACTTGACACAAATTCACTTGCATTTCAGTACGTTATGATGGCAAAGTGTTCTCGGAGACTCTTCCTCTGTTAAGTACTGACTCGTAGCTACTAAATTTAACAAGATGGCTGCCATTTAGCGGAACTTTCAACGAGACACAAACTCACTTGCATTTCAGTATGTTATGATAGCAGTGTTCTAGGAGGCTGTTTTTTTGTTACGTACTGACTCGTCGCTACTAAATTTAGACAAGATGGCTGCCATTTAGCGGAACCTTCAACTAGACACAAACTCACTTTCATTTCAGTGCGTTATGATGGCAAAGTCTTTCGGAGGCTCTTCCTCTGTTAGATACTGAGTTGTCGCTACTAAATTTAACAAGATGGCTGTCAATTGGCGGAACCTTCAACTAGACACAAACTCACTTGCGTTTCAGTATGTTATGATAGCAGTGTTCTCGGAGGCAGTTTCTTTGATACGTACTGACTCGTCGCTACTAAATTTAGACAAGATGGCTGCCATTTGGCGGAACCTTCAACTTGACACAAACTAACTTGCATTTCAGTAAGTTATGATAGCAGTGTTCTAGGAGGCTGTTTTTTTGTTACGTACTGACTCGTCGCTACTAAATTTAGACAAGATGGCTGCCATTTAGCGGAACTTTCAACGTGACACAAACTCACTTGCATTTCAGTATGTTATGATAGCAGTGTTCTAGGAGGCTGTTTTTTTGTTACGTACTGACTCGTCGCTACTAAATTTAGACAAGATGGCTGCCATTTAGCGGAACCTTCAACTAGACACAAACTCACTTTCATTTCAGTGCGTTATGATGGCAAAGTCTTTCGGAGGCTCTTCCTATGTTAGATACTGACTTGTCGCTACTAAATTTAACAAGATGGCTGCCAATTGGCGGAACCTTCAACTAGACACAAACTCACTTGCGTTTCAGTATGTTATGATAGCAGTGTTCTAGGAGGCTGTTTTTTTGTTACGTACTGACTCGTCGCTACTAAATTTAGACAAGATGGCTGCCATTTAGCGGAACCTTCAACTAGACACAAACTCACTTTCATTTCAGTGCGTTATGATGGCAAAGTCTTTCGGAGGCAGTTTCTTTGTTACGTACTGACTCGTCGCTACTAAATTTAGACAAGATGGCTGCCATTTGGCGGAACCTTCAACTTGACACAAACTAACTTGCACTTCAGTAAGTTATGATAGCAGTGTTCTAGGAGGCTGTTTTTTTGTTACGTACTGACTCGTCGCTACTAAATTTAGACAAGATGGCTGCCATTTAGCGGAACTTTCAACGAGACACAAACTCACTTGCATTTCAGTATGTTATGATAGCAGTGTTCTAGGAGGCTGTTTTTTTGTTACGTACTGACTCGTCGCTACTAAATTTAGACAAGATGGCTGCCATTTAGCGGAACCTTCAACTAGACACAAACTCACTTTCATTTCAGTGCGTTATGATGGCAAAGTCTTTCGGAGGCTCTTCCTATGTTAGATACTGACTTGTCGCTACTAAATTTAACAAGATGGCTGCCAATTGGCGGAACCTTCAACTAGACACAAACTCACTTGCGTTTCAGTATGTTATGATAGCAGTGTTCTAGGAGGCTGTTTTTTTGTTACGTACTGACTCGTCGCTACTAAATTTAGACAAGATGGCTGCCATTTAGCGGAACCTTCAACTAGACACAAACTCACTTTCATTTCAGTGCGTTATGATGGCAAAGTCTTTCGGAGGCTCTTCCTCTGTTAGATACTGACTTGTCGCTACTAAATTTAACAAGATGGCTGTCAATTGGCGGAACCTTCAACTAGACACAAACTCACTTGCGTTTCAGTATGTTATGATAGCAGTGTTCTCGGAGGCAGTTTCTTTGATACGTACTGACTCGTCGCTACTAAATTTAGACAAGATGGCTGCCATTTGGCGGAACCTTCAACTTGACACAAACTAACTTGCATTTCAGTAAGTTATGATAGCAGTGTTCTAGGAGGCTGTTTTTTTGTTACGTACTGACTCGTCGCTACTAAATTTAGACAAGATGGCTGCCATTTAGCGGAACTTTCAACGAGACACAAACTCACTTGCATTTCAGTATGTTATGATAGCAGTGTTCTAGGAGGCTGTTTTTTTGTTACGTACTGACTCGTCACTACTAAATTTAGACAAGATGGCTGCCATTTAGCGGAACCTTCAACTAGACACAAACTCACTTTCATTTCAGTGCGTTATGGTGGCAAAGTCTTTCGGAGGCTCTTCCTCTGTTAGATACTGACTTGTCGCTACTAAATTTAACAAGATGGCTGCCATTTAGCGGAACTTTCAACAAGACACAAACTCACTTGCGTTTCAGTATGTTATGATAGCAGTGTTCTCGGAGGCTGTTTCTTTGTTTCGTACTGACTCGTCGCTACAAATTTAGACAAGATGGCTGCCATTTGGCGGAACCTTCAACTTGACACAAACTAACTTGCATTTCAGTAAGTTATGATGGCAGTGTTTCTCAGAGGCTTGGTCAAGCACTGACTTGTTGCTACTACATGTAATTAAAATTGCTGTGCCACTTAGCGGAACCTTCTACCAGACACAAAGTTACTTAGTTTTTTAGCACATTATGATACAAAGTGTCCCGTAGGTGTCTACTTGGTAAAGTTCTGACTTTCCACTACATGAAAGACCAAGATGGCGCCTGTTTAACAGAACCTGCTGCTAGTCACAAAATTTTTTTTTGTTCTGTACGTTTTCATGGCAATGTGTCTCGGCAATGTGTTATTTCTTCAAGTACTGATTGTCGCCATGTTATGAAACCAAGATGGCGCCTATTTTATAAAAACTGCTGATGGTCATAAACTTGGCTAATGATTTCAAAACTGAAATTAATAACAGTTGCTTCCTGCAGAAGTTGCACCTTGTCATTACAGCATTGATATTAAATTGAAAATACAGGCCATTTTTTTTTTTAAATTTAAAGCAACATATAAATTTATTTTAATTAACAACCCAAATTTTTTTGAAAATATTTATTTAATAGCCATATATTGCAGTGGTTATTTCTGGCTAGCATATTGACATCTTTCGTTCCAGCTATGATGTAGAACCTGATATATAGATTCTATTGGTTTTTTCAAACACCCACACATTTGTATAATTTACTTATACGACTCATGTTTACATTGCGAGTGTCTAAATTATTTTAAATTTCAACAGGGTATCATGATCGCTGCCAACGAGCCTTCTACCGAATGATGAGTGGTCTGCCAAAAATTCAAGAAGTTCAAGGTTTATCTCAGTAATTCCAAAGAGCAGTTTTAAATACCAAAGTGAAAACGGGGAACTGGTAAAAGTGTATGAATGGCAGAAAATTTGCTTGTAATTTATTTGAGGAGATTTGGGTCAGATTGGGGAGGGTCCAATATTGATTCTGGCAGAAAGCTAGTTGTCTTTCATTTTAATTTTGTTGGAATGAGTTGGGTTAGATGGGGGAGGGTTCAGTATTGATTCTGCCAGAAAGGTTGTTGGATTTCGTTGTAATTTTGTTGGAATGAGTTCGGTTAGATGAGGGAGGGTCCAGTATTGTTTCTGCCAGAAAGCTAGTTGGATTTCTTTGTAATTGTGTTGAAATGAGTTGGTTCAGATGGGGGAGGGCCCAGTATAAATTCTGCCAGTAAGCTAGTTAGATTTCGTTATAATTTTGTTGGAAACAGTTGGGTCAGATGGGGGAGGACCCAGGATTTATTTTGCCAGAAGGCTGGTTGGATTTTGTTTAAATGAAGTTGAAATGAGTTGGGTCAGATTGGGCAACCCCTGCTACGGCATGGGGAAACTTTTAGTTAGATGTTGTTGTAATCAGTTGTCTGAATGTATGTTGAAATTTGTTATTGCCAGCTGTATTTAATTGAATCATGTCGTGTTAATAAAGGTTGAAATTTGTTGTGAATAATTAGTTGTTTAATGTTTATTTTCATTGTAATCCTCGAGTTACACAATGTTGTATGGAGTTATCCCCATCCAGTTATATTTAGTTGCTTTAAGAGCAAGTTTATATTGGTTAGCAGAAGTTAAAGCAATCTTAGTTGCCTTGAGTTATTCAAAGTTACAGTGCAGCAACTAAAAGCAACCCTGAAAACGGCCAATTTTGACTTGGATTTAGTTGCTTAGGTGAAATTTAGTTGGAGCAAGATTTTGTTCAACAAAATTTAAGCGTGGGTTTATTTGTAAATTCAATTTTGACTATAATATATAATATATATATGTTTGTTATATTGTGCCCATGAAAGAGATAATAAAATAAAATAAATAAAATAATACAGAATTTTGTACCAGTCAAGGTTACATGTTTAACCCTGTCGGCCGCTACAGATCACATACTATTCTTCAAGATAGTAATTAATATTTTTAAAAACAAGATAAACAAAAATAAACAAAAGTTTTAAGACAAATAAAATGAAGTAGATAAGCAAACTAATTCAATATAAGTCAATTATAGCATTTTGAACCTGAAATTAAGGGAAAGATAACGCGAAACATCGATTGTTGTAGTCCCATTTGATTAACATGTAAATAACCTTAGCAACCTCATAATAATTCTGAATTTTTTTGAGAGACAGTTCTTAGCACCAAAAAAATGTAGAAAAAATTTCAAAACAATAGGACGATTCAATTTTTTTAAATTAATTTTTTAAATTTTCAGTATAGGGCTTTACCATGGAGACTTAAACTAATAAATTAATTTAAAAAAATTGGATAGTCCGATTGTTTTGAAATTTTTTCCACATTTTTTTGGTGCTAAGAACTGTCCCTAAAAAAAAATCAGAGTTATTATGAAGTTGCTAACGTTTAAATGTTAATCAAATGTGACTACAACAATCGATGTTTCGCGTTATCTTACCCATCTTATACCCTTAAAGGAAAAAAATATATAAACATAATGTGTGTTTTACCCCTTCCCCTCTCTCCCACTATGTACAATTATAATTTATATTATTTTTTCTACTCATAGGGTAAGCCAAAACTTGTCTTTAAAATTTTCAAATAAGAGAAAACTTCCTAATTTTGATAAAAAAAAATCAAAAATAACTATTTCAATATGTGTCTATTCTTCAGGGTTACAACGTTCTGCATCTTCCTCAGGTGTAGACGAAAAGAGAGACTCCTTCTCATCTTGTAGAAAGCTTGATATCTCATCATCGTCTTCCTCGACTCTCTTGCACGTGGTGGTGTCACGTCTATATTGACGTGGAACTGGTGGCGAACGTGTGTACTGACGTGAAGATGGCGAATTTGTGTAATGAAGTGGGGCCGGTGGCAAACTCTCGTACAACCAGCTACATTTTGCAGACTCAGGAAGGTCCGATCGGGTCACAGTTTCACCTCGCAACATCCTCGATCTGTGAGCCAACTCTGGACTTTTACCTGGCAAAGCAGGAGATGGTATCGTATTATAGTCATAGTTATTACTCAAGACAAATTTTGGTTTAAAATTATCATTTTTAACATAATAATTATAAATATTTGATGAAGTACCATGATGTTCTTTATTACTATTTCCACTTGATTCAATAATCCAAGAATTTTCTTTTTCTTCTTGTTGACTTTCATGAAGATATTTCTTCCAAGAACTTTCTTGAGGTACTGATGGGTAGTGATGGTCATCGAAGGTTTCATAACTGCTCACTTCAGATGCGGTTCTCAGGAATTTATAAGAGGACATTAATTTATGTGGTGGAGAGTTCTCAAGGATGCTCCAGGTCTCTTCCGGTAGGCTGCGCGGTGGATCTGCGCATGACTGTTGTGACACGCCCCCGTACAGCTCGAGGTAGCGAGAGTTTGCTGGAGGTGAGCGGTGAACTGGAGAATGATCCTTCCAGGGGACCTCCGGAGGCCTGTAAGGTAGGAAAATTAAGTCAGATGTTCTCTCAATTGAGAACTCAGAACTCAAGTATTCCACTAATAAAAATCTAGTACATATATGTATTAGATTGGAATGATAAATTATTTTACATTAATTCTGAAAATAATTCAACAATAGAGTATCGACCTCAAAATTTTTAATGCAAAAATGGATAGTTAAATGCCACTCTGATTTTTTTCAGATTTTTTAGAGCTCATGCATGCATGCAGGCTTCATTGCTAAAGAGTTTTGCTGAGGTTGATTTTGAACCCACGCATCTATTAGGTCCTATCCTTTTATTACGAGAGGCGTCTATGCGTAACTTTCTCTGCAATTTCAATCATTTTTTTAATCTAAAAAATCTGAAAAAAATCAGGATAGCATAAACTTGCAACCCTCTATCCATTTCTAAAATAAATAATTTGAGGTCGACATTTCATATATTTTAAGTTTTTTATTATTAGTATTATTTTTATCCTCTAGATAATAATATACCTATTAAAATACTGAAATAATTGAAATAAAAAAACTCTGAAATGTCCCTATCTTATATTATACTATTTTTCTTTTTAATAACAAAAGCATTGTGGAGCGATTCAGCAAATGTTAAAAGCAGCGATTTAAAGGCCCTATAATATCCGGAGGTTTAATGACTTATTTTTTTATCTAAACTAATCATAATATATAGTAAAAACATCGAAATTTGCATGCGCGAAAGTTTAACGCTTGCGAGAGAGAAAATAGTTATTTTGTTAACTTGTACGTAGTAGTTAACACAGCGCATTTCGTGCTCGCTCAAGACGATAGTGGTGGGTGAAGCAGCCGCTGCTATAACAGCTAGGTCACGGGCCTTCCAGCCAATGAGACTCCTGTTAACTGTGACGTCACACCCTGCTATAGTGCGTGGCGCTTATTTATTGTTGCAATAATGAAAAAATATTTTTTTAAATTTTTTCATGATGGGTTATTGAAAAAATACAAAGGTATAAGGTAGAATAAATATAGTACACATGTATTAAGAACTATATGAATGACTTTCGGCTAGTTCCTTTAAGAAGTGTTTTTTAAAAAGAAATTTTTTCCTAAACTAATATGATAATCGCTTAAAAAAAAAAACGCTTCTTAAATCGCTCCATAAAGGCGGATTCAGATGGGGACAACGGCAATGTGACGCGATTTTAACTTAAAAGCTGTGAAATCCTATGCGGCGGTGAATTCGCAGGTAAGCGCGTTAATTACGATGCTCTTTTTCTTTTAATCGCCCAATATGGCCGCCAATGGATGTTACAGCAAGTGCGCGTCACGTCGCATGGTAAAAATCGCCATGTGAATCCGCCTTAACACTTGATTGCTTAATCGCTCCCACTAGCTATTTTGTAATAATAACTTCAGTTCATTTAATGATGTCTATTAAATGGTGACAGTCTCATTTTTTGTGCTGCATTTTTACGACATTTCAACCACACGTTCCAAACCCACGCACCTCGTCCTCGCAGTGTCCATGACTGACCGCTCTCGCCGCAGCTGCGATCTGTGCGGCGTCTCCAGCTCCTCTTCCTCGTCGTCGTGTGTCCGGGCCAGTCGCAGCTTCTTACCGGCAGACAGGTTGGCCTCCGCGTCCCTGAACATCACGATAAGTCCTTTGTCCCGAACGAAGTCCACGTCCAACTCACCCGTACACGGCGACGAAGCGGCGATGGATGTCGTCCTCCGGTCCTTCCTGTTTCCGGAACCTCCGCAGTCTGGCCCCCATCAGGTCATCAGGGTGGGGCAACGAGCCCGTCTTAGGACTGAAACGCAGGGGGAAAGTTTAAACATATAACTTAATAATCATGTCAGCAGTTCCTTAATTAATATTGATTTGAGTCGGTTGCTTTTAAAATGATTTATAATATAATAGAGGCTTCAAGTGATGCGCTTTCGCTGCGCAACTGTTTGTCGCTAAGGTTCATCTTGCACTTGAAAATGAAGCAAAGTGTTTTTTTTTAACTTTTCTCGGTTATAAATCAAGTAAAAAATCTAAATTTTGAATTATCTACTGTATTTTTCAGTTTGGACCAAAGTTTCCATTACGGATCCGTAAAGGAATTTTCCCTGCATGAAAAATCTTATACTTAGTGAAAAAACGAATTCACGTTTTTTTTTACATAGGTTTGGTATAGCGGGTGGGATCACCGAAAAATCAGCTGACTTGAAGCCTCTATTGCTTATTTGGGAAAATCTTTTTGTTATTATTATTATTATTTTTTTACATAATTAACTAAAAAAATTATATTATATCTTTATTATATTGCATTATTCAGCATAAAATTCATCTAAATTTTTATGACTATATATGTATAGCATTATTTATTATGTTATATAATTATGAAAAACCATAAACTGAGATTTTTTTTACAGTACAGTACGTACTGTATAGAAATTGTAATAAGATCATTGATTTGTATTTATTTTCCAGATCAATATTCCAATTTTCTAGCTGTCAGGAATCAAAAAGCTCAGGATATTAATCTTGAGTTTTACAGCACTGATGCTATGACATGTAAACATTGGTGTCTGCCCCAATTGGATAGATCCAATGTTAGAAATGTCTTAACTCGCCAAGCTGTTCACGGCTTCCATCACCTAATCTGTAAATCCTCTGGTTATCATAAAGCTGAACAATCCTGTGTATGTAAATTATGTAATGAATATTGTAGCCAATATCATTTAAATATCTGTAAATCTAGAATTAAACCTATCAGCGATTATGCCAAGGGAGACTTCATATAGTCTATATTTTGAATAGCAATTAAGCAATAAGTTTTTCATTCTATTTATTTTCTATGTCATATTTTGTTTTATATATGTGCTTATAACGCTTATATATATAATTATGATATATTATGATGTAACAGGCTGTTAATATCATCTGTTATTTTATTTTATATTCTTTTATTATTATTTTCTATTATTCTGTAACTATTATATATAGTTTGTATGTGTGTTTTATGTGTTCTATTACAGTGTTAATTTATAATGAATATATATTTATAATACTATGTTGTATGTACACTTTTTGTGTTTAATAAAAGACTAATAATTTATTTTCCACAAACTTGTATTGCAAATAAATTTCAAGTTGAACATTTAACAATTTAAATTTTTGGATTAAATAAAGTATTAATCTAATTTTAATTCAAAATGAATGTAGTTCGGAATTTTAATTTAATTATAATTCAAGATTCATGAAGGAGCATGCTGCATATTATTTTCAATTATACGTGCCTTTCTCATAATCTAATCTGACATGCACATATAGGCAGACGCGGATCCAGGGGGTGGGGCCGGCTACACTACATGAACAATATAGGCATTTTCCCCTCTCCCAATTTTTATTTTAACATTGCGATGGCTTTGTGGAGGCAGCCCCTCCCGAAATTTGGTTCTGGATTCGCGCCTTCACATAGGACAGATCGAGCACCCCGATGTATTTCACCAACACAAAGTACTGACCCCGGGGGCCTGAAGTTGAGCAGCTGCTCCAGGAAGGGGTCCAGGGTCGGGGTCTCCACTCGCTGCGCTGCAGTCTCCCTGACCTTCTCCCTGGCCGGGCTGGGGGCTCTACGCCGCGCGATCTGAGACACCACCATGTTCATGGGCAGCCGTTGTGAGGGCTGCAGCGGGGGTGGGGCCGTCTTCATGGACGTGGGGGTGGGCCTTGAGGGTTGAGGGGCGTGGCTCGCCTCGTCCTCCACACGTGGCGTCGTGGCAGACCGCGACTGTAAGACATGCGTACAAGTGTTTACATTAAAATGATACAGTCCTCAAATTACAAATTAGACAGTCACCAAGTGTTGTTCAAATTTACAATCAAAATTCGCATAAGTTTTCTCCACGCGCGGTGCAGACGTGCGAAATTGCGGTGCAAAAAAAGAAATATAGTCTTTGCTGACGTCAGCAAGGACCTTTATTGCAGCGCAACTTCACACGGTCGCACCGCGCGCGGATAAAAATTTTGAACGAAATAACAATGTTGATTGTAAATTCTAACAACACTTTGTGACTGTCTAATTTTTAATTTGAGGCCTGTATCTCTTTAATATATATGACCATAATACTTCAAATGACAGGGCATTCTTTTTCTAAACATATAACAGAAAGATGTAAGAACGCTATCACTGTAATGTACACTATCTCAGGTCTGTCTGGTCTATCCGTCAAAACAGGGCTCAAACTATTCAATTTAAAAGTCGCCCCTGTGGCTACTTATGGTATTGAAATTGTATGGCCTCATTTATCTGTATCCGATTTTGATAAATTAGAATCAGTAAAAGCCATGTTTGTTAAAAGACTACTGTGTCTGTCAAAATTTACCGAAACTAGACTGGCCTATAAACTGATAGATTCCAATTATTATTTTATTACAGAAATCAAAGAAATGTTTAAACTTCCAACGACAGATCAATATTCCAATTTTATAGCTGTCAGGAATCAAAAAGCTCAGGATATTAATCCTGAGTTTTACAGCACTGATGCTATGATATGTAAACATTGGTGTCTGCCCCAATTGGATAGATCCAATGTTAGAAATGTCTTAACTCGCCAAGCTGTTCACGGCTTCCACCATCTAATTTGTAAATCCTCTGGTTATCATAAAGCTGAACAATCTTGTGTATGTAAATTATGTAATGAATATTGTAGCCATTATCATTTAAATACATGTAAATCTAGAATTAAGCCTATCAGCGATTATGCCAGGGGAGATTTCATATAGTCTATAGATTTTGAATAGCAATGAAGCAATAAGTTTTTCATTCTAACTATTTTCTATGTCATATTTTGTTTTATAAATGTGATTATATATATAATATATTATGATGTAACAGGCTGTTAGTATCATCTGTTATTTTATTTTATATTGTTTTATTATCATTTTCTATTGTTCTATTATTCTGTAACTATTATATATGTTTTGTATGTATGTTTTATGTGTTCTATTGTAATGTTTTTCTATAATGTATGTTTCTAGTGCTGTTAATATGTACATGCACTTTCTGTGTTTAATAAAAGACTAATAATATATGACCATATATTATAAAGTGACAAAATATATGTTGTTTCTTGTAAAAATATCTGAAAGCTAAAATGATTATATTTTTTATACTGCGAATCATAATGGTGTATTTTTTTTTCGAATTCATCGAGGGTATTTGTCAGATAAGGCCCTGAGCGTTTTTTATAAAATTGGAATGTTTTTCTGGACAATCGCTATGATGTTCTTTTCAAACATAAATTGATATATCTTTATCGTACTATTATATATATACTGTCAGTATATATATAATAGTACAATAAAGATATATCAATTATAATACTGTATAATATGTTACCACCAAAAACCGATTTCGGGCAAAAGCCGAAAAAAATGAGCAAAACTAGTTTTAAGCATCAAGTTAGGCTCAAAACCCGAAGTAATCGACTATTTCGGGTTTTGAGCTTAACTTGATGCTCAAAACTAGTTTTGCTAATTTTTTTCGACTTTTGCCCGAATTCGGTTTTTGGTGGTAACCCACGAGAAAATAAATGCGAATAAATTGTGAATACGAGTGAAAAATTCACACATTTTCCCACATGTTGAAGCCGATTGACGACTCTCTCATGCAGATTGATGCGTCATTCACGCATTTTAACAAATTTTTAATAATTTAACAAAATAAGTGTATTTCAAGCAATTTCGCCCATCCATATTGACATATACTGATTAATATTCACATAGTTGACTAGAGCAACTCCACGCATTTTCACATAAATTGACGTATTTTTAATTTAGTATCAACTTCACCTCTATTGATGCAAATTGAGTTGATTCCACTCGCCCATTTTCATGAATTTTCACGCAGTTTCATCCAATTATGATCCAACATTTTTTATAAAGTCAGTTCATGTATACTGACGCACTTTCAGCCAGTTTGATGCAAAGTACGTTCACTCACTTTGAAACTTTTTCATGCACATTCACCCATTTGTCAACCAATTTTTTTCATAAAGTCCCCTCATGCAAATTGACACATTTTGACATATTTTGACGCATTTTCACCAATTTGCTGACCATTTTTTTTCAGAAAGTCCCCTCATGCAAATTGGCACATTTTGACATATTTTGACGCATTTTCACCAATTTGTTGACCATTTTTTTTCATAAAGTCCCCTCATGCAAATTGACACATTTTGACATATTTTGACGCATTTTCACCAATTTGCTGACCATTATTTTTCATAAAGTCCCCTCATGCAAATTGACACATTTTGACATATTTTGACGCATTTTCACCAATTTGCTGACCTTTTTTTTTTATAAAGTCCCCTCATGCAAATTGACACATTTTGACATATTTTGACGCACTTTCACCCATTTGTTGACCTTTTTTTTTTTTAGTAAAGACCCCTAATGTTTTTTCACGCATTTTCACACATTTTCACGCACTTTGAACTATTTGTTCGACAATTTTTTTTAACAACATCCTTTAGTGCATATTAATGTATTTTAACATATTTTCAGCATCTCTCAGTAGGAAATTTGACGTCCCATGACCAGCAAGTGACGTCATGGAACAAGGCGTGAAAAAATTTTATTCATGTGAGGGGACTTAGGAAAAAAATTAGTCGACAAATGGTCGAAGTGCGTAAAAATGTGTGAAAATGCGTGAAAATACATTAGTGGTCTTTATTAAAAAAAAGGGTCAACAAATGGGTGAAAGTGCGTGAAAAAGTGTGAAAATGCGTGGATATGCATGAAGGGACTTAATGAAAAATGTTGGTCGACAAATGGGTGAAAGTGCGTGGAAAAGTGTGAAAATGCGTGAATATGCATGAGGGGACTTCATGAAAAAAATGTTCTACAAATCTGGTCACATGACCGGAAGTCATGTGACTTGGCGGTTGGTAGTAACACAAGATGGCTGACGCAGAGAGGTTATAGAAAGCTCCTCGTGTGTGTATGGTGATTTATGAGGTGTTTAAGTGAAGTTTTACTTATTTCTGAACATTAAATAGTTAATTACAATGAAGTTAGGTTATCATACGTTTGTCCAGTGTTAATATTTGCCATTTTTTCGCACTTTTTATGATGTAAAAAGAGAAAATTTAATGTTGCATTTTTGCCGGTCGAGTTTTCAAAATGTCAGATTTAATTGGAGTCGCATAAAATATCGAAGATTAAGCCACGACGAGAAGTTCTATCAGATAAGTAAAAACAGTTCTTATTAATTTATTTAATTATGACGAAGTATAAAAATTATAATTCCTTTAACAGTTAAATTATTCAAAGGAATCATTAATTATAAAAAGTAGTGAAAACCTTATACTGCTATATATTATAGTCAGCCTAGTAAGTTTTTTTTTTATAAAAGCCTCTCATTTTATACTAGCTGTATATCTGTATACCGGCCTATATTTCTGTTTGTAAAAATTATTGTTTTTATTTTGCTTTCGATGTTTGACAAATGAGAACAATCTTTATTACTGTACGTAAAAATTTGCGCGCGTTTCTTTGTGGATTTTTCGTACATTTCAGGTATCCATGGGGACTGAGAGGCCATGGGACTGCATTCACTTCCAATGGTTTGGTGAGCTAGCCTGCGACGAAAAATGCATGAGACCATGTGTAAAAATTTGGTAAATGATGGTGTGAAAATTCGTGGGAATGAATGAATTTTGCATGTATAGACTTTGTGAAAAAATTACTTGTTAAATGTATGAAATTTTGTGAAAAGGTTTGAAAAATATTAAATTTGAATGACTGGAATTTGTAAAATAATATGGTTGATAAAAGCGTGAAAGTTCATGAAAAAGCGTCAAAATGAGTGAATTTGAAGGACTGAACTTTGTAAAAAATAATGGTTGATAAAAGTGTGAAAGTTCATGAAAAAGCGTCAAAATGAGTGAATTTGAATGACTGGACATTGTAAAAAATTATGGTTGATAAAAGCGTGAAAGTTCGTGAAAAAGCGTCAAAATGAGTGAATTTGAATGACTGGACTTTGTAAAAAAATTATGGTTGATAAAAGCGTGAAAGTTCCTGAAAAAGCGTCAAAATGAGTGAATTTGAATGAATGGACTTAAGGAAAAAAATTAATCAATGAAAGTGTGAAAGTTCACGAAAAGGCGTCAAAATGTGCGAGCCAGTATACCTGAAAGTGTGTGAATTCGAGCGAAGTATTTTGGTGGCAGGCATTTACGTCAATATTTGTTAATATTAATCAAATTACATGAAAATGTGCCAATATATGATATTAAATTCACTCACGCATATTGACTCAGAAAAGGGGCGAAATTTAGGTGAATTGGAGTCAATATGCGCGAGCCAATATACCTGAAAGTGCATGAAGTCGAGCGAATTATTTCGGCAGGCATTTACGTCAATACTAATCAAAATACCTGAAAATGCGTCAATATAAAGTACCAAACATCGCCAAAGTGCATCAATACACGTTAATTCACTTGCGCATATTGACTCTAAAAAGGGGCGAAATTTAGGTGAATTGGAGTCAATATGCGCGAGCCAATATACCTGAAAGTGCGTGAAGTCGAGCGAAGTATTTCGGCAGGCATTCACGTCAATACTCGTCAATATTCATCAATATACGTGAAAATGCGTCAATATAAAGTACCAAACATCGCCAAAGTGCATCAATACACGTTAATTCGCTCGCGCATATTGACTCCAAAAAGGGGCGAAATTTAGGTTAATTGGAGTCAATATGTGCGAGTGAATTTGTTGTGAGCTTTCACTCTTATTTTCTCGTGGGAACATATATAATTAGAATATAAATATTATTCAATAAAAAAGTTTGGTAACACCAATTAATGGCTGTAGAAATTTTAAGCGGTATATAATATATATAGTTATATACAATGATATATATTTAAATATTTTGTGCATGCTGTAATAGTTAAATTGTATTTTAGTTGTTTTATAATATTAATGTCGAGCGTGGCGCAGTGCATTGACCGGTTTTCGTTAGATCACCGAAGTTAGGCTACGTTGAGCGTGGTTAGTATTTGGATGGGTGACCATTTCAAGTAAAAAATACGCTGCTCCCTCCCTGGGGTAAATTCATCTCGCTTTCCACCCAGTGCAGTGATGCACTTGTGTGTGGTTCCCCAGGCTTTGGACATCGCTTTGGTCAATTGAGAAAAAGTAGAAGTGTCCGTCCTGACAGAGGTTTTCCACGGTTCCCTCAGTCTCACGAATGCTGGGACGCGTAAGTATGCAGGCCGTGGCCACTATCCGTTCTCTACCTTATCTATCCCTATAACCCAGTACCCCGCCGCGAGCTGTAAGCTCTTAGGGGTGTATCCTTGTAAAAAAAAACAAAAAAAAAATACATACATACATACATACATACATACATACATACATACATACATACATACATACATACATACATACATACATACATACATACATACATACATACATACATACATACATACATACATACATACATACATACATACATACATACATACATACATACATACATACATACATACATACATACATACATACATACATACATACATACATACATACATACATACATACATACATACATACATACATACATACATACATACATACATACATACATACATACATACATACATACATACATACATACATACATACATACATACATACATACATACATACATACATACATACATACATACATACATACATACATACATACATACATACATACATACATACATACATACATACATACATACATACATACATACATACATACATACATACATACATACATACATACATACATACATACATACATACATACATACATACATACATACATACATACATACATACATACATACATACATACATACATACATACATACATACATACATACATACATACATACATACATACATACATACATACATACATACATACATACATACATACATACATACATACATACATACATACATACATACATACATACATACATACATACATACATACATACATACATACATACATACATACATACATACATACATACATACATACATACATACATACATACATACATACATACATACATACATACATACATACATACATACATACATACATACATACATACATACATACATACATACATACATACATACATACATACATACATACATACATACATACATACATACATACATACATACATACATACATACATACATACATACATACATACATACATACATACATACATACATACATACATACATACATACATACATACATACATACATACATACATACATACATACATACATACATACATACATACATACATACATACATACATACATACATACATACATACATACATACATACATACATACATACATACATACATACATACATACATACATACATACATACATACATACATACATACATACATACATACATACATACATACATACATACATACATACATACATACATACATACATACATACATACATACATACATACATACATACATACATACATACATACATACATACATACATACATACATACATACATACATACATACATACATACATACATACATACATACATACATACATACATACATACATACATACATACATACATACATACATACATACATACATACATACATACATACATACATACATACATACATACATACATACATACATACATACATACATACATACATACATACATACATACATACATACATACATACATACATACATACATACATACATACATACATACATACATACATACATACATACATACATACATACATACATACATACATACATACATACATACATACATACATACATACATACATACATACATACATACATACATACATACATACATACATACATACATACATACATACATACATACATACATACATACATACATACATACATACATACATACATACATACATACATACATACATACATACATACATACATACATACATACATACATACATACATACATACATACATACATACATACATACATACATACATACATACATACATACATACATACATACATACATACATACATACATACATACATACATACATACATACATACATACATACATACATACATACATACATACATACATACATACATACATACATACATACATACATACATACATACATACATACATACATACATACATACATACATACATACATACATACATACATACATACATACATACATACATACATACATACATACATACATACATACATACATACATACATACATACATACATACATACATACATACATACATACATACATACATACATACATACATACATACATACATACATACATACATACATACATACATACATACATACATACATACATACATACATACATACATACATACATACATACATACATACATACATACATACATACATACATACATACATACATACATACATACATACATACATACATACATACATACATACATACATACATACATACATACATACATACATACATACATACATACATACATACATACATACATACATACATACATACATACATACATACATACATACATACATACATACATACATACATACATACATACATACATACATACATACATACATACATACATACATACATACATACATACATACATACATACATACATACATACATACATACATATAAGTTTTTTATATTTTTAACGTAAATAATTCATGTTAATTGTAACGAAAACCCTCCTTTATTTCAAAATATTATTTATATATATTGTTAATAAAAAAATCATTATATGTAAACGTACCACATTGCCGCCGTCTCTTGTGGCGGTTGCAGATATCAAAACTGAAGTATTAAGTTTTGACTGAGGAGTTTTCAAAGCTGTTGCATGAAATATCGGCCTCCCTAAAGATTCTATTTCTCTTCTCAGCTGCATAAATGTGCGTGGAGTTGGAGTGGAGGATGTCATTGCATATCAGTTTCTGGTGAGTCAATCTTTAATGTTGTATTTTAACTTGTGCCTGTGGAAGGAAACAAAACATTATTGTAACTATATTGCAATGCATGCATGTATATATATATATATATATATATATATATATATATATATATATATGCAGAATATATAATATTTTATATACTGATCGATGGCAAATAAGATTTATTTACAGGGCCAGTTTAAAATTTTATTTATGCAAGAAGAAAAGTCATTGCAGGTCCACCCACACAGGGGCGGAAAACAAAATCTTGAATTTTAAAAAATAAAATATAATTTCAATTTCAGAATGTTTTGCAGGTAGAACTATAAT
The DNA here is from genome assembly GCA_949825025.1 of Siphlonurus alternatus. Taxonomy (NCBI): domain Eukaryota; kingdom Metazoa; phylum Arthropoda; class Insecta; order Ephemeroptera; family Siphlonuridae; genus Siphlonurus; species Siphlonurus alternatus. Next base: position 44,860,167 of record OX463781.1, read on the forward strand.
GACTGGTAAAAAGTTAGGAAATGTCAGTAGCACCTCACCCTGAATATTACGGGTAGATTAAAGTACGCAACAATGTTTTATTTAATTAATTTTATATTTTAAAACAAAATCTTGAATTTTAAAAAATAAAATATAATTTCAATTTCAGAATGTTTTGCAGGTAGAACTATTAATGACTGGTAAAGTTAGGAAATGTCAGTAGCACCTCACCCTGAATATTACAGGTAGATTAAAAGTACGCAACAATGTTTTATTTAATTTATTTTATATTTTAAACCAAATTTTAAAACTTGAATTTCACAAAATAAAATATTAATTTAATTTAAAAATGTTTTGTAGGTGAAACTTAAGATTGGTATAGTTAGGAAATGTCAGTAGCACCTTACCCTGTTATAATTACAGGTCGATTAAAATACGCATTAATTCTTTATTTAATTAATTTTATATTTTAAACCAAAAACTTGAATTTTAAAAAATAAAATATTATTTCAATTTAAAAATGATATGTAGGTGGAACTAAAGACTGGTATAGTTAGGAAATGTCAGTATTATAGCACCTCTCCCCTATAAGATTATAGCTTTATTAAATTACAATGGTTTTCATTGTTTTAATATTTTAATCGTATATATATATATATAATAGTCATGCCTCAATATTCTGTTATTGTATCAAAATTAATTAAGAATGCAAATTTTTGTTGTCGTTTAATTTAATATCTTTTAATATATGTTTGAAATGTCAGTATAGAAATTAAGTCGCTCTAACAATTTCAGCGCAATATAAATTCGCAATAATGCATTTTCCAATAGAGGCTTCAAGTCAGCTGATTTTTCGGTGATCCCACCCGCTATACCAAACGACGTAGAAGTTATATAATTATGTATAACTTATATAAAACGTTCAACAGAGTTGTGGGGGCCTGGGTGCGAGGCTAGCGCATTGCACTAGTAATTCATTAATACCTAATTAATGAGTTATTGTTCGGCGTTCTAGTGCATTGAATGATGTTGTTCAATGCATAATGCATCGATTTTACACTATTATAACACTTAGAAGTTTAAATTGACGTAGAAAACTGAAGTATAAAAAATGTCATCAATACAAGTATTTTCGTTAATTAAAGTCAAATTTTTACCTCGAAGGACACCAGATTGGTAAATATTACAAAACGGAACTGATAGAAGGGCAAATAAAATATACTATGCCGAAATTTCATAACGTCCGGACTCGAAATTAAGGGGTGGCAATTTTTTAAAAATGACGCTTCAGGTGTCACGCAAATTTAATTATTCAAAAAAAAGCATCAAAAACCAATACAATGACGTCTAAAACTTTACCATATCATAAAAAACGATGTTATTAGTAATTAGAATCAGTTTACTTTCTCTAATTCATATAATTTTAATTTATATAAAGAAAAACAATTTTAGTACATGCTCCGCAATTCTGGGATAATTACCTAATTTTGGCAATGAAGGACACCGAGTTGCAAATTAATTTTTTGGTAATAAATGCAAGTAATACTCAGGATGCGGTCACCCAATTATGTTAACGTTCAGATAATTAGGGAATTAATTAAAATTCTAATAGCGTCATAACAGGCCAAGCGCACTGCATAGCGCGTTTGGTATATTAACGATAAAAAGTCAAGAAGGACAAGGACTGCGTGTCTCAAAATCAATTTGATAATTATTTAGGTATAATAAAATAATTATTTATTGTGTTTGACCCCAAATTTAATTTTTTTAGCCCAAAAAGTAATTTTTTTAAATTTTTTGCCCAATTAAGGAAAAATTTTCATACGAAGGACACGGGTTCTGCGGTTGATTTTCACAATATATTATGCATCTGATATGTATGTAAATTGTGCCCAAGTTTTATTACGTTCTGACAAATAGGAAACCAGCGGCTACCGAAACCGTGTTGCATTGACGTCACTTGTGCTGCACGGATAATTTTGGTCAATATTTTTTTTCAGACAGTTAGGACAAAGTATTCTCGTAGAAAAAAATTCCACCCATGCTCCATAAACCCGATGTTAGGATTTATTATATTTTTTCAAGTAAATTTAACGTTACACATATAATTTGGGCTAAAATGTAACTGATGTTATATTCTGCGTGTCTATAGGTTTTGCTACATATGGACAAATATAGGCTAGAAGGACAACGAGTCTGCAATTTAAATTATTTTCTTTGTATAGACATTTTATCGGCCCTAATTGTTTGTCTCAGTTGCACGCGTTCAAAGTAATAGGAACCACGTACTTAATTAATTACATCACGCGGCTACAAAGGGTTGCGCAATCTAAAAGCCGTGGCATTACGTGAAGGACACGGAGATCCGCTTCAAAATTTTACGTGACATTAACTATGAGTTTATACATAATTTTTTGTCATTTTTGCCAAGGGTTGGGACAAATTCAACTAGGAAATTTGGGCTAAAACACACAAAAAAAATTTTTTTTTGTAAAATGTCAGTAGAAAGACAATAAGTAGGACATTGTAATTTATTTTTTACATTTCCTTCATTATCAGGTTAAACCCCCTCCACCGTTTTAAACGTACAGACAAACCCAAGTCAATTACCGATTTAATTAGTAAATTAATCCCAATTTTACAAAAATGGTTTATTATGTATCTGATAGATGGCGCTCCAGTCGCGAAAAATTATTTTCACCGCTTTATTTAAAGTACCTATTTTTCAAAAAACTCACATTTATGCATTAAATGCAATGATTCAGCTCTTCTAATTAGTAACAAGATAACGTACTAAGTTATTAAGTTCACTTTGAAAACTTGATCTCATTTGTAAAGTGACACATTTAAGAAAAATCGTAGAAATTAACTCTCTGAAGTACAATGCATAAGCCTACATGGTAAAATACTTGGCCTTACTTTTTTAATTTTCTAATTTTCTAAGCCTGCTATTTCATTTTTGTTATCTAATATGTGAAGAATAGTTAAAAAAGTACAAAATGAAATACACTTCAAAACTCTGGTCTAGGAATTACTAAAAGGAGATCATTACGCGTTTCTGTCTTGAAGAACTTTCTGCAAGATACAGAGTCCAGGTTGAAATGATTCGTTTCAAAAACTTGAAACTAATTTATTACTAAAGCAATGACCAAGAATGTTACATCAAACGATTTCTTATTAAATTCTGTGTGTATTATTTGAGAAGCATTTTTGTTGACACTTCGTCTGTAAAAAGATATTACCGAAAATGTTCATCTCGCGATCGAAAGGGTTAACAGAATAGTCGCCATTTTTCCTGACACAGCTGGTTGTTGGACGCGAATGAGCCTAGCCTGTTTTTTTTGAAAATGTAGGTGTTTATCTGCACTTCTACGGACAGGAATGTTACAATATCATAAAATATGGAACTTGTAACGTTTGAGTAAATAATCTTTATAAGAATTGTAATGTTTTTCGTCTAAAAGTGAGCTAGCGAAGTTCATATGGTATGCTACTGTACATACCGCTGTGTGACACAAGGTAAAGTTTACTTAATTATTATTTATTTATTTTTATTTATTTTGTTATAATTAATCAAATAAAAATACAAGGTCAAACTACTCAAACATCATCCTCCCTCCTTCATTGATTTTTCTTGTACTGTGTGCATATATTTATACCTTTGTATTAAATGTGACTGCTTTATAATTTGAACATCCTATTAGCTCTAATAACCCAATAACTATGCATACGTACTGTATGCATATCATACCGGTATATATGCATATATATATATATATATATATAATATATATATATATATATATACATACATACATAAAATATAATGAATATATTTTATATGGATACTGTATGCATATATGCATACTACCTTCAATGCATCAAAATTAAGTGGGATTGTTTTAGAAAACTAAGATATTGCAGAGATATTTATAAAATTAGTGTATTTCTCTAGCTATATTTCTCATACATTAAAAAATATATATTTTATACAATTTACTCCATGGTTTTTGTTACTGCGTGTATATTGTTTGTTTACTTTCTGTTTATTATTTGTTTCTTATGTTCAACAATTTGACACTGTGTAAAAGTTTACATTTAAATAAGGAAGCTACGTTACTGATGTCACCCGGCCTGATTGTGCCGCAGGTAGAGAAGATGAAGTGCCAGCTTCCCCCCTCCACTAAGTTTGGCAAGCCAGGTCGCGATGAGCGCACCAGCCTTGACTCGGACGACTCTAGGATCTGCGGCTCTGAGACGAGCACCGACACCAGAGAGGCGGGAACAGACAGTTTCAAAGGCAGTGCCAAGACCCTCGCTGTAGTGGATCCCAAGGTGAGAGGACCACTTTAGGAGGGAAAGAGGGGGTATTTTGAAGTAAAATAAGAAACTTCATTGATATGATGCACCCATAAATTAAAAACATTAAAAGAACAATTACATCAAAACATTGTTGTTTTACAATCAGTGCTAATATAATATATATCTTTAGTGTCGCAGGCTACAACCAGCTGGAGGCGCTGCAGCAGGCGTCGCCACAGCAGCTGGCTGAGCTGACTGGCCAATGGTGTGTTTGTGCCTCAGTACCATGACCCGGACGCAGAGTACCATTCTCTGGATCACCCTGGGGCCAACGGACACTCCACACACCCCTCCCCCTACCACCACCTTGAGAGCTCACCAGAGTTCTACTCCAGCGAACCAGGAGCCCTGCTGGAGCACACTTATCAACCACATTATCCCAAGAGCTACAGCAGCAGAGGTGAGTTTCAGTCACTGTAGTTGCACATTTTGAAATTGAAATTAAAAAAGTGTTAGGTAATATCCTTAGTAATATTTTATTATTACTTGCTCCATCCTAATTTGCAAGTTCCGAAATATCTTGTTGAAACTTAATATTTACTACTGTATAGCCTGTGTATTAACCTAAAATAGTGTTGATAAAATTATTAGCCCTTTATGTTTGTTGCAAATGATATTCTAATTAAGTTTCAGTGTTTTTAATTTCTATACATTGTTTCAGGTCGCTATAGTCCCCCACATGATGCCTATAGTGACCCCTATGGTAGGCCCACACTGCGACACTTCCCGCTTCCAGACAGTGCCTAGCAGCGTGCACTCTGGGGGTGGTGGGGGCGATCACTGGGCATATATATTTTTTATATATAATATATATTTTTTATATATAAAAATTTTTAAAATGTTCTCCTCTACATCCCCTATCAGTATAGGTGAAATATCAGGTATACAAAAACGAGTTAGTTTTCGAGTAATTAATTTTTTAAGTTCTCTAATTTAACATGGAGAAATGGAACTTCCATGTTAAATTAGCCAACTTTAAAAAAAATTAACTCGAAAACTAGCTCGTTTTTATATACCTGATATTTTACCTACTGATAGGGGATGTAGAGGAGAACATTTTAAATTTTTTTCATAATTTTTATGAATGTGATTTTTTTAGCATTGGGCCAGCTGATCCGTGTTATCTCTATCTTAATTTCCTGTGACAAACATTCTCTGAGCTTACTCAGCCCCACAGTGAATGGTGCTAGCGGACGCTTCTTGGGGACACATTATATAGAGGATATATAGAGCTGATTTCTGTTTATGTTTACGTGAGGCGGGAGAGGGGTTTCCCTATAATAATACATTGCGAAGGAGGCGAGGAGGGAGGGAAAAGAGAAAGTTTTGGCAGGCCAAATTATACAGTGAGCATAGGCAAAATGACGAAAAAAAATTATAAAAAATACTTTTAACGTTTTTTTGGCGGTGAGATTTTTTTTTATGAGTTCTATCGTGTACTGTTAAAGTATTATTGAAGTACTTAAACTTGATTTATTTTATTAAGTTAAGTAAAAAATTATTGCACACTTTGTTTATATATGCTAGTCCGTGCATTCTGGCCCTCCTCGCGTGACGTCAGCGCAATCCCCTCTATAGAGGGTGCAAATGTACCTGACCACCAAGATTTATTATTTTTTTGCCAAGCTGTCTGAAAGAGATAGAAAATAATAAATCGTTCAGATTATAATTAAAAATTGTACTAATATCCAAGAAGTTTTATTCAGTTAAAGAGTTTGCATAGAAAGTAATATATAATGTCCGAAAAAGTCCTATCTGAAAATGTTGTTTAATTTTTAAAGATCAAAAACATAATATAATATTTTGTTAATTTTCATTTTATTGCTACATATTAAATTTGAATTTCTAATCTGCATTCCATTTTTAATGTTTAATTAATATCTTTTATATACGCGGTAACTATGTAAAATTGTTTTGTTTTTTGTTTTGTACTAACTTTTAATAACTATACTGACATGAACTTGATGTATGCTTTTTAATGCAATCAACAAAAGTTTATAAATATTAAATAATTACACAAATCAATAATTAATTAAACATTTAAATGTCTATAATGATTATATGTGTTTAAATATTAAATATATGTTCAAACAGAGTGGATAATAAAAAGTTAAAAAATCCATCAATAGCTATATATTATAAATGTTAAAAGTAATCTGTTACAGCTTTGTACTATACTGATGAATGTTTTTTTTTTTTTTTTATATATAGAAAATCATCTTTTGGAGAGCTGAAGGAGCATCAGCACGGACCAATGGAGGACGATGCAGAGGATCATGTTGGTGCCGCTTCCGCTCATGCTGATTTTTCGTAAGTAAAATCATCTCTATTTTGTTCTGATGGGTTCCGTGTTGCGTGTATTATACTTATAATATAGAAGTAGGGATCGAATTGAACTTTCTACCGTATATAACTAATTTTAGTTTCGCTTTATCTGGTGTAGAGGCACGTACTGTGCAGTTTGCATTCATTAAAATTGAATAATTAAATTAATCATATATATTATGTATATATATATATATATATATATATATATATATATATATATATATATATATATATATATATATATATATATATATATATATATATATAATACTATAATATATTTATTATATATTTCCCCAATTCCTCCATTGCACGATAATTGACTGAAATAACTTTTATTACTGCAATGATTATTTAAAAATAGTTACGGTGCTATAAAGAAAATTAATTACGATGAAATTGCAAGTATAAATTTTTGGTATAATACAAGTACCTGCTAGCTAACTAGGCGTTTGCATCATGCATTAGTTGTTAATTATTTTTGAATTGCAATAAGTGAAAAAAGAAAAAAAGATGATTCGTCTTAATTTTTTATCATTTCATAATATTAAGGTAGAGATAATACGGATCAGCTGGCTCAATGCTAAAAAAATACCATTCATAAAAATTATGAAAAAAATTTAAAATGTTCTCCTCTACATCCCCTATCAGTATAGGTGAAATATCAGGTATACAAAAACGAGTTAGTTTTCGAGTAATTAATTTTTTAAGTTCTCTAATTTAACATGGAGAAATGGAACTTCCATGTTAAATTAGCCAACTTTAAAAATAATTAACTCGGAAACTAGCTCGTTTTTATATACCTGATATTTTACCTACTGATAGGGGATGTAGAGGAGAACATTTTAAATTTTTTTCATAATTTTTATGAATGTGATTTTTTTAGCATTGGGCCAGCTGATCCGTGTTATCTCTACCTTAATTTCCTGTGACAAACATTCTCTGAGCTTACTCAGCCCCACAGTGAATGGTGCTAGCGGACGCTTCTTGGGGACACATTATATAGAGGATATATAGAGGGTGCAAATGTACCAGACCACCAAGATTTATGATTTTTTGCCAAGCTGTCTGAAAGAGATAGAAAATAATAAATCGATCAGATTAAAAATTGTACTAATATCCAAGAAGTTTTATTCAGTTAAAGAGTTTGCATATAAAGTAATATATAATGTCCGAAAAAGTCCTATCTGCGTGAAAATGTCGTTTAATTTTTAAAGATCAAAAACATAATATAATATTTTGTTAATTTTCATTTTATTGCTACATATTAAATTTGAATTTCTAATCTGCATTCCATTTTTAATGTTGAATATCTTTTATATACGCGGTAACTATGTAAAATTGTTATTTTTTTTTTTTTTGTACTAACATTTAATAAATATACTAACATGAACTTGATGTATGCTTTTTAATGCAATCAACAAAAGTTTAAAAATATTAAATAATATAAATATTTTTTATAAATAAATAAATTAATAATAAATTAATTAATAATTAATTAATAAATAAATTATTTATTAAATAAATAATAATTAATTATTTAAATGCCTATAATGATTATATGTGTTTAAATATGTTCAAACAGAGTGGATAATAAAAAGTTAAAAAATCCATCAATAGCTATATATTATAAATGTTAAGCGTAATCTGTTACAGCTTTGTACTATACTGATGAATGTGTATTTTTTATATAGAAAATCATCCTTTGGAGAGCTGAAGGAGCATCAGCACGGACCAATGGAGGACGATGCAGAGGATCATGTTGGTGCCGCTTCCGCTCATGCTGACCTTAAAGAAGGGGAAGTCAAGGAGGAGGAAGAAGGGAAGAGGGAGGATCAGGAGGTGGGGGAGGCCAGGGAGGAGTTGGGGGAGGCCAGGGAGGAGTTGGGGGAGGAGGTGAGGGAGGCCAGGGAGGAGATGGGGGAAGCCGGGGAGGAGGTGGGGGAAGAGGTGATGGAGGATTGGGAGGCCAGGGAGCTAAAGAGAATGCAGATAAGAAACATCAAGGCTAAAGATCAACCAGATTATTTGACTAGGGAACAGTATAAAGACACCATGATGTACTTAGGGTGGTGGCAATCAGATTCTCCAGAACTTCAGGAGAAATTAAACCTTGAAATGGAGAAAATTTTGGACGAAATGTATGGTCCAAAAGAGGAAAATTTTGATTAACTTAAGAACTTCGCTTAATTTTTGACTTAATAATAACTTAATAACTTTGCTCTTTGGTGTAGTGGTTAGTACACTTGGCTCTCGTCCGAGAGGTCCCCGGTTCAAATCCCGAATACGGCAGACTTTTCGCGACTTGGAATGGGTGTGACTGGCTTCTAGATGAAAGAGTTGGTAGGAGGAAGGCAGCTTACGGTTGTCTAAACTCCGCTGGGGTGATTAAGACCGCGGAATGTTGTGCAAACAACATACGTGCCCCGCTAAGAAACGGTACTTAACTGTCTGGCGTGCAGACTGGGTATTAGGAGCCCCAGAGAGCACTGTGAACAATGTTGAAAAGCAAGTTCCGCCATTGGTAACCAACCAACTTATTAATGAGTGCGATAACAGAAAATTTCTTAACGCACATCATTATTGTTTGATTTAAACTTCTATTGCATACAAAATAACTGTAAACTGCAATGCACACCACAATAATTTATGTGAAATAAATAATTATATATTGCAAACTGTATTCTGTTTGAAACCACACTTTATAATGTATAAATATACACATCACCAAAATTCACATTCACAGTTCACAACATTGATTTTTTCATAGCAATTTGTTTTCTCTTTTTTTAAAAAGTGAAAGTATTATAAACATTTTTCTGCTGTGTATATGCATATAATATAAAGTACAGGTAATTTTATTCCCTTAAAACATATATAACCAAAAAGTAATATATATATATATATATATATAATTATATATATATATATATATATATATATATATATATATATATATATATATATATATATATATATATATATATATATATATATAATATCAGCTCTGTAATATAAAAATAAAATTAGTTTTGATAGAATTTTTTACTTCTATAAAACTTCTATTTGTAATATTGAAAAATAGCCAATAATTAATATAAGAGTATTCACAATTTTTTTTTCATTCATTTATAATTTTTACACATTTCAAAAGTCAAAATGTCTGCAATTAACAGAAAGAAGACAAACTTTTTTAATTTATTAATTTACTTAATAAAATTTCTTTACACTATATGGAAACATAAGTTATAAAGTTAAAAGCCATAATGTGAGTTATAATTTAATATTATGATAAAAAGCATACACGTACCTATATACTTGAAAAAATATAAAACATATAATTGCTTAATTAATATGAATTATTGTTGTATGTATTATATATATATATATATATACACACATATATAATAAATTAATTTGACTGTAATATATTGAATTTTCAAATTTACAAATTAATACATCGTCCCTCGTTGGGAATAATTAATGAGCTATCTGTTATACACAGGTGAGTGCAATTATATGGTTAAAGCTATAAGCATGGAGGAATCTATAATTTATCCATGGCTATAAGTAAAAAATGTATAGCTCATTATCCCACATGCATTTTAAAGAGTTAAATACTTTGACGAGAGACGATAACTTTTTTTCTATAATTAGTTAATCAGGCATGTGTGACTCAAACTCACCGATTTATTTTAAAATGGGAGAAAAATTCATTTTTTTTGTAAATTATGGTTTGAATTATGGACATAGTCATCACATTTGTTGTGAGTCACATAATAATATAATAATAATAGTTAAAATATATTATGTAGTCGAACAAAAACTGCTATAAATTTGAAATAAATAATATACACACTAACAAAGTAAGTTTCATGAAAATTCCACGTATCAACCAATTATTTTGAAATTTTTTCTACATTTTTTTGGTGCCAAGAACTGTATCTAAAAAAAAAAAAAAAAAAAAAAATACGAATTATTGAGGTTGCAAAGGTTTACATGTTAATCAAATGGGACTACTACAGGGGCGATCGGTCCATAGAAGCGAAGCATGCGCTGCATGACCAACATGGATGTGATTTTTTTTTTTTTAAACAATATTCGTATTATAACTCCATTTCAATTATTTTAGCTGCCCCAAAGCATATATTTTTTATTTGTACGATTTTATTTTTGAAATCCCGCGGCTCTTTATCTTCGGATTTGTTCGTATTATTACGAAGTCTCTATAACCAGCGATCCGAATGCCCGCTTATACTACGCTCCATCTGACCAATGGCAAGGAAGCCAATGCGGTGGTGCGGGTGGTGGGCTGTGATAAAATTATATGCAGTGTAATGCGACGTCTTCATAGCTTCTCCCAATCATATTGCAGCATTGCAGCGCGGGAAATTTTTGTCACGTGTAGCGCGTGTAGGACATGAAAGACTTTGGTAAAACAATTCTGTAAGAAATTAAATCAAAATAATTAAATAAATAAGTACATCATTTTTTATATTTTGTCGCCCGGCAAATATCGGTTTCGAAATCATCACATTTGTAATAAATTGTCAAATCTTAAATTCTGATTTCTGACTTATAAAATATCAAATATCCTTTGTAAGCTAGCGCCTTGTTGTGTTGAAAAGATGAACTATTAGTAAAATTTTCACGCTATAGCTAGTAAGGTAGTGCAGGAAGTTCCCCCAGCAGGAAAAAAACGAAAAAAAAAAAAAAGTAATAAAAAATATATGCATTTAAAAAATATGAAATTTGTTACTTATATTTTTTTAGGAAGAGGCAAAAAAAAAATAAACAAACGAATATCTTCGATGATAGGTTTTCCTGTTTTCAAAAAATATTAAAGTTTTTATTGATTTAATAAAATAATATTGGATTGATAATTTAAGGAATTCTATAAAACGTACTTTGAAATATGTTTTTTTATTGTTGTTTTTATACTTTAAAATTTGTCTGCCACGCCCATAGTTATATCATGTGCCACGCCCCCTTTTCGAAAAAAATCGCGCCTGCGGCAGGCTGGCCGGGGGGCACAGCCCCCCGGACCCCCCTTTGGCTGGTTACTCTCGTCTTTTTCGATGCGCATGACTATGTAGAAAGGTCACCGATCGCCACTGGACTACTACAATCAATGTTTCGTGTTATCTTACTCTTAATTATGAATTATGAGTAACAAAATGATTCATTAACGCTAATAATTATTTAAGTAATTTATTAATCACTACCTAATTAATTATTCATGGAAAACGGCACATAAAATTATCATAATTCATAAATATACAGCTAGAAGATATTAAATTATTTCCCATAAAATAAGTGGAAAACATTATGTCACGAATAATAACTTGAAAAAATTTAAATTAATTACTTCAATGATTTCATTGTTATAGTATAACTTGCATAAATTTGTTTCAATATTTTAATATTGATACAGTAACGCACATGTTTATAGAGGAAGTTCATGCAGCTAAAAATGAAGAGTAACAAAATACTTGATTAGCGTGCAACTAATTAATTATTTTAATGGGAAATTAAGGCAAATTAATTTTATTATTAGATCAAGAAAAACAGCCTCAACGTTCTCAAAATTGAAATGCATAACATATTAATTATATATATTAATACAATAATAATTATATATATAATAATATGTATATAATAATTATAAATATTAGTGTTTTCTAGAAAACAAGTTGAAAAGATCAGTCACTCCTACAAACTTGAATAAATTTACTAAATAACAATCAAAAAGAGGAAACGTGACCTGGAGATGCTTTCCGCAATGCCTATGACGTCACTACATTCTTTGGTTAAACTATATAACACTTGTAAACAGTAATACACGTAATTATTGCATTGTTGCTTGTATTATTTTTTATTTTATCTCAAATTTAAGTATGATATATGCAGTACTAAAAAAAAAATCGCATAAAATTCACACTGTGTGTGTTTAACAATATTTTCTTTCGATTCAGCTACTAAAAATATGACATGCAGGAACATAATTATATTATTTAATGATGTTTAATTTATTTAAACACGTAAGATATTTTAACATATATGTATGTATATTAAAATATAAATATATTAATATATCTTACGTGTTTCAATTTGGAGAGGTTTGATAAATTTGTATGCATATATTATGCTTTACTGTACAGTGTATTGTATTTTAAATTATGAACATAATTAATAATAATAATTGTAACTACAATATATATACAAAGGCACTTCGCACAAAGATTAGTCCAGTAAAAATTTCTAGAACAATCCCGAAATTAACAAACAGTTTGTTCTTCAGTAATATTACTAATATTCATAACACTGGGGAAGGACAATCACTTGACATTGAATGAAGTTCGTCAGCACTTTCTTTTAAAACCAAGTCCTCTCAGACCAACCACAGGGGGTCTTACTTTGAGCTCGTGTGTGCGTCCTACGAGTGTGACTCTGCCGTCCTTCAGTCGTCCTCCTTCTTTGGCTTGAGGTCCACCATTGCATGGAACTCCTCAGGACTGTAGCTGCAAACGAACGAGCTTGTTAGTTGATGTAATCAAATATCATATCTGAGACTTCATATAAATTTTAAGCATAAACTTTTTTTTTTAGTATTATTTGTGTTAATAATTAGCAACATTTTATAAATAGGAGGAATAATTAACCCAATTTATAGAAGGGCTTGGCAATGATTAAAACCCTGTTTGAACAGATATTATTGTTAAACTTTATTTTTAATTTTCATCGTCAAGACACCATAAATACTAGAATAACAATATATATGGCAGTGTTAAATAGTATTGATAAAATGATATAACAGAAAACAGTGTCATCTGATGGAATGACTGTAAAAACAGATAGGAGATGGCTACTCACCCTGGAAGATTCTGCAGGTCGCAGACAAACCAATACACGTATTTCTTGCCGGCAGTCTTGTGGATGATGTTCTTGTCGTAGTAGTAGCGCAGGCCGCGGCTCAGCTCCTCGTAGTTCATCTTGGGCTTATTTTTGTGGATGCCCCATCGTCGAGCCACCTCATCTGAACTCCCAGCCGTCGCCTGTCCACGAGATGAACGCCTGGCATGCTTTGTCCGTCAGCAACTCCAGCAGGAACTGACACAGCTGGATGGGCCCGGAGCCGGTGAAGCATGGGCCTCCGCCACCTGTGTCGGTAAAACATGAGGTTCAGGCTTTGTGTGCCAACTTTTAATTTTAATTAAGTTACATCAGTAATGTATCTATCCTAAAATGTGAGAATTTCAAAAATTCATTTAGATACAGTAGTTTCTAGTAATTAATACCGTGTTTTAATTATTTCTTGTGTTCTGTTTTTAACTTAATTTCTTACTGAGGTAAAGTTCGAAACAAAGTTATTATAATAATTGATAAATAATTATTGTTAAAATTTTATAATCTGTTTCTAACTTTTATATTTGGCCTAATGTGTTTTAATGAATTTCTTTAGTCTAACCACAATCTTCATTATTTGGTTGGTTCACTCACCTGAATATCCTGCCAGCATTGCACTCTGCAGAGCTGGGGTTGGCTTGTTCTCTGCTCCCCCTGGTGGAGCGTGGTGCTGGAGGTAGGCGGGGTGGGGGTGAGAGTGGGGAGGATCCAGGTCATTGCCAGGGCTCGCTGATGCCCAGTGATCGCCCCCACCACCCCCAGAGTGCACGCTGCTAGGCACTGTCTGGAAGCGGGAAGTGTCGCAGTGTGGGCCTACCATAGGGGTCACTATAGGCATCATGTGGGGGACTATAGCGACCTGAAACAATGTATAGAAATTAAAAACACTGAAACTTAATTAGAATATCATTTGCAACAAACATAAAGGGCTAATAATTTTATCAACACTATTTTAGGTTAATACACAGGCTATACAGTAGTAAATATTAAGTTTCAACAAGATATTTCGGAACTTGCAAATTAGGATGGAGCAAGTAATAATAAAATATTACTAAGGATATTACCTAACACTTTTTTAATTTCAATTTCAAAATGTGCAACTACAGTGACTGAAACTCACCTCTGCTGCTGTAGCTCTTGGGATAATGTGGTTGATAAGTGTGCTCCAGCAGGGCTCCTGGTTCGCTGGAGTAGAACTCTGGTGAGCTCTCAAGGTGGTGGTAGGGGGAGGGGTGTGTGGAGTGTCCGTTGGCCCCAGGGTGATCCAGAGAATGGTACTCTGCGTCCGGGTCATGGTACTGAGGCACAAACACACCATTGGCCAGTCAGCTCAGCCAGCTGCTGTGGCGACGCCTGCTGCAGCGCCTCCAGCTGGTTGTAGCCTGCGACACTAAAGATATATATTATATTAGCACTGATTGTAAAACAACAATGTTTTGATGTAATTGTTCTTTTAATGTTTTTAATTTATGGGTGCATCATATCAATGAAGTTTCTTATTTTACTTCAAAATACCCCCTCTTTCCCTCCTAAAGTGGTCCTCTCACCTTGGGATCCACTACAGCGAGGGTCTTGGCACTGCCTTTGAAACTGTCTGTTCCCGCCTCTCTGGTGTCGGTGCTCGTCTCAGAGCCGCAGATCCTAGAGTCGTCCGAGTCAAGGCTGGTGCGCTCATCGCGACCTGGCTTGCCAAACTTAGTGGAGGGGGGAAGCTGGCACTTCATCTTCTCTACCTGCGGCACAATCAGGCCGGGTGACATCAGTAACGTAGCTTCCTTATTTAAATGTAAACTTTTACACAGTGTCAAATTGTTGAACATAAGAAACAAATAATAAACAGAAAGTAAACAAACAATATACACGCAGTAACAAAAACCATGGAGTAAATTGTATAAAATATATATTTTTTAATGTATGAGAAATATAGCTAGAGAAATACACTAATTTTATAAATATCTCTGCAATATCTTAGTTTTCTAAAACAATCCCACTTAATTTTGATGCATTGAAGGTAGTATGCATATATGCATACAGTATCCATATAAAATATATTCATTATATTTTATGTATGTATGTATATATATATATATATTATATATATATATATTATATATATATATATATATATATATATGCATATATACCGGTATGATATGCATACAGTACGTATGCATAGTTATTGGGTTATTAGAGCTAATAGGATGTTCAAATTATAAAGCAGTTTTTTAAAGATTAAATAGCAGTGTGTACACACATTACATACATACACCACTGCTTGCGGCTATTGTGGGTATTCCACCACGGTGGCTCGCTTGCTTGCGGCTGACTCTCTCAGCCCCTCCCTGAACTCACCAACACTCCGAGCATCCACAAGCCCAGAGTCCAACAAATTCCACTCCCTCACCGTTCTTCTCAAAAAAGAATACTTGCCCACATCATTTTTGCTTCTCCTATACTCCAGCTTCCAATCATGGTCCCTCCTACCTTTATAACGCCCTTCCTCAGTACGATCGCTAAGCTCCTCCCAGCCCTTTTGGTTCCTAGTTATTTTATACATTGCTGTCAGTCTACTTTGCTTCCTCCTTTCCTCCAGATCCTCCCATCCCAGTTGCTCTATCATTCTAGTCACACTCTCTCTTCCCTTATAAATTTTGTTTTTATCACAGATAAAGCTCCAGTTCCCCTTTTCTAAGACCCTTCTTGCTGCTCGTCTTTGTATCTTTTCCATCTCTTTCTTCCCTTTTGCTCTATACGGGTCCCATGCATTACATCCATATTCCATTATTGGTCTAATCAGAGACTTGTATGCTTTTTCTCTTACTGTCCTGCCTGCCCCCTTAAGATTCCTCATTACAAACTCAAGATTCCTTCTGCTCTTTGCGGTTACATACCTAATATGTTCATCCCAATTAAGTTTGCACTGAAGCATTACTCCCAGATATTTGTATTTGTCCTCTGATTTGATTTCTTCCCCCTCCATAAAATATTTAACCTGACTTTGCTCCCTTCTTTTGTTGAACTTAACCACACTACATTTTCCCACATTAAGCTTCATTTTATTAGCTTCTATCCATATACCCACTGTCTCCAGATCCTTTTGTAGAATTTGCTCATCCTGCTTATTACTTACTGTCCTATAAATTACGCTGTCATCAGCAAAAAGCCTCATCTCCGACTCCAAATTCTGTACAATATCATTAATAAAAATAATAAAAAGTAGCGGCCCTAGCACACTACCCTGAGGGACTCCGGAAGTAACCTTCACTACCTCAGACAACGTTTGCCCTAGCTTGACTCTCTGTACTCTATCAGTTAAAAAATCTTCTATAAAATTTATCAAGCCTTCTTCACCTACCGCTTCTCTTATTTTATTCACTAGTATATTATGTGGCACCTTATCAAATGCTTTCTCGAAATCCAAAAATATTGCATGTATTTCCTCTCCTTTATCAATGCCTTCCTCGAGGTCCTGCACTAGCCCCAGAAGCTGAGTATCACATGAATAATTCCCCCTAAATCCGTGCTGTTGTTTGCAAAAATATCCCTTCCGTTCTAGCTTAAGTCTCATGTACTTAACTACTATCTTCTCCATTACTTTTGAAACTACTGATGTAAGGCTTACTGGTCTGTAGTTTTTAACTTCACTTTTTGCTCCTCCCTTATAAATTGGAATAACCCACGCCTCTCTCCACCCATCTGGCATTTTACCTTGTTTCATTACCGTCTCAAAAATAAGCATTTGGTACTTACAATGCTTATCAATACACAATTTTAGGAATGATGCTGTAATTCCGTCCGGTCCCGGGGCCTTCCCTTTTTTCAATGACACTATTGCTCTTCTAACATCTTTATATCTGACCCTGAATATCTTATGTCTACTATTTGCTGTACCTTCCTTCTGCTCGTTATTTTGCTCATTCCCCTTGTCTGTATCTAATACTTTGGCCTGGAACACAGCCTCATATTGCTTTGAACACGCATTTGCTTTCTCCGACTCCGTAACATATATTCCCAATGCATCTTTCAGCACTGGTATATCATTTCCTGCCTTTCTTAAAGTTTTTATATGTTTATACATTCTTCCCCAGCTGCTACCTACATCTTTCTCATCAAAAATCTTGCTCATAAAAATTTTTCTCGCCCTATCCTTTGCATTATTGAGTTCCATCTCCGTCTCTTTCATTCTACCTTTCCTAACTAGTCCTTTCTTATATTTAATATAGTCTCTTCTCAACTTCCTCTTTAAGCTTCTAACCTCTTTATTAAAATACGGTGGGTCACTATTCACATTAATTGATTTTGCTGGTACATATTTTTCTTGTACTTCCATACATATTTTAACATACGAATCCCACAAAAGATTTATATCTCCTTTACTTTCTGACCAAGAATTAAACTCATCCTCTAGTTCTCTCTCTATTGCTACTGTGTCGGCTTTTTGGTAAAGCCACTTTGTCACATTTAATACAAAGGTATAAATATATGCACACAGTACAAGAAAAATCAATGAAGGAGGGAGGATGATGTTTGAGTAGTTTGACCTTGTATTTTTATTTGATTAATTATAACAAAATAAATAAAAATAAATAAATAATAATTAAGTAAACTTTACCTTGTGTCACACAGCGGTATGTACAGTAGCATACCATATGAACTTCGCTAGCTCACTTTTAGACGAAAAACATTACAATTCTTATAAAGATTATTTACTCAAACGTTACAAGTTCCATATTTTATGATATTGTAACATTCCTGTCCGTAGAAGTGCAGATAAACACCTACATTTTCAAAAAAAACAGGCTAGGCTCATTCGCGTCCAACAACCAGCTGTGTCAGGAAAAATGGCGACTATTCTGTTAACCCTTTCGATCGCGAGATCATGATATACAACTGTCGCGAGATGAACATTTTCGGTAATATCTTTTTACAGACGAAGTGTCAACAAAAATGCTTCTCAAATAATACACACAGAATTTAATAAGAAATCGTTTGATGTAACATTCTTGGTCATTGCTTTAGTAATAAATTAGTTTCAAGTTTTTGAAACGAATCATTTCAACCTGGACTCTGTATCTTGCAGAAAGTTCTTCAAGACAGAAACGCGTAATGATCTCCTTTTAGTAATTCCTAGACCAGAGTTTTGAAGTGTATTTCATTTTGTACTTTTTTAACTATTCTTCACATATTAGATAACAAAAATGAAATAGCAGGCTTAGAAAATTAGAAAATTAAAAAAGTAAGGCCAAGTATTTTACCATGTAGGCTTATGCATTGTACTTCAGAGAGTTAATTTCTACGATTTTTCTTAAATGTGTCACTTTACAAATGAGATCAAGTTTTCAAAGTGAACTTAATAACTTAGTACGTTATCTTGTTACTAATTAGAAGAGCTGAATCATTGCATTTAATGCATAAATGTGAGTTTTTTGAAAAATAGGTACTTTAAATAAAGCGGTGAAAATAATTTTTCGCGACTGGAGCGCCATCTATCAGATACATAATAAACCATTTTTGTAAAATTGGGATTAATTTACTAATTAAATCGGTAATTGACTTGGGTTTGTCTGTACGTTTAAAACGGTGGAGGGGGTTTAACCTGATAATGAAGGAAATGTAAAAAATAAATTACAATGTCCTACTTATTGTCTTTCTACTGACATTTTACAAAAAAAAATTTTTTTGTGTGTTTTAGCCCAAATTTCCTAGTTGAATTTGTCCCAACCCTTGGCAAAAATGACAAAAAATTATGTATAAACTCATAGTTAATGTCACGTAAAATTTTGAAGCGGATCTCCGTGTCCTTCACGTAATGCCACGGCTTTTAGATTGCGCAACCCTTTGTAGCCGCGTGATGTAATTAATTAAGTACGTGGTTCCTATTACTTTGAACGCGTGCAACTGAGACAAACAATTAGGGCCGATAAAATGTCTATACAAAGAAAATAATTTAAATTGCAGACTCGTTGTCCTTCTAGCCTATATTTGTCCATATGTAGCAAAACCTATAGACACGCAGAATATAACATCAGTTACATTTTAGCCCAAATTATATGTGTAACGTTAAATTTACTTGAAAAAATATAATAAATCCTAACATCGGGTTTATGGAGCATGGGTGGAATTTTTTTCTACGAGAATACTTTGTCCTAACTGTCTGAAAAAAAATATTGACCAAAATTATCCGTGCAGCACAAGTGACGTCAATGCAACACGGTTTCGGTAGCCGCTGGTTTCCTATTTGTCAGAACGTAATAAAACTTGGGCACAATTTACATACATATCAGATGCATAATATATTGTGAAAATCAACCGCAGAACCCGTGTCCTTCGTATGAAAATTTTTCCTTAATTGGGCAAAAAATTTAAAAAAATTACTTTTTGGGCTAAAAAAATTAAATTTGGGGTCAAACACAATAAATAATTATTTTATTATACCTAAATAATTATCAAATTGATTTTGAGACACGCAGTCCTTGTCCTTCTTGACTTTTTATCGTTAATATACCAAACGCGCTATGCAGTGCGCTTGGCCTGTTATGACGCTATTAGAATTTTAATTAATTCCCTAATTATCTGAACGTTAACATAATTGGGTGACCGCATCCTGAGTATTACTTGCATTTATTACCAAAAAATTAATTTGCAACTCGGTGTCCTTCATTGCCAAAATTAGGTAATTATCCCAGAATTGCGGAGCATGTACTAAAATTGTTTTTCTTTATATAAATTAAAATTATATGAATTAGAGAAAGTAAACTGATTCTAATTACTAATAACATCGTTTTTTATGATATGGTAAAGTTTTAGACGTCATTGTATTGGTTTTTGATGCTTTTTTTTGAATAATTAAATTTGCGTGACACCTGAAGCGTCATTTTTAAAAAATTGCCACCCCTTAATTTCGAGTCCGGACGTTATGAAATTTCGGCATAGTATATTTTATTTGCCCTTCTATCAGTTCCGTTTTGTAATATTTACCAATCTGGTGTCCTTCGAGGTAAAAATTTGACTTTAATTAACGAAAATACTTGTATTGATGACATTTTTTATACTTCAGTTTTCTACGTCAATTTAAACTTCTAAGTGTTATAATAGTGTAAAATCGATGCATTATGCATTGAACAACATCATTCAATGCACTAGAACGCCGAACAATAACTCATTAATTAGGTATTAATGAATTACTAGTGCAATGCGCTAGCCTCGCACCCAGGCCCCCACAACTCTGCTGAACGTTTTATATAAGTTATACATAATTATATAACTTCAGGGTCGTCTATACCAAACCTATGTTGTAAAAAAAACGTGAATTCGTTTTTTCACCAAGAATAAGATTTTCCAGGGATAATTCCTTTACGGAACTTTGGTCCAAACTGAAAAATAAAGTAGATCATTCAAGATTTAGATTTTTTACTTGATTTATAACCGAGAAAAGTTAAAAAAACACTTTGCTTCATTTTCAAGTGCAAGATGGACCTTAGCGACAAACAGTTGCGCAGCGAAAGCGCATCACTTGAAGCCTCCATTTAATCATATGTTGTTTCACAAATCATTCCTTATATTCACTTTCCTCTCGTTGTACCTCTTTTGATCTAACGTTTGTGGCGGCTTTTCAGCGCGCATGCGCATTGCGTTTATTATCGGCTTGAAGCAAACTTCACGCGTGTCTGTCGCGTCAGCCGTCAGCTGAGTGACCGCGTAAGAAAAACATTGCACCTTCCAAATTAATTAGCTCCGGTAAGTCAAAATTTGCCATGTTGTGATAAACTTTTTCAGAATGGGCTCTTTTAGAGCTATTTGGAAAGTTAACTTTTTTAATCATTATCGTAACTTATTTTTATTATAACCGTACCTAACACATCCTACACGTTTATAATACATTAATTAATTATTAACCATGATACTTTCAAATGAATCATATTGATCTATAAATTTTAAATATTTTGTGTGATCCACATCAAAAGTCATCCAAATCATGGGGCAATTAAGTGTCCGTCAGTTTAGGGAATTACAGTATGCGCTGTGCGAGTTCAACATATTTTATAGTGATGTAAGTGATGATCCAGGTTCCAGGTATCGAGAGTATAACCTTTAAGAAAGTTCATCTTAATAAAATATGTGACAACGCTTAATTATATAGATAAAACATATGCATACCCTGCGACCTGCGAGGTGAACTTTACGATTATTCCACACGTACAGTATAACAGATCTTAGTTTACGTGTGGATTCGATTACGCGCGGCGGCCATCTTGGAAGTCATAACATGGCTAAGATAGGGGGCGCCAGTCGGTCTAGACGTATAGTCTAGCCATGTCAGGCGTAAACTTGGATTTGTTTTACTGTACATGCAGCTTCCTCTGCACTTGTTTTCTCGAGCGGCCTAGAGTTGCGAATTTCGCACATTTTTACTATAATTACTATTTACCACTAACACAGGCACTTCTTATCTTTAATTTTATATTAAAATGTGCTTAATTAACCTCATAATCATTGCAAAACTTAAATTTAATTACTACAACACATAAGAAGCAAGAAAACCTCCGTATTTAATTAAGATATCAGCCGACTGCCCTGACTGGGTGACGTCACATGAAAGAAAATCGCTCATTGGCTGATTGGAAAAAGAGGAGTTTGAAATTTTGAAACTCGCTCCAAAACTCCAAGCTTTTGACTTTTTCACCGCTTTTTCACTACTATATAAGACAGGGTTATACTTATAAGAAATCCATTTCTGTTTATGTTTTTACGTGAGGCGGGAGAGGGGTTCCCCTATACTAACACATTGCGAAGGGGGCACAGGAGGGAGGGAAAAGAGAAAGTTTTGGCAGGCCTAGTGTTGTAAAAACGCACGCGCACTTTACTTTAGCGCATTTTCTAGAAAATGCGCGCGCGCACATTAGAAAGTGCGCGCATTTTCTTATTTGCGGGAAAATTTGAATTGCATTAAAAGAACCCTAAATTTCGATATTCTGCAAGCACCAAAGCTAAATGAAGTTGTTAAACAAGTTTTTACTTATGAAAAATGCATTAAAAATTAAATTCACTAATGTAACTGCACAACAAAAATATTATAAAAATTTATTGGAAAATACTTTAAAACTGGAACTATTTAATCTTGGGAACAATTTTAATTGCATATCAAAGTGATTAAATTAGTTTTCATAGTTATATTTAACATTTTTAATTATTTTTAAGAAGGTACTTAGCTGTGACCATGCAATCAGCAAGCAGAGTGAACGCGCCACTTTTTAAAAAACGCACTTTCTATTGCGCGACCGCACATTCTAACGCGCATTTTCTAATGTGCGCGCGCGCATTTTCTAAAATGCGCTGCGAACGTTCGCTTTTTTACAACACTAGGCAGGCCAGATTATATAAATATACATTGCAGTGAGCATAGGTAAAATGACGAAAAAAAAAAATTATAAAAAATACTTTCAACAGTTACGTTTTTTGGTGGTGAGGTTTTTTTTATGAGTTCTATCGTGCATACTGTAAAAGTATTTTATTAAAGCGAAAAAGCGGGTTTTGAAGCCAAAAATTTTAACCGTCAATCCTATACAACAAGGTGGCGTCCCAAATGTCCATTCTCGCCTACTACCCTACCATTCCCTACAATGGCGGTGAAATTTAGGGCGCATCATATGCGCCCTACTTATATAGCGGCCATATTGGAGGGGAGGGAAAGTTCATTTAGGGCCCCTACAGGGGACGAGAAAGTGATTTGGGACGCCACCTATACACCCTATAGCGTTTGCTATAAAGTTTGCTTGGCTTTGTTGTTGTTTGCATTCAGCAGTATATAGGTACTGAGAGGGAACTGGAATCACTTGATTTATTCCTCCTAATTTAACATGCCACGGGCCGGGTATATACCTTTTCATAGTAGGCCCCGGGCCCCCAAAAAATCCGGTGTTGGAATCTTGCATGAATATTGTTTGACAAAATTCAGTTATTATAACTGGAAAATTTTCTATATAGAAATAGTCATTGCTAAAAAATTCACGCTTCATTTGAAAATGGCAGTGTTAAAATTAAAATAAACACTGCCATTGCAGTTTTGGCTCACTGACGCTGCGCTCAATGTCGTGTACATATATTTAGACACACTGCTCGGCCCAGCGCTGGGCGATCGTGCCGATCTCGTCGTCCCAAACCTGCAGACAAATATATAGTCCGTGATTGGCGAGACAATTTCAAACGTTGATAGCTGCTTATAATGAACAACCTGCATAGAATTTTTATTGTAGAAATGAATTAATAGAGTGCACCAAATTGAATTTTCGCATATTTTTTAGAGGCCAGTAATTAATTACTCAACATTTATTCAAAGTTGAGGTTTGAACTCACTCCTATCTTTTTATAAAAAAGTGAAGTCTATATATTGACGCCTCTCTACCATCAACATTTTTTTTTTTTTAATAATTCCCTGGCTCTATAAAATCTGAAATAAAAATCAGAATAGCATAATTCGGTATCATCGATTTTTGCAATAAAAAATTTATGCAACTTGTCCAATATAGTAATGATATTTATTTTTATTCATAATATATATGGTTATACCATTTCCGCCATGTTGGCCGCGGACGGTTGTCCTGCCACCTGTCCGCTGGCAAGGGAGAGACGGAGCCTGTTGTGATCGAACGTCCAGGACCTCGGTCTTCTGGGCGCATGTCAGCTCCCCGCTGCCTAGCTGGACAAAAACGGTGTCGGACCTTCATGTAACAGTTCTCACAACTACTGGTAGATTATCTAGTATAAACTACCGCGAGATGTTCGTCAAAATAATATATATAATATATATATATATATTATATATCTAATTCAGTAATTAAGAGTTTTACTTATTTAAAGAAATCGAGTAAACAGATATTAGAATTTAAGTTTAATAATTTAATGCAGTGACCGATCGAGTGATCACAACGCACAAAAGTGACTTTTGAACTGCACTAACATAATTAAGACTCATTAGGAGTATTTTCCCAGCATTGTGTTGGTTCATAACTAACTTACGAATCAGAGTGTACCCAATGCAGCCTCTCTCCCAGTAATGGCACATGGTGTGTGTAGGGAACTCGATGTATGGCTCACACCCTTGACCTCTGATCCGAGAGACTGCAGCAAGCAGCAAGATCACCAGGGAGCGCCGCATGCTATTCGCAACAATCAACACAACAATGCATTATTTTGATAAGAGCTTTGGTTTTCTCAGAGCTTGGTTTTCATTGTAGTCTCATATATAAGTTTGAAAACTTCTCTTTTAACAGAGACATAATTTGTGTTAATTTATAAATATATAATGGTAACTTTTGCAGACCAACATACACTAGAATATCCTACCATTCCTCTCACTATACCCTGTCACACACCTATCACTACGCATATACAGGTGCATTTATATAATTTCTCTGTGAGATACGCTCTTATTGCAAAATCATCAATATGCGATGCAAATTTTAATATTATTATTGGATTAAATTAAATCAATTAGATCCGTATATTACCGTATTGCATCAATTAAGCTAGGGTCATAACAATCTCTTACTAAATGTAATATATTTATAACGTGATTCATCGATAAGACCCAACACACATAAAATTACCCATTAAATTCATTATATATAGCTTTTGTATTATTTAAGATTTCTCTTACGTACATACCTTGGTATTTATTTTATTTATTTATTTTTTTATTCACCCAAGTACATATACAAAAAAAACATAACATATGACAAACAATTGAGGTTAAAAGGATAAAATACACGGCACAAGCAGCACCATAACACAGGGTATATATATGTGGTGTAACGTATTATATCCAATTTATAAGAAGAACAAAAACAAAACAAATGCATAATAATTAATGATGCGACTGTTGTTTGTTTAGTTGCAGTGATTTAAATATTTATCAGTGCTTTATATTTGACTCGGATGAGATTACATTGTTATGTTGATAAGAAAGGGTCCTCTGGTGACCGAAGTGTGACACGAAAATTGTGAAATTTTTGTCGCCAGCAGCCAGCATGATCATTTATTTCTATTATATTAACATTCCCACATTTTATAATTAGAGTGTATAGGAAATCAGATAGTATAAAATTAAGCATAATGGGGAATTCTCCTACATTTATTTTAATTTTTTTTCGGATGCTCTATGCCTTGAAATTAAATATCCTAAAACAAAAAAGTTTCAATTTTCAAAATTGGAGGCATGGGAATTTTTTAAAAATCTTCCTCCTTTTGAATTTAGCGCCAAAACGTGACGTAGAAACTGCCTAGCAGGCAAAATTTTCCGGCAATAAATTTATATTTTTGATTATCACTCTTAAAGTAAACTGATATTAGAGAAAAAACTATTGACGTCATAAAGACAGGTATGGACATCTGGTGGATTTTACCTGGGTGATTCTAAAAGTGTCATTGTTTTGATATCTGAGCTTTGCTACTGGCTAAAGTACACGTGTAGTTGAGTCATACTGATTCTATAGAGGCTGTTTTCAATGCCATCTATTGGTACTTTATGAGGTCAATAGAAAAACCTGCTGATTTCGATCGTGTTACTAAAATTTATAGCCAATGACTCCTTGACACTCAAACTATGATATCAGGCAGTTGTTGTGTGTTAACTAGGGAGTTTCTACGTCACAATTTTCAGGTTTGCGCGCGGGTTGCATACTTTGCCCCTATTCTAATAATCCCTTCAGAGTCCCCAAACTTGAGTTAAAAAAGTTGAAACTTAAGTCAAACTTATTGTTAATATGTACCCTATCATAATATAGTAGTTAAATTAAAATTTGAGTTGTAAGAGAATTCCCCATTTTCACCAATTCACCTGTTTTTTTTTTTTTAAAGAAATTCAATGCATTGCAGTGATAATTTTTTTTTTTTTTTAATCAGAAATTAGAAATTTTATTTTTCAAAATATGTACGTATATCTATATGCATTCACACAATTTCAAGCTATTTATTTTTATTAGATTATTATAATATATAATTATTAACTATATTAATTTAGTTATAGTAAAAGTTATAAAAACTGACGCTTTATTCTGTAATTATTTCTTAACTATCTATAATTAATTAAGCAAAATAATCAACGATATATTTTATTAACTTATGCCATGGATTAAATTGAAATAACATTTTTAAGTTTACATATTTTATTAGATTATTGCCCCATACAGCATAATTATATGACAAATCCACCAACATGTTGCCTATACTATTACACGACTTTTTCCTCGACCTTGACATCTTCTTCGGTCATCACGCACCCCGTGCCTGGCGGGTTGGAGCCCCCAATCTCTGCAACACACAAAACACGTTTAGACATGTCTGGTTCTGCATCCTGAGGGACTGTTTTACCGCAAAGTCCGGGGTACCTCGAAGACGCGGAGTGGTTGGGGTAGGCGGCGCAGTTGGGCGTTCCCTGACGGTACATGCGGCCCCCCATCCAGTTACCACTGTCACAATAGAACAGAAACATAATGATAATTGACTTATTAAACAATTCTGATCTTGTTATCCTGAGAGATCGTAAATTTTATAAAGTATAATATAATTAATTATATTGTTGGTATTATATTATAATAAGCATGGTTAGCATGGGCTATAGTAATTGGGCAATTTTGACTATCTGGGTTCATTTGAGGATGCTGTTGATGATGGAATTAAGTATCGCTAGGACGCTAGGAAGTGTAGGAAACAAAAAAAGGGAAAGGAAATTACTACAGGAAGGGTGTGAGACTCAGATGTGATCCATAATAAAATGTATTTTTAATTTTAATCTTTATACGAATGTAGTTGAAATTTAAACGTGGAAAACAATATGCCTGAAAATGTTTTTTTTTAACATTATTAGTAAATATAATATTAGTATGGATAGCTAATTAATATAACATGAGAATTTATGTTGCAAGAATAGAGCACATAAAATTATGATACTCCAGCTGAAAAATTTCAGGGCGTCAAGGAAATATTAAAAAATTATGAAAAAAATACATACTAAAAACACGCAGTTATATGTTCCAAGGGTGCAGCGTTTAAGCTCTATCTTTTCTTTATAGAGTGATACTGAAAAGGAGCTGAGTGGTTCCTTTCATTATAATTTTTAAATTGTTATACTACTTAAAAAATCTATAAAAAAAATCTAAATTGTGAAAAAATAATCACGAAGCTCGATGTGCATGAACTCAAAGTTCTGAGATTAGAGCAAAATTGCAAAGAAAATGTCACATACAATGTGTATATTCTAGCCATCCTAGACAGTCTTTTAAGGTATTATATCATTCTTCCTTCCTCCCGGGCCCTTTTCTTTGACTCACGCAATTCCGTAGTTGCAGACGATAATTTTCCTTGACCACGTGCCATCTTGGAACATCGCATAGCCACAACCAATCGTGTGTGTTTCTGCCCAAGCCACCTACAAAATAATGAAGACAAGAATTATATATATGAATCAGAATAAAAATATCCAT
Source organism: Siphlonurus alternatus (assembly GCA_949825025.1). Lineage (NCBI taxonomy): Eukaryota > Metazoa > Arthropoda > Insecta > Ephemeroptera > Siphlonuridae > Siphlonurus > Siphlonurus alternatus. The sequence continues at coordinate 44,888,222 of OX463781.1, forward strand.
AAAACATCATGCCACGACCCTTATATAATTAATATAGGACTGTGTTTACTACAGATCAATTGACGCCGCCTTATGTCAATCAAGTCGTCTAGTATACATCGTCATGTGACTTACACCGTCAATGGCATTTTGCAACTCTCTCCTGACTCTCCCCCCTTATTGTTATCTGTATTATATTTTTATGTGTTAAATTAATTAGGATGCAAACAAATAAATATTGCATTATTTATAAACTTGTTTTTACCTGCAATCCATGGTATAATATACGAACGTCTCTCACCTGTGTGTAATGTCCAGTGCCCGAGGTGTAGACAAAGGGCTCGATGTTGGCGGGGTTGAAGCCGGGGTTAGTGACCTCGTTGTACCAGGCGTCGGTAGCAGCGGTCATGGGGGCCGCCTGGTTGGGGTCCACCGGAGAACGAGAGGTCATATACACGTTCTGGCCGACCTGGAAGCGGACTGCAATTTGGCGAGGGTCACTTCTCTGGGATGGTGTGTGTAACATTGTGAAACTTACCAACTCTGCGCACTGCGTCATGTCCAAAATTGCATTGGTCAGCCCAGCGCTGTGCGATCACAGCCAACTCGTCATCCCAAACCTGCACGAAGTCAATGTCAGAAATTCACAAGCAGACTGAATTGATTCATTGATTTGTAAGGAAATATAACATGAACATAACCTCAACACACAGAACACATCTCAACCTCATCAACAGCAGATTTATAATGTATGTCAAGAAATTATTTTAAAAAAATCTGAAAAATATCAGAGTAACATATAATCTCTTGCACCCATTTCTGCAATAAAAAATTTTGGAGGTCAATACTCTATTATAATCTTACAGTTAAGTAATTCACATGCAGTTTATGTCTGATTATTATTAAAGTATGCAATCTTTACCAGCTCGGCCATGTCTGCGGCAGCCGGCTGTCCTGCCACCTGACCATTGGCAACATTTTGACGGTGCGTGTTGTGACGTGACAGCACTTCGGTCTTTTCCGCGCACGTCAGCTGCCCGCTTCCTGGAAGTCACACAGAAAGGCTAAGTCCATATATGAATACAAGACACAGTAGTGTGTCCAAATGAAGGAGTGTAGAGCGTGTTTGATAATTAAACTTAACAGTAAATTGATTTTAGTTTTTATATAAAATATATAATGAAGAATATTTTATTCAATTTTAAAAAAATAAATATTTTTGATGCATATATGGTGTGAAAATTCCCTGCTGATAGGTTGAATATTTATACTGTCTTAAACAATGATATAATTTCAGATGCCCTGCATAATATATACATAATATATTATTATGATGTACCATTGCACAGTCGAATTTTCTTTTGTGACTTTGTTAATTACCATGCCCATAAAAATAACACAGTGCATGGTGATTCAGTGGGATTTGGAGCAACGAGGGTACAATGCACTTACGCAGCAGTGTAAATCCGGGACACGCCCTCTCCGTGTAGATGCACATGGTGTGACCAGGGTAGGCCATGTAGGGCGTGCACCCTTGACCCTTGACCTCGCTGATCGCCATCAGCGCCGCCAGTGTCAGGAACAGTAAACACTTCATCCTGTACAGAAAATCATAATAAAATCATATTAGAAATTAAAAAGTCTTTAAAATATTGTGGGTTTGATTTACATAGAAAGATAACCAGGTTAACCACGGTTTGCAAACTAAAGGTATCGTGTATCGCGGTTACTGAGAATTATGGTTATTTTTACATCGTTTTGGAAAACTCTTTCGCGAAACGCGCTTATGAGTTTAAATAAAACATGAAAAAAAAAAAAATGAAACATGCAGTATTTTTACAGTTATGTTATTAGGTTATTACACCAAAAAAAAAAAAAAAAAAAGAAAAATGAGAAATTTTGAAGTTTATAAAATTTTGTTCTTTGAATTAGAAAGTGTTGTAAATGATTTTTCTTACTTTTCGCTTTCTAGAGACCGGTACTAAATAGTTGAACTATAAGTTTCATCTCTGTAGCGAGTATTTATACAAAACTGTCGAGAAAAGATAAAATAAATAATCAAGATCCAAGAATGAGGTTGTGTGATATTTTGCAAATTTGGACAACCACAACTAAATAAGTTTTTTCCTCATAAGATTAAAATCTTAATTAAGCAATGGTAAAGATAACACAGTTTGTTTATAGAGAGGAATTTAATGAGATGGAAAAACGTTTGACATCCACAGATTAAATCAAGGCATTGTGAGATTAATAATATGAAGAACTATTTTTGAGCCCATTTCAAAGTAAAGTGACTCTTTAGTACTTTATCTTTCGCTCTTTAAATGTTTTGACATATCCTGTACCCATCCTCTCGAAGATGTATTTTTTTAACATACCGAGTTCCAAATTACGTACAAATATTTTACGAGTTGTGCTATATCCCAATGCGGTTTGTTTTTGCAGATGATGGAGTATAAAAAAAAAATCAGCTATAATATATTAATCATTATCCTCTACATTAAAATGACATTTAAATAATATATGGTGTACTTCAATGAAATATTAATCACGTTGTATCAAGTTATAATTGACATAAAACCCTTTTAATTGTTTGAAATAAATTAAGTAAAATTCTAAATTTAAAAATGGTCGTTGCACTTTTTTAAGTACTTTTTAATTGCTTCATTACAGGGATCAAAGTTACAAAATATCATTAACTTCAGTAATTATTTGTGGCACGAATTGTTTGCTTTATCGAGGAAATAGAAATATTCTAAATTGAGTTTTGAATACAACAAACTAATTAAAATGGGTCCATATGTCTCATCAATATCATCTCCTTCAGATTGAATATTAAAGGAGGAGATTAAACTCTTTGACTCTGTAAAGTTCCCTTTTGCTGCCAATTTCTTAATCACCATTGTGATGTTCTCCCATAGCATGGTGATTAATTAACAAGGCTGCCAACGGAACTTTTTAGAGACGAACGACTAAACATGACTACTTGGTCATTGCCCCTTGTCGTTTATGTAACCCGCTTTGATTTCGTGCCAAAGAAGTTGCCTACCTTAAAGGCGATATCTAGGAACGAACTACAAGAACAACCCGAGACAGTATACGAATGCCCTCATTTGCTGGATCCTCAGCTCTATGCAGGAGACACTGGAGACAGAGTGTTGCAGATTTGCAAAGCCATTCTAAAAAGAGCTAAGTGCACTGCTCACGTCGCCTCAATTCCCATCAATATATTTAATATGTTACATTTGCTCAATTTTAAGTTTACATTTTTTGATATTTTATTATATTGTTTGATATATTCATATAGCATTTCACTAACTTCAATAGAGGGATGAAAAGTGGTATCCAGCAGGTTTCTAACTAACCATCACGTTTAGTGTTATTACATGAATTAGGCCGACCCTATATGCGGTTATAGTTTATAGTGAGAAAGCTGGGTAACAACTTGATAGCTCTTCCATGAATCGTCCCCATGACATTATTACTTTTAAAATTAAATATGGAATAAATACTATATACATGATTATTTTTTTAACATATCATTTGTTTAAAAAAATAGGAAATGGGCTTTTCTACTGCTTAAATGAAGCGAAGAGAAATAATACATTAAGACAGAATATTATATTTATTATTTTCCTTTATTTTATCATAACATTTGTATTGTATAAAAAGATAAAAAGTATAAAAAATAATAAAATATCTCAATGCGAATACGTCAATTACTGTATATATTATATGACTTCACACGCGGCGTGGTCCGTGGTGTAATAATCTTCACTATAACATAACTCATTAAATCAAAATACTGTAAGACGGAGTCAAAGTATTTGCCTGGAGTCGAAACATCACATCAACCTCACTAAAAAAACATAAGCAGCTATTTGGACCAGTGTGAGTTTAATACCTCAACTGTTACATTTATATATCCAAAATCTTATTGAACATATATTAATTATATATAAGGGCAAGTTGATATAAAGTACATTCTTTTAAATATAAAACACTAAATATTCACTATACTTGAAGAAAATGTAGTATGTTATAATTACGCTCATGATATTAATTACAGAGTAATGGAGTATTGTTCTCAATTTTTTTTATTGCAGAAATGGATAGAGCGTGCAAAGTTATGCTACCCTGATTTTTTTCAGATTTTTTAGAGCCCGGAAACTATTTTTAAAAAATTATTGAAAGTTCTTTTTGTGACGTCACGAGACGCCGCTCCTTAAGAAAAAGATAGGACTTGACGCCGCGTGACGTCACAAATAGGACTTTCAATAATTTTTTAAAAATACTTCCCGGGCTCTAAAAAATCGGAAAAAAATTAGGGTAGCATAACTTTTCACCCTCTATCCATTTCTGCAATAAAAAAAAATGAGGACAATACTCCATTATTGAGCCTAAGCAGACAATAATTTTTATTTGACAATTTGTTCCAAGAACTCAAACTCTTCATAGGGCTCCTCGTAAGGTTGTTCATCCGTGACAGTGCAGGTCAGGCCAGGCGGAGTGGTGCCAGCAACCACTGAGAAATATCAAGGAAGGGACAATTATTACCTTGTCGACATTATGATGTTAATTCGTCAAATTAAGATGTATTGTATCTTACTATTGCTTCAAATTATTATTTATTTATAACAACAAATCCTAAATACAAAAACATTAAAAAAATTCGATATTATAATAGAATAATAATGATATGTAGTATTATTACAACTGAATCAAAACTTGGTAGCATTTATTACTATGAGAATGAAATTTATGTAAGGAACAATCAATTAAATGTTGTTAGTACTTGGAGTGAAAGTTTTTAAAATATAATCTATATATATTTCTATATATAATATGTAGCAAAAGTTCATCTGCGTGAAGATTTAAAGCATTGCTTCATGCATTATACATTAATTCTTAAGAGTAATTTAAAACAAACTTTTAGATAATAAACTCAACTTTAAAACATGGCAGAAGTGTGTGGAATTATAATATATTTTATTTTGTATTATATTTGCAAAACAATATAAATATGAGTTTATATTTTCAATAAAGACATAATTATTTCTGCACGATTTTCCTTCAAAGTTCAAGGGTTCTTACCACAGAGTCCCGGGTACCTCGGGGAGGCGGTGCGGCCGTAGGCGGGGCAGTTGGGGGTACCTTTCTTGTACATACTGCCGCCGATCAAGTTACCGCTACAACAAAATTTGGTGACGTGTAGTCGATGTAAAAATCAACATAGAAATTACATACGTTAACAACATTTTTCTTATTCTAACTTACAATGGACCGTAGTTGCAGACAATCAATTTGTTGGACCAAGTGCCATCCTTCCACATTGTATAACCGCAACCCACTGTGTAGGAGTCTGCCCATACAACCTGTAAAAACATGTAATTTCATTAAAGGTGGCAAGTGTGACAATAATGGTATAATTTTAAGATACTGTGCAGAGAGACAGTATTTTTGATATTAAATTGATCAAATGAAGGTGGTGAGATATAAAATACAATCACTAAAATAAAGTTTCCTTGCCTGCGTGTAATGACCCGCCCCCGATGAGAAGACAAAGGGGTCGATACTTGAGGAGCTGAAGCCGGGGCTAATGACCTCGTTGAACCAAGCGGTGATGGCGGCGGTCATGTTGGGCTCCAGGTTAGTGTCCACGGGAGAACGAGAGTACATGTACACGTTCTGACCGCACCCGAACCGAGCTGGAACAGCAGCAAGGTTAGACTGTGATTGTTGAGGAGGGATGGGGGAGAGTACTTACGAACCCTACGGTTAGAATCGTGGCCAAATTTGCACTGGTCAGCCCAGCGCTGTGCTACCGTGGCCAGTTCATTATCCCAAACCTATCCACACAATCAAAAATAAATTTGTAATTAAAGCTGCTTGCTTATTTAATCATTTAATTATAATGATAACACAAGATTGGATATATAGGAGCTCTATTCAATTTTTAGGTGACGTACACTTTAAAACAGAGATTTTACACGTACCATCTCAGCCATGTTGGCGGCTCCAGGCTGTCCAAAAACTAGACCATTGGCGACTTTTTGTCGGAGTTTGTTGTGTGCAGACACGACTTCGAGTTTCTGTGCACAGCTCAGAGCTCCACTACCTGAAAATATTTTGTAACTTATAATCCATAACAACTTTATTGTTTTGCGATTTAATCAAGATATATATCGTGTCGATCGTCCACACATAAATAAACCAATCACTACACCAATAAATGCATATTTCTGAGGCCTGTTCGTAAACCCTGCTCGGTGTACACTTTTACACCGTTTTCTTACACCAGCGCAGATGGTGGTGTAGGGAGTGCAGTGCAGATGACGTCACGATTTTTGTTCGTAAACTTGCTCAGAGTACACCGAGCAGGGTTTACGAACAGGCCTCTGATAAATTCATATACATCCTGCTATGAAAAATCAAGTAATTTGTGTAATTATATTTTTTTAATGTTAATCATTTTTTTTAATAATATATTATGATATTGAATTTTCAAAATTTATATATTAAAAGTACATGTATGGTATATATATTTTATGATTATACCTAAATCAATACAAAAATAACAACACTTTTAACTAAATTATTAATCAGTTAAGTTATTATAAAGAAATTTGATTAACGAATTAACGATTTCAAGTTGCCAAATCAAAATTATGGTAATTAACAGAACAAATATATTTTGTTACCACAATAAACAGTAATAATTTTTATTGATCGTATTGAATAAATATTAATTTTATCGCTTTAATTAAATCAACAAGTGACTTACGTAGTAGTGTGAACCCCGGACATGCCTTCGCTGTGTAGATGCACATGGTATGGCTGGGATAGGACGCGTACGGTGTGCATCCTTGTCCAGTGACCGTGACCAGCAGTGCCGCCAGTGCGGGAAAGAGGAACCACTTCATGTTCAGCTATTGATTTGTAAGTCTTCAACAAGTTTCTTGAGAACAATTCTGAAATAAAATCAAAGTATTATTTAATGTGTGAACATTTTCGTTACCATTACCAGTTCACAATTGAATAATTTGTCACTCCAACACACATATTTCAAATTTCAAACGTTTTACATAAAGTTTGATTTTTTGTCAAATTTTATCAAAATTAAGAGTTAGTTCATGCTCAGATATTATGAGTACAATACTGTATAAATATAAAAAGCTCAGTAACTCTATACTTTTTTATTGGAGATCCTTATTATTATTATTAATTTTGAGACTTAAATTTTATAAAACTGTATATAATTATGTGCAATGTTATGTGTTAGAGACTTATCATATTTTAATCACAATCATACAAATTGGCACAGTGAAATTTTTTTTAACAATAAGTAAATTGATCGAAAATATTAATTTGTAGTGTTGCATTCAGTTAATTTATATAAAAATAGTTAAAATACTGCATTTTCAAATATAGTATCAAGTCGTTAGAAAGAGTACTTACCTATTTTATAACTTGAATTATTTAATTTTTAAGGTATTGAGGCGAGTTACCTTTCTCCCGCTTGCTCTGTCAGATCAGCTGTGGAGCTCACGACACCTGTGCTCTCTTATATACCAGATCCAGGTGAGAAAATTGTGGAGTAATCTCTTCTTTACAAAGTTAGTTCAATAAACTTCAAATATAATTAAATAAACATTTTAGGTAAAAATGTGGGTTATCAATAAGATCACAATGATAAATTAATTAAATATTATATAAGATGACCAAAAAGTCGATCAATATTTATTTATTGATAGATTATAATATAAAAATGAGTTTTTTGAAGGCAAATAATTGTGTTATAAGACATTAGTGTGTTCTCTGATATTTACTTTAAGCCGGCATCATTGATTGCGTAATGTTGACTCCCATGCAATGTTTAACTTCCAAATATATATATATATCTATATATTATTTATACTTGATACATAATACTTAATTAATGTGTTTCAATAATTAGTGCATGAACATTAACTTATAATAATTGAGTTATTAATCTTCACAATTATAATATATTATACAAAAAATCATGTTTACTTTATCGTAATTCAAAATTTTATTTATTTTATTTTATTTATTTATTTTAAATCATTTGGCTTGTACAGAGACAAACATTGATCAAGTCAATGTTACTTTTTGGTAATATAAATATTTGCTTTAAAATATAAGTGATGCACACTTATTATTGAGGAGTGAAACTCGTTTTAATTAATGCGGTCCCCTTAATTGCTATATATATGCTATATAACTTCTATATAGTTCAAATCGTAATAAAATTTTCAAAAAAAAAAAAAAAAATCTTGACTTCAAAAATCCTGACATTTATTTTAACAAAATATGAATATATGGAAAAAAAAAAAACAAACATTAAACAGCCCTAATCAGATGTGATTGTAGTATAATTAAAAAGACAATTGCAATGTACCAAAGTAAAGAGTTTATTTTGGGGATGCTGTATAATGAATAACCTGGCATGAAAAAAAATTCTTGCCCAAAAGAATGGTACAAAATTATATGCTACGTTGAATTTTTTCAGATTTTTTGGAGTCCCGGAATTATTTTTAAATAAGAATTCTAAGTTTTGCAAGTTAATTTGGCACTCCTGAATCCTTAATTAAAAGGATAGGGCCTAGACGCCTATTGACACCTCCAGGGGGCGTGGCCAAACTTTCAATAATTATATAAAAATAGTTATGGGTCTCAAAAAAATCTGAAAAAATCCAGAGTGGCATAATTTGGTACCCTCTATTCATTTCTGCAATAAAAAAAAATCATGCAGGTTGTCCATTATTTCTTGTTTCTACAATTAATTTTTAGTATTTTGCATTTTTATTCAGCTATTACACATTCTTTCTTACGTGTAGTTTCAATAAATTTAATATGATCACTGAATTATATTAAAAACATAGGTTCTGAATATATTTTTAATATTAAATTATTTATTAATAATGATCGAACAACTTTAAAATTGATTATAATTTAGTGTAAATAGCTTAAAGTACTTTTGAAGTATATATATTAATTTTATTTACATACTGCAATCTCTATAGACACTTAACTTGTAAGTAAAGGTTTATAATAATTAATTTATAATTTATTCTTTATGAAAATTGTTATCCTTCAATTCATATTTAGTACATGAACACGACAGTGTCATAGTTACAAAAAATCTTAAGTAAATGACGATTAGAGAATAAAAATGGTAAATTTCGACGAATAATATTTACTTATTGTATTCATACATGCATAACTACGTCCCTCCCTCACCTTCAAAGGCATACATTTTTGATCGGAAACTGCATTGGGATTTTTACATATTGAGATTTTAATTATTAAATATACTCTATATATTGTGTTTCCATATATATAATAATATAATTATTATACTTGTCTTTTATGGAAGTTATTATACATTTTTTGTGCTTATCTAATCAGCCAATTTAACATAATTTGTCATCAGTTATAAAATTTCTCCAAGGAACTCGAATTTCTCGGAGGACACCACGGAGGATTTTACTTGTACTGAGGCAGCTGCGGTGCAAGTCAGGCCTGGTGGGTTGGTCCCAGCAACCACTGTGAATAAAATAAAGGTTAGGTCGTCAAATAGCTTGTAAACGTAGCTTACAAAGCATATTAAGTACACTACATTCGAAGAAAATAATACTGAAAGAAATTCATTAACAATAATCATATTTTTCTATACCCCAAGAAGTTGATATGCTAGATCTGATATAATTGCATTGGATAAGCTGCGTGCATGGCAGTAACATAACTATGTATGCTGATCGAAAAATGTGGATTAAAGTTACTTTTCCATCCACCTCAGGAAATTTTACTATTATTATTTTGAACAAAATCTGCAATAACTTTTCATGCCACATGCTACTGTGTTATTAAAAACAACTAATTTACAACATTAAATTTTGTCGATCCATTTACATTTATATACTTGAAATATTTTATTCGACATTATAAGGTCTCATTTTTAGGATATATATATTGAGCAATTTTAAGAGCGTAATAAAAAATTAAAACAAAAAATTTTGAAGGGGCAATGGCTATCAATTCTTGCAATTTCATTATGAAAGAAACGGAAATATAATTCAAATTATCGGAATAAAAAAATGCATTGATATTGTCATCCACGCCGTTGGCTGAAATTTTGAAAACAATCCATGAACAAAAATATATTACTATAATGTGACTGGGACTTTAATCTTCAAACAGCTAAGCATTAAATTTCGGTGCATGGTAAAAAAAAAAAGTTCTTACCACAGAGTCCCGGGTACCTCGGGGAGGCGGTGCGGCCGTAGGCGGGGCAGTTGGGGGTGCCCTTCTTGTACATACTGCCGCCGATCAAGTTACCACTACAACAAAATTTGTGTCATGTAGTCAAATAAAAATCATCATCCTTTTATTTGTAATTATCATTGCTCAGAAGGACGTTAAAATAATATTCATGCAAAAAAATTAATTCTCAATATTTCAATTCGATATAATTATACTTTTTGTCATATTTAGTACGTATACACGTATATATAATATACGTAAAAAAATATATATATATTGCTGTATCAAAGTTTAGCTTACGATGGACCGTAGTTGCAGACAATCATTTTACGAGACCAAGTGCCATCCTTCCACATAGCATAACCGCAACCCACTGTGTAGGAGTCGGCCCATACAACCTGTAAAAACATTTAATTACAGTAAAGGTGGCAAGTATGACTTAATTAGTATAACTGACACGTTTGCAAGAGTAGAGAGAATAAAGTTGTATGTTTGATGGTGAATTCTATACATTCACCGTAAAATAATAAAGTTTCCTTGCCTGCGTGTAATGACCCGCCCCCGATGAGAAGACAAAGGGGTCGATACTTGAGGAGCTGAAGCCGGGGCTAATGACCTCGTTGTACCAGGCGGTGATCGCGGCGGCCATGTTGGGCTCCAGGTTAGTGTCCACGGGAGAACGAGAGTACATGTATACGTTCTGACCGCACCCGAACCGAGCTGGAACAGCAAAGACATCATTGTTGGGAAAGAGAAAGAATTTGGAGTGTACTCACCAACCCTGCGCTCGGAATCGTGACCAAATTTGCACTGGTCAGCCCACCGCTGTGCTACCGTGGCTAGTTCATCATCCCAAACCTATTATTGAAAATATTTAACATTACTTTACAAAAATTTGAAGTTTTTGGCATACCATCTCAGCCATGTTGGCGGCTCCAGGCTGTCCAGAAACTTGACCATTGGCGACTTTTTGACGAAATTTGTTGTGTGTAGACACGACCTCAAGTTTCTGTGCACAGCTCAGTGCTCCACTACCTGAAAATATAATTTTTTAATAAAAGTCTATTTGTTCAATGTACAGTATTCAAAGTTAATTTAGTACAAAATGCAAAATTTAGTATTGAAATGAAATGAAATTTATTTGATAGCTTTCGCTAATAATTATATCAGTATTATTTGTAGTCTATTACATTCAATTCATACAAAATTACATTTTAACTAATATTAGATGAATTAATGTAAAATTGAAGATTAATACATTATTTAATTCTTACATACTAAAATACAGTATTGGAACAGGAACCCTGGAAATTAATACAATATAAAACTTGCACTCTCTGCAATTTGCAAGGAACCATTGCTCATTAATTAATTAGCTATGCACATACTGAGATAAATACATTATATATGTATCAATCACCTTGTATAGCGGCGCGCTGTTTATTTATTTATTTTTTTTGTTCAAATTCTACGGCCTACAGTTATTAACATTACAATATTATTATATAATATGCTCAAGCTGAAAATACAGGCTCCATGTAAAATGGAGTATTCCTCATCAGACAACTTGAACAACTATTATTATAATATAAATTTGTCATCTTTCGTATGGAAAAACATTTTTAAGAAATTTAACACATTCTCGCGCTTAAAAACACTGCGAGACTCCAAATTTTTCACTTCACTTGGGAGCATATTGTAAAAAATAGCACCCGCGCTAACACCAATAGATTTAGCATGATATTTTAATTAACTCGTCCGCTAAGTTCCAACAAACTTAATTTTTATACAGTTCTAAATAAAGATTTTGTATATTCAATAATCGAATATATTATATTATTTATAAATTTTGGAAATTTTCTATTAATAAATTATAAAGAATGCATGATAATAATAGACGACTTGCAAAACCCCATTTTTAGCAAAAAGTAAACAAACAAAAGTGACCCCAGTTTATTGTTGTTTTGATTATGTGTATAAATTTTGCTTATACATTGGACCTTACGGGAAATTTACGATTTTCACACACAGATTTCAATATGTTACAAACCTACGATTCTAAATATAAAAATATCACCAGAATCTGCAGTTTTTGTCCATTTATAATGCTGAAATGCGTATCAGAAGAAGTTGTATTTACTTTAACATGGTAAATTTCATATGATACCAAATCAGTCAATTGCATGTGGGAAGATACGTAACTATTATAGGCAAACTCCAGTTTGTTGATTTTAACTGTTGCAATAATCAACAATCTGGAGCTTCCTTGGTTATACCAGGGACCGGATGCACGCGTTTTTTTCGTGCATCCGAGATGCGCATCCGGATGCAAATTAATTTTTCGTGCATCCATGGATGCGCATCCGGATGCAAATGTATTTTTCATGCATCTGGGATGCGCATCCGGATGCAAATTTATTTTCCATGCATCTGAGATGCGCATCCGGATGCATTAATTTTTTCCCGTGCATCTGGGATGCACGGATGCGGATGCAAGCCCATTTTTGCGCATCCGTGTGCATCTTGCATCTGCATCCGCATCCGATATTTGGTTTTTATAATACACTTTGTTTCTTGTAATTTTTAAACGACAAGTGGCAAATAACGTTAAAAAATATGCCTCGTGTTAAAGATTTATTTAGAGGCAATTAGCAAAAAACCTGATAAAAAAGAGGAAAAAAAAAGTGTTAAATGGATGCAAATTTATTTTTCGTGCATCCGTGGATGCGCATCCGGATGCAAATTTATTTTTCATGCATCTGGGATGCGCATCCGGATGCATTCATTTTTCCCCGTGCATCTGGGATGCGCATCCGGATGCATTCATTTTTTCCTGTGCATCTGGGATGCACGGATGCGGATGCAAGCCCATTTTTGCGCATCCGTGTGCATCTTGCATCTGCATCCGCATCCGCATCCGATCCCTGGGTTATACACATCTTCCCCCATGCAATTGGCTGATTTGGTATCATATGAAATTTATCATATTAAAGTAAAGAAAACTTCTTCTGATAGGTATTTCAGCATTAAAAATGGCCAAAAACTGCAGATTCTGGTGATATTTGTATATTTAGAATCGTAGGTTTGTAACATATTGAAATCTGTGTGTGAAAATCGTCAATTTCCCATAAGGTCCAATGTATAAGCAAAATTTATACACATAATCAAAACAACAATGAACTGCGGGTGACTGGGGTCACTTTTGCTTGTTTAATTTTTGCTATAAATGGGGTTTTGCAAGTCACGTCTATTCTGGGTGATGGTTAATTATTTTCAATTTAACTTACGCAGCAGTGGGAACCCCGGGCATGCCTTTTCGTTGTAGAGGCACATGGTATGGCTGGGCCAAGAGGCGTACGGTGTACACCCTTGGCCAGTAACCATGACCAGCAGCGCCGCCAGTGCAGGGAAGATAAACCACTTCATGCTGAAGACCTACAAAACAACATCAAAGTTGTTAATGTAAGTTTTAGAGTGCAAATAATTCATTAATTAAGAAAGTCAAGTTATAGTGTTGAGTGTTGTAATGCCATTGAAATTTATTGAAAAATAATGTACATAATTTGAACTAAATAGTATTTTATATTAAAATTATGCTATTAAAAAAAATTGAGTTGTCAGCATTACATTTATATATATTTTCACTGAAATTATATTACTATGGCATTAAAATAAAAATATTGCAAAATTAGAATTTCATCAGATTAAAGAAATCCAAAATTTCATGAATGGACACAAACCATTCTTTTTGTAATTTTTAATGTGAAATCGTCTTGATATTTACATTGATAAATAAACATTATTATTAAAAATAAAATTAATTAATTAAAAATTAATTTAAAAATAAAAAAATATTATTCCCAAATGGTTAAAGACTTAAGCTTACATAATTTCCTTCATGCTTGCTTTAATATTATACCTTAGAAAATAAGTAATTATTTTCTCTGCTTATTTATACCTTTGTTAAAAGTCTGGAAAAACTTGGAAGACTGTGCTAGGTCCTACATTACCACCCAGTATTTATACCATGTTAAACCACCTCGTATGTAAATCACATTCGCACTTTCGCATTCAAATTCCAAGTAAAAACCATTTGCTTAAGTAATAAACAAGTACATAATTAAATTCTATAAGACGTACTCTATATATAAGACTTTATGACGTATGGAACGAGATAATAAATTTTACTGTTTGTGTTAATTGACATTTCACTAGCGAGATGCATTAGACTATATCAATATTGATAAACTCAAACTTATATAAAATTCTCAGAATTTTTTAATATTATTACATAATATTAAAGATAATTTTTAAGGTAAGTTCATTCAACTGCCCTGACAAAATTCTTGGAATTAAATAATCAAAATTTCAAAATTTAGTTTATATTCTACATACAAATTAAACTATAACTGCAAATTTTTACTGTCATTAATAGTATATTAATCATCAGCGTAGCAAAATATGCCAGGGGAATTAATTAAACTACAAAAAAATGCGCATTTGACGCACTACAATCTCTAAATACTGGATGAAAAATATTTTTAAAATCAATTTAAATTATTATATTAGTAATATTAGTATTCTTTTTATTAAATGATTATATGTTATATCAATGTACAAATCTGTTCAATCTATAATACATAAAATAAATTGCCATGTGTTTTACGTGTGTATAAATTTAAGCACCAAAGCAAATTAAGTGTCAAAATATTATTTTTATTATTATTTTTTAATTAACACTAAAATAATTGGTCAATGCCGTCAATGGAACCGAAATATGAACTTCTTTACGTTTGATGCAGTTGACAATAATGCAACTTAAGGCAATTTGCTATTATTTGAAACTACTTTTGATATCTCGATCATATGCAGTCCTGCGGCCTGCACTAAATATATATTATACGTGCTCTAGAAAAAAAATCCAGGCTCAACCTGGCCATAAAGGGGCATTTCCATGGAGCGTGGAAAGCGAGAGGCTTGACGCGGCGAGAAATTTTAAGGCGCACTTGCTTCAATGTCATATGGCGGCCATGTTGGCGTGAAAAAATCACTTTCCCGCGGCGATTAAATCGCGCCGCGATTTTTCCACGCCAACATGGCCGCCATATGACATTGAAGCAATTAAGTGCGCCTTTCTCGCCGCGCCAAAAGCCTCGCTTTCCACGCTCCATGGAAATGCCCCTTTAGGCTGGCCCCGGCCGGGTCAGGGATCCCTGACTCATGGCCCCTAAGATTTTTAACACAAATTAAGGAGCATAAGAAAAGTGGACTCAGACCCCGTGAAAAGTGGCCCCTACTGCCTGCAATGCAGTGCCTTGACTGGCCCCTATAGCTTAATCCCAGTCCAAGCCTGAAAAAATCAAACTTTACCATGTTTGAAGAAAATGTGATTTGCATTGAAAAACATAAACTTTTTTATTTTTAACGTTTTCCAAAAGGCAAAATTTATAACTAAATTGTTTTTAATTATGTATTTCTTAATTATTTATTTTTCCTTTCGCCATGCAGTTCTTTCCGCTGCCTTTGTCCATTCCTGCTTGATCTTCCATCACAAACTTCGCGCGCTGACCATGCGTCTCAGAAAAAAATGAAGATCGTACTCCGAAGATTTGTTTATGTTTTGTAGCAAAGTATTTTTTGTCGCCACAGACAAATCTATTGTCTGTGTTGTCGCTTTATTTTTCAGTTTTTATTTTGTAAATTATGTAATATTTGTTTCAAAGTGAAATTTATCATTAATTGTAATTACAAAGAGTGTTTATTTGGTTCTTAAAAGTAATATTTCACTCATTTAAAGCCTTAACTAGATGATAAAATGTGGCTCTTTAGATTCCGGCCTACGTACAGTGCATATGATCACATATGATACAGAATGCATCACAATGTACAGACATAATATATGCATACGAAAGAATTAAAATCTAAATTTTAATTCTTTTGGGCATACTGATCATACAATGCATGTAAAATAGATGCTTATTATCATGATATGCATTCAGTATGCATAATAATATAATATCAAAATACATAATAATTAACAAGTTATTTTTGTTATAAATGCATCCACAGTACAGTATTAATGCTAACGGAATCACTATGTAAAAAATAATACATTAAAAATAATAAATAATGATACAGTAAAAATATTTTATCCTTTGTACTGTAGATATACCTGCAAACTAAGCTCGCTTGTACTGCAAAGATGGAGCTGACGCTGCGATGGGATAAGTTTGGCCTGAACCGTGGGCTGCATGAGATGCTGGGGTCTGGAGATTTGGTGGACGTCACACTGGCCTGCCAGGGGGAGTTTCTGCAAGCACACAAAACCGTCCTCGCCGCCTGCAGCCCACACTTTAGGGAGCTCTTCAAGGTAACAAAACAATCCATGTATTATATGCACATTCTGATTTCACTATAATTATATGCATACTGTATTGTCTAAATTTGTCAACAATTTCTTGGTTTAAATGCATTGAAAATATATCATACATACAGTATCATATACATAATAATATGGTACAGTAATGTACCATATAAAATCCTGGTGAACTAAACAAATAACTATAAATTTCATTATGGGAACTGTCTTAGTCTATGCCGGTCGTAGACGCATTAAATCTATGCCGGAACTTTTCCATGAGTCAATGTATAGGTAACTCGTATAGAGTCACGATAAAATAAGTACATTTAATTTTATTACAAAGTTGTTTTATTTTAGTCAACTATAAAAGTAATACGGCCTTGTCGTGTTGAATGCACCGGTTCTCGTTAGATCACCGAAGTTAAGCAACGTCAAGCGTTGTTAGTACTTGGAGGGGTGACGCTGTAAAAAGTGAGACTGCTGCCATCTACTGGCACGTGCTGTATGTACGTACGGCGGCACAATGGAGTATTGACCTCAATTTTTTTTATTGCAGAAATGAATAGAGGGTGCAAAGTTATGCTACCCTGTTTTTTTCAGATTTTTTAGAGCCCGGGAACTATTTTTAAAAAATTATTGAATGTAATTTTTGTGACGTCACGAGACGCCGCTCCTTAAGAAAAAGATAGGACTTGCCGCCGCGTGACGTCACAAAAAGGACTTTCAATAATTTTTTAAAAATACTTTCCGGGCCCTAAAAAATCGGAAAAAAATCAGGGTAGCATAACTTTGCACGCTCTATCCATTTCTGCAATAAAAAAATTGAGGACAATACTCCATTGATCACGGTGCTGCCATCACTCGGAATATTTCCGAAGGAAGTGATCACCCCTGTAAGTTCAAATACTGCAGGCCTCACAGATCTGGTAGTTGAGCCCAGAAGAGTGCAGGAAAGGGTTCTGGGAGCCTGGTAAGCCCCAGCTCGGTCGCAAACACACAAGGTGAAATACCTGGCCACACCCAAAAGGGTAAAATGGCGTCAAGGATATTAACTTTATTATTATTAAAAAAATTATTGTACGTGGACAACGAAAAGTTCTTTATAAATAATGTATTAATACTTATTACGTCATCAAGGGGGCAGCGCGATCGGAACAAAGGTGACGTGTTCATCGCCAGCTCCCCTCGGGGTAACATCGTCATAGTTCAGCTCTGTATAGAAGACTTCAAATTGCACCGTGATTTTAATTTATCTTCAGTTTACAAGTTTTCTATCTTATTATTCACTTTTTTTTTTTTAAATGCAGTATCCAGTATAATAACAAATTAAAACTATAAAATCAGTGTCTGTGCGACGATAGGAAACAATTTTGGTAAGTTAATTTGTTTTCGTGTTTACATAATTATTCATATCTCTATCCTTACCCACCTCACTTACAGTATTAAAAAGTCGCAAAACAATTTAACGAGCCAATTTTTTTTAATGAAGTTTTTAGTTTGTCTCTCCATGGGAAAGTCCTATGCTAAAAATTAAATTAATTACTTTAAAAAAAAATTGTCTCGTTAAATTGTTTTGTAATTTTTTCTATGGCTTGTAGGCATTATAATTTAATCTGCTTCTCAAAAGAATTTCAGAATGTTTGTGAATTTGCTAAGGTTTACATGTTTAAAAAACAGCTGATTGACATAATCTCTTTGGCTAAACCTTTTAGTTTCTTTTTGTATGTGTAAAAGCCTTCGTCATTCATACACTGCATGCGCGCATTGCAGTTAATTTTCAGTAATTACACTAAATAATTACTGTATATAAATATAAATATGATATATAGACTCTGCAAAATACCTTATTACAACCAATCAATGTGCGTCCTGGAAAGGATTCTAGAACGCTACCTGCTATGGCACATACGCCAGTCAGTAGAGCAAAAAGTTTAAACTTCTGCTTCGTTTATTGCAGTTGTTATATTAGTGACGTCATGAATCATATGCTTCACTTAAAAAATATCAACCGATGTATATAGGTTTAGTTAGAGCCACGTCAGTGATGTCACTAAATACATTGACTCATGAAAAAGTTCCGGCGTAGATTTAATGCATCCACTACCGGTGTGGACCAAGACAGTTCCTTCATTATGTTCTTAAACTAACATATCGCAGAAATTTAACAATATAATTATTTTATCATATCATAATACGTTTTAGGGCAACCCATGCAGGCACCCCATTGTGATCTTACAAGACGTGAACCTGGTACACCTGAAAAACATCCTGCACTTCATGTACCTCGGTCAGTACACCTCTCACAGCAAAATTTTTATGTTGCACTGTAGACACTGCCTTGAAAAGATAAAATAAGTCTGTATAAAATTGTTTTTTTTTTTTTCATAATGATAGTTTATCTTTTTAAAAAGAAAAAGAAAAGGTGTTTGCTTCCCTGATTCATAATTTGAACTTAAAAGATTTAGTTTTCAGATGCAGAGGTAATTGCATGTCTTCATTCTTTGTGGTACTCACAATAACAGTGTAGTGACTAGAGTTAGGTACAGTCATTACTTTCAATAATTACCCTTAATACACTTAATTGTACGTACTGTGGTGGAAATAATAATGTATGTAATTTGTTATTAGACGGTATAAATATAATTTTATTTATATTTAGTTTCTTATTTTATTTATTTTTTATTTTAAGGAGAGAATGAACAACAAGAGGAGATAAATATTTTACTTTAATGTACAACCTGTGTTTTGTGTGACAGGGGAGGCCACCGTGCTGCAGGATCAGCTGCAAGGCTTCCTGCACACCGCAGACACTCTCGGGGTCACTGCCCTTGCCCCCAAGCCCAAGGTGAGAACAAAACGTGAGGTCCCTCCACTCTTTTAGTGAACACTGTTATTTTCATACATCCTCATTTATGTAGAACAGAAAGCTAGAGTATGGGAAAATAATTTTTATTCAATCTTTGTTAATTAATAATGGTAATAAGACATTGCTAACCCAAATCATACTCTATAAATGAGCATAACTACATTTTATAACACAGGCTGGACAACTAGGAAAATAATTTATTCAATTGTTTAAATCCACAGTTAGGGTGTCTGTCTGCTTGTAATCAGACATTCAAGAGAGTCATGATCACTAAAAGGGATTACTTTTCAGTAACTGCAAACAATATACAATAGTGATTCCAAATGTTCTATTTTCATGCATTTCCATCTCATATCCTACCGCTAAATCTTTTTACTTTCAGCTGGCAGTTTCCTCTTTAACGACTGCAGAGCCCCCTGTGGCAAAACGGATCATTCTCACCCTTCCACCAACAAATATCGTCGTCCCCCAAAACTTGCAAAAGAGGTGAGTGAACTCCTCAAGATCAGTGCAGAACCAGACATGTCCAACTAAAATATGGCAAGTTGGTCTGGGTCTGCTTGCTGCTAACAATATATTTCAGTGTCTGTAGTATCCATCACCAGCTGCATTTTGCAAGAGGTTCTTGTAAATCAAGTACTGATCTGGAAAGTAGGCTCTTTATTAATTCAAATTATTTGTTCAACCTTCAATTATTAATGGAGTATTGACCTCAATTTTTTTATGGCAGAAATGGATAGAGGGTGCAAAGTTATGCTACCCTGATTTTTTTCAGATTTTTTAGAGCCCGGGAAGTATTTTAAAAAAAAAAATATTGAAAGTCCTTTTTGTGACGTCACGCTGCGTTCCTATCTTTTTCTTAAGGAGCAGCGTCTTGTGACGTCACAAAATAAACTTTCAATAATTTTTTAAAAATACTTCCCGGGCTCTAAAAAATGTGAAAAAAATCAGAGTAGCATAACTTTGCACCCTCTATCCATTTCTGCAATAAAAAAATTGAGGTCAATACTCAATTTGAGAAAATGAAATTATATCAGGCAATGAAATATCCACGCAGGGGATGGGAATTACTTTCTCCAATTAGTGCCTCGCCTCTTATGCCCTTTCTCTTTACATTTTTTTTTTTTTTTTTTTTTTTTTTTTTTTTTTTTTTTACGGTTGGAGATTTCCTAGTTATGTTTATGGCATCAAAGATATCATGTTCTCATACATTTTTCCCCTACAGCCATAAACACAAAAGTGCAGCATCAACACCCTTGGGTACCTCAAAACAGCCTGAGCAGACTTTACCTACTACGCCTGCACAGCCCCCGGTCCAACAACCCAGGCAAACCGTACACATCACCCAGCCTGCTACAGTACAGGAGTCGGTACAGTCCAGGCAGCCTGTGAGCCTGGCCGCAACAGAACCTGGTGATCAACACTATCTGGCAAGAGCATGTTCAGCCGCTAATGACCTGGGACTATATCAAAGGTAAATCAATCTCGGCATCTAAAATTTATCAAGCATAAATTAATTCAGGATTCACTTAGTACTGTACTATACTGGTATATTGTAGGAATATGAAAGAAAATCATTAAGCTGTAGTGTTGATTGGTGTGAAAGTTTCCTCAGTCAATCAAAATTTAGCATGGAAGTGAATTATTATTGCTTATAGTGATATGTTTGATGTATCTGATATGATGCCTGCCTTTTAGTTTGCACAACATATTCTGCAATGTACAATTTTTATTTCTGCCCCCAGTATTTCTATTGAAGAGCAAGAAATACTGAAGTTTTAATAAAAATGCGTATCTTCAATATTGATGGTAAAATACAAGTGTGTTTAGCAATCATGAGCAACTTAACCTTCAAAGTATACCTACACACACACTACTGCAGTTGTTGCAGCATCAGTTTTGTATAAAAATTCAACAGTTGTGTCATCATGAGATGGTGTATTTTGTGTTTCTCAGTGAAGTGTTGGATCTGCCACTGGCTGACGATCTGAAGATTGAGATTGATGATGAGGATGGATTGCAAATCGACGAAGATGGGATGCAAGGCGGTGAAGACGAGGCAGCGGAGAACTTGGCGTGGTCACTGGAACCTCGGACTGCACGAGGCGGTCAACCTCAGTCACCAGAGTCCAGTGAGAATGTCTCGTACTCAAGGGCTGTGCAGATGAATGTGCACCCCATCCAGACTGTCAATGTGCCTTATCCAGGTAGGTGTGCCTCTTGCCACCAATGTTATTGTTCGGTATTTAAATAGGAAAATACTTCAGCACAATGCCTTCACATGCAGAAGTTTTATTTGCAAAATCCACGTCTCAGCTAAGAAATAATAATTTTAACTGTATTTTTAGTAGCCTAATCAAAGTTTAACATTTAAAAATAAAAATACAATCACTTTCTTTAAATGTTAAGTATTAAAAAGAAATACTGTAAATTGTTAAGACTTTGCTAAAAATTTGATGCTAAAATTTTAATTAATTAATTTTTCTTTTCACCATAATAAATTAAAATTAGTACTTAATTTTTTTCCAATAAAGAGGACTACATACAGTATAATGTCTTTCATTTACATTGGCTGCTTTCATACCAAATACTGTATATAGTAAAAGGTCTTAGAAATGTGTTTTGTTATTACACTGCTGTCAGTGCTGTCCATATCAAGTACATAATGTCCAGTAAATGTGCATTTCTTGAACGACAGGCGTTAAAGTTGGTTTTTGTCTGTAGGTTCTTTCCTACCGGTGATGGTGAGCAACTGTGCAGACCCCCTTGAGCTCCCCAGCACGTCCCGGCAGAGACCCTCAACACCTCAGCCTCAGCCAGGTATGTACCTGCCAAGCTGCAGGAGTAGCAAAGTTTGTAACGGAGCAGTCAGCAGATTCGGCACACTCTCGTCTTTGTTTACAATTTAAATATCTACAGAATTTCAATTTTGATGAAAAGGATTAACTGTTTACACCTTTTTTCTTGATTAATTAGCATTCAAATACTTCTGGGACCAGAATACTTTCTTCCTCTTCTATCAACATTGAAGAGAAATTCAATTTTTGATAACACAGCATCTATGTTTGGGCAGCAAACTGAGAGTCATTTTCTGTGGTAAAATGGACCACGTGTCAATTTAATTCAGAGAATGTATTATGTTGTTGTTTTTTGTTTTTGTTTTTCTACAACAATGAGTTGAAAGTTCGATAGAATGCAGTAAAAGAAAAAAAGAAAAAAAAAATTAAATTAAAAAAAAAACAGTCCTGAAATTGCAAACAAACCATCTCCATCATTCACAAAATTTGCTCACCTCAAGCTAAAGCTGTGTTCACTTAACAGCTCATTATTATCATTGCATTCTGTAGCAATATTGCAATACATGCGCTAATGATGCAACATCCAGGAAATATATTAGATTTATCTAACATTATTAGATACACTTCCGGACATAGATCTGAGATACCGTGTTGATATTTGCAGGTGGTTCGTGGTTTGTGGAGAGTCAGAACATGCTGCCCAAGGCGTTGATGGACAGTCTGGGACCAGGCCAGGTCGCTGGTTCCTCGCTGCCTGCCGAACTTGTAACTCTTCCTAAGAGAGGTAAGGAAGGACATCACATGCTTTTCACATGCAGCGGTACATCCGTACTTGTTGTAGTATCCTTATGAATCCTGTCAGCTCACAAATAACTGGAATAAATCTTTATTTAGTGCCGAGAGAAATTCAAGAAATGTTGTTAATATCGGGGAGATGGCAACAGTGTCCCGGACACCTCAATATTATCAACATGATTGATTATATAGTTGCTGATGTCTAGGATTCTTATTTTTGTGCATAAACATTTAAAATAAATTCTTCTCAGTGCATTTAATTGTTCTGAGTACATCACTGTTGCTTTTCTATAAAAATTTGCAGTGGAAATATGTACCTTTCTGTACTAATTTTACTACTGTAGTTGAAATAAAAATGAACTTTCATGAAAAAATTCCCCAACAATTCATGGTCCTTTAAAATTAGAAGCAGGTTGGATACGGAATTATTTACTTGTACATGTTGTATGGTTTCAGACAGGAAAAATAATTTTAAATGGTTATAACAACATGATAAACATGAAAATTTCTTGATAGGACTTTTTATAAATAAGACAGGCATATGATAATTGTAAAGTGTGTTTCTGGTAACACAGATTAAATGTGGAATTTGCTGCAAAGCATTCACAAAACGAAATTCTCAAATACGTAGTATGAGAAACTGTTCACAGTGACGTGCATGGTACAAGCGGATGTGCATTGAAAATAGAATCTCTCGAGACATGCCATAAATTGGAGATAATATATTTAGTGTGAGTTTTACAATTATTGTCATTAGATTAGCTAGCAGATCGTCGTGTTGTTGGTTGCCAATGACAGAACTTACAACATTTTTCACAGTGCCAGATGCCCTCTAGGGCTCCTACTACCCAGTCTGCATGTCAGACACCCAATACCGTTTCTTAATGAGACACATATGTTGAATATACAACATTCTGGGGTACCGAGCTCACCCTATTTGGAGTGTAGACAGTCAAAGCTACCTTCCTACCAACTTCATCATCTAGTCACACCCATCCCAAGTCACAAAAAGTCAGACATGTTCGGCATTTAAACCGAGGACCTCTCGGACAAGAGACAAGCGGTTTAACCATTACACCATAGAGCTGGAGGTATGATAAATTAAATCAAAATTTTAGTAGGAAAATACATGGCATTCCGATAAATAACCCACAGAAATTTCTAACACAGCTGTTTTCTAAATACTGAGCAAATATCATTAGAACTACTCCGTGAATTAGTTATCATATATATAGTTAGTAGTTACTTCAGTATGGTGACGAAGAAGAGAAAGGGATAGAATAACCTTTCCATGCCCCACCCCTTTTTAACCCTAGCATTAGCAAGCAATTTTTTGTCATCAAGGGGAAGGAGGGAGGGTCGAAAAGGACCACTATTTAATTTAAATCACATGTTAAAGAAAAAGTTAAAAGTTTTTTCTCACTTTTTTTTATCCACTCTCAATAAGAGCTATTGTTATTAGTTTCTTATCTGAATATGACCCTTGGAGAAAAATGTATCAACTTCATTTTGATAACAACTAACAAATTATAATTTCAAATATATGAATTAATCTGATTGAATTCCTAACTGTTGGTTAGCAATAACTTGCTAAATTATGTGACAATGCTGAATGACGAAAAAAATAATTAGCAACGAGAACTAATTTTTAGTTTGAAACTTGCAGGCAGAAGAAGCAGAAGCGAAGAGTTGCAACAATTACATCCACCTGAATTACCTGCCGGACAAATCAACAAAGGAATTAGAATTAAAATAGTTAAATCAAATATTACTCCCGTTTCTAATATTCGTAAACGCTTTCTTAAATGTATTAAATGTAATCAAAATTTTGCAACTCGAATGCTTAGAAATGAACATGAAGAAGCTTACCATCAAAGTAAAAATTCTTCTCAAAGAAAATGTGAATTTTGTAAAAGAGTGTTCAATCACGGTAAATCTCTAGCCACACATAAGAGACTTTATCATACTGGTCCCAACGCTGGAATAAGACATGTCTGTAAAGTTTGTGGAGTATCGTATGGTTTAAAAGGAGATTTAAAAACTCATGAAAGAAATGTCCATGGTGATTTAGCAAAACCACACCAATGTCAAATATGTTTAAAAGTGTTTAGAAATAAGAGATATTGTCACAGTCATTTGAGGGTGGTACATAAAAAAAATTCATCAGAAGTAGCCGAAGGACTCTTAATGCAAACTTAAGAAAACAGTATATATAGAAATTTATTATATCAACACACTACTTAAGTAAATAAGGCTGAGGAGTTAGAATATCAAGTAAGATTTCAAAGTACGGTCGGTTACAGTTATTGTGTATTGACCTCGACCAATATCTGCCGTTAGTCAAAGTGGGTGCACCATTTTTGGTGAATGTATAACAAAATCAAATTCAGCAATATAATATAGTGCATTGGGTTCCTCATTTTATGCAATGCGATGTGTATTATTTCTACAGAATGTTTTTTAAGGTAAAAACAAAAATACAGTATATCCAATATTCTCTAGATTTCAAAAATAAATTCAGTAAATTTCTAAAATAAAAAGTTAATCACAATCTCACAAATACAAATGTTTAAGAGAATCCAATGCATTTGAAATATAATTACTGTTATTTGATTAATTTGAAGCAGACTGCATTTTAAAAATGCTCAATAGTTCAGTTGGGCTTGAACTGGAACCTGCTTTGTAACAGCTCTATAATAAGCTATAATAATTGTGCCTTATAACTTGCGAAATGTTAACAAATTGTAACTATGTATGTATTCTACATACTGTGTTGTTAATGCTTTTAAAATTTTAGAACGTTATTGTTTTCACTAACTTATCATGTACTGTGGCATCTGAAAAGAATTTTACTGATTTTTTTTTTAGCATTTTCATTGCATGTGTTTTATTAATTTATTATATCTATGTTGTACGTACATTTATGAGGTAAAAAAGTCAAGGTAGTACAGAAGTATTTTGAATTGTTGCTACTTAAATGCATTTCTGTACTACTTACCAACACAATCTTGCCATTCACAAATATAAACATTATCAGTGTTTATATCAAGTCCATTTGCTTCAAAGGCCAAACTACATAATAGCTTTGCAGCAAACTATCAATATTAGCTCACAAAGTTTATAATTGTTTTTGTTTGTGCAATATTATTTTACTCATTGTTTTTATTGTATTCATTTCAGCATGATAATACTAGGGTTTATTTTAAATTTTTATTTTACTATTGTTAAAATTACTAAAATTCATTATAAGTACTCTTCATTTGTGTAACTATCATTGACTGGGGTCTTATAATTGAAAGAAACACGTAGCAGTAGGTCACAAATAGAAATTTTAAAAGCGTATTGTGTGAAGTCCACTTGTCTCAAGAAGACTTCACGTGCTCAATTTTAAAATTTTATAAGGCTCTGGTCAGTGCATGGTCACCAGAGTTGAGTGGAAGGGGGGGGGGGAGGGGAATGTAAAAAAACAAATATATCAACCAACATAATGATAGATACAACGGAATACATTTATATTTGTAAATGTATATAACTACAGTATGTAAATACAGTAAAAAATCGTTATTACGCAACTTGTTGTTAAGTAAAACTATATTTTGAGTAAAGAAGTCCTGTCAAAATAATTAGCATTGCGTGGTATAGAAAAAACTCTATATAAGGTAATACTCGATATAAGGTAAACCTAATTTTCTGGGTCCCTTGACTTACGTAATAACAAGTTTTTACTGTATACTGTATACTTAAAATATGAAACTCAAATTAGATTATTTAACTAAAGATCCTAATTTTTCAAGTCATCACATTCTTTGTGTTTTTTTTTATTGACTTTCTTGTATGTATGATGATCATGCAAAATAAAGAGAAGTGCTAAAGAGGTAGTAAAAATACTCCTGTTATTTTAGTCTTTTAGACTTAATTACGATCTGTAATTACATAATTCTGTGTTCATATTTACAAAGTAAAAATAAATTAAATATGCTTTTCTTGATGTGTGGTAGAAAGGGATAGAATCTTGGAATCTAAAATATATTACTCCTTCTTCAAATTACTATATTTTCCGATTAAAGAATTAAATAATGGAGCATTTTAAGTCAACCGGTTAATGTCTGATTCAATTGTCTAAAAAGCTTTTTTTCTATTTTTTTTTTTTTTTTTAATTAATTTTGTTTAAAATGGAGTATCGACCTCAAGTTTTTTTATTGCAGAAATGGATAGAGCGTGCAAAGTTATGCTACCCTGATTATTTTCAGATTTTTTAGAGACCGGAAACTATTTTTAAAAAATTATTGAAAGTTCTTTTCGTGACGTCACGAGACGCCGCTCCTTAACAAAAAGATAGGACTTGCCGCCTCGTGACGTCACAAAAAGGACTTTCAATAATTTTTAAAAAATAGTTCCCGGGCTCTAAAAAATCCGAAAAAAATCAGGGTAGCATAACTTTTCACCCTCTATCCATTTCTGCAATAAATAATTTTGAGGTCGATACTCCATTAATTCTTTATTTAATTGTTGTTGTTTTTTGTAGTTGTTGTGGTGTTTATAATATTAATTTATACTTATTATTGTATTATAACATCAATGGCATAGAAAAGAATCTAAATTTAAGATTGTCGTCAATGAATTTTCTCATAAGAAAAAATAAGGAAGGATTTGAGGGGAATTTGTTCTCCCTCCTTTGCTCATGTCGATGGTGATACTTTTTTTTTTTTTTTTTTTTCTCATTAGTTAAATTGTCCATCAAAGTAGAAACAAAGTGTTGTATTAATATAATAATATATTATACTGTATTTATAGAAATTTAAAATAAATTATACAAAAAATAATTACTTTTTTATTCATTAAATTTAATAAAATAATATCCTTCACTAAAATTATTAAATGTTGGTAAATTATGTGACCTTTATTGTAAAATATTGTTATCCTTCTAAAATTGGCCCTCTTTTTTTTTTTTTTTCTAAATTTTTTTACATCACAAATTTTAAGTATAAAATTAACAGTTCAAAATTAAATCTTAAAATTAACTATTTACTTTATAAAATAATTAAAATATTATTATTATTAAAATGTAAGAAAATATTCACAGATGAAAGCTTAATTATGCTTCCATGAACGGCTTTACGAACAACTCGAAAGAAATTTAAAAGCATAATAATAAAATAAGTCACCTTAAGTTGTACTTTTTTATAATAATTGGCTCTGAATCTTGAATTTCTTGTTTTTAGTATATAAATATTTAATATTTTTGTGATGCTTCATTGATTAAAAGTTTTAAAACTGACTTGTTCAGTTGTCAGGTCAGAGAAAATAATTGTTTTATTGATGCAATTTTAATATTTTACTTTTTCTGTTATTTACAGGTAAGCAGTTTACTTCGTCAGCTACCATCAAGGCCAGTTCCTTCAATTTCACGTACACAACCGCATGCTCAACAGGCGAAAAAACGGTGCGACAATTTGAGGTGCTGCCACCTAACAATTTTACTTGCAATGATTTTGTGGCCAAATTTTTAACCATGAATTTCTTCTTAATTATCATAAGAAAAATTGTGGCAGTTGGTTACAGTGTAAGTACTGCAAGTTCAAGAGTATATCTCGTAAAATCCTAGACAAGCACGTTTTAAATAAACATAAGGCAGAACCAATACAACACAAGTGTAATATCTGTAATAGGTCATACAAACAGCGAAGATACTTGTGGGAGCATTGGAGAAATGAACATGAAACACTATTAACTGCATGTGGCGAAAAGTTTAGGTGCAGCGCTTGTAAAAGAACATTTTTCACCAAGCCAGGAGACTTGAAGCGTCATATTTCAATGGTTCCTCACTGTAGAACTTTTTTCAGTCACAGTTAATTGGCACAGAATGGAGAGACAGATTGAGACTATTATAGATATAGTCCAGGCGTGTATCGAAAAATCTCTATGTAATTTACCAGTAACAGATGCACTACATCTGGAGAGGGGGGGGGGGGATAAAAGGTCTTAGAAAATAACACAAGAGGCTCAAATTGTAATCACAAATGATGCTTTACGTTCAAGCAAGCCCCGGAAGCCATGGTTTTTAAATTTTCAAAAAATTCAATGCTGCATTTTATAAAGTATGTATAAATCAGAGTCAATGAACAGCATAATGATAAAAATATATATATATATTTTGTTGCCCATTATTACTATAATGTTATTGAACACAAATGTTCAATTAAACTATGTGTATAATATACAGTATAATTATAGCTGACAGTTCCATTACTTCCATTAATGAACTTATAAAATACATATTATGTAGTAGTTATAAATAGTGTGGGTTCATGCAAAGAAAGCTGCAAAAAAATCCTTCGCATTATAATTTTTAAATAATTAAAAATATAATTTATCTTGCAATTTGTAAAATATATTATCCAATGTGTGCATTATTAATTTTAAATATGAATGTTCTTTAAAAATGTACAACATTAAATTACTAATTAATTAAGCATCTTAATTGCAATTATTTTATTTAAATTAATAAAAATTGATCCATTGAAATTGTTTACTTCAAATTATAATCTTTATATTGTAGTAGTAATTATATAGTAATTAAAATTACCCAGTGACCACAAGGACGTCCCCGGGATGCCCCTGGGACATCCCTCTAAGGTCCCCGTTGGACGTCCCCAAGGACATCCCCCATGTCCATCAAAAAAGGACGTCCCTGCGGACGTCTTGTGGACATCCCTCGGGGATGTTCCCTAATTTTCACTTGCCAATTATGTATTAATTCATCTTAAAATTTATTTTAAAGAAGTTTAGGGTCTTTTAGAATGAGGACTACAAGATTACCAAATAAAAAATTTGGGTGCGTCGGGAATCGAACTCGGACCTTTTGGTTGACACACGACGTCGTAGACAACTTGGATATTGCTCTTCACTACTAAAGTGTGGTTTATTTGGGTATATAAATTGTAAAGTTTTGGGTGTTGTATAATATTTAATATTACGAGCGAAGTTGCGTTTTTTTATTTTTTTAAGCAAACTGGTACATTGGGAGATTGTTATTATTTAATACAACATTAAATATATTGAGATTTAAATTTATTTAAAATAAATTAAAATAACATTTTATAATTTTAATTAAAAAAGGTTTATTCATTAATAAATTATAAATTGCAACGCTCAAATGCATCTCTAATTGTTAACAGACTTCGACATTAAAAAAAAAATATTTTTAATTTTTTAGAAATTTTTAAAGGTCCCTCCGAGGACATTTGTGGGACGTTCAAGCGTCCCTCTAAAATCCCCGGGGGACTTTAATGGGACCTTGTTTATTTTTCATAGATATTTTTATCTACGAGTATATTTTATTAAAAAAAAATATTTTTCTGTGCAAATTACGCACTTTAATATTAAGTAAAATTTCACGTCTTATTTTAAATATTAATATTTTCATATAATATTTTAAATAATATTAACTATATTTGTATATTTTTAAAATCAGTACATTATAATGAACAGCACATATTATGATTTTAATGAAAACATTGACTAAAGGGTCCTTTCAAAGTCCCCCGGGGATGTTCAAGGGACAGCCGTGTTGCATCCCCAGGGGATGTTCTGAGAGACTTTCATAAAAATATTAAAAAACCTAGAAAATTATTTTCGGAGTGTAACTAAAACCGTTTTTAGAACACGGAAAACATGTTTAAAGTTAAAGGGTTTTGAAAACTAGCACGTAAAACGTTCAGGGATGTTGGGGGATCTTGCGGGGATGTTCGCAAGGTCCCCGGGATGTCCATGTGGTCACTGGGTATGTTCTCATCAAACTGTAAGCAAAGACACAACAGGAAATTTAAAAACATTTTTGTGCACAAACATAACTAGTGAATTAATAAGCTCTTAATTGTTGCATGGGATTTAATAATTGTACATTTTTATGTAATACGCGTATATTTGTCACGTATATATTTTTTCAATAAACAAAAATTTGCTGTATATTTAACATTGTGTATATCATTGTTGCATAAAGTATTATTTGAGATGACTTTTTTAATAATTTAATATTCTAGTTATAATTACTTAATTATGTTCTAAGAATTATACACAATTAATGGCAATTAAATAACCAATGTATGACATAATAAATAATCGATGCTATCAGAAGAAGTTTAAAATCCATCAGAATAGTGATATTTGTAAATTATGTAAAAATGAACCTCTTATAGACAGAGGGCATCTATTTAGATGCTCTGCAATATCGGCCGAACTTGACTCGTTACCTGGCAACATGAAGAGAGAAAAGAAAGAATCTATCTATTGGCTTACTAGAAATAGAATGGTTTTAAAGCTAGAAACGTGGGCATAAGAAAAGAAGAAGATAATAGATAATATATATCTGCTCCTTTTAATAATATCATGATAATATATTTGAAATTGATTTGATTTATCTCATTGTTTTGGTGAATATATAATACACGTTTGTATATAGTTTTTAATTTCTTACGGGTAGAGTTTTTAGAGTATCGACTTGAAACTTAATTAAGGTATGGACATTAACACTTTTGATACGCAGAAAAAAATGCATTGTCGTAGATGAAACCAATTTTTAAATTAAAATCCAAAACTGGTTTAGTTCCCGCCGGTTCCCGCCATTGTCAGGCGGGCGGGAATCAAACCAGTTTCGGATTTGAATTTAAAAATTGACTTCATCTACGACAATGAAATTTTTTCTGCATATCAAAAGTGTTAATGTCCATACCTTAATTAAGTTTCAAGTCGATACTCTAAAAACTCTACCCGTAAGAAATTAAAAACTAATTTGTCAAGAGATGGCGCTGTCAACACCGTGGCTTTAGGTGGCCTTGCACCCTCAATTCCATTCATCCTACAATCATAGAGAATCAATTACACATCAAGTGTGTTGAGGTTTTTAGGACAGGTCAAAGTTGTAATTGTTAAGAGGTAACGCAGTTATGCTAGATTTAAAAAAATATAGAACATAAAAATTTTAGTAGCATTTTTTTCCAGATATTTCCTCACACACTGTAAAAGCACTTATCTCTACATTATTAAGGGTAAGATAACAACACCAATGTTAATAAAAAAAAAAAAAAAAAAAAATCCCTCACACGAAAATTATGAAAACAATTTAAAATGTTCTCCTCTACATCCCCTATCAGTAGCTAAAATATCAGGTACACAAATACGATCTAGTTTTTGAGTTTTGAATTTTTAAAATTTACCACTTTCACATGGAGAAATGGAACTTCCATGTTAAATTAGTCAACTTTAAAAATTCGTAACTCAAAAACTAGATCGTATATTTATATACCTGATATTTTAGCTACTGATAGGGGGTGTAGAGGAGAACATTTTAAATTTTTTTCATAATTTTCGTGTGAGGGATTTTTTTTTAGCATTGTGGTGGCGTTATCTTACCCTTAAGTTTAAATGAGCTAATTATATTCACATTTCATAGAGAAAATTCTTTCTTCCTCTCTCGATCTAACAGCAACTAACAAACTGATGTTATTTTCTTTACTTTGTATTGAAAATGAATCTTGTTTTGTTTGCAAGTCATGTGTTTAGTGCAATAAAATTTACGTCATAAAAACTGATAAGCTGTTTAAATAAATCAGCCTGCTGTACAGTGGTTACAACAATAAATAGAACAACAAAAGAACCTTTGGAGATAACAGTACGCGTTAGGTCAACCATGCACCGGCACAGTTGTCGCCTCAGAAAAGTTCCATTTGCGGCCTTATTAATCACCATGTACCATAAGATTATAACAAAAAAGTCATGGTGATTAACAAGGCTGCAAAAAGAATTTTTCCAAGCTGAAGATTGTAAATTTCAGGTGACACGACTGGTAAATAGCCAGGTGAATTAATATATGAAGTACGTTGCTTAGTTTCAAAACCGGCAATATGCAATTTCAACTAAGATCATAATCCCAAATTTTTTACCAGAAAATTAATTAACCCTTACTGAAAATGCATATATATTGCCGGTTTTGGAACTAGGCAAACATACAAATTATTAAGCTGTACCTTAATTAATAATTGCACGTAATAAATTCGTTAAATATATTTGATACATTTTATTTTAAATAATTATATAATAATTAATATATATATATGATTGTATAATTTAAGTATTTTATAAATATATTAGGTTAAAATTTTACAAATTAAAAAACAATTATATATATATATATATATATATATATATATATATATATATATATATGCCTTTATTATGATGATCATGATGGTCACGTATTTTTTAGGTGCTATACGTATAGAAAAAAAAAAATCTACTTTCAAAGCTAACTAGGGGTTCAACAGAGCACGCATGCAATGTCAAGGATCGATGCCAAACGGGCCGCTATATATATGGCCGGATTGGTTATAAGATATATATTTCTACATAATTATGTAAGTTATTTTGGGGGCATACATGACCAAAATGTGTCAATTGCCCAAAAATACTAATCATGCAATCAATCGTAAGTTATTTTTTTAATGAAATTTTAAGATTTTTCCAAAAATGCGTAAAAAAAAATAATTTGAAATATCGAGATCGATCGACCCTTTTAAAATAAAAATGTCCTCAGTTGTGTTTCACCCATTGAATTAATTGTTAGATACCTCCCTCCTTTTTTCTCCCCTAGAACGCCTTCTCTGCATGTCCACGCTCTAGCTCCAAATTAGGTAATACACTTAAATTACCAAATCATCAATTTTTATTTTCAGAATAAAGAATCGAATCTACAAATACAAATTATATCTGCATTTTGACTCTTACAGTACAGCAATTAAGTTAATATTTTATCCACTACCAAATAGAAATATTCAAAATGACATAAAACAGACGATTTATATATATATATATGAAGCAAAATTATTACTATTATTTTTTAATATTTTAATTATACTATAATTAATATTATATAGTACTTTTAAATAATGGAGCTGAAAATGATGAGAAAGATGCATGCATATGATATAATAATTGTATAATTAATTATAATGTTAGTGAAACAATATATATATAATGGTGGTAAATCATTGAGTCAATTTAATAACATTAATAGTAATTATACTTGTTTATAAATTTGAACTTGTGAAGTTCATTAGTACTGTAAAATTATAGTGGACAGTTAATAATTATTTGTCGTCGGTGTAGATTAAAAACTTTAATGGCCAATAAAACTGATGATACACTGCATTCATCTTTCGAGTAAAATAAATTTATTTATTGCAACTTTATAATTACAGCCTTTCAATATTTTTTATAATATGATATCAATTTTAAGGTAGCAATAAAAATTAGTTTTAAAGATAATTATTAAAAAGACAACTCCCACTTTTCTAGGTCAAAAATGCGCAAAAAAAGACCTCAGCGCCACGCAGATGATGTCAATGACTCTTTGTCTAGGTTTTTCTTTTTTTCATTAACTGTGTGCCTAAAATAATTCTTTCAAATTGGAAAAAAGCAAGGCTAAATAGTAGATACAAAAATGTGTGTATTCTTTTCAACTTGCTTTTGGCATGTACGTATTTATACAAGCATCATGCGTAATTAGAATAATAAGCACTCTTCAATTCATGTACTGACGTGAGAAGTAGGAAATTTAATTATTTTTACTTTTTCTGGCAATTTCCAAGTCATATATTTTTAATATTACTTTCATTTTACAATGGCAATAATTATAATAGTAATTATGTAAAGAAGAAATCACGCAAATATTATATTGCAAATGTTAAGGGTAAGGTAACGCCACCAATGTTAAAAAAAAATCCCTCACACAAAAATTCTGAAAAAAATTTAAAATGTTCTCCTCTACACCCCCTATCAGTAGCTAAAATATCAGGTATACAAATTCGATCTAGTTTTTGAGTTATAAATTTTTAAATTTTACTAATTTAACATGGAATTTTCATTTCTCCATGTTAAAGTAGTCAATTTTAAAAATTTATAACTCAAAAACTAGATCGAATTTGTATACCTGATATTTTAGCTACTGATAGGGGGTGTAGAGGAGAACATTTTAAATTTTTTTCAGAATTTTTGTGTGAGGGATTTTTTTTAACATTGGTGGCGTTACCTTACCCTTAACTGTTTTTCTTCACAATAATCTGCAAATTTAAAATAAAACAGAATGACCAAACGCATCTACGGTTACAAGCTGATCGCTGATCATTCATAAATATACTATGTATAATAATAGAAGAGATTAAATAAATGCAATAAAATAACTGTAATAAATTATTCGTCGATCACTATTTTAGAACTTTGTGAAGGGGAGTACTATCCGAACAAATTAATTATTTTTATTTTCATTTCTTCAAGGTGCGGCACCTATAAAAAAATAATATATTTGTAACCAAATTAATCTTCAACTAAATAGTTATTTAGAATGCAAGCATTTAACATAGAAAATAAGCAAAAGAACAAAATTAAAAAAAAATAATAATAAATAAAATAAAAAAAAATATCGTAAATTTAAATTTAAAGGGTACCCGGGTTGGCAATCAAAATTTTAATAATGTAAATGTGTGTTAATTATAGTGATCGAGTGTTAATTACTTTAGGTTATTGGTTTACTAATATACCTCAAAAATTAAACAGTTTTAAATTTTAACCTGTCTACGATATTTTTATTTTAAGAAAATATAAAAAATAACAAATAACAAATTTGTTATGTTTGTACATAACAAATGTATCAAATACATTTTGATTTAATCCTTGAACAGATTTGAAAAAAAGAAAAAGAAAAAAGAAAAAAAAATAACTGCGTATAAAAAATAACGCCTTAATCCATAAGAAATAAAACAATAAACCGTCACCAATATATTGTATCGATATCAATATAATTAAATAATTCTTTTTCTGTATAATAATAAATAATAATAGCATATTATATTTATTGATACCAATATAGATTAAATAATCTTTAGGGTTAATATAGCAACATTTGACTTGAGTTTTGTCAGTACAAAGCATGTGATCACTATGGCCAGACCCTTGATAATATTGTTGCTTGTAACGTCAGTTCATCTCGTGATTGGGGAAAAATTCGACTTCTCCGGCGGACGTTTGACGTCATTAAAGTACGAATGCAGCAAGAGGACGGGAGTGTGGATCGAACAGAAGGCACAAGAACTGAGCTCCAACCCACCGAGCGGGCCTTTGAATGGCAGTGTCTTGACTTCGCAATTATCGCCAGGAAATAATCACTGCTTGGTAATCGATGGCTATGTGCAAATATATCCCAAATCAAAATTTCGCATGTTGATCCGAGCACCATTTTTCGCGAATAAGGCAGAATGGTTGCAAGTGTGGCTTGTGTCCAAAAATGACGATGCCTTCACTTGGTATGAAATAAAAGGACCAATAAAAGTGGGAGAGGAATGGAAGGAAATTTCAAAACCATTACCGATACCAAGTGCTCAGTATGATGGTGAATATAAGGTAAGATTTTATTTTTATTTTATTCATTATAATTCTAAATATAATTAAGTCTTATGGATTTTACAAAGCTTGCGTTTTAACACCTCAATGAGAAAAAAAAAAATACTCGAGCAGAGGGAAAATTAAGATTTCAGCATCTGAATTTTTTTAAAACATGTTTCCAGTGTATGATATTGAATATTATATATATATATATATATATATATATATATATATATATATATATATATATATATTTAATTATTATACTGTATAGTATAATGAACACTTACAACATATATAATAAAATTTATTTTAAGAAGCTATTATTATATATGTTGTAAGTGTATACATTATACTATACAGTATAATAATTATATATATATATATATATATATATATATATATTATATATACTACATCCAAAATAAACACCATATTTGCAGTGCACTATTATATTCTCATTCTTCGATCATCAATAAAATATGTAATTATTTTCTTATGCAGTCATTAATTTATTCCAAGTACTGATCTATAGGATGTTTTGCATTAATTAACAAAATAAAAAATAAATCACAATAATTATTTAATGTATATTACATTAAAAATAATTGTACAATTATTTTAAACTTTAACCTCTCCAAATTATATAAAATTCATTCTATAACTCTTGTATATAAATTTTGTGTGTAAGTTTTTCAAATTTGTGATTCTAGGTGGAAATCTGGGCTTCGTTTATCAAACAGGCCGTCTCAATTCGCTATTTTGAAATCACTGGTGATGACGAAGTGACTACAACCGCACCAATCAGCACTACAACCGCACCAATCAGCACTACAACCGCACCAATCAGCACTACAATCGTTAGCACCACACGCAGTACAGAAGCAAGCACGGAGGGAATTACTTCACTTTCCACTATAATAACAGAGAGCACTAGTGACGTCACAGCAAGTGAAGTGACGTCACTAATCTCTACAGATGAAGTCATCACCGAAACCAGTAGTGACGTCAACACTAATATTGCGTCATTAAGTACTGTAGATGAGAATACTTCAGAAATCTGCAGTACTTCATTTCAAATTTCAGTCACGAGCTCAGACTCAAGTACTGAAACTAATTCTATCGATACTGAAACAGATACTACAATTCAATTCGTAACCAATCCAGACGTATCTACTTTTAGGAGCACCACAATATCTGAAAGTACGACTGAAACATCTGAAATTCCTGAAGTAATTTCATCAAGTACCAGCCACGATATTACTACATCAAATATTTTAGAAACCACCAGTGAGGTTGATTTTAAAAGCACGACTTCAGGTTTTCGTTCAACTGAAATATTCTCTACGTTTTCTTCAGTCACTTCTGCAGCCTCGACCTGGAGCACCACCACCAAGCCTCCCCCACCCTCCGCCCTCGTCGACGTCACCGTGGTGGTCGGACTGGGCGTGGCGGTCCTCGTTCTCACCGCCCTTCTGGTGCTCGGAGCGTGCATTTGGTGGGTCGTCACCGCGCCTTCCAAACTTACTTTCTCGCATCTTAACGCAAATACTTTGTCCTTTGATGAATGGAGTGTGATTCAACATCATGAAGATATTAGACATGCAGAAATACTGTCAAGAAATAATTGGAGCTTTCAGCCATAATAGTTTTTATTTATAATATTTTGAATTAAGTCTATTGTATTTAAATTTTAAAATAAAGTATAAGGATAAAAATATGGTCCTCGTGAAGTCAAGATCTCAAAACTATATTTTTTGTAAATAATAATATAATAATAAAAAATGCAATATTAAAAAATATGAATAATGTGTATGATAAATAAATGGAAAATATTACAAGTAATTTTTAAGATTTCCACTTTAAAATATTTAAGGTGCTTATACGTTTTGTTTTCTTTGTAAAGGTGGATTTACATGGCGATTTTTACCATGCGACGCGACGTGAGAATAATGCGCACTTGCTGTAACATCCATTGGCAGCCATATTGGGCGATTAAAGAAAAAGAGCATCATAATGGGGAATTCTCCTACAACTCAAATTTTAATTTAACTATTATATCATGATAGGGTACATATTAACAATAAGTTTGACTTAAGTTTCAACTTTTTTAACTCAAATTTGGGGACTCTGAAGGGATTATTAGAATAGGGGCAAAGTATGCAACCCGCGTGCGGACCTGAAAATTGTGACGTAGAAACTCCCTAGTTAACACACAACAACTGCCTGATATCATAGTTTGAGCGTCAAGTAGTGATTGGCTATAAATTTTAGTAACACAATCGAAATCAGCGGGTTTTTCTACCCTAATATCAATGTCCCTGATATCAGTTTACTTTAAGAGTGATAATCGAAAATATAAATTTATTGCAGGAAAATTTCGCCTGCTAGGCAGTTTCTACGTCACGTTTTGGCGCTAAATTCAAAAGAAGGAAGATTTTTAAAAAATTCCCTTGTCTCCAATTTTGAAAATTGAAACTTTTTAGTTTTGGGACATTTAGTTTCAAGGCATAGAGCATCTGAAAAAAAATTAAAATAAATGTAGGAGAATTCCCCATTAACGCGATTAACGGCGAACTCGCCGCCGCATAGGATTTCACAGCTTTTACGTCAAAATCGCGTCGCATCGCCGTTGTCGCCATCTGAATCCGCCTTGAGAATCTTGAGATAAAATAATTTAATTCTACTTGAACTCATTTCCATCTGCCATGAAATTGGTTTTAATTTTACCCCCCAAAATAGAATAAATATTTAAAAAAAAAACAAAAACTAATTAATACTTAACTATCGTAGATAAGTGCATGTTACCAATTTTCAATAAAACATCACGTAAAATTTTATTTAATACATTTTATGAAGATAATAATTATATTTATTTGTAGATTTATTTACAATAATCATGGTGCTTTTAAAAAAATACATATAATATTATTTACAATTTTTAGACAGTCATAACTCACTCATAACAATTAATGTTCAATATTTTGAGGCATATATTATGTGCTAATTATAAATAACAAACAACATTGTTGATTCATATAACATATAATAAAATATAGATTTTTGATTTAAAGATTAATGTTTAGCAATATCATAAGAAACATACAAACATCTAAGAACATTATACAATGCTGCACAAGCAATGAATGAAATTGCTATCGCGTTCAATAAATGATCCACGGTATCATCAATTGAATCATCTAACGACTGACCAAGTATCCCCAACACCAAACCAATTACTGCCAACGCTACAAAAATTATGTCAAACAATTTAAGACACCTGTTTAAATATCCATGGGCAGGAGACTTTGCAAACTCCAATTTCAACAAGCCAACAGCACTCAGCTGATATCGGCCATTTGTCGGGTAGCAAAAGAAACACTTAGGTAAATCATTTTCTACTAAATAAGCAGACCAAACATCGTAAATTCTATTTGATGAATCAATATATAATTGTTTCTCTACATCGCAAACTCTAAAGACATATTTCTTTATTAATTCAGTTTTATTTTTTGTACAAATTAATATTACAGAAATTGAAGTGTTTTCATCAAAATGTTTGCTAATTTTTTTAACCATATTTTTTATTAAACTGATGTCCTTGCTAGTGTACCCTGATGTCTCAATGTTGGTGCGACCTTCAGCAGGTACCAGACCGAACAGAACACTGCCAATCTTGTACTGAAGTTGGATCTTGTTGGTTTTGGGGTTGCCGCTCCACCAAACCTTGTCCCCGAAATTGTCGTAAAATTCACTTTGTTTTTGCCTCGCTGCGTCCTTCCATGCTCGCATTTCCTCTGCAATGTTGGTGCTCATGATTGTGTCCTGAAAAGATGGAAAAGTGAACCACCAAGTAAAAATGGACAACCTAGCTGCATGATATTTTTTATTGAATGTTTCGAGCTATTTATATATATTTTTTTTAGCCCCTAATTTTCTTGCGAAACTTCGTGACGTCATAGTCATGCAAGCCTAGAAAAAGACGTTGACTATGGCGTCACAGCGTCTTTCCTCTCGATTTTGAGGATCTTAAAGGATTCAAAAAATATTCTGAAAAAATTTACAATACATAAATCGAAGACTCTATTCCACATATGTAATAAAAAAATTCATGGAGGTTGTTGCATGTCTATAACAAAATACACGTACAAATATTGCCATTACAATATAAAAAACAATCATGCATATTATAATATTTGTGATCTCATTATCATATTCGTAATTAAGGCACAGTAGCATAAATTTGGACAAAATAAATGAAATGCCTCAAAAATCAATTTAGAATTTGCGATGACGCCCGATTATGCTGTAACCTTTATATCTTTATATTGATTCGTTTCTTGGAGGGCTTTAATCTTTTATTTTTTTATGGTGCACAATTTCATTAACAAGGAAATAGTAATAAAGCGATATCTAATTCTTGTAATGTCTTTTGACGACGCATATACGTAAACAGGATGTTGAATATTATACTCTATACTGTATAACTTTATTAATATTTTTGATAATTAGTAATTAATTGAAATAGAAATTCAGGAGAAAAAGTACACTATTTCGTATTGGTAACAAGTTTTTTTCCTAACTGTATAAATGAGTAATAATTAAGCGCTTTCGCAAAAGAAGATGATAAGTTTTCTCATGAATGGCAATACTTGTGATTGATATATCATTGAGTTTTTATGAAAACTGGCTATCTTTCTTTTTTAATCACCCCCAATACAAGAATTAAGCAAATAATTAAAAAAAAATGAAGTATTGTAAACGTATTGCATGTCGATAGAATTTAACTAAAAATAAATTTTTTATTTTTAACTACCAAATATTACAGCTGCTGCCCTATAGCTATTCAAATTGTTTTTGTTTATATTTAACTATTTATTTATTTGTGATTTTTATCAATAACCAACTAGAATCGTATATTAAAGCATTATGTATGGTCTAAAATATCTAGATACGTCAAAATAGGGAAAGGAAAATAATTTTATATTGGAAATATTTAAATATGACGGAAAAAATGAATTCTAAAGCCGGTATTAAACGATACAAATTTTCCAATTATTGTATACAATTTTTCCTTTCAAGAAAACTTCAATTACATTTGTTTGTATAGCCGGTATTACACGATACAATTTTTATAACTATTTCATACAATTTGTACTTACAAGAAAACTTGAACTCCATTTGGTTTGTATGGAGATGAAATTTTCTTGCAAGGAAAAAAAAAATTGTATGCAAAATTTTATCGTGTAATACAGGCTTAACTTTATATCGTGCCTCATCCGGAATAATGAGCTGTCTGCTTGTCATGATTTTGTTGCAATAATGAGTAATGAGCTATCTGCTATTTCAGGTGAGCACAATTACGAACTCTATTTTATACTGATTTATAATTTTATTGCGCTCATCTGAAATGGCAAATAGCTCATTTTATTGCAACAAGATAGCTCATTATTCTGGACAATATATCAAGAATAGATCTTTACTGAAGATTCCATCAAATAAGTCCACAAATCATGGCTAAAAAATACCTCAAGTATATTCTCCAAATTACACAGCTTACCTTCTTTATTTTGCGACCTGCTCGCCGTGTTAGCAGCCCTTTTTTGAAGCTCCACTGTGAAGTTGGGGGTGTGCATGGGAGCCAGATAAGGGCGACACCTGTAAGCGATAACACAATACATCATCGCCGACACATTATAAACCACTAACCTGTCAGACCATGTGTTGATTAATATTCCGTTCATCAAACACCCACTTAAATATCGCTTCTTTTGTTGTTCTATCAACCAATCACATGACAATCTACGTAACAAAATATAAAATATATATTACATAGCTCATTTATACAGTACATTTTCTCTGTGGTAGCAGAAAATAAACAAAGTAATAGGTACAGTACGCCGCGACTAAAGTGGCTTCCTCAACAATGCACTTACACTTTGTTAGTGCATTCCATTCTTTATTATATGGGGTGCATTGTTGAGAAAGCCACTTTCACCGCGGTGTACTGTACATTCCTTACAAAGTTAATTCAAATAAATTTTTATCACTTGCACTTGAAGTGTCCCGTCTCCTGCCGTAATATTTCAATATATATATATATTTTTTTTTTAATTCTCTCCTGGATTCTAAAAAAAAAATCTGAGAAAATAGGAGTAGCACAACGCAAAAATTTGT
Source organism: Siphlonurus alternatus (assembly GCA_949825025.1). NCBI lineage: Eukaryota > Metazoa > Arthropoda > Insecta > Ephemeroptera > Siphlonuridae > Siphlonurus > Siphlonurus alternatus. Next base: position 44,930,919 of record OX463781.1, read on the forward strand.
ACTATTTATCAATTTCTGCAACATATTTTAAGCCTTTCTTTTTGCAGTTGAAAATATTTATTTATTTATCTCCATCATATTTTATTTGTAAAATGATCGATGATAAAAAAAAAATAATATTAAATGTTTTTAGTCATTCATTTATAATATTTTTACTTATATACAAATAAGCCCAAAACTAGCAAGAATATGTTCTATAATTGGGTAATAAGGCACAAAAATTGACAAAAGGTGAAAAGGGCACTTTTTTTATAATTTATTTTCATTGATTTCACGAGAGCGGTGGACATCCTAAGCAAGAACAAAAGGCTCCATACACACAAAAGGCAAAATGCCTAATAACAGATTCCACCCTTTATACATTAATATATTTTTTATTGTCGGGAGGTGCGTATCCAATGAAATAAAAAAAAATCGTTTACTTCATGCTTTTTAATACGAGTAAAAAAATTAAAATAATTATAAAATTATATATTATATAGTAAAGCGAATATATAAATATGTAAGTTATAAATATTTTATGTTTACTTCCATTCACTAGTAGCACAGTATATTATACTGCTCAATTTGTTATTATTACACTATATAGTTTTGATAAATTCAGATACGACGTTTTCATTGACTGAGAACCAGACACTTCCTCCTGACTGGCAACACTGCTTTTGGTTCAATGACCTTCACGTGGCTAGTGAGAGTTTTTTACTGCGGCACTCCCGCGTTTGTCTGGCCCCCTGCCTGCTCATCACTTTGGTCCGAGACACCGCGGAGGATTCATCTCCTGGAAACAGCTGCAGGTAAATTGATATTACATTAATTACATGTATGGTTGTAATTGGGATCAACTAGTGTTCATAAAAGCGAGTATCGGTGTTGCTTTATCATTTATTTTGTACAAAATTCATTTTTTTCATCGAGGTCTACTTGCACGAGAAATTGAGAACAATTAAAAATATTAACATTGATTCTCCAGTAACTTTAATTTAGTGAGATGAATTACAGTAATTTTATTTTATTTTTCGAAACAAATTATAAATCACGTCGTCATGATTATAATTAACTAAATTTAGGAAAAAAACATATAACAAAAATCATAAATCAACACAACTCTACACCGTATGATAATACAAGGAAAATAATAGAAAATCATGCATAATAATATTATTGTTACATTATATTCATTACAATATTAACCTATTAAGTATGGTATAATTAGTTTAGAAGGAGGAAAAAAATTAAAGTAATTTCTTCTTCTTGCTGGATCAACTGGATGTGATGTCATAGAAAACACAAATGAAATCATCTTATATATGAGAGCACACTTCAGAGAGAGCTAGGTGAGAGAGAGAGAGAGAGAGAGAGAGAGAGAGAGAGAGAGAGAGAGAGAGAGAGAGAGAGAGAGAGAGAGAGAGAGAGAGAGAGAGAGAGAGAGAGAGGGGGGGGGGTATCATGTTTATACATATAATTGTTAATAATTAATTAATATACTTTACAGCTATTTAGTATGTTAACCAGCTTTAAAGTTAAAAAAAAAATTAATTTTAATGAAATAATTTATTTTAACTTTCGCCAGTAGAATACATATTATAGTGTATAAATTAATATAAACAAAACAACTTTATTATACATTACACATTACATGCATGTCAAAGCCGAAGTAGTAGCAACACATGTTGTATTAAATTTTCTGGATATCAAATTTGTTTTTTTTACTTCATGAATATTCAAGATTAGATGCAAATATTTCATAAATTTATACTAATTAAACAAATTAAACACATGTTGATTAAATGTTCCAGTATAATATATAGATATCCCAGTAAAAAGAGGATGTCAAAAATTTGTTGGGCCAGCACTTTGGAGTATTGGCACAGTACTGGCCCAACAGTCAAAGCACTAGACTAATACTGGACCGACAGAGTTGTGTTTACTGTGATATAGATAAAGTAGTAATCTGCCACTTTATTTACCTGTGCGATGAAGGCGAACTCGCTATTACCACGTTTATGACCCCAGTTTGCTTCCAGCTCACCATGACCACGACACAACCCCTCGTGCCCCCCACCCCTAACGTGATGTTCGGACTGACGTCACGGGCCTACGACGTGGCGGTGGCGCAGTTCCTGCCCCTCATTTCCAAGAATGACCTGCGCGAGTTCGTGTCCCGGCTGGAGGAGCAGCAACACAACGTCAAGTGTCTCGCAAAATACCTGTTGCAGCTCATCTACAACCAGGTGCTTATATCAAACAAAAATTGGGTAATTACTCCCCTGAATCTTCCGAAACTCTAAAATTAAAACCCTGTGCGTTTTGTGGGCTTATATCCGGAAAAGGGTTGGTTACGTCCTTGCAATCCGTCCCAACATTTGCCCGTGACTGAGGGAAACGTGGAACCCCAGTCAGGAGTCAGGATGGACGCTAAATCTTTAATCAACTGGAGCCATGCGGGGGAACCACAATACATAGTGGAAAAGCGCCACGATTCACCCTTAAGTGGGAGAAGCATGGTTTTTGTTAAAAATGGTCAGCCTATCAACTATTTTTTTTTTAATCACACTCGGTATTGTTTGACTTTGGTGATCGGTTAAGAATCTGCAACACAGCTGCCAATTAATGCACTGCGACACACTCTCCCACATTATTATTATTTTTTTTTTTTTACAGATTCCACCGAATCATTTTTTTTTTATAAAAATGCTTCTCCCCTCCTCTCCGGCCCCACAGTATAATATAATATAATATAATATAATATAATATAATATAATATAATATAATATAATATAATATAATATAATATAATATAATATAATATAATATAATATAATATAATATAATATAATATAATATAATATAATATAATATAATATAATATAATATAATATAATATAATATAATATAATATAATATAATATAATATAATATAATATAATATAATATAATATAATATAATATAATATAATATAATATAATATAACATAACATAACATAATATAATATAATATAATATAATATAATATAATATAATATTTATCAATTAATTCATAAAAAGGTGTTTAAAATCCCTTGATATATTTTCGTATAAATTTTTGTATAATTTAAAAATATTTTATTTCTATTTTACCACATATTGTAAAATTACCCAAGACTATTTTTTTTAAATAAATAAAAATGCGAGACTATAGTAATATTCTTTGATTTTATGATTTCAATTATTTATTTATTTTCACCCTCTCATATATAACATTGATTTCTTAATATGAAAACAAAACATCTAAATTTTACTTCTTGTTTTCAGGGTAAGCTGCGAGTTCCCTTTGCTGTTGAGCTTCTGAAATTTGACTTGCCCCAGGAGGAGGTTCTGTTCTTTCTTTGGCTCACCATCAACGACTCCAAGTGCAGCCACGAGCTGTTCGAGGCGGCGTGCGACTCCAGGCGGGACCTGCTGCAGCTGCACATGGACTTTGCCCACAGACTGCACCCGCAAGTGGCAGACCAGCCCGTGGGGTTTCCCCTGCAGTGCGTGGTGCAGAGCTTCGTCTCGGACCCTGACGTCTGCATAAGAAAACTGGAGACTCTGGTGTCGCTCGGCGCCGATGTCAACGCACGCTACGAGAAGGAAAATGAGGAAACTGCGGTGCACTTTGCGGCAAGAAATGGAGAGTGGAAAGTAGTGGAGTTTTTACTAGAAAAAAGTGCTAACATTGATATCAATATACAAGGTACTACTGCTAGAGATATTATACTAAATTTAAAACCTGATTTGTTAAATAATAGAAATTATCCCATACAACCTCCAATGTCATTGGAATTAAAGAATAAATTATTTGATGCTCTTTATAATGGCAGTGAAGAAGATTTTGTGAAATTATTGATTGATAATAACGTATCTGATGTAGATTTAAATGATGGGAGAATGACACTTCTCCAGCATGCAATTGTAAATAAATTTGTGAAAGGTGCACTTGAATTAATTCAAAGAGGTGCCAATGTTAATTTAATGGCTGGCAATTCAAAAGAACCAATTTTACTTGCAATGGCTAATCCTAACTTCGAAGTTCTTTCTCTATTTCATAGATATCAAGATCGAGTTAATTTCTTATTTAGCGTAGATGGAGGAACGTTTTTAAATGCACTTGCCATTGAATGTAACACAAGATATGAAAATATAAATGATCATAGATTGACTTTCATCGCTATAATTGAAGAAGCAATTAGACAAAAAGTACATATTTCTGCATTAAATAAATTTGGTTGTACTGCACTTGAGGTATTGGGATATCAAAGTCATAATAATTCAACTTTATTTAATATTTTACTTAGAAATGGAGGATTTTTAACAATAGATGAAAATATTGTATTAAATACACGTCCTCAGGTTTTTACTACATTTTTTGACGAACGTTTCCGATTTGTTGAAGAATTTACTCGTCGTCAAATGTCGTTAGATCGATCAGAGGTTCTGGAAGTAACATATGATTTTCTAGAACCCCTTGAATCTTACAACAATACCAACAAAAATGTCCCTGAAATGTTACCTTTCTTTGAAATTTGTAAATCAGAGGACCACCAAAAAACATTACTGCACCCAATTGTAACGTTATTTCTTGTATATAAATGGAGAAAAATAGCGTTTATTTATATTTTGAATTTCATCCTATACTTTTTATTTACGTTATTATTTTCTTTTCATATATACGAAATTGTTAACAATCCTCCAACTACTATGTTATCAAATTACACAAACATGAACTTTTCTGGTGCTCACAATAACAAGGAAAGTATGAAGTTTGGAGAACATTTGAAAACTTTAACAATATTTTTATGGTGCTTAATATTACTACGTGAGTTATTCCAAATATTTATTTCATATCGACAATATTTGTACAATTTTGAAAATTATCTTGAAATAGTTTTGCTGATATTTTCATTTCTGACGTTATTTCCAAATTTTGCAGATACAAAATTCGTTTCCGCCATTGCAATTGCACTGACCTACATTGAATTAACTTTATTGATAGGCAGACATCCGTATACTGGCACGTACATCACAATGTTTCTCAGAGTATCGTTTAAAAGTATTGAATTATTATTAATATTTTCATCTTTTATATTTGCTTTTACATTTGGGTTTTATGTATTTTTTCATAATTTAAATGAAACAAATTTTTTTAATAATCTTTGGCATTCTGTTTTAAAAACTTCAGTCATGACAGCTGGAGAGTTCAATGTTGAATCTTTAGAATTTAACATTAGCCCTGGGGCAAGTGAAATTATGTTTCTTTTGTTCATAGTGTTTGTTCCTATTGTTCTTATGAATCTCTTGAACGCCCTTGCTGTCAGTGATACCCAAAGAGTCATAGATGAAACTGCATTATTATGCTGCATTGCTAATATAAGACATTACACTAAAATAGAATCAATGTGGTTGGGGTATTCTATGGATAATCCAGGAGAAAGGTGTTATGGAGTTTCTCCAAAATCAAAAACAAAATTTGTTACTAAAATTGTTTCATTATTTCGAGTAAATGTTTTACCATTTCCTCAAAATCCATATGTAAATCCGGAGCCCACTCACACACTGAAAATTATCATCGATCAGAAGTATTACTACCCACATGTATACTTGTTTTATAAAGCACCCACCATCACTTCGTCTTATAAAGTAATTAAAAATCCTAAAACATTGCGTCAATATTTGATATATTTTTATTTTAGAATGTTACTAAGAGGTAACGAAGATATTTCTGTTGGAGAATTAAGATTAAGAAAATATCCATCTTTAGCACCAGATGTAAACGATTGCATTGATAATTTAAACAAAAATTTAAGTGACGCAATCAATTCTCAACATTCTGACCACGAAACTGCACTTTTAAATACAATTGAAGACATAAAGACTAATCAAAATGCAGCTCTGTCTCTTCTAGAAGAAAATATTAAATCTAAATTAAGTAATCAAAATTTTATTAATATGGAAAAAGTAATCAACAAATTTAATGAACAAGACATGGTTTTGAGAGAGATCAAAACGCAAGGGGATGAAATAAAGAGACTGTCCAATGAATTGACCGAAGTCAAGTTGTCAGTGCAGCAAATGACAAGTGACTTAGCAGCTATTAAAGATTTGCTAACAGCTAGACCGAGGGAATAAAATGTAATATAATTTTCAATGTAATTTATTTATTTTTATTGCTATAAATAAATGCTATATATTTTTTTCTTTCGGTTAATGTGTTATATACTTTGATTTAAAATTAACTAATACTAACAATCAAACAATGTAAGACAAGTGAAAGTGCCTTTAATTGTGTTGTATTTTGTAAAATATATTTAATTAATTATTTTCTGATAACAAATTTTTATAAATGTACATTAATATAGCTTTATATACGACATTGTTAATTATTTTTATATTTTTTTTATTACTATTGTATTATATGTACAAATAATATTGTGTATTTGTATAAGAATAGAGTCGAATAAAAACAGTTTATTTTGTAAACTTTCTATTTTTATTTGTTAAATTAATACATTCCATATAGAATAGCACCAGAACATTGCTAGAACTTATTCGTGAAAGATATGTAAAAAAAGTTATAAACTATTTAAGTTTCATAATAATTCATAAATATGAATTTATAGATTTTTTATTTATAAATAATATTTTTAAGTTATACAGTACATTATACATAAATAGAATAATTGTAATTATAAAATTAATATATTATTTGGAGTTGATATCTTATAAGTTTCAGTGTCATTGCCACTGAAAATAAATATAATTATGTACTCATATAAGATTCATATACTTTACAGTACTGAGCAATGTCAAATTTTACTAACCCAACGTTCAACAGAAAAACACGTGATGATCAGCTGATAACAAATTATGCAAAGTTACATCACCTGGTGACAAAATCGTAATCTGAAGACACACACACCAAGAAGACTTTACCTGGTATAGAGGACAACTTGGATCACAAATCACAATGTTATAAATTAATATTCTTCTCAAAATATAAATGATATGCGTACACTGCAAACAAACTATAATTCTGTATACACAAGATTAAGGAAATATTGTTGCTTCACAGATTCTCACTTAACTTACTACAAAACAATCTTTGATGCCCTAGTTAATTGGGAGTTTACGATTAGATGCATTTTTATCATTTATATAGCAAACTTTACGAATAGTTACAAATATTTTGTAATAATGAAGTAAAACTGGAGATGGTTTGTAAGTTGTAAATTTATATTATGTTTTTCTCTCAATCAAATTATTGTTTATTTAGCGACAGTTACAAAACAAGACAAAAAAGGCACAAAATAATCAAGTTAATGTATACAATCAATAATTAAATTAAGAATGCACAGGACTCTGTATACACGTCGACCTTGTATATCTTAAGGTAGGGTCCAGTTTGGATACTGGAGAGAAAAAGGATTACTAAAATAGCACTTTGTTTCGCGTCTCAGCGTCCTAATTAACGTGTTACTGGGAGAACCGTGGAAAACCTCTGTCACGACGGACACCGGTCTATATAAAAAAGTAGTGTATATATATAATAATAATAATAATATTAACGCGGCAAATGTGTATATATTATACACTACTTTTTTTATAAATGGTCTAAAGCGATATGGGGAACCACACGCAAGTACATTGCACTGGGTTGAATTTGAAATGATACGGTCGGCCATACAAGTATTTTAACCACGTTCAATGCATTGGTCAATGCACTGCATTATTCTGTGTGCTTCAATATTAAAGAATAACAATAAACATCACGTCACGTAAGCACCAACAATATTTATTTGGAGCTCACTCGTGATTTTTGTTATGTCACACATCACGCATCCAATTAAAATAAATTATCAATATGTACGTAAATGTGTGAGAGTAAAAATTATAATTATTTGATATTTCTTACATATGTTAATTAGCACAATTCTATAATTTTAGTGTTTATCTTTAATTTAATTAATGTAATACAGATTTTAAAATACGCATTTTAAATATTTTCGTTCTCTCTTTAAATTTTAACAATTAAATTATTACAATAACGACTCTACATTTTTGTATTATTGCCGCTATATGTAATGATATAAATTATAAAAAGGTTTCACTTCTCTCACCTTAATATCTTAATAAGTAACAAGTAGTATTACAATTAAGAAATTAAGTCTATAAATAGTTCTATAATAAACATGATGCAAATCATTACGCAAAAAAAAATTAAATAAATAAACCATCACGTTAAGTGAAGCAAAAATTAATAATAAAATCTACGTGCATACATTATTTTATTTGCTTAATGATAATAAGTGAATTGTGGTTTCAAGGCCTTCGCGGCTAGTGTAACAAACAAAATGGTTAAAGTGGGCGAGCGGGACACATTTAGCTCCTCACGTATTTGCTGCTGCTGCTAGTAGTGAAGCGACCGTCGAAGTGAGCAAGTGACATTTCACCCTCCATGTGAGCCATCTGAAGACAAGTTCTGAACCGCAAGTTTACCTGTCTTATAGCATTCCGTGATGTGAAAATGACTTTTTCATACACTTAAAAAAATGAATATTGAGAAGATATTTTGAAATTTCTTCAACGTAAGGTATGATATCGATAGTAAAAAAATTTAAAGGTCTGTTCGTAAATGCAGAAGATGAACCTTCTGTGCAGGGGAAATAAGGTTCATTTAATTATGTTCTGATTGTGTATTTACATCTATGAATATCTATAGTATTTAACTATTTATAGACAGTACGAGTCTTATTACTTTGGCAGGTGAATAGACCACAAAAGACACTATGTTATTATGTTGTTGTTGCAGCAGTATATTTTCATTTGTCCCATATAGGCTCTCGCGATCATGTTTCTACTAGTATACAGTATATAATATGTATTATTTATTTTCAGCCTATGAAGAAAGAGTTAATAACATAAACATTAACATAAAATAAGCACGTAGGAAATACATATTTTTTTATTTTGAAAGTTTTTTAGAAGCTAATAATACTATAACGTATATTATATTCAGTATTAAAACGTACAACTAAGATATTTCTACAAATTTCATTTATTTTTTTCATATTTTTATTTGTTACTAAATTTTTTTATGAAAAATAGTATTTCTAAAAGAAGGAAATCGGAAGTATAAATAGGAAGTCTTTAATTTATATCCTGAGTGTATCATATGTAGACTATATATTTTTGAAATATTAATTTATAGAGAAATAACTAGTTGATGAACATCACCTGAGTGTACTGTGTACTGTTACCAGTGAGGCCCTCCGGTCGCAACAATGACCACCACGGGCCCCCCGGACGTGCAGCTGAGGATGGAACGCCCCGTCCTGTCGCAGGAAACTTTCCATGACGTATCCGAGTACGTCAAACCGCACCAGAACAGTAAGTGAACGTTGTGCGCAGATGGCAGCAAGTGCTTTTTTGTTTTGTTTATTTAGAAAAAAACAAAAGTATATTATTACATTTATTACAATAGAAATATAAGATAGAACCCAAAAGTTTAGAATTCGTAAACGGAGAACCAAGCATTGTATCAACTTGTTATTGAAAGTAATTAAAATAATAATTTGAAGAAAATGAACTTTTTTATTTAATACATTTGTACAGATTTAGTTTATAGATAAAGTTCCGTTTAGAAGTTTAGACCTACCCGAGCTTCAAGCTCGAGCAGAGGGAAAACAAAAATAAAAATGAATAAATAAATAAATCACATATTTAGTATATATAGATAGCAAAGATACGTTCAAAAGTTTTTCTTCACACTTTATTTTCATACATGATACAAAATTACTTATAAGGTAAGGGCAAATAGAGCAAATACTGAAAAACACATTAACGGAGTCCAAACGATAAAAGTATAATATAAATATTTATTATGCAATAAATTTATTCATGTATATATTTCAGAACTTTCATATATATATATATATATATATATATATATATATATATATATATATATATATAGTATATTATATTGGTATATAGATATAGTATATAACACAATTTTCAAAACTTGTTATGACGAAATGGTCTACTACAACTATCTATTGCAACCTTTATAATTCTATAATCTATACGCCACTGTATTTACCTTCAATTAAATTTGGATTGAACAGGAAAATTCTTGAATGGTGTTAACACTAAAGAAAAAAAACCTCACATTAAACGCACGTCATAAAAATGAATATATTATCAAGTAAGATGTAAATCTTGCATGTGATTTATCATAAACCTGACATTTTACATTAATTGTTCTTCATATAAATGACCGCAATTTTCTCGGTACCTGCGATGTAAATTAAATTATGTCTTGATCGTCTGCCCTTGAATAATTTTGTGAACTTAGAAATGCTATAATAACGGTATAATTATAATTTTTACATGAAGAAATTGCAAATGATTGCTAAATATTTTGCTACGAGAATCTCACAGCTTATGGACCACGCTTGTTCGCAGGACTGAAGCGATGGTTACGCGACACGTGCACGTGCTCAGCGGGCCGCTTGCTCAAGCAGACGGTCCCCATCCTCGACTGGCTGCCACGATACAACTGGAGCGAGGACTTACCCTGTGACGTCATCGCGGGGGTCACCTGTGCCATCATGCAGATTCCTCAAGGTCAGTCACCTTTACATCATTGCTTTTTTAACACAACTACCAGATGGAGTCTTAATGTTGATTTTAATAATATTAAATGGTACAACTTTACTTTTGCGAATCCAAAATTATGAATAGATAAAAGAGTCAGACGCTAAACCAAACAGTTGACTTGTGCAATAAGGGCTATTTTCAACGTTTAGATCTAACAAAATAGCTCTTTTCAGAAAGAATAATCATCTGGGTTTGCCTTTGATGGTCTGGTAATTTGTAATATTCGTCATTAAAATTATATGCAAAACTCAAACAATATTCATAATATTGTTTTACTAAAGAGAGGTACAGTTAATATTTTGTAATGAAAACAACTTTTTTATCTAACCATAGTAATTTCAAGACAATCTTTATTTCGTCACGCGAAGAAGGATAATATATTAATTGATGTGTGAAAGCAGATCAAAGCGGTTCACACCACTTTATCTTGAGGTAGGTCATGTGTGAGAGTTGACTCGTAATGTCAGTAAGCTGGTTTGTCTCGGAATAAAACCCAATCATCTTCAATATGTTTGTTTGATAAAACTGGTTGCAATCAGTTCACAGGAATGTAAATAAAAATCATTATTCATTGGATTTGTAATCATGAGCTGCCAATGTACAGTCGTCGCCTTTAAAGAAAATTTTCCTTTGCGACCTTGTTAATCGCCAGGCTTTTTGTTAAAAATAACACAGGGTATAGTGGTTAAAAAAGGCTGCAAATAGGAGATTTTCCGAGTGATGAGTGTCTATCTCTTTCATACTTCATACATCGTAATATTATTTCAATATTTATTTAGCTTTTTTCTATATGATATATAATAAGTATAAATGCAATCAGGTATATATATTATTGAATAAGATTCTAGTTTGCAAGTATTTGGTTATTACAGCTAGAGGTTGTGACGCAATTGCAGCCCATTTCTGTTTATAGGTCTGGGCCATGCGAAGTTGGCTCTGCGCCATTGTTTCAGCTGCTACAGATACGTACTACGGAGGTGTCTTCATTGATATTTCGATACCAAAGTTGAAGCTCCATTATTCAATATCACAAAAGTGCTTATAATGGGATGCTAACTTCTGTAAAGTACACAAACATGTTTTGCAGCAATGAATATTTGTTTAACGTTTTTCTACAATCCATTTACATGATCTGATTATACTTGCAGAATTTTTCCACAATGATGCAATATGTATTTATTTTATTTACCCAACATAGCGCTCACTGATAACTATGCATATATTAGCGCGATAAACGCTCGTGTGCTTTACAATTATCACCGTTTTCTCAGTGGAATATTAATATCACTGTCAAATACTGACACATATTAAAAATATACAACATAAAAAAGTGCTAATAAATAAGCTAAATGTCTATAAAAATTTACTAATTTTAATTATTTAAACTCTGCCAAACAGCACTTTTAATTAGGTTTCAAATCTGAATTAATTTAATTATATTTAATTATAATTATTTATAGTATAGCAACATTATATAATTTATATAGCTTGCATCTCATTAAAAAATGATTAGAACTTTCGTTTTAATTATAGTTTGTATACATTACAATAATACAATTAAAAATATTATCACAGCAAAGAGAGTGAAGTGAACTAATGCACGTAGAAGAAGAATATGTTTATTAATTTAATCGAATTCAGTATCGTTATGAACCTTGTACAATTTTTAGCTAATGTTTTCATGAACCAAAGCTTTGCACAGCACATAAAATGTAAAAAAAAAAAAAAAAATAAAGCTAATGCAAGGACATTGTCATCTCTAGTACAGAAAACAAAATGCAATATTTTGAATCAGATGTCAACTGTTCCCAGGTCTGGGCTACGCGCTTCTGGCGAACGTTCCAGCCACGGTGGGCATCTACATGGCGCTGTTCCCCGTCATCCCTTACATCCTGCTGGGCACCTCGCGCCACAACTCAATGGGTGAGACTTTCATTGAAGTAAACAGGTTTACACATGGAAGGCCATGTCTTTTAAGTCGACTTTCAAGGCCATTTTTTGCTGATTGATCAGACTTTTAGTTATATTTTTTCGTATGTACTGTTTTAATTTAATACTGTTATTATGTATGCCATGGTTTAGCTAAATAAAATATTAATAAATTATTAAGCAATAGAAGTCGTCAGCAATAATACTTTCACCCTAGATTTAAAATTTTCCCTTTCAAAAACTTTCCCTCTTATCATATAAGCGATTATTATATAATACAACAGTATAGTTACACTGAGCATTACTACCCTAAATTTCATGAAGTCACTATCCATGTACAAGCAGTTCTAATGACGTCACTACCCATGTACACGCAGTTCTAATGACGTAACTAGCTAACTACCCATGTACACGCAGTTCTATTAATGAGTGTTGACTCGCAGGAACATTCGCTGTGATTTCGTTGCTGGTGGGACGCGCGGTCACCATTTACTCCAACAACCCTGAGTTCACGCACCCTGTGACGTCACAAAACGGAACTGTGGACGTAATGTACACGGACATCGAGGTTGGGACCTCATTGACTCTACTTGTGGCGGTCTGGCAGGTCAGTCAATATGGGACAAAACAATAATATTAAAATGTAATTTAAGTTATTGCTCTAGGCATGCGACTTCATAATGTAGTGGGCTATGATTATTATTGTACCTCCTATAGTAATTTATAACTTACTATAGTACCTCCTAATAATACTTGTCTTCGTAATATCCATGCATGTTTACAATTTAAGATTCAATGTATCTTCAACAACATGTTATTAATTTAAATTTTAATAACATGTCATATGTTTGCATAATTAATATGATTATTGTTATTTTTACATTTTGTGTCTAAATTTTTAATTAAATAATAATTTGTTACACCTCAACAAATTGAAAGAAAATATCAACACGTTTGGATACAATTTTCCATGCTGTCTTATAATAACTTCACTGAATATTATGTAATAATATGTTAAGCAAGCTGGAAACAAATATACAGATAAACAAATAGCATCCTCTGTTACGTTATACAACTATGTTACGTTACAGCTGCAATTTTCTCTTTAAAGGTCGTTGACTTCTCTGAAACATAAATCTAACACTTATAGTAAATGATATAATATTATTGGTAACTTTTACAAAGTAGTAATTATTGGTAAACTCAAATTCATATTATTTTTATTTGATCAAATTAGACCGTGTATTACAACTATAGCATGGATCTGGATCATGTCAAATTAATTATTTAATCTTAAGAGTATAACAAAAATAATGAGTCAGAAAAATACATATAAATATGCAACAACTTTATATAATCTGAAAGTTTCCATGGAAGACAGTGTACCTACATTCTCTGGTCTCGACAGGTGGGGATGTGGGCCCTGCGGATGGGCGCGGTGTGCGCGCTGCTGTCCGACGCGCTGGTCAACAGCTTCACGTGCGGGGCCGGCATCCACATCTTCACCACACAGATCAAGGGAATCCTGGGCGTGAGCACCAAGCGCTACAGTGGTCCCTTCCAGCTCGTCTACGTGAGTGAATAGTCATTTTACACAGGGTTGGAATAATAATTCTCATTGTTTTCAAATTAAATTTGCTGGGTGTTTACAACGTCATTGTGTGATTTCTCAGAAAGTTCTGTGGTTACATTTTTCTTAACTATACGTATATGGTCGGACTGATAAGACGTCTATATCTCCAGCATAAAAGAAAAGAAAATTATTAATTTTTTACTTCATGCACGTAATATGCACACAGGAAAAACTTGGTTTTCGTATCTGACATATGTATATAATAATATATATATTATATAACTACAATGTTCTCTGAATATTTCTGCTTAGATTATTTGATATTTAAATGTTTGCAGACGTACATCGAGATCTTCGAGAAGTTGATCTACTCGACCCCTGAGAGTCGTGTCACCATCTACACCGCGCTGGTCGTGTCCTTGGTGTGCATCGTCGTGCTGGCCTTCAACGTGTGTGTCATCAAGGTAGCTATCAAGCTGGGGATGTTATGTGCAACAACTAGGTGTGACAACTCTTACGGTTCCTTATTGACTCGTGAATTTTCTTTTTATACACGTCAATTTTGCAACGTGCCTTTTTTTTATTAATGATAAACAAGATTTTATTTCATCAATAATTTTATATAATATATTTTTTAATAAAATCTCTTCGACAGTTCATGCTTCACGAGATAAATATTTACAATACGAAATGCAATATGTTCATATGATCTCCGATATTTGAGAACTAGATTTTCTTTCCAGAAAATCAATAGATTTTTCTAGTTAATAATATGTTTACAACTTGTGATTGTTACACGTTCGATACAGAGTTTCGTGTCACAGTAATTAACCAACTAGAAGATAATCTAGTTGTAGAACGTGCCAGGGTTGAGTAAGGACAGTAGTTTCTTGAAGCAACGAGTGTTGTTTTAACAATAAAACGACACTCTTGCAGTCTCTTGCAGCCTTGCTTACCCGGCTTGTTGTTGATAAAAGTACGTGATAGAAACTTCCTTGTTTTTAATTTTGGTCACACTTATAACGACGGAAATATGACGCAAGTGCTCTGATTTTTTACTGTCCGCTGTATTTGAAAATAAGGAGTGTGTGCAATGAGATGAATAAAATAATATATGTATGTAAATATTTTTTTAATCGTGTAATTACAAACAGTAGATGGGTTAATGACACGTTTGTCATTTGTAAGTGTATATCATATTATTATTATTATATATAATTAGCCGAATTCAAATAATGTTCAGTTTATTCATTTTGGCCAAAACCAGGAATAAACTAATATTTCGAATTTTGGTAATTTAAGTTTAAACTAGTTTCGGTCAAAAGGTAAAAAAAACAAGACCCGTTGAGACAGAACTCATCGGCTTTTTGTCAACAAAAATAATCAAACCAGATTTCATGAAATTAGAAAAAAAAAAAAAAAAATCCTTTTGGCTTTTGCTCACTGTTTCATACGTTTAACCAAAACTAGATTTGGTCATGTACGGCTACATAATATATATTCACGATTCTAGTTTTGTTTAGTAAGCGTATGAAACAGTGAGCATGCTGAAATATAGTTGACATAAGTTTTGTTTCTTCCAATTCGACCGAAACTAGTTTTGAGTTTTAGAATATTGTTCAAATTTGTTTTTGGAAGAGCTAACATATTATAATATATGCTGTCTGTCTATATATTCATGTATAGTATAAAAATTTATTATTTTTAGAGAAATTAGCGATCGATAAAATTATGGTATACAAAAGAGAACAACAATTAAGATGTATATCGCAGATTAAACGTAGAAATTTAATAACAAAATTTTATCTTTGTCCGCAGCCACGGCTGGCCAAGATCACGCGTGTGCCGTTCCCGTGCGAGCTGCTGCTGGTGGTGGCGGGCGTGCTGGTTTCCTCCGGGCTGAAACTCCCCGAGGACTACGGCCTGCCACCCATCGGGGACATTCCCAAGGGGTGAGGACATTCGTCTGAGGACCGAAGTTATTTCCATTCGGAGTCATTTGTTTAAAGTGATATTTTTAGTGTTAATGCGTTATTATTATTATAGACTTACGTAATACGTATTAAGACATAGTCCGATTTTTGAAAACATTATTTCCTAAATTTCTTTATTAGCCTCGTACCTTGACAGAGGTAATAGAAATAAGAGATAATTTCCTCCCCAAACTAAATTCCATCTTTGTTTGCCTCTAGGATCCCAAGACCCGTGGCGCCTCACTTAGGCCTGGCGCCACAACTACTGGTGGACAGCTTCATAGCCGCCGTGGTGTCGTACGCCACGCTTATGTCCATGTCGCTGATCCTGGCGCGTGGTGAGAACTACGAGATCGACGCCAATCAGGAGCTGCTTGCCATGGTCAGTGCGTCTTTTGCTTCCTGGGAGCCCCGTGTAAAATGTTGTCTTTCTACAATCGCTATATACCCATTACATTTTTATGCATGGATTAATTAATTTCAATTTTGTATTATTATTTATTAATACGCCTGAAGGAGGTTCTAATCTGCATGTTTCCTACCTCCACAGGGTGTGGGTAACGCGGTGGGCTCCTGCTTCTCGTGCATCGCCTTTGCGGCTTCCCTGAGCCGCAGCATCGTGAGCAAGGGCGTGGGCGGCCGCACGCAGCTGGCGTCGCTCGTGTCAGGAGGCATCATCGTGATCATCCTGCTGTGGATCGCGGACTTCTTCGAGCCGCTGCCCAGGGTGGGTGCTCATTCAGAATAGCTTGATTCATATTATTATGTTCCAAGTCTTGTATATGTTCGTCTCACAAATGGGAATTGGAATACAAACAACTGAAAGGAAAAGCAGGGAGAATATTATGATAAATGTGTAAATATCACTGTGTAAATTCAATATGCACTCGTCGCTCATCCCTTTGTATGTAAAGGGTAATTTTAGTATATATTTTATAAATTGAAAATTATCAATAACATTCATTATGTGCTATTAAAAATAATCTTCCTATTTAATAATTTCAAACACTTATAAACTTCAGTTAGAGGTATAATCTTTTTGCTCCTTCCCCAAACGTTTCACCAACTTGCTCCTCCACTCTCCCCCGCCAAACTGACCAGCTGGTGCCCGGCAGGCGGTGCTTGCGGGGATCATCGTGGTGGCGCTGCGCTCGGTGCTGATGCAGGTCCGTGACCTGCCCACCTTCTGGCGGCTCTCCCACACGGACGGCGCCCTCTGGGTCTGCGTGTTCCTCTCGGTGGTGCTCATCGACATCGATTATGGGCTACTCATCGGCTTCCTGCTGTCCGCGGGTCGCGTCTTCATGCAGGTCAGCAGTTTGCCAAAAATTGTTTGTAATTAATAATTATGTCCTTATCTTTATGTTCCTGAAAATTTTAGTTTCAAATTCTTTACACTTGTAAATGAAGATAAATGCAAAAAGCAGCAACATTTTACGTTCATATTATAATAATTTCTATTTATTAAATTCTACGCAAATTTAGACCAGGAGAAATAAATTAAAAAAATATATATATATATTCACATTTCAAGATGAACACCTTGTGTTTTATTATAAGAGTCGACGAACTTCAGAAGTCCATTTGTATTGCAGGGCATGAAGGCGTACACTTGCCTGCTGGGCAACGTCCCCAACACGGACCTCTACCTCGACATCGACAGATACAAGGCAGTAAGTACCCAACATAAAATCAGGACAAAATTACAAACCTTTAAATTCAATACGCTGGTAGCATGAAATGTGTCCCAACCAAATATCAATTTTTCTGTAATGACATTTCTTTTGTGATATTTATAATGGTAATTTATTTAAATTGTGGTAAAAATAAATTAAATTTGAGACAAATAAAAATATGCAATTGCCTTCTCGCCTTGTGGTTAGGCAACTTGTTCAACACAAAACGGAGTTAATTTTAATGAAAGAGCCCATTGCCCCTGATGTAAATTAACTCGCTCCATTTTGGTGCTGAATAAGTTGCTTACTCAACAAATTCCAAATTGTTTTCGAAAGTAGACAAAAATGTTTTGGGCCCACCTTCTTCATCCTCTGCATGATCATCAGCTGACCCTCAGTTATATTTTCTCATATTACGTTCAAAATCTCCCATTCATTTAAGTTGTTGCTTGTACGAGAATACAGTTCAAAAAATGTAAGGTTATCGCCGGAAGTAGCCGGAAGTAGCCGGAAGTGGAAGGATTTTTGCTGAACTACATGCATGAAAAATTAAAGACTTTCCAGATAGTCCCTAATATCTTTGTAAAGTTTCAGTTTCAAAACTGAACTACAATTTTTGATAAAAAAACCTCGCACTTCTGGTGATAATCTTACATTTGTTGAATTTATTTATTTATTTATTTATTTATTTATTTATTTATTTATTTATTTATTTATTTATTTATTTATTTATTTATTTATTTATTTATTTATTTATTTATTTATTTATTTATTTATTTATTTATTTATTTATTTATTTATTTATTTATTTATTTATACGTTATTTGAAACTTGAGCAGACATGAAACTAAAATGCTGGGTCCATCAGGCCCGCGAGCTGCCCGGCATCAAGCTGATCCACTACTGCGGTGCCCTCAACTTCGCGACGCGGGGGAGACTCAAGGACGAGGTGGCGCGACTGTCGGCCGTCAACCCTCAGCGTGAGCTGCGACGTCGAGTCAAGATGATGGCGCGCAAGGTGCACCACGTGAGTTACTCCCGCGCATCATTGCAACAAATGTCGTCACAATTAATGAAATATTTTGTAACAATATTATTGATTTATTTTGGTACTATATGATTGATTCTGTTGATCGTGTTTACAGGGTAACGGAACCACAGACATAGCCCTGAAGAATGGAAAGAGCAACCCTGCTTTCGAGGGAGATCATACCTCAGTGTCGTCGTCTGGTGATAAGGTGAATTATCAGCTGCTGGCTGTGTTGTATGGTTGTTGTAATAGGTTGACATTTGAATATTCAATAATTTAACTGCGACAAAATACACCTAGCATAAATAACAATAATTAAAATGATTGGGGAAGATACTTTAGATTTTACTGATGGTAGTTATCATTTGAGCCCCCGGCCATTATCCTTCCTACTTCTTCTCTTCCAAGTTTACTATGATAATGGACCAAAAATGTATCTTAACATTGCAAGGTAAAAAATAAAACGTAAAAAGAAGTGTTTTTGCCACCAAATACCCGTGCTAATTAACGCTGTTGTTTTGTCTGCAGGTTCTTTGCATCGTTCTCGACGTATCCGCGGTGACAGGGCTGGACCCCGCGGCAGCCGCGCAGCTCAAGGCCATCAGGGACGAGTACCGCGAGGTCGACATCGAGTTCCTCGTGGCAGGCTGCTCAGGTACGTAATCTAGGTCCCGTGACGTCACTGGTGCTCACTGACTGCGCATGCGCAGGTCCGGTGTACGAGCGACTGCGGAGGTGCGGCCTTCTGGCGGGACGCGACGCGTTGTGTCTCTTCCCCTCCGTGCACGACGCTGCAAGACACGCGTTAGAGCACGTGCTGGCAATGTGCACCAAAATTCCGTGACGTATCTCCGCAATTTGATAACTACAAATTGATCGTGCTTTTTTTTTAAATCCAAGTGTTAAACAATACTGAAATTTTAAACGTGAGATAATTTTTTTTATTTATATGCAGCTTTGAAAAAAAAAATCATTAGTAACAGTGAATCATTTTTAAAATTTGGCTACAAATCACTGTTATAGAGACCTCCATATTTGCAATAAATATTACTTTTAAATAAAATGGAAGGAAGAAAATCTCATCAGACAAGTTAAGTGTGTTGTTTGCATCTGGCGGTCTTACGTACTGATATTTACCCTCTTTAGATATTTAAAACCATGTGGATATTAATTTTATGTGAGTTTTATTTGAATACAGCACAATGAATTTTTAAATGCCATTGGATGACTGAAAGAAATCATTCCAATTTTAGAAATAACATGTCTTAATTGTACCAGGGACCTGTGTGGACTGACCTCGATATTAATTATGTGATATAATTGTGAATGTAGTTTAATATAAATCAAGTATTTTAATTAACCATGTGTCTTTTCGTCATTAAAAAATTATTTTGTGCTCATGTATTATACTTTGTAGATATTCGATTAAGTTAAATAAATAAAAAATATATAAATTATAATAAATATATAATAAAATTTTTATTTCGATCGTGTTTTACAGCATAGGTCACGTCAATTCTTACATAAGTTATATAAAAGGTATTTAAATATAATTAGTAACAAATTACAATACATGTCATATAGGTATGTAATACAAATATTATTTATGAGTAGCAATATATTATTTTTTCATTATTTAGGAATTTTAATACTGGATTATAAATTATTTTTAATTTTTTTCTGTGCTTTGAAATAAATGAACCGTATCCAGAAATGTTGCAATATTTAAGAATATAATTTTTTTATTTCATTCTCTTGTATAATCCATTCACAATGTTTTATATCATTTAATCAAGTCCATTTAGTTGAAACGACATTGGGGGCGTCGTAAATTAATTACAAAATTAAAACGCTTCTAAAACATATACTAATCTAGAATACAGTCGTCGGCCCGGAATATTTCCCTTTACGGCTTTGTTAATCACAAAGTAAGAATAAGATAAATATATGGCATGGTGATTAACAAAAAACTGCAAGAGGGAGATTTTCCGAGTCGACGAGTGTTTGCAAGTAATTCTCCATTTCATTTCTTTTCTTACACTACGGAGCAGCGTGTTTGTGTGGTAAACGGAGAAAATACCCTTTGATAAAATACCCTCAGATATAATACCCAGACAAAATACCCTAGGACAAAATACCCTCAGACAATTTACCCTAGGACAAAATACCCTTGGATAATTTACCCTAGGACAAAATACCCTTGGACAATTAACCCTAGGACAAAATACCCTTGGACAAAATACCCTGGGATAAAATACCCTTGGACAAAATACCCTAGGACAAAATACCCTTGGATAATTTACCCTAGGACAAAATACCCTTGGACAATTAACCCTAGGACAAAATACCCTTGGACAAAATACCCTAGGACAAAATACCCTTGGACAAAATACCCTCAGACAAAATACCCATGGACAAAATACCCTTGGACGAAATACCCTCGGACAAAATACCCTTAGACGAAATACCCTTAGACGAAACACTCTTGGACAGAATACCCTCAGACAATTTACCATATATTATAATATATAACAGCATCTTAGGTATTTCGTAGAATGATAAAAATTATACCTACATCATGCAAACATTTTGCACACATGTATTGTATATACACTGTACAGTACAGTATTAACATTATTATTATTAAAGGGACAGGGTACAATAATTTTCATGTTGCATAAAAAGTTTCCTATTGATATAATAAAATTAAAAATATAATGTGTCAATTGCCCCAAAATACCAACCAACCAACCAAAATTAAAAATATATGATATTTCGGATTTCAACAGTACCAATAATTATAATCATAAATTTATGATTATAGTTTCTATAATTTATAATATGTTATTGCGAATTGCCCATGAAAAAGGTAAAATAAATTTCACTGAATCCTGCGCATGATACTTTCACAGCATAATTTATTTTTTTTATGCGTTTAGTTGTAGAGTATAATAATTAAATATTTAGCACCTTTTAATTATTTTATTATTTATCATGTTATTTTTGAAAGGGTAAGATAACACGAAGAATCGATTGTTGTAGTCCCATTTGATTAACATGTAAATCTTAGCAACCTCATAATAATTCTGAATCTTTTTTTGAGAGACAGTTTTTGGCACCAAAAAAATATGGAAAAAATTTCAAAACAATCGGACGATCCAATTGTTTTAAACGAATTTTTTAAATTTTTAGTGTAAGGCTTTCCCATGGAGACCTAAACTAAGAAAATAATTTAAAAAAATTGGATCGTCCGATTGTTTTGAAATATTTTCCATATTTTTTTGGTGCCAAGAACTGTCTCTCAAAAAACATTCAGAATCATTATGAGGTTGCTAAGGTTTACATGTTAATCAAATGGGACTACAACAATCGATTGTTCGTGTTATCTTACCCTTAATGTAGGTTAATTTGGGTGCAATAAATTTGAGCCAACCCAGGCAAAAAGGACTTTGGGGGGGGGGGGGGAAATAAGTAAATGTAAATGAACAGGGGATACTAAATAAAACATCGCATAATTATTATGGTATAATTATTTTACAATGAATGTATGAATGCATTTTTTTCATTATTTTTTAATAAAGAGCAAAAACAAAACAAAAAGTAAAAATAAAAAATCGTCACCTCATGAATAGAAGAAAACATTGCTTCCCCACCCAATTTTTTACGTATTAACATAATGTTACATTGTAAGGTCGACAAGAGATACATTGCTTTTTGCAGTAGAATGTTCTATAAACTTACTCATGGAAACCAGCTATAAAATTAAATGTTCATAATGGTTTTAAAATTTATGTTGTCACGGGTAACAACCAGCACAAAGCATGATAGTAAAATACGTATTGCTATTTCAGTTATTTATTTGTTATTTTATTGTACAAAATCATTATTTACCAGAAAAAATTATATTTAATTCACATTTTTAATGATGAGAAGAAATTTTATATTTTTGAAGATATAGAATTACATGTACACATGGTACATAATAAAATTATCTTAAAAAGTATTAAGTTGTGTTAAAAAGCCTTTATAACTTCTTAATGCATATTAGTGACTTAAAAATATTGAGACAACGGGGAAAAAAATCATATGCTTCTTTCTTACCGAACTTTTAGTTATATAATTTTGACAAAAAGACCAGACTACGGAGCCGGCCCCGTTAGGAAAAAACGAGCATTGATGTGTATAGTATATTAAAAGATATTTGAGTGAGACGGCTATATATGAACGAACTGAACACGAGTGGGGACATGCATTTCTACCCAAGCGTTTTGGAATTGAGATTCATATATATCTATTATATATTATTCAAAACGATGATTATTCTTTGAATGAGCTAGTTTATGAATGTATTGCAAATGAAATATTCCAGTATTTTCAAAAATGTGAATTTCTCGCCCTGAATTGAAACTGAAATTTTTCCCAACCTCAAAGTGATGGGTATTTTATCCGAGGGTATTTTGTCCAAGGGTATTTCGTCTAAGGGTATTTTGTCCAAGGGTATTTTGTCTGAGGGTATTTTGTCCAAGGGTATTTTGTCCAAGGGTATTTTGTCTAAGGGTACTTTGTCCAAGGGTATTTTATCTGTGGGTAAATTGTCCAAGGGTATTTTGTCCAAGGGTATTTTGTCCGAGGGTATTTTGTCCAAGGGTTAATTGTCTAAGGGTATTTTGTCCAAGGGTTAATTGTCTAAGGGTATTTTGTCCAAGGGTTAATTGTCCGAGGGTATTTTGTCCAAGGGTATTTTGTCCTAGGGTATTTTGTCTGGGTATTATATCCGAGGGTATTTTATCAAAGGGTATTTTATCCGTGATTCGTTTGTGTGCCCTCATCCCCTGCCCCTCGATATCTCAGCCACGTTGCAATATCTTCCTTTCTGAACTTGTTAGCCATCTGAAGCACCGTCTCTCCATCTCCACTGGCAGCTCTCACGTCCGCCCCTTTCTGCACCAACACCATCACCACGCCCAGCTTGCCGGCCCTGACAGCCTCGTGCAGGACCGTCGCTCCGTCCGACTTTGTGGCCCCGACGTCAGCCCCTTGCTCCAACAACCAAGCGACCAAGTGCGAGTTTCCAGACTTCACCGCCTCGTGTAAGATGGTTGCACCATCGTGTTTCCTGAATGACAAATCAGGTGACAGTTGTTGCACCAGCCACTTGATTACGTCCAATCTCCCAGCCTCTGCAGCCGTGTGTAACACAGTACTACCGTCATTACTAATTACATTAAAATCAGCTTTTAATTCAATAAAATAAACGATTACATACAACGGTGCATGTACAACTGCACTGTATAATATTGTTCTACCTGCATTATCTTTTACATTTATATCAGCACCATGCTCTAATAATAAAAATACATTATTCCATTTTTCATTTTTTGCTGCTATATGTAAAGGTGACCAACTATTATTTATATCTATAATATTAGTATTAGCTCCATGTTTAAGTAAATACTTTGTAATATTATAATTTCCAATTTTACAAGCTATATATAAAGATGTTTCACCTTTTTTGGTAGTAGCATTTAAATCAGCGTTATTTTTCACCAACATTTTCACAATAAACAACCTATTATTTAGAGTAGCCACTAGTAAAGGTGTTAAACCATCACTGTCTTTTGCATTTATGTCTTTTCCGTGTTCTGCTAGCCAAGTAGCCACATCTAAATTATCACTAGAAGATGCCGAGTGGAGAAACGTGTGATCTTCGGTAGCATCTTGAGGGCTATGTTCATATAACCAAAGAAACGTCATAAGATCTTGACTTCTAGCAGCGAAGTGTAGAACATTTTTATCAATAATTGCACCAGTTTCCACTAAAAACCTTACGATGTCCCAGTTATTATAATAAGCTGCCGTCTGCATGGGAGTTCTAAGCCTATTATCTGCAACATTACAGTCACCACCGTGTTTCACCAATATTTTCACCACATCAAATCTATTGCGTCGGCAGGCTGCATGTAAAGCCGTCTCACCATCATTATCTTGAGTCATACAAATTTTTGCTTTGTATTCTAATAGCACAGTAACAGCCTCAATATTACCATACTCAGCCGCTGCATACAAAGCAGTAGAACCATTGGATTTAGAATTAACATTAACATGATGATATTCGATTAAATTTTTAATAATTTCTACATCATTTCTCCTAGCAGCATGATATAACATCCATACACCAGTTTTACGATCATTATAATAAATTTCACCACCATGGTCTAATAACCATAGACAAATATCAATATCATAATTTTCACAACATTTTTCTATTAAAGTTTTACCCTGATGATTTTTGGCATTAACATTAGCTCCGTTTTCAATTAAAAATTTAACTGTATCAAAATTACAGCATCTGAGAGCTGTATGAATCACTGCGTTACTTGATTGATCGTTAATTGGAACACCAACTTGTACTAATAACTTTATAATGTCCCACTTACAAGGTTTCATGTTCTCATGTGCAGCAGTGTACAGCACAGAATGTTCTTCTTTGTCCAGGACTTCAATGTCGGCACCAGAGTCCACTAACATCTTTATCAAGTCGCTGTTCTCACTCATGGCGGCTCTGTGCAGAGGTGTCATGCCATATTTGTCCTTAGCATTAACTTCAGCGCCGTTAGCTAAAAGCAATGATGCCATTTCTAACAAACCAAATTTGCAAACCTCGTGTAGCAAAGTAGTACTTCCGTTACTGTATTTTTTGTTGATGACAGTATCATGAATTATGAATATTGTGATTCGAACACACGCTTCATCATTATTT
This sequence comes from Siphlonurus alternatus, assembly GCA_949825025.1. Classification (NCBI taxonomy): domain Eukaryota; kingdom Metazoa; phylum Arthropoda; class Insecta; order Ephemeroptera; family Siphlonuridae; genus Siphlonurus; species Siphlonurus alternatus. Next base: position 44,956,538 of record OX463781.1, read on the forward strand.
GAAGATTTAAATTTTAATATTTTTTCATTAAATTTTGAAATGTTTTGTATTATGGTAATAATCATAAAGTCGTTGTTTTTTCCCTTCATTTCAATGTGTAAAGGTGTACCATCAAAGTTGGTCTCGTACCATTCTTTCACTTGTTCTAACCCACCTGCCGCGTCATTACAATTTAATTTCATTTTAAGTTCCACAAATTCTTCTGTGCTTGAAATTTCATTGAAAATTTCCTCCATTTTTATACATGAACGAAGGGAGCAGATTTTTCTTTATATAAATTCTTCGAGTCTGTCTTTATTCAGCACCACCGGAGCTTCTGAAATTTTATAAAATACAAGATGAATATTATAATTTAACAAAAAATAACATGTTCTTTTTATAAGCAATAGTAGAATTCATAGAGCCTGAATTAGGAATTTGTAAGTATATTTAAATTTTCTGAAAGCTAAATTAAAATTAAAGCTATTTTTGTTACATAAAGCCCATAACCCAAGTGACGTCACAAAATTGCCTGTTGTAAAAAATATACCTCGCTTAATAATTATGAAAATATTTTTTATTATAATTATTTACTTCTATTTATTTTTATAAAATTTGATTGTAGAGAAATGAACGAATTTAAGTTATTAAGGAAAAGAGGACAACGATCAATTTTTTTTTTTTTTTTAGTACCATTTGATTAACATGTAAACCTTAGCAGACACAACAATTCTAAAATTTTTTTGAGAGACAGATTTTAACATTTTAGTACCTAAAAAAAAAAATCCTCAGAAAAAATTTCAAAACAATTATTAGAGCCGATTTTTTTTTAATTAAGTTTTTAGTTTGGCCCTATGCTGAAAATTAAAAAAAGAAAAAAAAAATCGGCCTGAATAATTGTTTTGCATTTTTTTTTTTTTTGGCTTTTAGGTACTAAATAGTCTAAATACTATAAATTTCAGAATTTTTGTGTGTCTGCTAAGCAGCCAAGGTTTACATTTATTAAATGGAACTAAAAAAACAGCTGATTGGTGTTCTCTTTCCCTTAAGTGAAATGATAATAAATAAATAAATAAATAAATAAATAAATAAATAAATAAACAAACAAACAAACAAACAAACAAACAAACAAACAAACAAACAAACAAACAAACAAACAAACAAACAAACAAACAAACAAACAAACAAACAAACAAACAAACAAACAAACAAACAAACAAACAAACAAATAAATAAATAAATAAATAAATAAATAAATAAATAAATAAATAAATAAATAAATAAATAAATACAAAATTGCTCGGTGTATAGTAAAGAATATGAAGCTTAATCTGACTTTAATTAAAGGCCGTCATTAAAATAAGCTTAATTAATGCGAAATAAATTGTAGTGAGAGCGCAATAACATTGCTAACTCAATACAATTTGATTTTATTTTCTATGTTTTAATAACAATTGATTTTTTCCAATATTATATAAGTTTAGTGTTCAAATAAACAATAAATGACATTTTAGTGCAATAATTACAAAATAAATTTTAGTTGGACCTACATTTAAATACTCACCACTTCACTTAAGATTAATTTCAATTGCACTATATTCTATATTATACTAAAATGCAATTTATCAAAACGCAACTGACGTGTTATCGGTTTTGAAGGTATGTGATAAGATTGATAAGAAATAGATTGCTGTCAATGACGTAAGCGCGTGAGGCAGCGAATCCAAAAATATAATTGGTTAGGTGACATCAAATTTCTCGGAAGACGCAAGGTTATCTAGGCTAAACCACCAAGATAAAGGTGAAGATAACAAATACATGAAGTCACTACGAGATATCGGACCATGTGACGAGACGCTGGATCTTAAGTTTTAAGTGATAAAAATATAAGCTCTCTGGACGAGACTAACATCAGCTATAATAATATAACATAACTCCATTCTTTTTTTCCTTATATCAAAAAATCAAAACAATTGAGGGGGAGAACTTGACGTTTCTTTTTCTCCGTAAGAAAAGCATTGCCTGTCAAAAATTATTCTTCTCTGCCTTTTTTACCGCTAAATAATTTATTCTACACTTGTAAATTTTTTTAAACAAGTTACAGATTTTTTAAATTCGAATTTTTCTATAAGATAACATTGAGTGTGCCTTCAAAAAAACGTCCCTTTGACCTGCGTGATGGATTCTAGCCGTCTAGTCCTGCCTCTGCCGTAACTAGTCAGCCTGTGAGATAGGCAACCGTGCAGGCATTCTTGCTAACGTAGTTGCCTACTTTACAGGATGTGGATTTCAGCAATACCGTGATAATCATTCCACAACAGTCTGGAAACATGACAGTCATAATGGAAAATGAGCTTGAATTGCAACACTACGTCGTTTATGTATATTTTATGTTATGTAAATTTTAGTAAGTTGCTTAGCTGTAGTAACTTTAACTAGAATTTGCAAGGAAGAAAAATAGAATAAATTTCTTATTTTTTATGGCATTAACAGTTTCTGATACGATCTATATTATAATAACTTTTGTTGCCTTCGTTTATTTTAATTTTTGTTTATATTTTATCTAAAGCAAATTGTAGTATTAAAATTCTCTTATAATGAACAAGCAGAGACTGCATTTTTTATTGGATTTCTATTTAATGGTTGAGATGAATCGATGAATGCAATCTTCGAAGTCAAACAAAATTTAATATGCATGAATAATAAATACTATTAAATTGAAGTAAAAAAATCAATAAAGAATTTTCCTTGCGTCATAGAGATCAGAGATTAACAGTTTTTTTTATGTAAAATCAGTAAAATGGGATTTTGAAATGGATTTATATTATACTTGGTAAAGTCCACTATTTAATTTTAATAATTTTACTGTTCTCATTTCCATCTTAAATATTATACAAAGCAATAATGATTTACAAAGTATTATTTAATTTTTTTTACTTAATACTAACTTTCAAGGATGTTATAGAATTACACAAAAAATAAAAATTGAAATATTTTATTATATTTAGATCTATACAAATCATATAATACATTTTATCAATTATCACAATATTATACATATTTTTTTATATAACACATAATAATTATTATTATTCATAATATAGTACATTCATTTTTATAATATATTTTATAATTACATTCAATTATATTATAGCTACATTTATGCAAGGGAAATGTACATAATACGCAACATATTTGGAGATGGTACATACATATGTATACAGTTTTTCTTTTTATTATAAATTAATATTGTTGGATAATATAAACTTATATGTTTCTGCTACTCTCATTTAAAATTCTTATTTTACCATTCAGAAGTCACATATATTCACACTTGCTTACATCGTGGATAAAGCTACATTCTCTTAAAGTTTGATTTTCATCTCTCCCTACATAAAATACCCTACAATTTTATAGGATTTCACGTATATTGTATCACTAAAATGTGACATACAAAAAACATATTTTTTACTTAATTTTACATTATACATTTGGTCTACAGTACTCAATTTTCTGTGGAAAAACAATTATGTAATAATCTAAGATCAAGATTTTCTAATTTTTGTGGATTATTTGTAATACAAGTAAAAAATCTTTTGTAATAATTAACCATCTTTCAAATTCTAATTGCGACAGATTTTATTTTTTTCACTATTTTCTCGCTAGAATATCGATATTGTTTCAATATATATATTTTTTAATACAACACATAATTGGAGACTATGAAAAAATGGTATAATCTTTTTAAAACGCCTGTATTTTCCAGGCTTTTTGTGCTATATCATAAATTTAAATAATTTTATTGAAAAATAAAAAATAATAATTTACCTCCATTTTAATCAAGATATCAATGAGCTCTATTTATGTTTCATGGAAATGGACCATTTTTAGTTCTGCAGATTGGGTTAATAGTCCACAAGGTTTGTTCACAAAGTTTCACAACAAAGAAACACACTACAATAAAATCTGAAGAGCACACACAGGATGAAATAATTAAAAGTATTATTTCCAGCAAACACGTAAGAAATTAATTACAAAAATGAACTAGATTCGCAGATAATATTAGTGGTCAGCAATATGGTGGAAAAGTTCAATTCTAGCACGTCATGATTTGCAATAAAAAAATTAGTCTGAATTTTTTTGAAACACATTAATAAAAAATATCAATTTTAACTATGTATGACATTATTGTTGTCCAGTGGGAATACTGTGTTTATCTATTATATTATTATTATTTTATAAATGCAAATTTGTGATGTAATAAAATTGTTGCTATTAATAAATATAAAAAATCAGTAGGATATCATCTAATAAAAATTATAAATAAATAATGACATAAAAATTAAACGCTTACTTAAACATTACAATCTTTGCTATAATATTATATAGGAATTAATAATAATAATAATAATTGTTCAATAACATCACAGAGCACCTTTGCTTTGCATAATTGGGCACTATATATTGTCCGTCAGAGGTATGACTCATGCTAGGAGGACGAGGGCTGCTAGACACACGGTGGTGGCCCATGCAGTCACTCTCAGACTGGGGCCGATGTTGAGCCGTGACGTCTCGCTGACTAGACCCTCCTGCTCTTCGGCAGCTCCGCTCCCAGCCTCTCCGTTGGTAGAGGGCGTGCGAGGCGGCTCCGCAGCGGGCCTGCGCTGCTGCTGCTTGCGTCTCGGGCGCCCTGCGGTGCACGAGCCAGGACTGGAGTCCACGTAGGGGCGAGTCATGTTCGGGAAGAACGCCTCAGTGTCCCCAGTGCCCTGTGGAGAAAATATATGTCATTGTTATAGATTCTCGTAATGTTGTCTCCAGTGTTATATTTTGACTTTTAATTAACTTCAAATACTTAAAATATATAAATGAATACTCTGCACTTTATTTAAATTATTAAGTTTTACTAGGTTTTTCAAATTATGAAGATTGAGTTTTCTTTGATAGTAAAAACTATAGCTCAACACAATGCTATATGATTTTTTTTCTTTTACTTAACTTATGACATTACTTTAAATTATGTTTCTGCATTCAACATATATATGTTATGCAAAGGGAACACATATATCACATATTAGCTGCCATATTCTTAACTCTGTGAAGATCTCTTCTAAAATTTCAGATCATCTCCTCCAAGGTGTACCTAGTTGGTCAGGGTTGACCCTGGCTCTACTCACCGGCAGCAGGGCTGACTTGGAGCTGTGCCAGCATAGCGGCTTGAAGGAGCCGGCGTGCGTGACCTGCTGGAAGTGTGCAAAGTTGCGCTCCCAATCGTAGCTCAGCAGACGGTGCTCCAGAGTCATCTCGGCAAGCTCCGTCGGAGACTTGATCCGCACGGGGCTCGATTCACTGGAGGGACCAGAAGGAGAATTAGGAATCCATCACTTTAAGGATCATCTTTATTTACGAAATGAGTTGAGTGTGCAACATTCTTGAAAACAATATAAAAATTTGGGTGGTCTCAGCCGCGTCCGAGACAACGCTTTCTCAAGATCGAAGAGTTGCTCACGTGCCCCCTGGTTTAGACTAAACGGCTGAGAAAAAATGCCCATGGCAAGCAAAAAACATCAAGAGAGAAGAAACTGCCCTTTTCAGGGCAACACAAGTTTTCTATTTTGGAACGCCGGTGGAGTTACCGATGCAAAATATACAGAAGTACAACATCATCTAAATTTACATGATATTGACGCATTTGGTTTAGCAGAGGCTGGAGCTATAACGGATGAGAAAAGAAGAAACGAGCTACTGTTAAACAACTACAATATTTATTGTCTCCCCAGAAATCGTCAAATAGCATCAGGTCTAATAATCGGAGCTAAAAAATGTTACACTGCAGAATATAAAATAATACATAGTATGGAAGAAAATGATAAAATTGAAATTGCACAATTGGATTTATGGAAAAAAGGAAAAAGAACAAGATTTTTCATAGTTTACAATGCACCTAATAATGAGCCCAAAGCTTTGGACTCGTTAGAAATCGATAAATATACAGTTTTAGTTGGAGATTTTAATGCACCAAATAAAACATGGAACTACAAATCTACAACCAAAGTGGGAGTTGCAATAGAAGATTTCATTAATAGTAACACAATCCAACTAGTTGATAAGCATACAGACAAATTTACATTTCTATCATATGGAGGACATAATTCAAGACCGGACTTGGTAATTTCTCATGTAAATATATTGGCAGATATCCAACAGCTTAACTTGGAAAGTCCAACAGGAGCTGGGCACTGTATGATTAAAAGTAACTAGAAAAACAAAAGATCAAAAAGAACCAAATAAAATAAGGAGGAGCTGGAATTTTAAAAAAGCGGACTGGAAGAGGTTTACATCTTTGTCTGAAAAAATGCTAACGGAGAATATCATAACAAATAATGTAGACACGAGTACCTCAAAATTGGTTGACGCGCTTCATGTGTGTGCAGGGCAGGCCATCCCCCGTGGGAAAGTAAAGAAATATAAACCCTTTTGGAATGAGAACTTAACTAGACATGCCTTATTGAGAGATAAAGCAAGAAAAAAAGCACAAGAAACACAACGTCAAGAGGACATGATCAAGTTAAGAAAATGTCAGGCTGAAATGACAAATTGTGTAATAGAAAGCAAGAGATCTAAGTTTAGGGAAGAATTGTCAAATATTGACTATAGAAAAGATGGTGCTAAAGCCCACAGATTCTTCTCATCTCTATGCGGAAGAAGGCAAAAACAAGTAGAGAAGAATGAACCTATGAGTTTTAAGGGCAAGACCTTGATTGAAGACAAAGATAAAGCTGAAGCTCTGTGTAAACACCTCACAAATCAAAGTAAGAAAATAAACAAAAAGCATATTAAATTAAGGAAAACACCTTATGTAAATGGTTGTTATAAAGCAAACAAACCATTTACTTTAAATGAACTTGAAATTGCAATAAGAAAATTAAAGAACAAAAAGTCTCCTGGCATTGACAACATACACCCTGAATTTATTAAACATTTAGGTCCAATTGGTAAGAATACTTTGTTGAAATTAATAAATTTGACCTGGAAAAATAATATACCTGATGCATGGAGAAAAGCAGAGATAATTCCACTTTTAAAAAATGGAAAAGATCCCAAGGACCCAGGAAGTTACAGACCAATTGCTCTCACTAGTATCTTAGCAAAAATAGCAGAGCATATGGTAAATCAAAGGCTTAAAAGTTACTTGGAAATTAATAAAAAACTAGCACCGGAACAAGCAGGATTTCGGTCGCATCGCAGCACGACGGACCAAGTAACATTCTTCTCACAAAAGGTCAAAGAAGGATTTAATAGAAAGGAGTCTACATTAGCAGTATTTGTAGACTTCAAAGCAGCCTTTGATACTGTGTGGAGACAAAAATTACTACAGAAAATGAAAGAGATGCAGGTACCAGTAAATTTACATAGGTGGGTTAAAAACTTCCTGAGTCAAAGATTTATAAGAGTAAAAATGAATGACAGCAAGTCCAAGTTTAGACAAACCAGCACAGGCGTTCCGCAGGGGGCGGTGACTAGTCCCTTGCTGTTTAACGTACTTATCAACGACCTGCCGCAAGAATTAAAGAAAATAGCTGGAATAGAAGTACGTATGTTTGCAGATGATGTACTTATTTGGACTACTGGAAAAGACATGAAAAAACTGAATACCATAATGAATAAGGCACTTAAAAAGCTAGCAGAATGGACAGATGAAAATGGTCTCATTATAAACACAGAAAAAACAACCTATGATTATTACAGCCTTAAAAAGAATCCTCAGCATGATATAAATCTAAGGTACAATAATATTTCACTGAAACAAGTGCAAAATCCAATTTATCTAGGAGTAACCCTGGACAGAAGGCTGAGTGGTGAGGTGCATTTGGAGAGAAATGCAGACAAAGGTAAAAAGAGACTATCCCTAATGAAAAGGGCAGCTAGCGTTAAATGGGGAGCGGATCGTGAAACACTAGCTACAACGTACAAGACGTATGTTAGACCTGTGCTAGAGTATGGTACCGAACCTTTTGTCACTGCAACGAAGGCATCAACATCAGCAGTGGATAAAGTGCAAAATCAGGCACTCAGAATAATTAATGGAGCAGTGAGATCAACTCCTATTGCAGCTATGGAAATTAATACCAACATAGAACCCTTACAAGAAAGAAGAAATAAGGCAGCCATGAAATTACATGAAAAATTAATAAGATTGGAAGAAGAGGATTGGAATCAATACCAACCAAGTTCTATGAAAACTCAAGAAACTTTTATAGAAAAGACAACAAAACTAAAAAAAGAATATCTCAATCCGGCCATCTTACAAAGAAAACGTGAAAAAATATCAGAAAATTATCTTAGTGTGGCGACGGTGAACGTCCAGCATAGTATTAAAATAGAAGGTATCAGTAACAAAAAATCTCTCCTTGAAGAGGAACTTAGGCAACTTGCAAATAAGGAAATACACCGGAAATATCCTCTCCCGGACTGGCTTCACATCTATACAGATGGATCAGCAACACCCGGAGTTGGTAATGCAGGGGCCGGTGTATATTGCAAGCTTTTTCAAGAGTCTGCCCCAACAAGCAAGCATGGCAGCAACTTTGATGGAGAGGTTCAAGCTATCAAAATAGCCCTGAAAAAAATAAATAGCCAAACTAAATATAGTAAAATAGTATTACTTTCAGACTCTACTGCAGCAATTCAAGCAATAGCCTCTCCAGAGTCTCAAGACCAAAGAGTGGCAGAATGTAAAAAGCTAATTCAAAATCATCAAGACAATAGTATTACAATAGTTCTACAGTGGATACCAGCCCATTGTAGTATTCATGGTAACGAACAAGCAGACTATTTAGCCAAGATGGGCAGTAAGATGACACAGCCAACAACAAATATTTCCATTTACTCAATTCAAGCTCATATCAATAGTGCAGTGAAACAAAAAGTTGATCTAGACTGGAAAAAACAAGCAAGTGATAAAGTATGGGGAGACCTTATATTTAAATTAGCTAAAACTCATATTTACAATAGACTCACAGACACTGCTAAATTTAGATTAGACACAGGCCATGACTACCTTGGATGCTACCAGAAGAGATTTAAAATCCAAGATAGTGACATTTGTAAATTATGTAAAAAAGAACCCCAAGACAGAGGGCATCTATTTAGATGCTCTGCATTAAAAGCGGAACTTGACTTGTTGCCTGGCAACATGAAGCGGGAAGAGCAGGAATCCTATCTCTATTGGCTTGCTAGAAGTAAAATGGCTTAAACGCCAAAACGTGGGCATAAGAAAAGAAGAAGAAGAAGATATAAAAATTTTGCATTCTGTAGAAAATAAATCTTGACTTTTAATTGTTATAGTCTCAATATTATTATTTTAATCTAGATAGGTGATTTCATTATTTCTATCTCTTAAATATTAAAATGACTCAAAGTTTTAAATTAAGGAAAGTATTAATAAAAATAAACATGCTCGAAAATCACTTTGACAGCTAATTATAGCTTGTAAATAATAACCAAATAAAAAAATGCAGAGTTATATTTGCAAAGAACTCACGGCCAGAGCTCCTGGATGCCGAGAGAGTGCAGCACGGTGGGCAGGGAGGGCAGACTGTAGCACAGCGAGAGGTCCGCCCGCGGCCAGTACAGCGTGAAGGCCAGGCACATCTCCTCGCGGATGGTCAGTCCGCCCAGCGTGATGGCACTGCGCTCCTCGGAGTTGTACACACACTCCGTAATCAGGTGGTCCCCCTGAAACATACACAGTCAATGAAGAACGGTTGTGGAGGAATTGCTAGAGTTTGTGTGTTGACCAGATTTGTTGAAACAATTAAATAGATCACAACTGAAATATTTTACCACCACAAATTAAATAATTTTTCATTGTCATGCTAATATAGCCTTATATATATATATACACATATAGTATTTAGTGTACTTATTTATATTATATAGTATACATTGCATAGTCTGTAAAAATAATATTTTACTAAAATCTTTAAAGGTAAGTTAAACGCGAATCAGCTGATTTTTTTAGTCCCATTTGATTAAAATGTAAACGTAAGCAAATTCACAAAAATTCTGAAAAAAAAATTGAGAAACAGATTTTATTTAGTACCTAAAAGCCATAAAAAAAATGTCAAGACAATTATTATTCAAGGTGATTTTTTTTAATTAAGTTTTTAGTTTGGCTCTTCATGGGAAAGCCGGGCCCTATGCTAAAATTTAAAAAAAAAAAACAATAATAATAATTAAAAAAAAGTCTTCTCGAATAATTGTCTTGAAATTTTTTCTATGGCTTTTAGGTACTAAAAATCCGTCTCTCAATTTTTTTTTCAGAATTTTTGTGAATTTGCTAAGGTTTACATGTTACTCAAATGCGGCTAAAAAATCAGCTGATTCGCGTTACCTTACCCTTAATAGAGCAAAAAAATAAAACATTGAATTCTAGGTGACAAAAATTTGTGCAGTTTTTCAGAAAAAAAATCAGTATATCATAATTAAAATTAGGAATTGATTGAAAACAGAACAGTGAACGGAAATGTATACAAAATGCTTTAAGAGAGATCAAATTTGGATAACTCTCCATAAAATTCATCCTTTAACCCCTCCCTCTACAAAAAAAAGCACTGCAAGGCCTAACTGCCCTCCTCTCTTGGTCATAACGACACCTCCACATGACGGTCACTTACAGGCAAGACGTTGGCTGGCTTGGGCAGACGGCGGTACTCCTGGTAGCTCGAGTCGTAGTTGTTGTCGACCGCCACGGGAGACAGTTCCTCTGAGCCTCGAATGTGGCGCAGTCGCACCTTACGACCTGCAACACAGACAGTGTCACTAGGAGCAGTAGAGGCAGGCACAGAAATATGTCAAAGGAAGTATATGGTTAGAAGAAACAAGGGAGATATAACAATTAACATCTTTGTACAGATAATAATAATCATTATTATTTTTTTTTAACCAAAGTTAAAGATATTCAATTGACTGCAGACACACTGTATAGTATTACTATTATTTCCATTTCATATGAAATATTATAAAAAAAATTGTGTGTTTCAAACACATACAGTCACCATTTCATATAATATATGACTCGCCCCAGTACTCACCAATGAGGTGTGTGTGCAGCATGATGGCGAACACGTTGATTCCACGTGGGGGCAGCACCTGCTTGGTGCATGCCCCGACGCAGTGGCCTTCAGACACCACTGCGGGCTGCCCTGGAGGGATGATGTGGCGCCAGTTGGGGTCCATGCCGATCTGAGGGTGAAAGTCCAGCATTAGCAACGACACCACAAGTACAGCATATTGAACTTTGTGTCATAATAGAGCATAATTTTACTATATTAATATGTTGAAATATACTATTTTTAGCTATTACATTATTCTTCAAAGCTTTAAGTAAAGATACAAATAAGATTTTACATTTTTATCATAATTTAAAATAAAGCTAATTTTTTTAAATAATAAAATAAATATTTTCTTAAATAAAAAATAAAACTTAAAATATTATAACTATCTTGAAAAATTACAGTCATAAAATAACATTAAACACTAGCTAGCTGTGTATGAAATTAATAATTACATGTAGTCAGTTTTATTCTTTATTGTTAAATAGTTAAAAAATATAACAGTAAAAATTATTTATAAATAAAAAGTAAATAATTAAAATTTCGATTTTTTATTAAAAGTATTTTAAAAATGCAGAGTCCAAGGTTAAATTTTTTTGTAAGCTACATTTTGATATTTTCACTTAATGTTAAAATAACTATGATGTATAATTCTTTTAAAATTACAGTGGGATTTAAAACTGCATGTAATAGAAATAAAAGCACACACATAAAAGATGAACATTGTATGGTCCCTGTGGTATGCCACATCAACTACAAATCTGCTGGTACTTAAAAACCAATTATGAGATATTACAAAAATGTTGTTTACATAAAAATGCAAGCTAGGGGAAGTATTAAAATACTTTCTTATTAAAGAAATGCCTCACAATTTTTTTCTCTTTTGTGCAACTCCTCGAGGCTTGAATTTAAAATTCTTTTAAAATTACTAAAAATGCAAAAAATCTTGCTTTTTTACACAAAACATTTCACCTAAACTTTACAATAAAGTTTTTCTTATTTAAAAAAACAAAACAACAAAAAAGTTTTTTAAAATTAAATTTTTGTACTTGATTACTGTTTAAGTACTGAAAATTGTCATAAAATTGTAAGGTACGTGCTGCAATGAATATCTGCACTATTTTTTTTTTTTTTTTTTTAAGTTATTAGTTAAAGGACTTGTTATTTTTTTTTTTAATTTAAAAAAAATTAATTTTCAAATTTTAAATTTTTTTTTTTAATTTTCATAAAACTCATGACATTTAGAACTGACAATTAAAAAAAAAAAAAAAAGTTGTACAAAGTTAAAGAGCTAATGAATGTTTTGTAAATTATGAAATGGACAATTTGCATCAACTTTTTTTAGTAGCTCAATCGAAAGAGGAGGTCGAAAAATACACCTGTGAATTTTATGCGATTTTTATTTGTACTGCATCATGGCTAAAAGAGAGGTCACGTGACCTGGAGCCGGCGCCCGTGTCGCCCGTGACGTCATTGAACTGTCTGGTCAAGCAAACGATTGTCTATATAACGCTTGTAAACAATAAATTAATTGTTGCTTGTTTCCATAGCAACGTGGTTGTTTGCAAGCGTTATAAAGTCGATCGTTTGTTTGACGGAACAGTTAAGTGACGTCACGGGCGACACGGGCGCTGGCTCCAGGTCACGTGACCTCTCTTTTAGCCATGATGCAGTACGAATAAAAATCGCATAAAATTCACACGTGTATTTTTCGACCTCCTCTTTCGATTGAGCTACTAAAAAAAGTTGATGCAAATTGTCCATTCAAGTAAACAAATTTCTCTGTCAGTTCAGTTCAACCAAGTAACTGCACTATAGGTTACATATTTCAGTAGTTAACCATAGAACTTATCATATTAAGCTGTTTTAACCAGCGTTTTTGAGACTGTCCCCACTTTCTCAGGTACACCAAGACTCACCGAGAGCACCCCTGCGTCGTTGGGCCTCAGCCTGGGGGTGTGCCACACTCTTAATCCGGACGAGTCTCGCACCCCCGCGTGCAGAGAGGGGTTGGTGTAGTGGGTCTCCAGCATGAAGAACCGCGGCCCCACGCCGGGGTCCAGGGGGTAGCCCGCCTCCATCGGAAACGTGAAGCCCTGGAGCAAAAAGACAGTCAGCGCATGTACCCTGAGAATAATATAATAAAGGGACGTGTCTATACAAGCGTAAATAGCAGATATTTCAATGCTTAAGTTTTGAAACAGAATATAATTAGTAATCAACACGAAAATGTAGTACATAGCGCACTAATATAGAGTTCTGAGGTAGCAGATACAACTTTTGTTAACACCTACAGGCGGCATATAGGCAAGAAATTATTCGTAAGGTAAAAGTTGGTGATCTAATATGTATATCGAAACTAAGAAAATCACAAAATATAAAGCAAATAAAATATTAACAATTATACCAAACAGTACAGCTTAAATGTATTAATTAAAATATAAAAAGTAAAGTTTTTAAGCACTTAAAGCTTTTAAATTATATATATTTTACCTGAGCTGTAATTTTTTATATTACTGAAAGCCAAACTTTGCACTCGCCATTATTTACGTTATATACCGTTAGTTAAAGTAACATATTGTCCTCCTAAATAACATCAGGGGACATAATGTCTCCGTCAGCAGCAAAGTATTAAAACACGCGAAATTGCCGAAAACAGAGATGAATGTGCCTACGATTAAACCGAGAAGATGCTTTTATAAATTTATTGCTCATAATATTGCCACTATAAAAACAACATGATGCTAGACAATTTGAATAATGTCAATATTTAAAATGGCTTAAGTTTTGCGCATCATGTACTTAAAATTTAATGTTATACCTTAAGATATTAAAGCATTTTCAACTTAAAATTTTATTATAATGTAATATATTATATTTTGTAATATAGACTTAATGTACACAAATTTTAAAAACATTTTTATTTCAATTTTACATTTATATTTAATGAATAATAAAATATTTAAAATTTAAATGCATACAAATCTTAAATTATATATAGTATATAATATATATTATGTCTACATCTAACAAGTTTAAAAAAAATTTAAATATCGATTATGAATTAAATTTATGTAGCATCAAAAATTAATCAAAAATAAAATGAATTATGAGATACAAAGCAAATGATATATGATAAATATGCAAAGCCCATATACACGCTTCGACAAATAAAGTTAGAAACGTCATTTATTAAAATCATTATAATATATATATATATATATATATATATATATATATATATATATATATATATATATATATATATATATATATATATATATATATATATAATATAAGCACAAATTCAGCTGCTTCTAGGAAGTTTCAGAAATAAAGCGGCTAAAGTATATAATTAACATGTGAGATTTTTGTTTTAGGAACACTTTTTTTTATTGGGTCGGGAAGAACCATAAACTGTATTAAATTCAAGAGGGTCTAAAAGCACCTCCTGCTCCAATGCACGTGTCAATGTATTGGCATTGATCACGGCTGAAGAGCACGTACGTACCTCAGATCCGCTGGCCCAGGCGAGAGCCACGTTAGTGCAGCTCTGCAGGGCGGCAGGCGAGCTGGGCTGGTAGCACGCACTACCCTGGCCGCGTGACAGGCGCTCCAGCTCCGTGACGTCACCCTGGCACTCGTACACCAGCGCGTGGTGCATGTAGGGTCGGTTGCCGGGCTGGTGCAGCGGCGCGTACTACAAAAATAAACAGTCTCGTTACACACTGGATAACTAGTTTGGAAATAAATTCGTCTAAAAATATTCAAATTTGTTTTTATTGCAGCATCACAATGAAATTAGAATCCAGAATAAGATTTTATTCATAAATAGATTGTGTATATTATGTTATTTATGTTACAAGAACATAATTCGTATTGATTGAAGAAAATTTAATAATAAATTAGTTTTAAATTCATATTTCATTTCTTACATAGCAACTTATCTGTGTATGATGATTACATGATTGTATGTTTTTTAATCATATGAACTCCAGTTTGAGTAAAATTCTATGCGTCTATAAAGTTGGATAAAATAATACTAACAATGAAAATAAAAATTTAATTTAAATCACGTTATTTACAATTGATAATAAAAGGTCAAATGAAGCAGAACATTTAAATTACAAATTTATGACTAAACTATCGCAACAAACAATTAATAAAATGGAAAGTTAAGCATAAAAAAAGTGAACAAATATAAATAAGGCATGTCTGTTGTTTGACGAAAACAATGTAAACGATGTACTACTACTACAGCTTGTCTCGCATTGTCTTGTTTTCGTTATAGCTCTAGGCTTTCATCGACCACGAGTTTCCAACACAAAAAAGTCTAAATAAACGTAAATTATTATACAGAAAAAAATTCATGTTTATAAATACTACCTTCTTGAAAGAAATTACAAAATTTATCAGAATAAAAAATATAAAATAATTATAATAAATTACATTTTAATCTTTTATCAAAAAAACATACAGTATGTAATATAATGATACAAAAATACAAGTTGACACGATACTGATATAGAAATATGATACCATATAATTTCAAGTGTTATAATACACGTAATACAATTACAATAATAATCTCAGATTATTAATGTATTTTTGTTTTTGTAAAAAAATGATTATATTTTTAGTATATAAAATTTTACATCGTGAGTTCTCACGACAGTACTTTTGACTGATAAGGGAGAGGTTGTATCTCATAAGAAATTCATGGAGGACTGCGTGCTGCGAGACCACATCCTGCCAGGTATAGCGCCTGTTGCTGCTGCGCCACATTAAGCATTCAAGTCGGATTGTCCCCGAGTGACCGGAGGACCTTTCTTTGAATGTCCAGTCTGTCGATACCAACCCTCTCTCTAGATTTTTTTTTTTTTCCACTGACAGCATTAGTTTCCAAATCTAGTAAATATTTAAATGGAAGATTTGAAGCACCATTTAAAAAAAAAAAAATCCATTTAATAAATTAATTATACCGACAAGTATAGAAGGACCACTGAAGCTTGCTTACACTTAAAAAAAAAAAAATGAAAGATTATAGAAGTTGTAAAATTATTCTGCAGCAATTTAATGCTTACATATTGTCAATATTAAATTGTTAATTAAATTAATTTATTAAGCATTGTTTACACTTACAACAATGTATTCATAATAATCGCATGTTACGTGATTTGAAAGCACACTTAGCTTGTCTTGTGACAAATGACAAACGTATGTGACAAGCATTTTTGTACATAAAATATTAAAATTTGGCATGTAATGCATGCAATCATATGAAATTATACTGTTTGATATTACAAAATCAAGATTTCTCATCAGCATAAACGAAATGTTACTTATTGTTCCTGTGCCCCCTCCCCGAGGCTCACTCTAAGATAAGATCTATAGTCCTTACGGCGCGAAGAAGCCTCTTGCGTCAATAAATATTGATGAGGAGTTACACACACGCATAGACCGGAAACCAAAGCTAATTTCACACACCAACAACAATTGACACATCGTCCTTCGTGTCTGCAACAATTACTTTATTACCATGTGAAATGCAATGCTAAAATAAAATTACAATTTTTTGTTATTAAAGTATAGACGAATGTTATAAAATAATATATTATGCATTGTTTTACGTACTTCTTGTAATTTTATGCATAATAATTTATGCTAATAATTTTATTACTATATTTTATGAAGAATTAATTATACATATGATAATTTAATTTTATAAAAAGATAGACTTATTAGTTAAAACAATAAAATTTATAAATTATAATTATGTTTTAATTGTTTTAGAATGAATTGTACTTAATTATACGACAAGTTCCAGAAACCAGGAAATGTTTATGTTAATGTTTAAACTTGATATATACACACACACACTGTCTCAAATTTCAATTAGTGAAACGGTAATGCAGTAATGAGAATAATATTTACTCTTTAAAACCATTGTCTTTCCTATATTAAATATCATGGCATATAAATTGAATTTTTAACTAAATTCTCCGTAACAGATTTAATTAATTTTTACCACAGCATATAACAAACTCATTTAATATACGATTTATTAATTTAATTAACACGTTTTTCTATGCCATGTGGTAAAAAAAATGTTTTTCGATGTTAAAACATGTTCATTTCATAAAAAAAAAGGTCCAATCGATTTAAATATTATGTTCGCCACGTGACGTCACAGTACTCACCCTGACGACGTGGTGCTTGACCGCGAGCGAGGCGGGAAGTTTGAAAATCTTGCACCAATACAGCGTTTCTTCCGTGCTGGGTAGTAGAACCTGGATCCAGACATGTAATTAGTGTGGGGCTTAATTAGCGGACGCCGCAATTACGACCGTCACAAGAGTGATTAGCCGGCGGGACAAGGGTCAATAATTATACGGATATCGGCTGTTGATTGTATAACAAATAACAATGTACACTCTCTGTCAGAAATATTGGAATACTCTCTTTGCTCCTTGTTCTCAATAAATGTGTTTAATTATTGCAAATTTAATTTAATGAAAAATACTGCATGCTGAGAAATTGCTACTTCGCAAATACAATGAACTAGATAATATAATTGAAATTTTAATATTTAATTAATAATAATGGATTATTACTTTGAATATGCTGCTATTAGAAAAAATACAGGGAAAAGTGTAAAATAAAACTTGTAAAGAAGTTCAACTTCATATAATATTTAAAATTACGTCGGCATGACAAACAAAGAAATGCTCTTCTTTTTAATTCAACGCTAGTAATTGAAATTATTCACTTTTTATTCCAACATTATATAACGTAGCACAAATTGAGAGTATAGCTCTCAACTGAGCAGTGAGTACTTTGCTACTCGATCGTTTGTATTTCGTAAGTAACTTTATTTGTGCACCGCCAACTGTTGTAAAAATCCAATATATTATTCTCTTTGAATCAAAACGTAAAATATTGTAATATTCTTTTTGTAGAGACAATTTTTTTTTTAACAATGCTCTTGTATTATAAGTTGATACTTCAGTTCACGTGAAAAGGAAATGTTGTTTTCATTATTATTTTAGTTCCGCCCTCAGATAAAAATATTGACATATTTTTTTTTTGTTATTATAACAAATAAAAAAGGGCGATCGAATAATAAATAAGGTAGAAATGTTTGAACTTTTTAAATAAAATAGAACATATAGTAACACACACAGGGATATCACGAATTTTACACCTGGCCTGTTTTGCAAGTGTTGCAACTTCAAGATACAATGAGATTTGTAAGTTTAGGGGACGTAAGAAGATCACCCATGTACATACCATATGTACAAAAATGAGCTTAAAGTCACCAAGCCTCCACAGACTGCATGGTAGCGCTCAAAAGCAGAGGTAACGTCAATTCGTGCTGTCCCGAGGTATATGTACACTCTTCGTCTCTGAAAAGTTCCTTTCTGCAGCCTTGTTTATCACCAGGCCCTGTGTTATTCTTATGGGGCATGTTGAATTAAGAGAACTTTTCAGAGGCGAGGAGTGTAAATACTACTAAATACCATTTTTTTTTTTAAACTTCATAAAATTAGTATTTATATATTTATTTATTTATTTATTTATTTATTTATTTATTTATTTATTTATTTATTTATTTATTTATTTATTTATTTATTTATTTATTTATTTATTTATTTATTTATTTATTTATTTATTTATTTATTTATTTATTTATTTATTTATTTATTTATTTATTTATTTATTTATTTATTTATTTATTTAATTATTTATTTAAACGTCTTTACATGGCGAGAGTTAAGGCATGAATGCCTTTTTTGTCTCTAACCAATAGTTTTACAATGTTATTACATTAGTAATACCATGCATGAAAAAATCATGGATTTTATTTTCACAAATCACGTACAATATACGCTTACCCTAAGAATTTTAAATATTTTAATGCAAAAAAAAAAAAAAAAAAGAGTTAGCGATTTAAAAATTCCCGTGAGACATTCCTTAATTGACGTGACTTGTATCGGTTAATTGTCTGCAAAGGTCAAGTCAGGGTAACCTTTGGCGGCACGCAAAGGGAGGCAGTCGCTGCTAATGTCACCGCGAACCGGGGGGTGGCTGAACGCTCCATTTAACATGTGAAGGGTGTGTGTGCGGTCATAGGGGGGTAGAAAGGAATCTGAACATTAAAATAAAAATTCCATATAATGTCAGATTGTATTTTTGTTATACTTTTATACATGGACTTTATTAATTAAGACAAACGAATATGGTAATGATAAGGGTATAATTATTTCAGAACATGAAAAATCATAATAAAGACCAAGGGGTGTATAAAAACACGACACTTGCTTGCGTTATAAGATCAAAGAGTTGGGCATGTTTGGCTTCGATACAAATTTGTAAATCGACACAGAATTCGAACGTCTTTTTAATTGAAACAAGAAGGTGATCTTTACACAACTTTTTGTGTCAACGAAGTTCATGTCAGATTGAAAGGTACTGCAGATTGGGACACAAACTGAGAAATGCTCAACTATATAAGGAGAACAATTTTAATTGTAAAATATCAATTAACTGAACGCTTTACAACAAATCTATTTTGTCCTCAATTGTGTATTACAAATTATAGTAAGTAAAGCTTGCAAAAACGACAAAAAAAAAAGAAAAATAGAAATAAAATGTTTTAATTCAGTATAACTTTTTTCTGTATCACGCAATACTTTTCTTTATCTGTACGTGTTAACAATAAATTTCTCACCCTTTTTTGCTGCGCTTTAAATCAAGTTGTTAACTCCTTCCCCACAAATAGCGACCGAGAATGAGAGAGCATGCACCTTAAATGTTCGGCCACCACTTGTAGGCTATAATCATGTGAATCTATCGTTGCAATTTGAATTTATGATTTGGAAATATAAAATTATGTGTCTCAATTAAAAGATAATTGAAAAATTATTATATTTGGAAGTCTATGAATAATATTTGTCGGATTATAAATTATTCTATTATAATATCGACTGATAAAACGTTGAATATTGATATTATTATTAAAGGGCAAGACAAACAATGTAAGCAAAACTTTGTAAAGTCTTTTGTCGATGTCCGATCATATGTTCCAAGTTTGAAACTTGGTAATGATTTAGACCCTTCTCATTCTAGCAATTGTAGCCTCGGGGTTTTAATGTTCAATGATTTAACTTGTCTACCCAGTGAAATTCGACCTAAGGCTACGGAGTAGTTAATGATCTGAACTGAGAAGAAACAAGTTGGAGAAGGGAATGGTATATCCAACTTGGGTATATCGGATGAAGAAAACGATTTTGGAGAAAGGTGAGTGCGGACAGAGAATGAACGTATTTAGAGACAACGTAAAAGAAAATTTAAGACAGTAAAAAAGAGTGAGAGTAGCGAAGGAGGTTTTGCTACTATAGTACTAAAAAATTAGTTTGCTAAGGTCCTCCATAGTGTTGCCTTGGTGTGTGGCCTGGAGGCTTTTGCAGAGCCCGTACGTGCCGAGCAGGACGGAAAACAGCCTCTCGTTGAGTCGTTACCAACAAGACGGCCCCGACTAATGGGGCCTCCCTCCTCTTGGGTCCTAGTGTTAATGGCCGCAACTTGCACCACAGTTTTTATTACCACGCTCAATGTAATCGCCCGTTCTACTCGGCAGAAATGTTATCGCGCCTTGCAATATGGGACATTTAATGTTATCGTATACTCCTAGCTCGTTCAAGACACAAATTGAATCTTAATTACAAAAAAAAAAAAGACGACATTTGAATATTCAATTTTTAAACTATATTAAAAAAAAATGAACATTTACATAAAAAGTTTTTAAAGCTGTTCTTTTTTTTAAAACTATGAAAAATAAACAAGCTGACATACACTTTTTATTTGCTTCTCGTTTGCATTAATTATATACTGTTGATAAATGTAAGAACTCAATTTTGTAACGTTTCCATCTTACCCTCTATTTGTAAATGTCCACTTTAATCATCAACACTTTAATTAGCCCAGCCTTTTAAATATTAATGACGATTGAAAACATACAATTATATTTTTAATCAAATGCAGTCGATATAATAAATGTGAGATTTGATTCATTAATTTTTAAAGTGTATATATCAATTTTAGGTTTTAACATAAAGGTGAAAGGACTGAATTATTAATTGAGTTGATAAAATGTATTGCAGATCAATATATGATTTAAAATGTATATAATCAAACATTTCAACATATTTATGGAAATTTACATGAAATCAATTTTTCATATAATACTTTTATAAGTTAAAAAAAAATAGAGATTCGAATTCACTGATATCTATATATACGGTAGATTTGCAGTAAAGCAATAATGATTTCAGATCTCTCAGATTTGATGGTAGTTGAAATTTCTGCAAGCTTTGCATTGCTATTCTAGTTCGCACACGTTTGCCTTTGAGAGTTGTTCGTCACGCCAGCAGTTTGAGATGTGACAAGTACGTACGCCTTATAACCGCGATGTCTTTCTATCGTGGCTAGCGATGTCAGCATAACACTTTGTGCAAGGTACCTCATCACTGGCAGGTAAGATAGATCGGGATAGAAGGAGTTTGTTATCCATATAACAGCATCGAATCGAAAATTTCTTGCATGTAGAATTACTGTACATTAGAAAAATTGGGTTCAATAGTCCTTGACATACAAAAATGTCCATTTCAAAGCAATGCGGGCCGCAATGAGGCGTCAACCCTGGTACGATAAGTGGGTATCAGGAGGCGCAGCGTGGCGGAGAATTGCCCATTACGTCTCCTATAGCTGCACGGAAGAAGGCGTCTGTCCTCCCGGCCATTCGTTGGAATTGCGCCGTTTGTGGAGCCACATTAAAACCTCTGCTGTGTGTGTTACTGCGCTAGGAAATCGTGATGGTGGCTCGCTTTCAGATCTATGCTAGATTAGACCGAGTGAAAAATACTATTTCACCGCATTCTGCACTTTTCTACTGATGTTTATAACACCATTATACTTCTTTCTTGAAGTTCGTTGAACTGTTTTCGTATATTTATGAACAATTTATCGCTTTTATTATACCTAAATCGGAGCATTGAGTGAGTGGAACCTTTTATACTTAAATATTTATTATTTTTAATACGTGGCATAATAAAAGAATACAATGCACAGTCATCGACCCGAAAAATTTTATTTGCCAAAAGATGGCAAAACCGTCGGTGTTTTGTTCCAATAATACATTGAAGTTTTTAATAATGACATAGAGAAAATTTACAAGACGAGTGATGTGCTAGAAATGAAATGAGTACCATTTGTATAAGCACTGTTTTTTAAATATTAAAATTATAGATCAAAATGTTCTTCTATATCTAAATCTTGGATTAATTTTATTAATTGATATGCCGTTTTGTTATAAAAATTAGGAACAATAATGTAAAACAGGAATTAAATAATTATATATGTAAAGAACTGTCATCATGGTATATGTTAAAGAGTAAAATTTCAGCAACAGATTCTCTGTACAAATGTACGTCATGATGTAAATATATACTTTTCCATATTTTACGATGGAAATTTTCAGAGTGGAATGTTTTTTGCATGGAAAAAAATCTTAAAAAAGGTAAAAAAAAAATCAGACGAGCGAAAGGATAAAATTTTACCGTTTCAAGTAGTTCTATATACAGAATAAAACGTTACAGTACATTAGAAAATACTTCATCTACATTTTACTACATTCAGAATAGTCAACATTCATATTTATTGTTTTCAAATTTTACTGACAGTGAGTATCATGCAAATAAAAAATACGTATAACGAATAAACCACATGATAGTAAAATACACATGACATAAATCTCGAGAAAATGTCATGAAATGAAAATATCAATGCCAAATGTACTAAATATAACATAAAAATTTTGATGCCTATTTCATAAAAGCATAAAAATTCCAAATATAATTATCATTGTATAAATATGGATGTACACTGACGATATTTTTTCTAAAACGGTATTCTATTTCGTCTCGATGGCCGAGAAAGCCACACATTATAATACCTTAATTTAGACAAAATATTGCTGCATAGAAAGCAGCCTAGAATTTCAATTTGAAGGGTGCAAAGCAGTCAGTCATTTCAATATTATAATGATGGCCAGTGTACTTAACAATTTTACTTAAAAATTTGTTTTTTTCCGGTAAACATAGGAACAACTTAAAGACAATATAAAACTCATAAAATGCAAACAAGGAAAAAAATCGATTTAGAAGAAAAAAAAGTTTATGCGCACTATAAACTTTCCTAACTTAGAATATTGGTCGTAAAAATTAAAGGCTGAATAAAGAGTAGCGAAGGTAAAATAGATGATAGACGGGGTCATCTTTTACCAAGTTTCTTAATATACAAATTCTTAGCTTATCCATAACTTTGCAACATTTGCGTAGAGGAGTGAAACAGCACAAGTTAATGTGGACGACAGTAGATTTTACAAGGCTCCTCAATTTATACAGTTTTGAAAACTAATAGAATTAACACATTTTAATTATGTACGACATTAATAAGTATTTATTTAACATGTAAACATCAAAATACTGCTTTGATACAAGAGCACAGTTTTCTCATTAACATGATCTCATAATAAGCCTTTAAAAGTATGCAGTATTAAAATATTTTAATATTAACTTCAAGTAAACAATTCGGAGTTTTAAAAATTTTCCCATCTTTATCAAAGATCTCACGAAATATCTTTGCCACAAACTTTTGCTCAAAGGGTAGCATTCTTAGAAGTTAGATCAGTAATCCTACATAGAGACTTAAATACTTGTAGAGCTTGCGGTCAAACCAAATAATGCACAAGTCCCTTTTCAGGACTTCTACTTAAATCTCCTCGAGTTCAAGAGGTGCAAGGCCCTTCCAACCGTCTGAAATGTACACAAATTCTCAACCACGAACTACCTACGACAGTGTAATTTCTAGCATTGGAACTATCTTCACTGGTTCACGAAATTAAATGGCAATCGTTGTAGAGTCATTAATTGCCATCGTTTGATAAGTTTAGTTTTAAGAAAGTAAAAGGTCACTCTTTACTCCATGCAAAGTAATAAAATTTTATTGCAAATTTTCTTATTATAGTTAAAATATAATTTGTGAATTTTATACATGCAGTTGTTATATGTATATCATTATTCGTTCAAAAACTCAACAAATTCGACCATTTAAAGTATTTAAAGTTCTCTCACAAAGCTCAGATAAGTTTCCTCTGGTACTCACGGAAGGGTTGCGCATGTCCCAAGTCTGCAGGGGCTCGTCTCCACGCACGAGGGGTGCTCGTTGATCCACACGAAGCACGAGGAAGGCGCTGCGAGCACCACGTTGTCCGGGACCATGGTAGGCCAGGGGCAGCCCAGGCACCGGGTCCTCGCTGTGGTACGCGTAGATCAGCCGCAGTGTGTCGTTCTGGAACAAGAGGGGGAACGTCACCATCACAACGTGGTCTTAAGAAAAATGTCCGTGGCAACTCCCAGTCGTGTCTGAAAGTGTCTTATTATTAGTTAAAATTGTATACTGTCTCTTCTTATTGATGTTAACGATGACGAAAATACTTAATTAGCATAGCAACACAAAGGGTTCAGTATTAATGTAATAATAGTGTAGATGTTGTGAGATGCATGCAGGTATACTGTTTCAAAAAGAAAGTATAATCTTTTTAATAACGTTGATTAAATACGGTAACTTAAGTACATTTTCTCCCATCAGCTGATGCTACTTGACGCTAATTACTGATGGAGATGTAATTCAACACCAGTCCCATTACTGATGAAACTTGATATGTCTGAATAAAAACGCTTCCAAGATTATATTTAACATTTGATACATATATAAAGGGGAAAATAGTTAATTTAATTTACCAAATAAATCCAATATCATGTACGTGCTTAATCATTATTTTCTATTGATTATAGCTATTACCGCAACGTTAAACAAATTATAGCTCTATAGATGTATTAGTTTTCATCAAATATATCGATATCAAAAATAGAAAAATGACTTGATAAATTGACTAGAGTCTTTTGGATAAAATATTGTCGAGAAATACGTATAGACACAATACTTTAGGTATGTGTCCTTTACTTGTGTCTTTTTCATATTTCATCTTGAACACAGTACAAATTGTACAGTGCGAACTCATCAAGCTCAGCGCCATGCAGAGTTAAGGGGAGGGTATGCAACCGGACATACTTGTCTGTACGCTGGGTTGCCTACATTGACTTCCTGCAGGCGCTCGACTCTCAGCGCTTTGAATACGTCTGCTGATTTGACAAACGATATAGAGAGAGGGATGTCATTAGCGGAGTCACATGGCGCATCAGCTTTGACGGGGATATGATTATTTGACAGATCACACTGGCATAAGTTGTGAGGCAAAAATATTCACTGGAACATTAATCTTCTAACAATCAGTCAAATATAGCAATAAAATTTATCTTTGATAATGGATTTCTGGTATAAAAATAACATATAATATACTTTTACACAGACACACATATAATACATTATATCATTTTGATATTGATTTATAAGAAATATAGTTCTTAATTTACATGAAAGCTTCTATATATATTTATCTTATATAATATAAAACCCAGTCATATATTTGTGATATAATAAATTTGCATGCTACAAATTATTAGTGTAGTTTTAGTAATGGTAGTTTCAGGTCCAACAGATGTGTTGCTATCGGCAAGCTTCTCACGGCCTGAACGTCTATGTTACCGACAGTTAGGCTGCAGCGTGCGTGCCTGGGGTTTCAAACGAGTGTAGTCCTCCCGTGCTAATCTCGCAAACACACGGACGACCACAACTCTGAATCTCTGACAAGTCCTTATATACTTGACATCCACCAACAAGTATGTGTTTTAAACTTTCCTAGTGGTTTTGTCTAGAGAGACTTACCACTTTCATAACAAACTTTAAATAAATATACCAAGATTCAAATGTTTTAAAAAGAGGGATAGATAATGAATGTTTTAGTTTAAAGTTAAATATTATCTATTACAAAAAAAGTCATTCAAGTATGAGATTAAAGATTTTAACAAAAAAAAATAATGTAAAAGTTCTCAAGAAAGAAAAGTAAATAAGAAATATTGTCGTGAAAAAGTATTTCACCATCATTTATACTGTAACTTTTCAAAATGCAGTATTGCAGTTACAATAAAATGCAATATACATAAAAAAAAACTTCAGATATAGTTTCTATCTCATTATAACATTATAAAATCACTTATATTATTCTAATTGAGCAATTAAATTGTGATATAAAAACTTAAGTTTGAAATAATCTTTCCACCAAGTTAGTAACTTAAGTACTTCAGTGCTAATTGCAGCATAAAAATTAAGTGCAGTTTGAAAATAGGTTTAGCCATATAATAAAGGTTTAGCCTACTCTAAAGCAAAGACTAGTTTAACGATTGAACTACGTGCGCAGCAAAGACTCGATTTAACTGCAAGGACATGAGATCTATATACTTGAAAACAATTGTTTGCAATAAATTTACATCTTTATACTTTTTAGACTAAATCACATCATTATCCAAAAGAAGAACTCTTTATATACTGTTCCATTTTAAAATGTCTTTTTATGTAAAATCTATACTAAATGATCATAGCAATTTTCAGTTGAAAGATTTTATATACTAGAATTGTGGCTATACTTTTTAACAGCATAATTGAAAAGTCAATGAATTATAGGGGGGGATTTAGATTTCAAACAAGTTGCGTGTATTCGACCTTATACTCGCAACACATTGAGTCCTATCTGTGCTAGCAATGTTAACTCACAAATCAATAGAAGCAGCTAAGGCAGGCAGCCAACTAGATGCGGGGAGGAATAATTGGGTGATTTAAAAGTTTTCGCTTCAATCACAAAGAAACACGCAAAACTTTTTTTTTTTTCTTTCGTTGCTGCACTAAACGGCAAAAGTCTCTATATATATTCTTTTTTTCTTATTATTTCTTTTTATTCTTTTTAATAGAGGGCAATTTTATAAACGCTAAAAGTTTTGTTCTTAGCATTGTAGCTTAAATTTGTACGCTGTATAGTCTAATTGCACGAGGAGTTTTCATATAATGTGAAGCAGAGAAACGTTTGGGCCCTTTTCATTAAACGCCTCACACACAGAGGAATAT
This sequence comes from Siphlonurus alternatus, assembly GCA_949825025.1. Taxonomy (NCBI): domain Eukaryota; kingdom Metazoa; phylum Arthropoda; class Insecta; order Ephemeroptera; family Siphlonuridae; genus Siphlonurus; species Siphlonurus alternatus. Next base: position 44,983,774 of record OX463781.1, read on the forward strand.
CAGAGGACACAATGCTGCTGCTGATATTTTATTATAACGTAAGCTGTTCGCAGTTTTGCTTTTAACAAAAAAAAGAAAACGAGTAAGTACAAAATTGTTCCATAATTATACATTTTTATTTTAAGCAAGTAAACATATTGCTTTGATCTTTCAGTTTCTAGAGCAGAATTATAAAAAAAAAAAAAAAATAAAAGCAATTAAAAATTATTTCAAAGTTTAAAATTATCAAAGCTAATATATATTCACTATAAAAAATATTAATAACGAAAATTATATTAAAGAAAAAAATATATTTTATTATTATAAGCTTATTTATATCTCGAGTTATTCGTTTTATGAATATATAATTAAAGAATATTAAATAAACTTTGAAAACGAATGTAATAAAACTTGGTATTTCAATTAAAACAAAGAATTTTGTTAATAATTTATAATTTTATAAAGGAACTTTGTTATATTTTTTTACACAAACATACATGAATATTGTCAAGTATTTAATTTATATTATCTTATTGATAAAAATCTCTCTCTCTCTCTCTCTCTCTCTCTCTCTCTCTCTCTCTCTCTCTCTCTCTCAATTTCAGGATTTACGTTTACGATAAAAAAACATGATAAAATTTTTAATTATTAATATCAACAAAACATAAAATAAGTAGTATAAAAATGCAGTATTACCTACTATTGTCAAAATATAAATCTATACAATATTCATAGATGTATAAAAATATATTATTTTGATTCAATTTCATTTAAATACAGTATATACATACATATATATATATATATATATATATATATATATAACAAAAATTCATATCTAGAGAAAGAAATATGAATAAATGTAGCGTCAGATATCATGAGAAATTGCTTCTCGTCCTGCGTCCCTGGAGAAGCAGACCAAATAGGTAAGAAGAAGCACCGCACGTAACCAAGGGACTATGCGTCAGGGAGCGTCATTGAGAGAAAGACACGAGAAAGGAGGGGTCTCGAATAAAGCCGCATACAAGTGACGTGCTTTAAAATAAAACTCATTCTTAAAGGTGAATCAAACTTTCACTTGTAACGTACAGTCGTCGCCTCGGAAAATTTCCCACTTGCAACCTTGTTAATCACCGTACCCCGTAAGAATAACACATGGTGATTAACGAGACTGCAAGTGGGAAATTTTCTTAAGCCTTGAGTGTACATGAAATTATTATCTTTCGCGTGATTGTAATTTGACTGTGACGTCACGATGACGCCATCGAGCCAATGGAAGAAGACTGACTGGGTGACCTCACAGAGTCGAATTCCAATATCTATATTGAAAACTGGGGTAAATAATTAGCATGCGTGAAAATTGATAGTATTACGTGAAAAAGAAAAATTTTATTTTCATTTTATATTGAAACTTTCATATGCTTCTTTAAAATTTTACAATTTGTTTTTATGAGAATATTTAATTTTTTCAGACAAAGTAAGAGTATTTATTTATTTATTTATTTATTTATTTATTTATTTATTTATTTATTTATTTATTTATTTATTTATTTATTTATTTATTTATTTATTTATTTATTTATTTCTCTTGTGGCTGTAAATTGTTATAAAAATTAAAGCTTGAAATATTCAAAGTAATCAAAACGATTAAGATAAAATTATAACTAAAGTAATGTAAAAAAATAATGGTAAAAAAAAAGGTAAAACACTTTCAAAAAATTAATACAGTATTATTTTTTACCATTATATTTAATCTAATACTAACAATCTCTCAAAACAAAAACTATTTTATAATAAATTTACGTTTTAAAAGAATTTTAGAGCTACTATGTATATGAAAAAAAAAAAAACACAATTTTTTTGTTTATTTATACAGTAGAGAAAAACAACATTTTTTACGTAAATATTCATGAAATGTTTGTTTCTGTTTTGATAAGATATCTCCATGTATTTCTACAGACGCCAGCTTATAATAGGCTGGAGTTTATGGTTTCTTGTTGATCCATCATTGCAGCCGTCTAGTAAACAGTCTCCCACGTAAGTCGCGTGACCACACGCTATCTTTACGGGACTTTATTCAGATCACTATCATACACAACTATTTTCCTTTGAACGAGCAGTGATCAAGTACACTAGATATCCTTTAACTTACCTATTTAGGGAGAGTTTTGTAACATATCAGATCACAACAAGATAACATGGAAATATGTTCATATCACGTAAGGTATGTAATGTTAATTCTCTCTCAAAGTCTAACTATATCTTAGTCTACACGTGCTTTTATATTTTTGATTAAATCTGTCGAAAATTTACGATATTTTGATTGGTTACATACAATTTAAGCTGACTTATATTATCCAATCAGATTTCATGTAACGCATATACGTTTGATCATATAATTTCTCCTAATTGTTCTTCAAATAAAAAAAGTCATTATAAAATAATTTTTAGAGTTGAAAAGTCTTGGACAAGTTTCTTCTTTGAAACTTTAAATCAAAAAGGTATTTCAAGAAGCAAAAATAAAATATGAGAGAAAAAAGTTATGAAATTTATTTTAATTACAGGAAGGTATTTTTTCCCCTTGAATTAATGACATTTTCTTTACTGCTTTTATTCTACGGTCAGGTTTAGGTCAGAAAGATAAGAAGTTTAATTGTTGAATAAATCTCATGAAACTATAACGCAAGTTCTATCTTGCCTTTCAGTGTATAACTGCCTCCGTTTTATATAAAATATATTCAACATTTTATTACATGTATATATTCGAGATAAATCAAAATGTAATGAAAGAATTATGGTGGTTATAACAAATGGAATAATAAAAAGTTTTATGGTGATTGATATTAAGACATGAGAATCAGTTGGAAGAGCAGATATCCACACGTGATAAGTATAAATAGAATAATGTAATTTCAGTTATAAAACATGAAAGTGAGCGTGATACGGTATTGAACCGTCAGGCATCTACAATCTTTTGTTCAAATATGAGGAATTATAATGCATGCATTTGAATGTATTGAGTTGTTATGATTTTGTATACAGAAAGTGCAGGACTTTTCAAGTAAAATATAGGGGGGGGGGGTACAGGTGTATAGACGAAAGGTCGTGGCATGATTAAAACAAAATCCACGCAGATAAAAGGAAGATTTAAACAACAGAAGTCCTCATAAAATAATAAAACATCGAGTGGTTTTGCCATGCATGGTGGAAATAAGGAACGTAGAGAGACAGATACGAAAAATCACAAAATGTTTAGTTTAGGTTTACCTGCTTTTCATATGCATGTACTTACATCTGAATATTGAATACATTTACTGCAGCAACATTGTTAAGTATTTAAATCAATTCATACTTCGAAAATTAATTCCTGAATTTCAAACATTGTGAGGTTAACAATATATAAAAAAATAACAAACACAATTAAAATAACTATGGTCGGGACAAAGGTACTCACGGTGATCTTGAGGTCCTGCCCGTGGTCGCACGTGTCGTAAGGTCGCCTGAACCTGAGCACCGTGTGTGTGTCGTTCTCCGCGCCGGCCAGCAGCTCCCAGTCCTGGCTCGAGTCCACCACGGGCTCCACGTGGCCGCGCGGCACGTGTCGGTCCTGCAAAAACAAACACGTGACGTCAGACACAAGTGATCCGAGGTTTGAGAATCCAGCAATATCGTTAGAAATAATACATGCAGTTGCAAGGTGATATGATACAACATGGCAGACACTGAATTTCTTTTCTCCCTATCCACCCCCAAGAACATAATTAATATAGCAGGAATATTCATAACTATTATGCTAAATGTATGATTGGGTGAAAAAAAAAAAGCGAAATTTTCATCACGTAAAACCTCTAACTGAACATTTGTACCTACAAATAAAAATTATTGATACTGTGTATAGGAAGGTCGAAACTTTTTCTCCCTTAAAATTCACCAGAAACAGTTTTACAGATTCATACTTTTCAATAATTTAATTTGTTGCAATATATTATACTTAAATTTTTATGTATGACGTATAAAGTATATATTTGGATGACACAATTTATGTATATAGCTGTACGTAATTTGAAATCCAAGCTACAGATATATATTGTATTATACTGTGTTCACATATTCGAGCTAGTTATTTACCACTGGTATGTTATGTATTTTGAATGTGTACTTTGCACATTAGTAATAACCGCCGTATTGCATTCGGACTAGATGTAAACACAGATGTTCGAACACGAGGGTAACGAACCACAAATATGATACTCCAATCTAGATGTTGTAAACGTTGTAAAATATGACACCGGATCGTGTCATTGCACCGCACAAAATCAAAAGCACATGAAGAGTTATTGTCAAGCCTGTTAATCCATCAAATGAAATTGTGATAACAAAATTGAAATTTTGATAAATTAGTGGACAACTGATGTATGTTTTAATATTGATTTTATGTTTTCAGATTGCTTTAATTGGTACTTAATGAAACAACAACTTTTGAAATTTATTACCGCTTGTTAAATTTTTCAAAAATTCTACTTCTTCAAATACATTTTTATATGTTATATATACACAGCATACATTCTACTGCACTTGTTATATTTGGTGGCTTGTTAAATTAGACACCAATTTTGTACATTTAGCTCGTTTAGTTCAAATTAATTTAATTTTGTTACTCATTTTACAAGTCAAGTGTTTATTTGACTTTATTTACGATACAGCGTGAAACTTTACAATCACCAAGACTCCCACTGTTAAAATTTTTACGTTCCTTGACTTTCCTTATACGAAAAACAACAACATTTTGATGCTACGTCCGCATAGTAATTTTTACATCTGTAAACTACACAGTAAGGTACACTTGACGTCAGCAATGAATTTTCTTACTTTTTAAGACTGTCAATTGGTTTTCATGGCAATAAAAAAAAAACTCCAGCTAGAGAGATTCATTACTAATTTTTTTTTTGTGAGATAGACTCATGTATTCCTGTATCTCGATTAATCTTTGTCTGTAAGGTAACCCCACACCGCAGTATTTGTCACCATGGCAGACAGGTGGGGCCGCAATACAAGACGTTAGTTTGGGCGCGCCGTGAGACAAACCAAGATGACCCAACCTTCTCATATACAAAATATGCAGCTACTAAATTTGCACGATTATGTTTTATAGTGTGATTTTTTTTTTATGTAAAACATGGATTTGATTTATAGTAGTGAAGTATATGTTTGATTAATAAAAAATAAAGTTTTTCAGGTATGACAGAAACATGTTTAAAGATGAACTGTATAAATTAACTATATATAATATTATGTACAGTATTCATTTTCATGAATACAAATAATGTATATATCTCATGTTATTTTCATACCAAGAAGGTAAAAATGGAGATATTATGAATTAATGTCAAAAAGAGCTGCTATTTTAAAATTTAAAATTTTACTATATTTTATTTAAATTAGAAATAAAACAGGATGCAAAAGAATTCATGACAAATGATGCTTCAAAAAATATACACTTCGTGACAGCTCAAACGTTATCTCTGTCTGATTTACTCCGAGAAAACAAAGAGATAAAAATTTGCAGTTTAGAGAAGTAAAAAGTGTACTACTCTATATAAAGTCATCTAAATTTTTTTATTTAAATAGGCTACACATGGCAACGTCGCCAAACAGCTGGTAAAATTCATGGTGTCCAGAGGTGTATATAAAAATACAACGATACTGATTGAATGCAGCACTGTTTCTGAACGTGTAATTTAGCTTCTTGTTTTATAATGTATAATATGTAGTAAGCTAAAAATAAAACATCAGCTAACACGACAGGTAACATATGATGTATGCTGACAGTGATGAACTCCCTACATTTTTATAAACTGCTATGTCAAATCACCTCATGCTAATTTTTCCAATAACGGAACAACAAACATGTTATATTAAATGTATTTAATTAATTTTCATATTGATGAAAACTTTTTTTAAGGGTCATTATACTATAGCTTATTATATCAGTAACTCCCACGAGTTCTAGATTATATTAGATATACCATATAAGGTTTCTTATACCTTTATCCATTCCTTCAACAGACTAAGGTATACAATGTAAAAAAAAAAAAAAAAGTTAACAGCATATAGTGAATCAGTGCATAGAAATATATCATTCAAGCTTAGTCGAAAAGAAGCCGAGATTTCCCGTGAGTTTTCCAGTCCAATTATCGTAACTTCGTGGCTTGGCTACATAGTAAGTAAATAAGTTAACATTTTATCTATTTACAGACTCAGAATTGATAAAAATTGATGCATCTAATAATATAAATTCTCCTTTAGAAAAAAAGAAGGTTAATAACCTTTCTAAAGTATACTACATTAATCATTTCATTCTATTAAAAATTCCTAAATACACAACATTAAAAAAAAAAAAAAAAAGAACATGTAACTTATCATCTCGAAATTTTTAATAAAATGAGAGTTAATAAAGAGCCATGACTATAATAGTAAAAAAAAAAAAGATGCTTGAAATCCTGGCAACCACAAAAATGCACATTTTAGTGTCCCCCAAGTATTTTTATTGATTATATTGAGCAGTTTGGTGCTTGAGGATCACAGCCGCAGCATCTCTCAATGAAGAAGAGCGTCTTTGTTTGCAGAGTTGGGGGAGGCAGCAGCAGCTCATCTCAGACTAAATAAAACATCAGTGTAACCCTCTTTACCCTTGCCGCAATACCAAGAGGGGTTCTTCAAGGCAATATAACACAAGCTTTGATGAAAAAGGTGCGATGATACGCAATATCTCCTTTAGCAATCATAGAGAGAAAAAAAAAGGAGAGCAAAAATCAAGTACTTTAAAATTACCATTAAAATATATTTATATATAGATCGATTGAATATTGAAATTTTTTCAATTGCTTTTTAATTTTTCAATCAGTTTTAGTAATTTTATAAAATAATTATTTTATGTAATATACCATTAATATGTAAATGAATTAGTAATTACATAAAAATAATTATATCTGATATAGATTGTAAAATGTAATAAAATGTTTACTACGTTTTGCAATATTGTTTGTTTACTGTTTTAATTAAAATAAAGTTTTTTCGATTGAAATTAAATAATAAAAATCTCAAAGAGGTATTTAATTAATATACATATAAATAAAATATATTCAAATAAAATTATAAATATATTTTATGTATTTTCCCCCACAAATTTTAATATTCAATATTTTCTTAGGTTGAACATTGTCATTCATAGAAGTACATTAACTCTTTGCTGAAAATTTAGTTATTTATAAAAAAAAATATGATGATAAAATTTTCTGCACAATTCATTTTAAGAGGAGCCTGGAGCAAGATAGCGGCCAACATTTGTGTTCTTCAACACATTCAAGTGGAAGACTTCGCAAATGCTTTCATAAAATGCTGAGTAAGATGGTGAAAAAAAAAAAATAGTTGCTATTAAACTTAAAATGGCTATTAAAGGTTTAAAGAAAATTTTAAGAGCAACATGATCGCTTATATTAATATATAATAGTATATAAAAAAAATCTTTATACTTGACGGAAAAGGCCATTGCTTTTGAATAATAGAAGAGTAAAAAGGTGATATTAAAAAAAAATACTACTTGTTGATTGAAAAGTAATTTTCTATAAAAAGTTTTTTTTTTTTTTTTTCTAAGTGGCTGCATCATCTTCAGCTCCATCAAGTCTGTAAGGTGGTGGTATCAAGCGTGCATATGTAGTCAATTTTAACAAAGTATTGAAGCAGAAAAGAATGCAGCTATATAAAGTATATAGGGAGAAATAAAAGAAAATTTTTTGATCTTCCCCTCCCTCCATTTAAGGTTTTGAAGGTAGACACAACAATTGGTTGATTGTTACATAGAAGAAGAAGGTTTTACTATAAGAAAATGCAAAGTCATTGTAGATGCGGTTTATTATAACAGTGTGTATCATGACTGGAACTTAACTTGATTAAAGTTAAAATCAACTTTTAAAAAAAAAAAAAAATGTTATTATTTTATATTAAAATATATTCAATTGATTTTAAATATTGATTAAAATTAAATGAAGTATTGTTATTTAATATAATGTAATTTTAGAGTCATTATGACGTGTATTATTAGATATGTTTGTTTTTATAATGTCGTTTAAGATGACTTTGACTCTTATTTATGAAAAGAAATTTGAAGACCCCTCAATGCTTTATGAAGTTGGTGGAATAAAAAGTAGTGCCTCCTCATTCATAAGAAAACACTACGTTTACATGACAGTGTTTAATACGTATTCGTTGATGTTATTCTTATGAAGCGTCGTCAACAGATCCATATTAAACACCTTCATGTAAACGTAGTGATTCCAGCCACATATAATATAAGATTTATAACCATGCACAATTTGATATAATGGAAACTAAAATGATGTGAATTTGAAAATTCTAAGAACGATTTAAAAATAATATTAAGTATTTTTTTTATCAAATGTATTTAAAAAGTTCCATAAAAAAAATTACGCTAAAAATATTGTAACACAGTATACACGTTTGATTAATTTAAAATATAAAAACATTATAAAATCTTTACCTCTTATCATAATACGTAAAAGAAAAAAAAAAAAACTAAGACTATAACGAAATTCATAAAAAAATGACAAATTGCTTTATTATAGAAACTACGTGCATTTAATTATTCAAACAAGTAAAAAAAAATATATCACACAATTAATATAAAAAAAATGACATATAAGGACAAAGATTTTAATCTTTATGTTTCAAGAGTTAATTTTGTATAAATTATTCTCAAGAAATTATGATGAATTATGTATTATAACTTTCATGATACAAAAAAAAAAATAATTTCAATTTAATTGCAACGTTATACACATCAGAGAATAATTATATATCTTTCCCCCTGACCAAATAAAACTTCATCTCACTTAAGTTTAATATATTCCCATAAGGCACGCAACTGCAGCAGATATCGCCTAATGAGACGATTCTTATCACGTCAGTTTTCACGACCATATTACAACATCATATAAAATGTTCTTATATCCTTGTCTTTTAAAATTCGTATTTATAAAATAACCTTGAACATTTTTGCTTCTGGATAATAGCACTTAAGAATCAAGCCTACTTAATTTTGCATGCTTTTCGCATTTCTGTTGCTTTTTTTTAATACTTATACTTTTATATTATAGCTCTTTATATGTTATAGTGTGAATATAATTTTTAAGAAACAAAAATTTTTCACAGCAGTAATGAAATACGCCGTGAGAGTGGAATTTTTAGCTGCTTCGCTTTTATACCGTGAAATTATCTTCAATGCCTCGTAAATTTAAATTTCATTCATTAATAGTTTCATTTTTAACATACCACATTATAATAGTTTTTTTTGCATACTTTTGTGTAGCTTACAATAGTGTTGATTGTAATACATTTTCTTAAATATAAAATTAGCACAATCAAAATTGTTTTTATTCATTGCCAGTACACGTTCATCAACATAAATATAAATAATTGTTGGTACGTCATCAGAATTTTAAAGAACACACTTTGTTTATATGACGATATGTTCAAATTTCCAACTTTTTACATTGCATAATTATATAAAGTTGATGAAAAAACAAATTTTATGAATCATGAATGCAAAATATTTGAGATGGAAAATTTAATGATGTTGAGTTTTCTTCACTTTTTTATTTAACTTAATTAGGTTAAGTGGTTCAAGTGTAGATATAACATAAATTGGATATATGCAAATTTTGCATTGTATAAAAATTAGTTAATTGGATTTTTAATTAAAGAAATATTCAAGGAATTTTATAATGAATGTTTTGACTAAATATAGCGACGCAATTACTTTTCCCTACTTGAGTAGCGAATCATGTTCTGAACTTTTTTGTTACCAAATAAATAACGTGCTGTGTTCTTGTGAGAAAGCTTTCTTATTGCGCAAATCGCGTTTAATTAGCAGTCTAAATTTAATACTTTATAGCAAAGATAAAAATTCTCAGTTGCCTAAAATCTTAAAGTCAAATTTCTTGTTACTAAAAACTTGCTGCATTAGTACGACAATGTTCACTCTTGTTTTTGACTGCAGAAAACTGTTGGTTACTATCAAGGTAGGTGAATTTATGGCTACCTTGGTTACTATGAAATCTATTATAATAAAGTCTTACAATTAAGTTTGAGCTTCCTGATTTTACATTGAACTGACGTAGCAACCCTTTTTATTTTATTGATACCTTCCAACCTCGGTTCCCTATAACAATCCATCCCAGCATTTGCCTAGTTATAACTGAAGGAACCATGTAAGCCTCAATTAAGATGGACATGCAATTAAAGAAGGACGCCATCAATCACGGATGCATGAGTTATCTTCAGCAATAACCATCCTTGGATAAAATTCAGTTTCGAACTCAAAACCAATCGATTACCACTGCTCCAAGTGCCCAGTACTGATGTCAGATAATTACCATGTTATAAGTTATAAATAATGTTACCAGCAATGCTATGCAAATGTTTTATTTGAGGTTGAAAATCTTTTAAATTTTAAAAAATCCTATAACTTTGTAATTTTGTATATGAATCATCGAATAATTATTGTTACAATATAGTATTAAATTTGCACGGAGTATTTGCGATATAATGGTATAAGCTTCTATAATATAGACAATGACAAAAACATATTATTCCCATATTAATGATACATTATCCCCACAAACGAGTTAAATATACTTTATCATTAAATTATCGCAACATTGTAATCTCTGTGTGTTATAATATTCTATAAACACTGTTATTATAAATATATAAACTCTCTCTATAAAATAATAATAATAGTATATAGTAATACTACTAAATAAACATTATTGTTACAATGCCATGATCATTATTTTTGATACTTCAACTGCGTCTGCTCATTCAATTAAATGGAGGTTAATTTCTTTGCCGAGTCTTTGTATCAATGACAATAATAATTATTATAATAGTAATTATACTTACTGCTCAGGCAAGCAAGAAAAGTGTATGGTTTGTTATAAATATTTACTAAAAAAAAAAACAAAAAAAAAACAAATATGATACTGGCTGCAATAATAATGATCATCACTATAAGTATACAACATTTTAAAATAACATATTATATACTTTATCACATTCATTATAGTAATAATGATAATAAAATCCATATAGTAACATAAAATTTAAACTCAACCTTTGTTATCTATGAGCGACAATTACTCTTATTTTTATGATAATGTGTTGCTATTAAATCCATTATGGTTTCCATTAGAACCATCTATATAGTGTGGACATATAGTTTTGTATATTATGGGAGTGGGTATATTATATATACTTTATAGATAATATGAGAGCTTATAATAGCTAATGGATTATGCTATAATACTGCTGATGTATATATGGCTGACATCACTATATAATATATATTCGTGTAACCCAACGTAAGCACAACGAGAAATGCTGTCAATTGTGGTTCGAAAGCTGTATGCAAAGAGAGAGAGAGAGAGAGAGAGAGAGAGAGAGAGAGAGAGAGAGAGAGAGAGAGAGAGAGAGAGAGAGAGAGAGAGAGAGAGAGAGAGAGAGAGAGAGAGAGAGAGAAACGTGAAATCTCATGTGGAAACCAGCTTTCATACCCTACACTGTAAGTCTTATTTCACCAAAAACTTCGTTTATAATTTAGGCACAATCTAATCAATACAATTGAAATTATTGAAGAGGATTAAATGGGTTTGAAAAAAACTCACAACGGTGTCAATTTAAATTTTCAGCCACGATCATGTTTTTTGTTTTTTTTTTTTTTTCAAGGAATATTAGGCCAAATTTTTCTTTGATAAGAATTTACACATTAGCCTAAATTTTAATCTTCGGGCATAATGGAAACCAAGCAATACAATATGCTTTGAAATGTGGACTGAAAATATTATTTTGACTTTTAAATTCGAAAATAATTTTATATAGTGTACACTCTTTTACTGGTTTTGGTTCGTTAAGCTGAGCTACGCAAATTCCATTTTGTTTGCCATAATTATAATCTGCTTACTCGGTCTATAAGGCTGATATCTCTTTCCAGAATATATACGTTCGTATCTAATTAGTAAAAAAACACGTATTCAAATAATATAATAGTAAGGGGATCTGACATATAAAAAAAAATAATATTTAAACATCCTTGAAATTTTCCTTTCGTGATATAGAAATTCAAAGCATTTTAAAAAACATTTTATAAATAATTTATATTTATAATTATATAAATTGCTAATTATATAATAATAAATATAAACTTTCGGTGAACTTTTAATACGGTTAAATATGAAGAAGATTGAACAACGAATATCGTTATTATAAACTTATAAACATTTCTATAAAATATGTAACTGGAAGTTTGTAGAATTATAATTATTAGCTTTAATGATAATCCTTGTATAAAAGTTTAATGGAAAATTTTCTCTTGAAACTTGAAAAACATATTTAATTTACGATTAACGAATCATATAATAATTAAAAAGTACAAATTAATTAATAAACTTAAATTTCGCAATCTTATTAAATTTTAAAGACTTTTGATTCAAATAACTTTTAATTAATATTATAAAGTTGACACTATAAAACAGGTCATATGTTAAATTCTTTTTACAAAATAATTGTAAAAATTTATCGATATAATTCACTTTTAATCACTTACAAATGCTATTTACTGAATCTTAGCGTAATATAATACGGTTTGTTCGAATATTAAAAAATTAGGAGAGGTTTTTCTTTTTCACACTTCATGCAGGAACTAAATTTATAGGATATTATCGAACAACTTTTGGCGTCAGAAATATGAGTTACATGACGAATGTGATTTACAAATTGTAGGAAATATTATTTTATATGTTGCATGCATAAAGTTTTTTTTTAATTCTCGAGTTAAAAAAATACTTAGCCATACAATTCATTAAAATACACAAAGGCCAGGCCATTACGGTATTTATATGCATATAGTGATACAGAATTATCATGAAAACACACAGACTCTTTTTTTTACACGATCATCGCAGTATATCAAGTGTTCTTTAAAAACAAATTAAACATTATTTTTACCATATTATATTCTAAGATTTAAGATATTAAAAAAAAAAATACTATTTCTTTACGAAAGTAAGTACAAATTATATAATATAAATATAATATTTATCTATTTCATCCTAATATGATATTTCTAAAAAAAAAAATACCTTTCATTTTTTTTTTTTTTTACTACGAACGACTGTATCTGTTCAATCACAGTTGGTATAATAATATTTACACGAGTTGCCTTGTAATACCCCTGTAATAAATGCTCGTCGTGTCTCAATCAGCTGCGATAATGTCAATAAGTTTTTATGACTTATTATTGCGTGACTTTTAAAAGAAAACGATTCAATGCTAATTGAATTATTTTATTATGCTCAAACTTTCTGGGAACTGTCAACTAAACATTTCATTATTATAATACTAAAAACTTTTTATTGTACATATTATATACTCAGTAGTACCAATCGCCACTAACTATAAATAAAAATAAATTATATTAAAAACTAAATTACTTTCATTTGTAATTAAATATATTTAAGTATATTTTTACAATAAAAATAATGTGACATTTTGTTTTTTTATAATAATTTTGACCTAAAAGTTTAAGTTTGGGTCAAATATATAGAAAAAGCTATAAAACCTAAATAAAATTACCAAGAAAAAGAAGATAAGAAGAATTCTCTTTTTATATGTCATAGTATAACACAGTAAATTAAGTTCTGTACAGCCTACTAAATTAAGTTCTATATTGGCTGGTAGGGCGGGTATTAGTCACGCTTGGCTAGGCCGCGCGCTGCACGGATACAATCGCAATCACAAGAACAGCCTATGACGTCATCGTTTATATTACTATATATATCGTAGTGATATAGGCGCATGTACAGTAGCAACAAAGTTACAAAAGGGCACATGTCCACCAGTAACAGAACAGAATTTTGAATTTTTTTCCTGTTTGTATAATACGCTCTTTCACATTTTCATTATTATACCAAAATGGATACGCACGCGCCTATTTCAAGCAACAAAAATGATATATTATCTGCTTATAAACAATTCAGAATTAAAATATTTTTAACTTTACGATTGTCGTATGTACAGAAACACTTGAATCAAAAGTTTTGTTTATTTTGGACGAAACTCCTTATTTAAAACATTGTATTGCATAAATTAGAAACAATACCTAAATAGCCAAGACCTAATAGAGGATATAATACTTATAATAATATTATAAGTTGATGTGTTAAATGATGCGACGCTGAACCACCATGTGGATTTATTACGTAAGATATTTCAACAATACTGTCTTGATATGGGTGCTAAAGAATGTCTTCTTTTTTTGTTGTTATCACAACCCATAAAAGAGGGCGTCCTTTGGTTAGTCATGTATATTTCAAGCGTTACTCTGCTTATATCTACCCTTTGCTTCATTTCACCTCATTTTATTTTAAAAAGAGAGCGGTTTGTTCTTATATAGAGTTATTTAAAAATATCAAGCACTTTTTTTTTTATAAATATAAAAATTGTGACAGAAAGTTGAGATAGCATGCTGAAATAACCATGCAAATCTCCTCATGGAAAATAAAATCTTCTTTTGTAGTATCATAGACCCGTAATAATCCTTTGTAGCGACAACCCTGAATAAAGATTCAATTTTTCAACTCAATAGCTAATACAGAAAAAAAATTAATGCACTGATACGTCCGTAATAAAAATAAATAAACAGATTTAACGAGCATCGACTTCACGGGACTTGAGTTCGATTCCAGTCCAGTAACTTTTTTACTTTCAAAGTAAAATGCCATAAAATGAAGCTGAAGGAATAAAAATTGTCATGCTTGACAACAACATCATGTAAAATTCTATTTCAAAGAACATGTTAAGAAGAATTTTATCTCAATTGAAGTTTTTTCTGAAGTAATAATAAGAAATAAGTAAATAAGTTATAAATGCATCGCAATTTATCGGTGCTTTGTTGCAATCCGCACCCTAATTTTTGTAATATATTTTGCATTTGTACTTTGGGTGAAATAAATAAATAAATAAATAAATAAATAAATAAATAAATAAATAAATAAATAAATAAATAAATAAATAAATAAATAAATAAATAAATAAATAAATAAATAAATAAATAAATAAATAAATAAATAAATAAATAAATAAATTTAGCAAGCAAACTACTCAGTAAATGATTTAAATAGAGCAGTCTAAATATTAAATTTATTTTATATTTATTTATATTTACTATAATATTTATTTATAGAAAAATTATTATAGCATTTTTTTACTATTTTATATAGAGCTATTATATATAGTGCCAAATCATTAGATTTTTATAATTAACATTACATTATTTGCACCAATATATCAAATAACATAAATTACAATTATTATTATTATTCCTGCAATCATTCAGATCAAATCATATATATGCATCAATATAATTTGTACAGTGAGAATATTAAATTTATTATTCAATAGACCATTGAACATGATATTGTGTATATACATGATATTCAAGTCAAAGTGAACTATGATTATATAGCCTTAAGCTCATATAGCTCAAACTAATACAATGCATATTACATTATTATATGATCATCGGCATGCACATAAACACGATAACGTTTCAGCATTATCAGCTCACACGCGGCCGCATGCAGTCATGTTTACTTAACTGCAAGGGTACAAATTTAATATCAGTCAGGTATATGTGGGCTAATGGAGCGAGATAACTCTTCTCATCTGGGGGCATCTGTTAGTATACCCTGTACTCCAGAGAGAACTATATGTACCAACATCCTTCCCCTGTGGAACTCCTACAGTCCATGTACCCAAGGGATGTTATCATAAAATTGGTTGAAATGATGTAAAGTCAAATAAAAAAATAACCAAACATGAATTTATCTCACCAATTAACTTTTTTTTTTTTTTTTTTTTTTTTTTTTTTTAGCTGCATATGTACTACTTCCATATCATTCCATAGCAGTTATTAGAAATAGACTTTAAAAATATTTGTTGGATCATTTGGCAGTATACAGTGATATATATTAACTTAATAATTATTGAAGTTATAATGTGCATTGTGTGTAAAATTTTATGTTTAGAGTTACATTTCATTAAAATATTATTTCTATAAATTCAGTAAAAACATGTAAATGTTTCATTTTTATGCACGATATAAGCTGATCTTCGTTATAATACTTTAGCGTTACTTTATATCCTTTTAATATTTTAGTTGAAAGTTTTTCATTGAAGTCAATAACACCGCTTAGTTTAATAAATAAATAATAAAGCCACGAACACAAACTCAATACAAACTTTAACATAGTAAAAATAATTAATCAATGTTTTTGTGTGTGTTTTTTTAGCGTATTACAGTAATAAAACTATTAATTAAAATGAAAAATGTATTGGAATATGAAAAACTTTGAGATTTATGTTTTATACGAATTATTTTGAACGTTTTCCAAATCGATGTAGTATCATGTTTAAATTGAATTGTAAAATCAACAATCAATAAATCAACGATTCAGTGTCACTGGTAACAAACATTTTATGTTCATTAATTAAGTATGACACAATTATCGCATGACGTTGTAATCTCGCCCCATTAAAGTCATGAAAGACAATAATTTTTACAAGCTATTGAATTCGCATTTACAGCAATTTAGCTTTACCAATAAGCCATAAAACATTTGTCGATCGTTATAACAACTTTATTATTCGAAATAACGTGAACGTTAATAATACAAACAATTTTAGAGACATTCATTTTTTAAACAGTTAATTTTTCATTTAAATTATAATCATTGGTTATTAATAAAAGTATTTTAACGAAAGCAAATATTACTTTCATTATCCATATGATATTATCAATAAATTACATGTTAAAAGGACGTAGATTTATTGGGGGACATTCACAAAGCACTTTAATCCCAACTTTAGCCCCAAGTTTTATC
This sequence comes from Siphlonurus alternatus, assembly GCA_949825025.1. NCBI lineage: Eukaryota > Metazoa > Arthropoda > Insecta > Ephemeroptera > Siphlonuridae > Siphlonurus > Siphlonurus alternatus. The sequence continues at coordinate 45,000,768 of OX463781.1, forward strand.
CCTGGTACTAAACATGGTGCTAAACTAGTAGCTAGACATGGTTAGCCCCTGGTTTAGCACCATGTTTAGTACCAGGGATAAAACTTGGGGCTAAAGTTGGGGTTAAAGTGCTTTGTGAATGCCCCCCATTACATTTTTAATGAAACTGATACGGTTATCTTTTTATATGAATAGTGCAAAGTATTGAGACAGTTAATGCGATTGATACTCGTGTGCTTTTGGTAGAAAATAATTAGAAATGAGTACCAATTTATTTAATTTCTTTATATATTCCTTGCAGTAAAATCATATCGATTGCGAGATTGTTCAAAATCCCTCCTCGTCTAAACACCACGTGCTCATCTGCAGTTGCACTTAGATTGGAGACCGGCCCTCAATGTATCGACCTGCATGGTAAGTCCCCCCAAGGCTTTTAAAGATAATCGCAAGACAGATTTCAGCGGCACGCGCGGCCAACACCGCAAGCTCAATGCAGTCAAGAAAGGGAGAAGCCAACTTTTATAACACCCATCATGTGAAACGAACCTAAAAATTAGTGGATTATGATGTCTTGAATTGCAGTAACAGAAAAAAAGGTATTAAAAAAAAATACACTTGAGTATTAATTTTTTTTACTAGCCATGTAATTCTTGCTGTAGGAGAATAATATTTTATATGTAATATGATATATCAGGTATATTACACATCGATTTTATAAATAAAAAAATCCTGTACTGTATTTTTTTTTATAAATATAGAGTTATGTTTTGAATCGTATATATACATGTTGTTTTTTTATCTTTAGTATGAAATTTGCTTCCTGTTTCAAGTGATTTGTATGTAATCTAACAAATAGGTGTGTGATATTTCACTCCCAGGGAAACGTGATATAAATCAACACGATTTATATGGGAAGTCACAAATAACAAATATTTGGAGCTCTGAATTATTACATTTTACATCCCTTCCATATAATATATATTTTTTTTTTATCAAAATGAAGATGCGTAAAAGTTAACATTCTAATAAAAAATATATATAATCGTACTAAAAGGTTTTTACGTACAACTATTCGTAAATAAAAACACCTATAACACTAAATCAATGTATTGATAACCAAATAACTCTCTGATCAAAATGTAAATATTACGTGTTTACAAGCACTTTACATTTCTTCCCCCCTTTGAAAGAAAAATTAAATTAAAAATAATAATTTAATAGCAAATATTTTTACATGACATTAGTATATAAAAAAAAACTCTGTATTCTAAAGTGCTATGTCAATGGAGTGTGTAGCACTCACTGAAAATCGAGAGTTAAATCATTGTTGAGTCGATGTAGCAGATTTGACTCACATGACCGCTACTTAACAATACGAGGAGGGGGGGGAGGGGTCCCTCGCTCCCAAGTGCATTATGGCACGTCCATCGCGAGTCAGCTGCGTCCACAATCAGAGGGATGCTGTATCATGGACCACCATTAATATCAATCGAGTTATCGCTCCTTCAGCGAGTTATAACCAGAGAGAGAGATCAGACTATAATATATCACTGTGCAAGTGGTTTTAAAGTGTATATTTTATTGAATAAGTGTATACCCTAGCTCTCAACCACAATAACAAAATAGTTCTGTAGCTTTTAAATAATAATCAAACACGTGTATAAAAATAGATTTTAATGATTGAATTAAAGTGAGCTTTTTTTTTTTTTTTTTAATCTCTCATTGTCTCTCATAAATTTATTGCAAATTGGAAGTACTAAAAAAACACATTTTCTATTCCTTTCATATAATCTAAGATTATTTATTGGAATTAAAATATAAATTTAGAATTAAGGTAATATATAGTAACTCTGCAAAATTTTGGTATTTCAGAGAGAGGTACCGTTCTATAATATATAGAATGTGTATTTTCCAAAGCTCCAAACCAAAGAGTTCTATATGCTCGCTCCAAACCTCTATAAACATCACAATTCCGCATCCGTTTGCATGTCATGTGTGTTATTACTAAACTATCAAATCCTTCAAGGAAAGGCTTAAGCCCAGACTGTCTGAAAGCGTACACTCCAAGGCAAAAATATCTTGACCCTTTCATAGAGAAAAAAACAAATATTACGATGATATCAACACTGCAAACAATGTAGATCTTTGGCCAGTGTAAATCAATTGGTCGCCATTGAAATGCATTGATTTTTTTAGACATACAAAATAATCACTGAAAATGTAAATTGTACCCATTTTTGTTTTGCAGGTGTGTACATGTTCTTTACATGTTATAGCGTACCAAGTACGACAAGCAAAAAAAAAAGTTTTTCGAACTTGAAACATGAGTGTGGTATACACTTCTATTCCGACAAGTATAAACCCCTTCTAACATACATCATATTTTTTTTATATGTATTCAACGATATTTCAAGCATTATATTCACTTGAGAGATTTTGACAGCAAAACATAGTCATGATGCATGAGGGCGGAGGAAACATATTTTGGAAGTAAGTGTACATGACACCAGCGGTCCAAGAGGACACGTGGCAGGAAGTGATGTCGTAACTCTTCCAATTATCCCACCCCCGCGCCCCGCCCCCCAGCTCTTGAACAATTGATAAATATACTCTTGTGAGTGTGGTGGTGCGATGAGAAGGGAGATTTCTTGCAGTAAGTGTGAAGATCTGTATGCTGCACATGACAATTCACCAACAAAAAAATTATTAACATATTCGAGAGATTTATTGATTTTATTATATATACTCTCGTGTGCTTACGTAAATGGAATTTGGAATGATTGAATTAATTTATCTCTACTTTTCTTCTTCATATATTTCATTTCTGTATTTTAAAAATGAAATTTCAAAACCAAGATAAAATAAACATAACAAAAAAATAAACAAACATAAATTTCAACACAACATTTTTTTTTTCTTCTTTTTACATGTTGTTGAAAAATGCATGGTAAATTTTTCATAAAATTAATTTACCAAAGAATGTGAATTAAAAAATTCTCAACATTACATTTTAATGAGAATTGAGTTAAATTAAAAACAATAGACGGTCCAGCAGTATATGCTCGATTATACTGCTATATTTTTTTTTAAGTGTGGTTTGTGGTTACGGTTCCAAGGTACAATTATACCCCTAAATACGATCCCTTATACACTGCTCGGGGGTGTTGTGTCTGGCTTGTAGTAATTAATGAGGTCATTAGAGCCGCGGCCACTTGAGCCCACCCTCGTTACGTGCTTGCCCACGTATATACACCTCGAGTACCTTGGGTGCTCAAGCAAAAACATGTAGGAAAAAAAAAAACAATAGTGCAGCAGCAGAAAAAGGAGCATTTTTCTTGAAATACATTGAAATATTATGTTGAAAAGTTTTATATAAAAATGTTTATTCTATTGAAAGGGATGTCCTAGTTTTTCAAATTTTATTATATCAATGCTTTTAAAATATATATTTTTTTTAACTGTCATGATTTTAGTGGCAATAATAGTGATAGCTTCACATAATATTATATAAAAAAAGAATATTCCTGATGATAAAAACTTACTGACAGATATCATTTTTACTATGTAAATACAGACTAAAAGGTTTTGATATTTGCTCGATCTATTTCAAGTTATCTATTATACACTATGACTGGAAAGGGCAGTGGTATATTTTATATACTTTTATATTTTCTAACCCTCATTGCAGCACTTCAGTTCAGTAAAAATAAGACCATTCGTTGTAGAGAGTTACTGCATGACGTTGATTTTTATTACAATGAATTAAAACAAGCATAAAAAATCTATATAAGTATTGTAGAATTCAAATTTCCATTTCATAATTTAATTTCATGTCTTTGTAAGGATAAAAAAAATATATGGATTAAGTATTTAAAATAATCCTTTATTTACATTTAAAAAAATATAAACTTTTAAAATGTTTGATTGACACTGTTGACTATCCTTTTAAAGATTACATAAGGATCAAGCAGCTGGCCGGGGGCGGATGCCAGCAAGCAAGTTTGCCACGCCCCCTTCTGCATCTCAATATCAGTAAAGGAGGATTTATGCCGAGTATGTCGCTGGCACCCGCCTCCATAATTGCAGTTCTTAGACACTTTACGTCACCTAACGCGCCTTATGAAAAACGATTTCTTCATCATATACAATTAAAATATATAACATTATTTATTATCATTAGTTTTGATACAGATTAACGATCCTTGTTTTTAAATTGTATCTTAAAAAGGAAGGAAGAGATTTTATTAAAATTAAAAAAAGGGTTAATATATATATATATATATATATATATATATATATATATATATATATAATTATATATATATATATATATATATATATATATATATATAGTTAAATGTTAAATGCATTGAAGGAGGAATAAAATCGAACTTATTAATAGTTTAAAGAAGTCGAAGCGTTAATGTTAGAAGATCGAAAGAAAAGACAATATTTTCAATTTCAAAAGGGGTCTGAAACAAATAAACCTTTCTTTGGCTAAAGTAAACCTTTAGTTATTCTGTTATTGTAATAAAATTATTCTCCCGGAAATATCCTCACGATAAAATTCTTTTGACATCGACTCAATTGTAATTGTTTTATTTTTAAAATAATTCTTTTATGCAATCTCACTTTCATAGTAATTGTTATTTTGTACTTCTGATTGCTTTGTTGATGTGGTTCCAAAAACTAACAATGTGTAAGAGTTTGTTGCAGCATCCAAATGAAAAAGTACATCGACCTTCTGTTGGCAAATCATTTCTGTCTAGGTAAAAAAAGGTTGCACATTTATTTGATAAAATACACTCGCCATTTAATTCTTTATTATATTTTTTAATACTGTATGAATTAGTAAAATAATGATGTGAATGTGCAAGTAAATAAATTATATTGTAGATAAACCTTCTAATTGGTAACTCCATATTGTTTTCATGCATGCACACACTCCATTTTTAGCAATTTTTAATTTTTATTTTCTAATTTAAAAAAGTTACGTAATAATAATAGTTACATAATAGTTAATAATTATGATCTCACATTTTTAATGCACTTAAATTATTTTAAAAAACATGATATTTTCCAATCCTCCTCGTGATTGCACACAGCATACTGCGGTAAACACAGGTTCATTTTATCATCTAGCGGTGTAAGTTTGTGAGAACAGCTAGAAGATAATCTGGCCAGCTAGATTGTGTGGAGCCTGGTGGTCGGACAATGGGCAGGCAGTCAAGCGACCGCCGGATTAGAAACCCCCCTCTAGTCAGGGGCCCCACCCTTGTCTGCACGAGTTGATAAACCAAGAGGCTAAACCCTCAGTCACGAATTAATAGTGAGAAATTAATATGACGTCACCATGCTACTAAAATATAATCAAATAAATATGATCAAGAAGAACATTGTTATAAAAAAATTTAATCGTACTTGATATTTAAAGCCAATTTCACAGTCAGTTTATTTGAATATTTGTTAATTTAAATTTATTCAATTGAATTTGTAACGCGTATTCTATAGTGAATTTATATTAAAATTTAATCAAACTTGATAAGAATTTTAGTGTTTTGTTTCTCTTTTACACAATAGAATAAAATTTAATTATACATTATTCTATTCTCAGAAACTATTTTAAATTTTGAATGTAATATATACTGATATTAAATAAATGTAAATACCCTATATAATTTTATATATATTATATATAATTTTGATCTAATTAAAATATTACAGGCACTCACTAAATTACAAATCGTCAATGTCAGGCAATTGCAGACAATGTAATTGAGAAATCATTACATTCATATTATGAGGTAGTGTTAACACGCAGAGATGAGAGCTTTTATTAAGCGTCATTATGACGAAACAAATTTGAAACACCGTTTTCGTGTTATATAGTTTAAGTTCGTCTATAGTAAAGAGCTTGAATTAATTTCATTAGTCGCAGAGTAATATCACATGTTAGCTAAATTATTAGCATTTATACAAGCAAAGTTCATCAACGTTCGATCAACATCTTTAAAATATACTTCACCAAGTTTAAAAGTCCCAATAAAAGGAATCGGAAGTAAAAATATTCAGTCAATGTAAAATATATTAATTTTTAAACGGTATGAAAAATTGATTTTACTGTCATATTGAATACGAAATTTTAGTCACAAATAAACAGCTTCAAGTTTTCATATCCGAAAATTTAGGGAACATCTTAAATATGAAAAAGTATAGCTTCATTATAGAAAAAGATCAAAGGATTTTTGAATGAAATTAGATTTTCTGATAAGTTAAAAGATGTACATGATAAATATGTAAATGAAAAACAAGATTTTAAAAGAAAAATCTCCCCTTTAATTAAATCATCATATCATGAAAATTGAAAAAAGAAAAAAATATATGCAAATATATATATATATATATATATATATATATATATATATATATATATATATATATATATATATATATATATAATATATATATATATATACACAAACAAACAAGGATTATTTTTCTTTCATAAAAAAATTCTGGGTGGATTTTATTGCAAATTATGCAATATTTTCTATAATACTTATTTGCACTGTTTTTCATCGATTTCCTATAATATTTTGTATTCCATTCTTTTGATATGATGAAGAGGTTTAATATTGATTTAGAAAATATCATGATAAGCAAGAAACACGTTGTTATCAAAATACATGTTTATGTAATCATAACAATCGTTTATCAGTTGTCAAACCAATAGCGCGCATGAAGATACTGATGGGGGGCTATAAATGCACGTCAGTATGACGTCATGACAGCCGAAGTTTCAGCCCTCGTGTAACAACAATATCTTTCAGACGATCCACAATAATCCACAACAATAAGTTCGCCATTTCCGGCGGTGGTGCCAGTGAAATGAAATCGTAATAATTTATTTATCAAAACACGAACATGTCTATCATTTTAGTATTAATGTAGTAAAAATAGAATATTTTTATAATATAATTTATTAAATTGAGATGTTTTGAACGTCTACCAAAGGGAAAAATCAATGCAGATTCTGATATAAATTATATATGTCTGTATCAAGGAGTAATATGTTTGTAATAATATTTTTATTAAGTTCACGTTGAACATTTTTTAATTTTAATATTATAGCAATATAGTTTTTTTTTCTCATTTTTATTAACAACGATATATACACGTATATATACGTATATATATACGTCTAGTCGAGTTTTAATTTAGCAAAATTTATTTCCAATTTCTTGGCAAATTGAATTTTCATTACATTAATATTCAATATTATTAAAATTGGAAATTTGGATCGAAAATACACTTTAATTATCTTTCAATATTTTAACAATCCAGTCCATATTTTCCTTTCATGCAGTTTACATTTAATAATAAAAACTCAGTTTATAATATTATTAATTCCATTTATAAATTTAATCAAGTAATCCAATATAAACCAAAAGAGTAGAAAACTAGGTTCATTATTTTAAAAATCCTATCATAATATATTAATAGTCATTGAAAAAAATAGTTGTAACAAAAATATTTAAAATAAATTCTAACTGATGTTAATACCATCCAATTGCTTCTCAAATATCAAATTAAAAATCAATAATTAATATTCTGTTCTGGTAAAATTTTTTATATAACGTTGAAAGGTAATAAAATTAATATCAAATTTCACATACTATTTCATTTTTTTTTTTTATTCATTCTACCTTAGAGAGCTAGAAGCGGTGAAAAAAGAATAAAATTCACTACAAATTTTGCTAAGCTACATTATAAAAGTTATTATAGCCTAAGGCAGAACGGGTATAAAAAAAGGCTATAACGTTATCATTACAGAAAAAAAAATGTCCTCCTCTTTTTTTCAAGCCACGCAGATTGTCTTAATCTTAAGAGCTGAGCCGTGTAGTTTGTGGCTGTAATTAATTCAGGCTGGCGAGACGACTGCTAAGGTGGTTATTACACGTCGCTAATAACTCGGCCATCCCCACTGTCTCATCTGCATACTTGGCCATCGCGGGCCACAATACAGGTACACTTCCATTCATTCGGAACGTTGTGAAATATCTGCATGATTCTTAACACTTGAACGAACAAAATGGCCAACCTGCATGATTTTTTTTATTGCAGAATTGAATAGAGGGCACCAAATTATGCTATACTGTGAATTTTTTCCGATTTTTTTTTTTTTTTTTTTTTTTTTAGTCCCGGAATTATTTTTAAATAATTATTGAATGTGCGGCCACTCCCCATTCGAGGCGTCAATAGGCGTCTAGGCCCTATCCTTTGTATTAAGGATCCAGGGGTGCCAACATAACTTACAGAATTTTCAATACTTATTTAAAAATAGTTCTGGGACTCAAAAAATTCTGAAAAAGAAAATCAGAGTAGCCTAATTTGGTATAACCCTTTATTCATTTCTGCAATACAAAATTTCACATAGGTGTTAATTTTACTGTAAATTTGTGGAAAGAAATTCTAGTCCATCTGAGCATCACGTTTCCTCGCTGGTATATATAAAAATAAAAAAATTATAAAAAACGTTTTATTGTGTGTATACTTGGGTGCTAGGTTAGAGTTAAGATTACGTCAAACTTTAAAAATTGTGCCCAGATCACTACAATGAAATTTTTTGCTTAAAGCGGTTGTGACAGATCTACCTTTTTCACACGAATATGGCTGTACAATCCCATTAGAAATAATACAGTGTGGTATTCATCATTTTAGCAATCTTTAAACCAAGTTTTATTATATACGTCATGTTATATAAACGAATGACATCATCCTTGACACTTGGAATCACAAAATGTAAAGCATACTTAAATATAAGTTTCATGTCCATTTTGTCATTTAATACGTATTTATAGATTTAATCATTTTTAAAACCTGTGAAGTTGCTTTTCTACAAAATAAGTCGGTTGTCTCTGCAAAATATTAAAAACTTATAATATTCAAATCGGATATGACAATTCACAATAATTAATATCATAAGACAGGAAAGTCCACGGACTTAATTAACATAATATTTACGTGGCACCACCTGCATGCACCGTAAATTGATATTATTTTGTCTCAGAATGCTCCTTACGTCATGCCTCTGATCCTATCATTGAACTTTCCATTATGTTTTTAATTGTCCGCCCGACTTATTTCTGCAAATTTGCATTTACAGCTGCTACCAATCCTAGGTAAGTTATAACACAAGAGGTAGGATAAAATGACCAATACATAATGTATAATCGTAAAGAATTTTAAAATCGATATTTAATATAATAAATCTGTTAATAGGTATACAATATAATCTTGATATTTAATTAAAAATTATTAATTTTTGTAGCGAATAAAATTTAAAATATAAAAATTTGATTTATTTTGCACGTAAATGTACACTTTCAATATACAAGATCACTTGAGCTGCGATAAGAGATTATAAAGTGGATTGTACGAGTATATACGTATATAATATATAATGTATTTGAACATCATTCCATTGGCACAGACAAATATCATTATTCTAATGTCATGATTACGCAAGTTAGATTAAGTGTATAGAAATAAGGCCTAGAGGGAGATGGTACAATAATAATATTGATTTATTTGTCGTCCGCGATCAAAGCGTAACCAAGCGAAACGAACGATTGGACATTATCAAAATGACATACAACAACAGTCTAAACACAATTATACAGATTGTTTGTCCTGCTGAGTTTGAAATCATAGTGTCCAAGCAAACTCGAGATATTTGTTCATGGTTGACACAGACAGAGATTTCAAATATAAGAGAAGTTGAGCACACAACGATCGAATAACATGTGGTTCATTCTACAGTCATATAATGAGATTGCAAGCATGAGATTGCTCTTAGATCGTGCATCATGCATGACGTTTGCGTTACATTACATTAAGCATTAACATGTGAATTCTAGAGTAAAACTACATGTGACACAAAACGACAAATAATACTGGATATAAAGCACCATATGGAAATTATTATACATTGAAATTGTTTTAACTTCAATTATCATTTTGTAATAATATACTGTACAACAAGACTTGGAAAATGTTAAGAAGATTTAAATGTCTAATTCTAAGTACTTGAAATTACATAGCTCCACAACTTTGTTTCTTCTATATATGCAATATTTGAAAATATACTTTATTATTATATGGAATATCTTTTGTTGATAATTAAACATGGCATCCACAAAAAATACTTATCCTAGATTGTTATCCTACTTTAAATTAAGTACCACAAGTAAACATTGAGGATTTTTTAGTACCTTGTTTATTACTGCTTGATGGATAAAAATCTACAATAAAGTAAAGAACTAAATTCCATCATTTTTACCCCCCCAGTTGGTTAAAAATTCTTTAGTTTTGTATTACCCTTTAAAAATTTTATATCATGATATTATTTTGAAACAACAAAAAAATAAACAAGTATCTGGTTGTTCTGTAATACATTCTAATTGATTCACGCCCCAAGGTATCCTCTCGATATACTCCAAGACTTAGGCGTGTGTTTATAATATAGACAGAAGGATACCTGGCGGTGATTAATTCTGAATAACCTCCCTCACATACTCCTCCTTGTATCTTAAAAAGTGGACTTGAGAGAGGGAAAAAAAATTACTTGTTATGCCGCTACACGTTCAATATGTCAAACCTGTCATACTGGTCAAGCCGTGGGCTGCCTTTAATTGTTAAATTAGCATAAAACTTTTTTAAGTTATTCTTTTTTAACTTCTTATATATTATATTATATTATATTGGTCACACCTAAATGTATACATAAGAAGAGTGATTAAATGACTATAGAACTTCTCAGGGTATAATATTTAAATTAAAATTATAGAAAATTAGTAATTTTTTTATTAGTATATTATTAATAATGATGAGATGAAAAATAATAATAATAATAATACTATTATTGATTTTTATATTTATAAAAGTGAATGAACTCTTTTAAGATTATCTTTCATCAGACATTATTTATCTTTAGTCAAAAAACGAATGATTAATATTATGACTACATCTTTTAACCGTTTGCAACCATGCATAAATTTTTATTACAATTATTATTTTTTTTATTTAAACCTTTGATCATGAATAGTTATAAAGAAAAATATATATAAATATATTGACGCGTTGAAAGACCTCCAAAAATATTTTTTAAGTTATGGAGAAGATTTAGAAAGGTTTCATTAAAGTGGTTAAAAGAATATTTATAGTTATAAGTACATAATATAATAAGGAAAATATAAAAATATTGAAAGTAAGTATAACTTCTAAAATATATATATATATAAAGCTTTAAAGATATGACATTTTTTTTATACCATGCAGAAAAGATAATAAGTATGTAAAAACACAGAAGCTTTTTATAAGACTAAAAGAAGTAATCTTTATAATGGATTCTTGTGCACTATGGCAAGCAATTCTTTTTCTTTACAAAAACCAATATATTGAATAATTTATAAAAACCGTGTGAAGTTCTTTAACATCATACTAAACTAAAAGAAAAAAAAAAATGTGAAAGGGGATAAAGTTAACAAGCTAAAAAAATTTGCTATGCCTAGTAAAGCAAGCTCTTTTTGAAGAAAAAAAAATTTTTTTTTAAAGGTGTGCGTCTCTCTCCCTATTTTAACAAGTTACTTACTACCGAAGCAACTTTTTAGATTAGCCATCTTCCTATATGCATGTAGACTACTCACTCAAACATTCATCATAATAACATACACATGCAGGTACATACAAAATCATGAAATAAAATGTATACTTTAAAAAGAGAAATAAAAAAAACGTAAAAATGTAAAATGCTTTTTTCATGGCTTAGTTTATACTGTCGTAATTTTACATGAATTTATAGTAAAATTAAAGTTTGCAGTACCTGAATTTTGATGTATCTTGGAATGGTTATGGACTCAACTCACGTGCATGTATGCACGCACGTTACGTTGCCCTGAAGGAAGGAAATAGGAAAAGGAGTTGAAGGAGAGAAAGAAGTAAAATATTGCCACCTTTCGTAAACCTAGAAGAGGTTTATAGAATGGAAAGAAGAAAATGTAACGATATTGAAAATGTTCATATAAGGTCTGACTCTTTTTCCTGCTACAGTATATATCCACTGTTGGCATTGTTGTATACTATAATAATATCAAACGTTTTCATATCTCCATACACTGCAGTGTATATATATATATCGAAGGGACGAGAATTTATTGTACCAATAGATCATATATATGATGTAGAAAAACAATATAATATATAGAAATTGCACGTGGGGTAAATACAACTTGTTCTATTTAGCATTCAAGTAATGTCTTATTGTATTATTGTGGAAAACGTATTAATTTTTTTTGTTATAATATATGCTGTCAATAAAGTATGTTTATTTATTTTATGATACATCAAAACTCAAGAATTTAAAGTAACTTGTAAGTTAAAACTAGTTCTTGCAAAAAAAAAAAAAAAAAAAAAAAAAAAAAATGCAATACATTTTTTTTATTAGCTTTTAAATCATCACATTTTACAATTTTTACTATTAAAATTACTCAATAAAGAAGGTAATATTATTAACATTTGAATAACTTATGAGAACTTGTTTTTAGTTTTTATTTATAAAATTAATATTTTTTACCAGTTCTTGTTTAAAATTATAAGTACGGTTAAAATTCCCTATATACGATATGTGAACATCTTTTGTTTTTCTGTGGTGCCTTGCGGCCAATTGAGTCTCCTATAGACCATCTGCCACTGTGCTTAAACAGACATTTGAATAGAAGAAGCTATAAATTTTGAGATAGCTCAGGGAACATCAGATAGATGAGTTTGCACGTCCGAATGAGCCATTCAAAATTCTTGTTCTTTCATTATAAATTATGTTACACATTGAGAGTTTTCGGCACCTGTTCTGTTCAGCAACATCGATTAAAGTTCAAAGGTGCACAAAGATAATGAGTACGTAATCCACTAAGATACTATACTGTTCCTTCTATATCTATATAGGATTAAGAAGCAAGATCACCATATAAGTTACCTGCAATTGAAACTGTGAAGGTGAAATTGAATCAACTCAAAACACTGAAACATTATATTAATACGTGTATAAATAATTAAATGCTGCAATATAAATCTTTGATTTTGAATTTGAATTTTCTATAACACAATATTTTGTTGTGTGAGCTGTATATATAGGCGTCATCCAGGGGAAGAAGGGGCTGAGAGGGCTCCCCCCCCCCAGTTTTGGATTTAACATGGGCAATATAGGCATTTCCCTCAATTCAATTTTATATTAACATTGTTTCATAGGGCCCTCGAAAAATGTAGTTCTATTAAAACTTAATTAAAACATACGTCACGATGTCTATTAAAAATAAATGCAGAATCAGTTATCTCAAACATGAAAGAATAACTTTTTTTCACAAGTTAATTTATTTGGAGCAGTGATAAATTTGATAAATTCCGTGATAAATTCCTCTTATTGCAGTATCCATGTTAGGTGTAAAATGTTGCACTTTTTGAATTGTCAATTACAAAGCTTATTATCAACTTCTATAATGTCATGCAGAAACACTGATTTAAAATTATAGAACTTAAGTTTAAATTGAATTAGTTTAACTCTAGTTTAAATTATTAACTTAAGTTAGCAAACTATCAGTAACAAACATTTTGAAAGTTAAATAAGGCATGCATGATGATGAAATTGACATCAGACATAGAGTTCACAAATGTAATCCTATGTACACATTAAACGTAGACTCTCGTGGGTCTAACGTTAACTTTGACGTGTTTTGTGGCTGGTTGGCTGGATCGTGGTGGTTCCCGCATCATATATTCACAATTTTATCTCACCATTACATTACATTAAGGTTTATAATTGTATATCAAAATACAGTAAAAATCATTTGTAATTTCTACTTGAACAAAGAGTCAACATAGGCAGCAGCAGGCATATGTCTGCTATTATATATATATATATATATATACGATATATGTGATGTATGTGTTGTATAGAAACGCGGGCGGGCGGGTATACATTGGGATGACAAATGGAGCCTTTGTTTTTGTGGGAGCGCCCTGCTTAGCTACTATATAGTTTCATCTGATACCAGCGAGAATGCTTTGCTTTCCGCAGGCTTCTTTATAAACCAAGAGATTAGCTTTACCAAAACTAAAACTACAAGATTTTTGCTACCTCAATCAGTCAATGCAATCAGTCTTTTTTTTTTTTTTTTTTTTTCAAAATATTTTTAGATCAAATACACGTACACATTGCATGCAGTATATAGGATTTTATTTATGGATTATGTTATTTAATACAAGCATACGAGCTAGTACACGACAAAAAAAATTATATGAAGAAAAAAAATTATATTTTATTACCCTCTTATATTATATGTATTTTATTATTACTAAAGATATTATAAACTTCAAATATGATCATAATATTCATAAATATTACGATACAAAAAAAATCATATTGCTAATTCTGCGAAAGGTATACATACAAAAAGTGACGTGTATATAAGAAATTGTTTACTTAACTTTTCTTCTTGATTATTTATGACAGAATTTTGACACGCAAGACGTGTTTATTTTTAATATATCTTATTGTAATAACAATGTTGTGCCAACATACAATTAAAACGTAATCATGTACAAATGTTTGTACATCATAAAATGCAATTTAAATATTAGTTATTATCTTGTATGAAAATAAAGATTTGAAATTGTACATTTTTTAAAGGAATTTAATTTGAAATATTTTGTTTAAATAAAATAACCATTTAGATTTAAATCTCTATCAATAAATTCATAATAACTACGACTCAAGGTAATATTAAATAAATTCCTTATATATTTTAGTAACTATTTAAAACATACCTGCTATATTTTCTCTCTATATTGATCATAAACTGCTCAATTGTTTGCGTACTTGTAAAACATTTAAACATTTTGTAGTACAGCTTTTGTAGGAGCGACAGTGGTAGTAAAATTTATCAGCCAGGCCTCTATATACGTTTATAAAGCTAAAAAGAGGGATGTTGGATGAAAGAGAGAGAGAGAGAGAGAGAGAGAGAGAGAGAGAGAGAGAGAGAGAGAGAGAGAGAGAGAGAGAGAGAGAGAGAGAGAGGAGAGAGAGAGAGAGAGAGAGAGAGAGAGAGAGAGAGAGAGAGAGAGAGAGAGAGGCAGCCTCGCAATCATGGGGGCACTAAAAGAGAGGAGTAAGTTGTGCAAACTTTAACGTGGCCATGAGAGAGAAACTAGCGCCATGGCGCCTCTCTCTCTCTCTCTCTCTCTCTCTCTCTCTCTCTCTCTCTCTCTTTCTCTCTCTCTCTCTCTCATGGCGTGCAAGAAAGATGTTGAAGAAGTTTCGCAGACATGCAGTACAAACACCGGCACTACAAACAGGTCTACGCTTGTTTACTCTCCCCTTGCAAGCATGCAACCAGCTTAACAAAAAAAAAATTATACCAGTAGTAAATGAGTTCAAAGTTTGCATGTTTCTTTGTTTTTTAATATTATAAAAAAAAATTGTAAGTATTTTTTGTATACATCTAAGTAAAAATTTAGTTCTTTGAATTGTACTGTACTTGTATATAGATGAAATTACTGTTTATTTTATTAGTAATTCCATTTTCTCTGTTCTACTCTGGTTTTACTATATTAAAACCTTGGGTTATTTACACAGTAATAGTATTGAGCAATATTCTAAGAATACTGAAATAAATCAAGACAGTATGACTCACGTACTACATGATATAAATATATAATCAAATTTTTTACATTAATCCAAGCTGTCGCAATATTCTACTTGGTTTCTCATATTTAATAATTTCGCACCATTGCAATCCAAATAAGTTTCTGTAATATATTAATTTTTTAACTGAGGGAACCTGTAGCTAGGAACTCATGATCTTATGATATGACTGAACTTAAATGACAAAATATTTCCTTATAGGAAAACTAAGGACATCAAATATAATTATGATTCACGAAAGTTTGTACCATATAACAATGATAATAATAATATTTATAATGTTTGTACTTAATATAACTGCAGTGATTTAATTAATGCCATCTAGCAACGTTTCGCTGGGGTCTAGTTCGTTTTGTCATGTTATGTATTATGTTTGTAGCAACGAGTCAAGCAAGACAGGTGAGTTGCAGTTAGCGAGTACAGAAGCGGAGTGAGAGAGCCCAGCGGGTTGCCGGCTTGCAGGGGTAAGGCATGCTATTAGCATTAACCTGCATAGCGCAGCGTGCAGACAAAATGGCTCGTTATTACTTGTAAGAGCAGCATAAAAGAGACAGGTGGAGGAGTTTAAAGTTACGATCTTTTAAAAAATAAAATGAAACATCATCAAAGTTTTGCTTCATAATATATAATGGAAGTTTACAATGGGACGTCTACTTTCTGTAGTGTTTAGACAGTCTTTTATGATGTTACAAAAACAGAAACAAGCTGTGAATAAAAAACATTTTTACTATGATTTTAATCAAGATAGTAAATTTTATTATGTTTCTAAATAAACATGAAATATTATAAGTTTATGATTACCAAGGTTTTCTCATATTTTAATATCTCCAAAACAGTCATTACAAAAACTATAAATACTCTACTTTTTAATAATCATAAAATTTAACGATACTGCTGAAATTTAAGTATTTTAAACGTAAAATATAAACTGTTTTATGATAATGACAATATTAATAACTGGGGGAAAATATCTGATTGCATTGATGGCAGAAAGTACAATTGAAAACGACATTTTCTTATTAAAAATATAAATACATTAAAAAAAAAAGATGTAAAGTGGTTTTTAGTGTCTATGTCGTTTACTTTGATTAACTCAGTATGTGTGCCTGCCTGAGCCTACCTGCTAACTAGGTTTGCTGTGCGGTGGCTGCCGAGAGAGAAGGGATTTACGAGCCAGACTATTACGTACCGTCTCAAACTTGATTCCTCGTATATTAAAACGAGCGTAACTTAATACAAACGTGTATCTACCTAGCCGGAGAACGAAAGAGAGAGAGAGAGAGAGAGAGAGAGTACTTCAGAATGAAACAGCTTGCCAGAGGGTTTTAGCCGACGACGAATAATGCCATGCAGCCAACTTGAAAATATATACTTGCATGCAAAACTCGATGAAAATAATATCTTATGCAGTATAAATAAATGAACTCAAGAAAATATTTTTTTTTATCACCATCATTTTTTAACACTTCATAAAAAAAGAAACAATAAAATATTTTTATATATTACAAAATGTGACCATTGATTATCTTTATATAAACTTTTAGGTTTATATCATTAAAACAGTTAAAGTAATTTATAATCTATTTTGAAAATTTAAAGCTTTATATAATATGCAATTTATATTAGAAATGTCTAAATAAATTTTATGTAGGATTAAAATATTTTAAAAATAATTACAGTTTTTTTAAACGTATATGATGAAGAATATAATAAAATTAAGTTATTTTTAGGGGAAAAATTTATTTTTTTAAATTACTTAAAAATTAATGTTCACTTCCTTTACGAAGAATTTATGTAATGTAACATCCTTAAAAAAAAATACTTAATTTCCTTTCTCATTTTCCCCCTCTAATAAAACGCACATACACCGGAACATGGTGCATGGAGGAGTTATTTAATTTCTTCCCCA
Source organism: Siphlonurus alternatus (assembly GCA_949825025.1). Taxonomy (NCBI): domain Eukaryota; kingdom Metazoa; phylum Arthropoda; class Insecta; order Ephemeroptera; family Siphlonuridae; genus Siphlonurus; species Siphlonurus alternatus. The sequence continues at coordinate 45,018,413 of OX463781.1, forward strand.
GACTGCGATATTGTTGTCTAAATTGTTGTGCAACAAACCAACAGTAATCTACTTGGTAAGAAGTTAATGCATTATTAAATTCAACTGATGAATGTTACGCACTCAAATTTTCTTAATTGCATAGGGAATAATAAAACTTAAAATATTACGTATACATGAGAATTTTACAGTAATTTATTTTTGAATAGCAATAAAAATCTCTTTAATCGAAAGGAAGTAGAATTAATATAAAAAATATAAATATATATTTTACTAAAATAGCGATCAAAAGAGGGGTTTTACTATTTCTCTGCGTATTTTATATTTTTATGACTTTTTTTTATATAAAAATTGTGAATAAAAAATGTATCTTTTATTTGGAATATCTTTTCAATGTAGAAATTTTACCCATCAATAATCAATATGAATACTTCTCCGCTGACGTGAAATGAATGTGATTCAAAAGCACAAATAAAAAGAGTATTTTTTTTAACAAAAACGGAGAAAATATGTTCAATGTTTTATTTCTTTAAAAGATAGTTTTGAGTATAATATTTTATCTTTAAATTGAAAAATATATTTCTCTGCATAGTATAAAAAATATATGCAAAGTATATACCCTCTATATATTATAGTTTATTATAATATATAATAATATAATATAAATATATATATATATATATATATAATATATAATATATAGTTTATTATAATTATTTATAAATTATTCTCATTTTTTACTAATATATTTTTTCTTTAAAGTTTATTGGAGTGATGTCATAAGTTGTACCATAATTAATAAAGTATGCAAATTAGTTCTCAATACTACCAAGCTAAATTATGCAATTTTTTTAACCAACTCTCTCTAGACATATGCTACACAGTTGAGCAGTAGTTTTTTGCGTTACTTAGTCTAATGTTCCTTAGCTTCAGGTAGTATAATGTTCTCTACAGATGATGATGATGATGATTATAAATACTTTCAGCTACATTGTACGTTATATACGTAACAGATTTAATCAAGAGAAAAACTAGACAAGAGTATTTTGTACTTGAAAGTGCTATAAGCATGTTAAATGTTGTTTGTATAAATATTAAAAGAATTCACTAAAATTAACATTTTTAAAAACGTATAATATATTTTGATACGTGATTTTTTTAATTACAATGCTTTGTCTCGAATTTTTTTATTGTAAAAGTTACAAAAATTATTCTACTTATTTATATCTTCAATTTAAGTATACACAGAGAGGCAGAATATTTAAAAATCAATTTTTAAATATAATTTACTTAAGTAATAATAATAAAAATTACAAATTTTAATAAATTATATTAAAATTTACTCAAAACTCGTATAAGCTAACAATTAAAGTTTTATAAGACATGGTTCATATAATACTACAATATGAGAAATTTGCTACATTCAGAAAGTATGGAATTCGGTTAACTATCGGGCAAACTCGGAGGCTGGTGAATTCCGCGGTCTCCAGATACAAACAAGGCTTGGAAACGCGGGGCCCATATTGACCCTGGCTACTGTTATGTACCAGCACGCAATGCTGGCCAGACAATTTCGAGTCTTTTTCTGTAACCGAGTGCTTACACAGAGCCAAGGAACGCTAAAACGAGATACAACGAGTCTGATTTAGTTTTGAAAATAATTACAAAATGTCAGAAACTGATTGAAATTTAAAGCAATCTGCACATTATAAATTGGTGATTTCCACTTTATTTCAGAAAGAATTGTGTTGTTATTAAAATAAATTGAAAAAAATAAATCAAGCTTTACTCTATTTAGTATTTTTCTATAAAAATTCTCCATATAAAATCTGTATACACATAAGTATTCAATATAATCGGTACATTAAATTATTTATTTAAATAAAACAACGCAATAGAATTTCTTGTTAAACTTTGTGCGCATATTGGTTTGTGGAACGTAAACAAATTTCAGTACATTGAAAAATAGCTACAATTGTACTTCAGATTACAACAAATAGATTTCAATTTGTTTAGTTAAAAAGAAAAAGAATTGCGGTAAAAAAGCTTGCATATAGTGAAAAATTACTAACATGGAATTGAATCCAATAAAAAAGGAATCAACAGTTACAAAGTACAAGTCATTCGTCCGACCTGCGAAAGCTCGCATCGTGGAAGTCTCGCGGTCGGGGGTTGTATGTACGATGGAGTTATGAAGAGTCCTCGGTGTGTTTGCCCACTTGAGACTACCGAGATCAAACAACCATCTTGTGACGTCACTAGCACCTCTTTGCTCAAAACTTACATGCTATTCACATTTATATGTAATTTAACCTTATAACGCATTTTATATGTTGAATACATTGTCAAGGACTCAATTTGAACTTTGCTTCTATTTGAATGATTGAGCACCTCTTAACATAATTATAATATTGGTCTTTTAACTAAAAGTCCTGATAATTTCTTAGTCCAAATGACATAAATTTATATCAAGATATTCATATTCATCTTTATTGCTTTTCGATTGTACATTACAATATAAGCACGTCAATATCAGTGTGAGTGGCAACCTCATGGTGCTTGTCAAACTATTCTAAACATAACAAATTTTAATAACAAAAAAGACAAACATAACACAAACACTATAACACTCACCATATCAATCCAGAATAGGCAAAATTTATTTGATTGAGGATTGAAGATTGAGGTGGTGTTGGGAGAATGGAAAATTGTGAAGGAAAATTTTCACTATCTTGTGGATATCTTAAGCGTTCTCCGAATTATATTATAGTATATGGCTATAGTCCTGATGGTCTTAACCCTCGGCCACTTTCTTTTCCAACAAGGGGGTAAAATGTGACTCACCTTTATTTAAAATAAACCCAACCCTCCTCGCCTATATTTGCAAATACTGAAAATTACGCCACATGTATTTCAAATATATCTAGATATCATACTCAGGGGAATAACAAAAAGGGTCTTATTTATTGGTGTCGAGATTTAATCTTTGACTTGGCCTGTATCTGCTCTGGGGAAATATGAAAACTGATCGTCCTTATCATTTATATGCTAATATCAAATTATACAACGATACATTTTAGCTCATAATTCTTTTATATCAGATCGCAATTGTTATATTCAATTAACCACATGAAATTTCATTCATAAATTCAATTAAGATATAATGAGAACATTTATATCAAAATAATCAATTGTTTAAAAAAGAAATTAATACTTAATTTGAAACAGAAAATGTGTTATAATATTTAATTTTTATTTCTAAAGTAGAAGTACAAAATCATTTCAACTTAATTATATTTCATTTTTTTTTAGTATCAGAGAAGTGAAATATGTTTTCCATAATATATTATAATAATAATACCGACATGCACGTACAAAGTGTCTTGAATGTTGCTGCAAAATATTCTTTACCTCCCTGTAACGTCGGTGGCGTGCATTATTAAACTTATAATTACGAAAAGTAATTTCAGCCACTAAAAATAATAATGTTACATAAGAGAGTCGCATAAGGGGGGGGGGGGAGAGAGAGAGAGAGAGAGAGAGAGAGAGAGAGAGAGAGAGAGAGAGAGAGAGAGAGAGAGAGAGGGAGAGGGAGAGGGAGAGGGAGAGGGAGAGGGAGAGGGAGAGGGAGAGGGAGAGGGAGAGGGAGAGGGAGAGGGAGAGGGAGAGGGAGAGGGAGAGGGAGAGGGAGAGGGAGAGGGAGAGAGGAGAGGGAGAGGGGAGAGGGAGAGGGAGAGGGAGAGGGAGAGGGAGAGGGAGAGGGAGAGGGAGAGGGAGGAGGGAGAGGGAGAGGGAGAGGGAGAGGGAGAGGGAGAGGGAGAGGGAGAGGGAGAGGGAGAGAGAGGAGGGGGGAGGGAGAGATTAAAGCCCGAGAGGTAAGTTACACCACATCAAGTACGTCATACATTATTATAATAATAACGTTGTATTATTATAGACTTATTTTATACATTAGACAGTTTTTTAATTATTTTTTATTAATTAAATTATATTTTATTGATTTATTACATAATTAAAAATATTGCAAGGTCAATGAGGTTTGCAATTACGATTTTTTTTTATACTAGACAATTTATTTTATTTTATTCGTTCGCTAATAAAATATAATAACCTCTGTATTTTATATTTTCAAATTAAATTAATATATAACAAAGTGATAGGTTTCTATACTAGTATAATTGAAAATTGTTCTATAATTTTATTGTTTAAACGAGCAATATTAATAAAAAAAAATTATATTTCATAAAAGACTCTTATTATAAAATTTTAATTGCCATGCATAATTTATATTTAAAATAAAAATTAAAACTTGCATTGCATATTGGAATAAGTAGGTCAAATGGAATTTAGTATTGATGTCTAATTACTTCAATAGTGCATGATTTTACACAGTAACTTGAATGCGGGTGAAAATTATAATTTTAAAAGTAAATTCTTTGTTGGCAGAAGGCCTCAACAAATATGGCTGCCATAGGATTTCACACCAAGTACGCAATATTGGGGGAAAAAACATCAAAATTTAATTTACTTTATGTATATATTATATAATTAAATTACTTACACTATAATATTATTTAGAAATACATCACAATAATAGTTTAAATTTATCTTAACTACCAGCCTATATTGAAATTTGAGATTTTATAATTGCGTCAATTACGTTTAATGCGATCTATTGAAAATTTGAACATCTCTCTTGCTACAGATATTATGATAATATTAATATTTAAAGTGACATACGTACTCCTGACGTTTATCGAGGTAGAATTTCTCTTGGGACTTCTTTTATGTTATAACATCAAGATGTGGTTTTAGTACGACTGACAAGTAGAGAGATGGATTTTTACATTAGCCTGATGTTTCAATCTCGAGAAAATATATAAAAATAGCAGCAAATCAAACATTGCGAGAGCCGCACTCGAAGTAAAGTGGGGGAGTGGGCAGGTGGAAAAGATCGATAATTTCAGTAGAAGGTACACGGAAAAAAATTATGCTCAAAATAAGAATTATAAAAACAAGGAACTTAACCAATGTAGCACTTCAGAATGGAATTAGGATTGTTTTTATTACTATCATAATATTTAAATCAAAAGTATTTTTTTTTTTTTAATAAATCTTTGCCTAACTCGATGTTCAAAATTAAATTAAATATTTCGTACAAAAATGATGTTTTTTTTTATCTTCATATTTAAAGCTTGTATTAATACACTATACAATTTTGAATACAATATTTTCCTTACAAGAAAATTTCATTTCCACACAATCAAATGTAGTTAAAGTTTTCTTGTAAGTAAAACTTGTATCTAATTCTTAGAGAAATTGTAACATGTAATACCAGCTTTAATCTGATCTGTTCTAAGATTATCCAAAGATATAAAACAAAATAATTTTTGTCCGTGTAATCGTCACGGAGTCGTTGTGTGACGTCCCGCAGAACATTTGAAGAACCTCTCGAAATGTCTGCGTGGTCTGCGAGCACAAAGAAATTCGCGTCTTCCATGTTAAGTGGTGCCTGTCGTTGTTTGTAATCGATGATCGACACCATATTTGAAATATATAAGGCTAAGAGATGTCTCGATATACCTAATTTATTTTTATCTTGAACCAAAAACGTGGAAAAATATATATATTAAATTTAAAATTAACATGCATGTAATAATTAAGTTACAACAAAGAGCTTATGTATCTGGTTGTATGATACACACAATATTTTGGCGAATGATTATATATTAAACTATTATATTTATAGAAAATACTTTTATATCCTGTCAGTCAAAATTTTTGTAATTTTTTTTTTTTCATATATAGTATTTTGATTTGAAGTATTACAATTACATTGCACATAATAAAATTCTCTAAAATATCTCTTTGGTGCATACTTCATAAAATGTTATTACAGATAGAAATCTATGGTATTTTAAATCATTTCTTATTTTGGATCATAATTGTTCGAGAAAATGTGTTTTAAATTATTGTAAGTTAGTATAAGTTGATAAGTTGATTTGGACTAGTATTGTTCTAAATGTTCTATTTTTGAGCTTAATCATTATTGTTTATCATAAATTCTTAGTATATAAATCATAGTCTGTAACTTGTTCAAACAAAAAATGTAATATTAATGTAATCAATTGGTCAGGGGTAAGAAAAGGCATTATTGCCTTACCCTCGCCATGTAAGTCGAATAAATAAATAAATAAAATATAATTATTTTTCGTGCATAAAAATCTATTATTTTCTTCTTACTGAGTGAATTTTGTTAAAAATTAATAATTATCTATTTTGAAGTATAATATACGATTTTACATTTTCTCTCAACAGTACTTAGAAATAAATTTATAAATTAAAATGATTATGAAATCATTTATACTTAATGTTGTCATAAATTAAATAAGTTAATTAAAACCCTCGTTAAATAAAATTATAATAACAAATCTAATTCATTATTACTTAATTAAAGTACAATAAAATATTTACAAGAATGTTAATATTTGTGTAGTATATACACAATACATTACGTATGTACATGAATATGCAGTTATATTAAGTTAGCTAGTGTTGATATACTTTTCTCTCCCGGGCGAACGACGAGATTTTACATCAGCTACGTATAGTCATATACCTGAGGCTTGATTTGTAATTAGCGCGGAGGTACCGCCCCTTCTGTCTGGATTAGCCCCAGACCGTAGTGAGCTGGGGGGCGGGTTGCACGGGGGATTTGGATTTAACCCGTTCGTACATACCTGGGAACACACAGAAACAATTTCCATTAGTCCTTCTGTTCAAGACTCAACAATTCATTCTACATCGAGACGAAAATTAAAACCATACATTGAATATATACATATATATATATATAAAAGCAGCAGTCTGTATTCATAAAGAACCTCTTTTCTTTCTCGTTTGTTTAGAATCTGTTATAGCACATAGTAGCTCTTGAAACTACTTTATGTATATATACTATACTACTACAACTCTATGTATATTCTATGTATTTCGTCTACCTTGCTTTTTACGCGCAACAAAATGCTTGGAAAATGAAATGAGAAACCATTACCCTAATTATTTCCTATTCTCAAGAGAGTACCAAAAAGAGAAAAAGGACAAAAATTCAACATCATTATTAAAGTTTTATGGACCATTTTTGGCTTCAATTCTTTTTACATCCATATTATATATAGAATTTAGTTCATGCTATTTTCCTTTTTCTCGTTTATGCATGTTTTGTTACTTTCTTTTAATGAATATTGACTTTCCAAAACTGCAAATTATTTTAATTGCTAATTATTTCAATAATATCTTTAGTGAAGAACATAAAAAGTAATTTTGTACACTGAAATAATTAAATCAAATCTGTAATTTTAGGCAACGTGATAAGTTACAAAATAGATCGAGTTGTGCTGAACAATCTGCCTAACCACAAGGCGATGATCTGGCGAGGCAAATAGTTTTAAATTGTTTTAATTTATTTATAACAGAACTAATATTACAAGGTACAAGAGAGATGAGAGTCTGTAGGTTGGATATTATGTTAATAAAATAATATCGCTAAGTGTCAAAATTAACAACAATTGAACAATTCTCTTTACAGTTAAAGTTATTATTAAAATTATATAAAAAATAATGTGGTAAAGTTAGAAGATTCACATTTAAAAGACGAGAAAAAAAAGATAGCACAGATGTGGTCGCATGATGCATAAAAGTCTACGTTATATGCTCTTTGAAGTAATAATATAACCATAGAATGCATATGCAAACAGAAACTATGAGAGTACTTTGTATGTGCAAGCTCTACATTAATAACAATTATTCCTTCTTCTAACTTTTTAATTACTTTCTGCCGCAAAATTTAATACTAAAATATTTTCATGCTCTGAAAAAGGGAAAGAAAAAAGTGTACTTTGTGTAGATTCATCTATTAAAATCAACATTAATAAAGAAACAAAAAAATAAGAAATACAAAAACGTAATGGCTTGAATTTTTATTTTGCAAGCTTATAAGTGTATTATTATAAAATACATACATGCTCGAGTATATACGCCGCTGGAAGAGAATGCATGCACAGCATCCACTTAGGTACCATTTCGAACTGAAGTAAAAAGAGCAGCATGCAACCAGATGGTAGGCAAACTCTATGAAAGCTCTCTGTTTATTCGTTCATTATTTTTAAATGTTATGAGATGTATTTTTATAATTCCTTGCAATGCTACTAACATAATATTTATTTATAATGACGTATATTTTAATGTTTTCTATATAAAACTATAAAAAAATAATTTCAATGCTCAAGTGTATGAACGAATACTGCAATCTTAAAATAAAAATTTTAAGAAAATAATGTTGTACTTATTTCAGGCAGTAAAAAAGGAGCATGAATTTCTTAATGGTATGCATACAGAGGCCACAAGCGTTTTATTTTCTTGAAAATAATGCCCTATAAAATATAAATTTCAATGCAATAAAAATATTTATGTTTTTTTTTTTTTTTTTTTTTTAATTATTGTAAATTTAATTTGATAAAAATGTCCTCTTTTTTTTTAGCACACACAAACAGTTTAAAATCGTCTGTCATGAATCATTTCGCCTTGAAGTTAGGCAATTTGTTCAGCATGAACTTAAAGCGGATTGCATACGCGGCAGGGGCAATGGCAACAACCTCCATTTTTGTGCTTTATGTTTTACCTAATCTCATGGGACTATGCTTTGATCGGTCACTTTATCTTGGCTTCAATACACTTAACATATTGTTAATAAATTTCTTAGCAACCTAAACCAAAATAATTTTTCATCTTACAGGAATCTATATATTTTATAAAATATCACAGTACCAATTACGTGCCGTATATCATGTTGCCAGTTCGTGACAGTGTCAATGGTGCACGTCACACTTTGACAGATCCCCCGGGAGGAATGTGTACACAACACATTAGCATGCGCCTGCAGCTGGATGTGTCTTCATTAAAGGCTCGTTACCCGCTTTGTCATCCACCCGAGTCCCCGGGCTTCTCTGTGTACGTCAAGAGATGCTAGTGACGTCACAAAGGTCACACGTTTATCAAAATTAGACCTGTTGACACTAGTTTAATCCTTGTTTGTACAGTTTGCCGTCTGTCTGTATAAGATTAAGGTTGTTATCATTAATATTAAAGCAATTTAATAAACTGACACTGTGGGTTTACAGTAATTTTTTAATTTTTGATGAAGAGAATATTCGTTGCAGGATTTTATTTGTATAATTAAAATGAAACAAATGAATGCTAATACACAATTTAATTGTAAAAAAATACTGTCGTTTCACATTTTAATTTTTAATACTCTCTGACATGATGAGAAATGTTAATGAAACTTGGTAACTCCTCTTTTATTTCTTTGTATTCTACTGACATTATTTTCTCACCTGCATTTTTTTTATAACAAAAGTTTAACAATTACCATTTCATAATTAAAAAAATAAAAACTAACAATGTTACTCATATTGAAACTTTAACCACATGCACTTAACAATTTTTTATATTCATTTTAAGTATTTTCATATAGTTGAAAGTTTATATACATACATGAGTATACTTAGAAAATAGAACTAATTTATTTAGTAACAGAAGAAGTATATAGGTATCACATAAAGTATGTTGGCCACAGAGAGATCTAACCTTCATAGACATTACAGCAACAGAAAGGGAAGAAACCGCAGGTAAGGAAGGAGGTTGCGGCTACCATGAAGAGAGCTTCAGCGGTAATAGCAGCAGGGGATGCAAATGAATGGAGGGTGCCACTTGAGTCTAATTAATAGCCCATAACATTTCACTGTTCTTCTGCTCTTTCTCTCTGACGCTCAGTCTAATGGATATTCTCACCATAAAACTGCTTGTAAAATTTTTACCTCTTCTCTGCATGCGCATATACATATATAAAAAAAAAATCAATTATTTTATTTCTCTTTCTCTCTATGTTTTGTGTAAAAATGGGTTGAATAAAATAGTTACGTATAAAAGTCACACGGTATAATGGTATATATAGGTACTTGGTAATACAGCGTTGTAGCAGTAAGTATGAATGTGACACAATGAAAAATATGCTTTCTAGACTATAATAAGATTCACAACGTACGGTAATGGCTAGATATACACTATGCAAAGCTATTTTAAGGATTTTTTTATTACAATCTTTTTTTTTTTAGCATGGCAATGTGCGTTATTTGTGAGTCGAATTTACTTACACTCTTTTGGTAGATGTGAAAAAAAAGTGTGGAAAAAAAAGGAAGAACGAAATGTTGTTAAAATTTGCGCAATGCTGTGATATCAAAAATTATACTTTTATAATAAGCAAGAGAAAAATATGATAACTTCTCAAAGTTCTAATGATCTCGTTATTAGATTTAAAAAGTTTGGCAATTATTTTTTTTATATATTTATAAAGTTGTTGCCGAAATGTAAAATTTAAAGCAATTAAATAAAAATCTTGTTAAAAATTATACTCTTATAACAAACCAAGTTTGTTAATGAGTTTAATTAATATAATCTTATTTTTGAAATGAATAAATTCATTAAGTGATCCTCTATACCAAAAATATTAATTGGACAATAAAGTTGAAAACGTATTTTAATTTCTATATTATTTCTTTCATTTCATTAATTAACTTTGAGAAATAAATGCTGCAAAAGCAGTCGTTTAATTTGTGATATTGGAGGGTATCTCACTATTATTTATATTCCACCGCATTGTCAATATTCTCTCTAAATTCTCAAATCGCTCATTTGATTTTATTCCAGTCACTGATTGAATTGTTTTTGCTGCATTGTTATCTGATTTGTTTGTCTGTTGTTGACATGTTTCAACTTGGGTTGTATAAGACGAGCAACAGTACGTTATTATACGATTACACTATACATGAATTTGACCAGCTTATGATGGATGAAGTAATGTATGAATTATTATTTACAAAGATATTATACTTACAAAACACAGAAGAATATAATTTTAAATTTCCAAGAAATATTTAAAATGAGAAAATCAAATAGTTTTAAGCAAATATGTAAGTAAATCTTAAATATCCAAATTACATATTCAAACTGTAGAAATAATATTGACATTTATTTATGATGTATCATATAAAACAACATTATAAATATTTATTATGTATACTCAAAGGAATCAAAGGATTATATATATATATATATATATATATATATATATATATATACGTATATCAACAGTATACATAAGGTGGCAAAAGTTTACTTTATATATATATATATATATATATATATATGTGTATATATAAGACGTTATAGCATCAAAGCTAAAACTTAACTATGGGGCTATTACAGGGTAAAACGTAGCCTAGTTTAGACGAGGACCATGTCAACCCTATGTCAACTGTTAGGGCTGGGCCACAGACTTGCAATGGACGGAATAGGAATGCAAAGTCGGGCTAGAAGCGTGCTGCCTACAAGAAGTAACTTATTCTCGGTAGAGAGGCCAATTATTTCGGTTCAAGGGTTGACAGACTATCTAGTTCAGTAGCCACTCTTGTGGGCTTGTATATATACTTTGAGACGTCCTCCTTATATTGCGTCTTGTTCTTCAAACGAAAGACTCGTTAACAACCCTTTACTTCCAATCTCATTCAATTTCTAAGGCAGGTAATTTTAGAAAACAAAAATTATACAAAAAGTTTAATTTTAAGTAAATGATAAGAAGAATAAAATAAAAACTTCAATATACTTTTTCTTTTGTAAATACATATCAAAAGTTTCAACTCTTCTGATGATAGGTAAAGAGAAAAAAAACTTTTAGCTGTCGTAATATCAAAGTAAACTTTTCAATTAGTTCTTTATGTGTATTTATATAGCAATTATTTTAAAGGTACTGAACTATTTATACACAAGTTTTCCATTCAATACTTGAAAGCCATAGATTTTCTTGGTACAGTACGTTCAAATTACATTTATAAGTTATAAAACTTATTCCAGAGCAACTTAGAAATAAAAATAAGAATTGTAAAGTTGCTAATAAGAAGATTATATATCGTAAACTTTGATAAGATTTATAGACTTGCAATAAAATAAATATTTGTTCAGAGTGATAATAATTATTAAAATGTCTGCAGCAATCACACAATCATATTGAGTATAATTGACGCTAACAAAAATATCTAAAAAAAAATAATGTGTTGCAAAACGCTCTTCTTCAATTTTCAAGAAGGTTTGTTGTTGACTTGATTAACAGGAAAATATGAACCTTATCGGAAATGGAAGAACTTTTTTTTGCAACTAACAGGCTGCTTCCTGAAATGTTCTATCATGTGCCAGAGAGTACACATTAATATAAAATGTTAATGAATTTCTAACTGGTCTTATATATTCTGTGACATATATATATACGTAAATACATATACAAACGTGTATAGAGTATAAGTCTCGTACAGCAAAACTGTATTATAAGTAAGTTTATAACAAGACAGAAATTAAATATTTTGAAATCATTGAGAGCATTATAAGTATACGTACATTTAATTTCATTAAATTCTCATGAGACAGTTCGAATAAACAAAACAAAGGAGGCGCTTGGTGAGTTACATTTCGAGGAAATGTACCAAGACAAACAACGTGTTGTGTGCCGACATATAAGTATCTTCTCGACTACTTTGAGGAGATAACTTTATAACGTCGTCGTCCCACACAAGTGAGGTTCGTCAAGTGTTTGCTGGAGACATCAAGTTGACATCTAGGGTGCAGGTGATTCGTCAAACAAGTTTTCCCACGACGCTGTAATTTTATAATTGTTTAATAAAATTAGAAATTATGTAAATTTAATATCGATATGTTTTGTGTCCACAATATATATATATATACACACACACATATATATATATATATATATATATATATATATATATATATATATATATATATATATATATATATATATATATATATATATATATATATGGTGATCAAAAAAGTCATTTATTCACGGCAAGTTTTTTAAGAAACCTACCAACCCGTTTGATCACCAGGTAAGAAATTTTATTAATTTTTTTACAGTACACCCATTTGTGAGTTGAGAGAAGTCAGCTGACTTAACACTCCGTTTACAAGAATGTCGTTGAAACGATGTCGCATCAAGTCTACTTCAAGCTCATACTCAGACGTGTAGGGCTCAAGTTTATTGCGGGAAACGATCAAGTGATTTCGAAGTAAAAAAAAAAAAGAAGATTGAAACCTTTGATGTAGCATTTTATAAATCTTCACTAATATGGATTCCATTCTATACTAAGTATAGCATACAGCACTTGTTCGTCATGCAACATTAGACTTGCAAGTTACCAAGCTTTACATAATATATACTTATATATTTTAATATATTATATATGTATACATTATATACATGAAATGTATATTATTATAAATAATACATCTATCGCATTAGAGGTAGTTGGAAAAAAAAATAGTTGTATTTATTAATGTTTAAATGCTACCACTTGAATTGGATCAGAATATTATAAACTCGAAAGAGACAATGCATGGTTCATTATTTTCTATATAAACATACACACTCAGAACTTATATGAACGTAAGCCGTTGCTAGGATCAGCTGATTTTGCTGAGCACGTAATCCGGCTGGAGCAACGCACCTTATTCATGCTCAGAAACTCTCAATCTGCAGTGATAAATGTGACGATAGAACAGGTACAACCTGTAATAAAAGACATTAATTTTGCATTCAATTTTCCCTTACTAAAAACTTTCATCTCCATAAAATAATGGAGTTCAATTTTTCTTGTATAAGGAAAATTGTATATGCAACAATTAGAAAATTATAACGTGTAATACTGGCTTTATATACATTACACTTCTGGAGTCTCCGAACGTTTCTCCTGCTCTCTTTGTGGCCATTGTCATACGTGATCTTACTGATCCGTCTCCAAGGTGATTAAATTAAAATGGTTGCAATTATTAAAAAACATTCAGGTTATACCAGGAATCGAACCCGAGTCTCCTGTTAGCTAGTCAATATCCAGGAATATGTTGTTCAGCGTCAAATTGCGTTTCAACCACCTGAAAATCCATCTTTGTTATAGTTAAATTTACATAATATTCCTTCCGGAAGTAGCCGGAAATGTATGCTTTCTAGCCTTCTTATTCACATTTCAGCGTTGCAATTTCACACATAGGTCAGTAATTACCTCTATACAAACCTCTGTTTAAAATTTCAAAACTGAATTACAAACAGAATAGACAATAATGGTTGCATTTTTTTATTTCATAATTAGAAAATATACATAAAATAATGCTTTTCTGAATTTTTTCAGATTTTTTGGAGTGCGAGAACTAATTTTTAAAAAATATTTAAAATATATGAATTAGGGTGGTACATCATCTGATGGGACAACCGTGATGTCATCAATAGCCAATCACAGCAACCGTGATGTCATCAATAGCCAATCACAGCACGACAAATGACGTCACGGTTGTCCCATTAGGTGTACCACCCTAATTCAGAGATTTTAAATATTTTTTTAAAATTAGTTCCCGCGCTCCAAAAAATCTGAAAAAATTCAGAAAAGCATAATTTTAGGTATATTTTCTAATTACGAAATAAAAAAAATGCAACCATTATTGTCTATAGTCACAAACTTTACACTTCCGGCCACTTCCGGAGGGAATATAAAATAAATTTGACTGTATTGTGTAGAGTTACGCCCCTAGCAGACAAATGTGACAAAATTTTCCACCGATATATGCGCATGCGCGGATAAACGCGGTAAACGCTCTATTGCAATCAAATGAGGTGAGATCGAAGGCGAAGTTGTACTAACTTTTTCAGATCTTTAATTTATTCACAGAGATCGGAGACAGAGAAACCCTCAGAAAACTCTGCATGAGAGCTGATGAGAGTATATATTATATTATTTATAATCTTACTGTTAGATATTCACATATACGCAAAATCAAAATACGAAACTTGAGTTGAGAAATATATATTACAATATTAATATACTATTAATAATATATATTTTAATAATTATAATATTAATTATAATCTATTACAATTATTAAACTATATACTGTGTTTTACTGCGTCTTTTGACTAAAATATAATATAGATCGAGTTTCTAGAGATAGAAGTGCCATGCAATATGTCGATCAATATCATACACAGTATATTTTATTATATTTGCCAAACTTAATTATAAATTAAATTTCTTGTATTTTGTCAGACGTGAATCATCTTGTAATGAACAATGAGTACCATATATATGCACTAATATGCAGTATAATACCGTCGTTTGAAATAAATTATTATTAGCTATTAATTTATTAAATAATTATAGAGCTATTTCATCGT
Organism: Siphlonurus alternatus; assembly: GCA_949825025.1. Lineage (NCBI taxonomy): Eukaryota > Metazoa > Arthropoda > Insecta > Ephemeroptera > Siphlonuridae > Siphlonurus > Siphlonurus alternatus. Next base: position 45,033,741 of record OX463781.1, read on the forward strand.
CATCTGTGTTCGGAAAAGTATTTGAAAAAGTTTTAATGATCAAATAATGGATTACAGAATTGAAAATAAATTAATATCCAAATCTGAACATGGATTTTTAAAAAATAAATCTACTACTACTGCAGCATATGCTTTATTAAATCCTATATATAAGAATATAGGGATTCAAAAAAATTTTGCATTGCAATATTTTTTGATCTGTCTAAAGCGTTTGATAGTATTGATAAAAATATCTTACTTACTAAATTATCGTCACTCTCGGTTGCAATTCAAGTAGTTTAACACTATTACAATCATATCTTTCTGACAGATCTCAATATATAAAATTAGGTAGCATCTCTACTACCCGCTATATCTCATTAGGGGTGCCACAGGGTGGAAAATTTTCTCCAACCCTGTTTAGTATTGGAACGAATGACTTATCTAATAATGTAACTTTTGCTGATATTATAAAATTTGCAGACGATACGACTGCTTTAATATCAGCAAACACAGAGGAGGAGCTAATTTATAAAGCTAATAAAACTGTGAAAGAAGTAGAAACCTGGTGTTCAAATAACAGGCTTCTATTAAATACTAGCAAGACATTTTATATTCAATTCCATACGAAAATAAGGGAACCAGATCATAGTTATTACATTAAGTCCGAAACAGGATTAATAAATAGGGTACAACATATTAAATTTCTTGGACTCAATATACATGAATCGTTGGATTGGAGTATTCATATTGACGAGATTTGTAAAAAGATTAATCATGCTAATTTTGCACTTTATTTAATTAGAGATTACGTATCACAAGATACATTACTCTCTATTTATTATGCATATGTCTATTCTTATTTGGCATATGGCATTATTTTTTGGGGTAGTTATTCAAACCATTTAAACAGACTATTTGTATTACAAAAGCGATCAATTAGAACAATTTTACGTTTTAAAAAACATGACTCATGTGTGTTGGTCATTTTAAGAGACTTAAAATACTAACACTGCCAAGCATGTATATTTTGAATTGTGCAATGTTCAAGAAGAAATATCCAGAGTTATATATTCATAATGGTGAATTTCATTCTTATAATATTAGAAATAGAGATAAAATAGTTTTAGAAATGCATAATTCGAGTTTATTAGAAAAAAGTTCCGCTTACCAGACTGCCAAAATTTATGACTTTTTACCAGCATGTCTCAGAGAAGTTGAAAATGAAAAATTATTTAAAGAAAAATTAAAAAATATTCTTATAAATAAGGAAATGTATTCTGTAAAAATGTACTTTTTTAATAATTATGTTGCCAGAAGATATAATGTGTTTTTTAATTGATTGTATCTAATATTGTATTTCATATCTTGATAGTTTTATGAATTATTTATTGTTACTTTGATGTGTTTTTATGTTATGTAATTTTTATGTTATTATTAGGAATGACGTAATCCATGTTGTACCTGTACAGCCAGTTGATTGAATAAATGAATTGAAATTAATATATTATTCAAATATACATGTATTAGTTGACCTTAATTATTATTAATAGTAGTTTTGGACGTTTATGGATTTATATACCATTTCCATTTTACTGAATGGTTCGCGCAATCATGCCAAATTCTGTTAAAGTAAACATTATGTATATTATTTAATTCTCTTTAAAAAAATCTTTAATTGACCTGATATATATATATATATATATATATACCCACGAGAAAATAAATGCGAATAAATTGTGAATACGAGTGAAAAATTCACACATTTTCCCACATGTTGAAGCCGATTGACGACTCTCTCATGCAGATTGATGCGTCATTCACGCATTTTAACAAATTTTTAATAATTTAACAAAATAAGTGTATTTCAAGCAATTTCGCCCATCCATATTGACATATACTGATTAATATTCACATAGTTGACTAGAGCAACTCCACGCATTTTCACATAAATTGACGTATTTTTAATTTAGTATCAACTTCACCTCTATTGATGCAAATTGAGTTGATTCCCACTCGCCCATTTTCATGAATTTTCACGCAGTTTCATCCAATTATGATCCAGCATTTTTTATAAAGTCAGTTCATGTATACTGACGCACTTTCAGCCAGTTTGATGCAAAGTACGTTCACTCACTTTGAAACTTTTTCATACACATTCACCTATTTGTCAACCAATTTTTTTCATAAAGTCCCCTCATGCAAATTGACACATTTTAACATATTTTGACGCATTTTCACCAATTTGCTGACCATTTTTTTTTCAGAAAGTCCCCTCATGCAAATTGGCACATTTTGACATATTTTGAAGCATTTTCACCAATTTGCTGACCATTTTTTTTTCATAAAGTCCCCTCATGCAAATTGACACATTTTGACATATTTTGACGCATTTTCACCAATTTGCTGACCATTTTTTTTCATAAAGTCCCCTCATGCAAATTGGCACATTTTGACATATTTTGACGCATTTTCACCAATTTGTTGACCATTTTTTTTCATAAAGTCCCCTCATGCAAATTGACACATTTTGACATATTTTGACACATTTTCACCAATTTGCTGACCTTTTTTTTTTATAAAGTCCCCTAATGTTTTTTCACGCATTTTCACACATTTTCACGCACTTTGAACTGTTTGTTCGACAATTTTTTTTAACAACATATCCTTTAATTAGTGCATATTAATGTATTTTAACATATTTTCAGCATCTCTCGGTAGGAAATATGACGTCCCATGACCAGCAAGTGACGTCATGGAACAAGGCGTGAAAATTTTTTATTCATATGAGGGGACTTAGGAAAAAAATTAGTCGACAAATGGTCGAAGTGCGTAAAAATGTGTGAAAATGCGTGAAAATACATTAGTGGTCTTTATTAAAAAAAAAGGGTCAACAAATGGGTGAAAGTGCGTGAAAAAGTGTGAAAATGCGTGGATATGCATGAAGGGACTTAATGAAAAATGTTGGTCGACAAATGGGTGAAAGTGCGTGGAAAAGTGTGAAAATGCGTGAATATGCATGAGGGGACTTCATGAAAAAAATGTTCTACAAATCTGGTCACATGACCGGAAGTCATGTGACTTGGCGGTTGGTAGTAACACAAGATGGCTGACGCAGAGAGGTTATAGAAAGCTCCACGTGTGTGTATGGTGATTTATGAGGTGTTTAAGTGAAGTTTTACTTATTCCTGAACATTAAATAGTTAATTACAATGAAGTTAGGTTACCATTCGTTTGTCCAGTGTTAATATTTGCCATTTTTTCGCACTTTTTATGATGTAAAAAGAGAAAATTCAATGTTGCATTTTTGCCGGTCGAGTTTTCAAAATGTCAGATTTAATTGAGTCGCATAAAATATCGAAGATAAAGCCACGACGAGAAGTTCTATCAGATAAGTAAAAACAGTTCTTAATTTATTTAATTATGACGAAGTATAAAAATAATTCCTTTAATAGTTAAATTATTCAAAGGAATCATTAATTATAAAAAGTAGTGAAAACCTTATACTGCTATATATAGTCAGCCTAGTAAGTTTTTTTTTTATAAAAGCCTCTCATTTTATACTAGCTGTATATCTGTATACCGGCCTATATTTCTGTTTGTAAAAATTATTGTTTTTATTTTGCTTTCGATGTTTGACAAATGAGAACAATCTTTATTACTGTACGTAAAAATTTGCGCGCGTTTCTTTGTGGATTTTTCGTACATTTCAGGTATCCATGGGGACTGAGGCCATGGGACTGCATTCACTTCCAATGGTTTGGTGAGCTAGCCTGCGACGAAAAATGCATGAGACCATGTGTAAAAATTTGGTAAATGATGGTGTGAAAATTCGTGGGAATGAATGAATTTTGCATGTATAGACTTTGTGAAAAAATTACTTGTTAAATGTATGAAATTTCGTGAAAAGGTTTGAAAAATATTAAATTTGAATGACTGGAATTTGTAGAATAATATGGTTGATAAAAGCGTGAAAGTTCATGAAAAAGCGTCAAAATGAGTGAATTTGAAGGACTGAACTTTGTAAAAAATAATGGTTGATAAAAGTGTGAAAGTTCATGAAAAAGCGTCAAAATGAGTGAATTTGAATGACTGGACATTGTAAAAAATTATGGTTGATAAAAGCGTGAAAGTTCGTGAAAAAGCGTCAAAATGAGTGAATTTGAATGACTGGACTTTGTAAAAAAATTATGGTTGATAAAAGCGTGAAAGTTCCTGAAAAAGCGTCAAAATGAGTGAATTTGAATGAATGGACTTATGGAAAAAAATTAATCAATGAAAGTGTGAAAGTTCACGAAAAGGCGTCAAAATGTGCGAGCCAGTATACCTGAAAGTGTGTGAATTCGAGCGAAGTATTTTGGTGGCAGGCATTTACGTCAATATTTGTTAATATTAATCAAATTACATGAAAATGTGCCAATATATGATATCAAATTCACTCGCGCATATTGACTCAGAAAAGGGGCGAAATTTAGGTGAATTGGAGTCAATATGCGCGAGCCAATATACCTGAAAGTGCATGAAGTCGAGCGAAGTATTTCGGCAGGCATTTACGTCAATACTCGTCAATATTAATCAAAATACGTGAAAATGCGTCAATATAAAGTACCAAACATCGCCAAAGTGCATCAATACACGTTAATTCACTTGCGCATATTGACTCTAAAAAGGGGCGAAATTTAGGTGAATTGGAGTCAATATGCGTGAGCCAATATACCTGAAAGTGCGTGAAGTCGAGCGAAGTATTTCGGCAGGCATTCACGTCAATACTCGTCAATATTAATCAAAATACGTGAAAATGCGTCAATATAAAGTACCAAACATCGCCAAAGTGCATCAATACACGTTAATTCGCTCGCGCATATTGACTCCAAAAAGGGGCGAAATTTAGGTTAATTGGAGTCAATATGTGCGAGTGAATTTGTTGTGAGCTTTCACTCTTATTTTCTCGTGCATATATATATACACACACACAGGATTAATTATGAATTTCATAGCTATAGAGAGCTCCATATTATATATATTAACCATCAAGCAGAAGTTTTGATTCAAAATAATCAATAAAATATTCTATTCTCCCGGAGAGGCAACATAATATAGATGAAATTGCATGTACTGATATTTTTTCAGCATATTTATTATACTATATTAGGTTATTATCAAATCAAATAGCGATTTCTTTTTAACATAAAAGTCTGTTTTCTAAATTTAAATGCCTTATGATAGGCATAAAAAATGCACGGGCTTAATTATTTGTGTTATTGTAAATAAAAGTTAAAAATTAATTGTGCTAAGAAATAAAAAATTATCGATACGTGTGGACCAACAATGTACGTTTCTGTAAGCTAGCTGCAGTGATGATACTGATTATGCTTTCGTCATTGCAATGCAGACACCAAAATGCCCAAAACGTGCATAAAATATGATACAAATCGATCACTACCTATAAAAATATAGATTAAGGCTAGTCACAGACAGAATCGCATGATTTCACAGCGTATGATAAAAAAATTAAGAAACTATGCGATCAGATACGCGCGCGCACACAGCTTTGCATGGTAGCGTATGGTATGACATCGTAAAAGTTTCTCATTTAGAACCGGTTCTAAATTTTTATCATATACGAAGTCATACACGATACGAAATCATACGCGATGCTGTCTGCGAGCAGCCTAACCACCTATATACCGGAGAATTCAAGCATTACAGTTTAATTGCATCTATAATAAGCTCATTATATAACCACAAATTCTCTTTAAATTAATTACTAAGAAGTTGTAGAAGTAATTAAACACGTCATAGTATATCCACGCGCGCTTACAACGGTCTCATCATATCTGTGATATCCCGAGATATCAGTGATATCTCATATCATACACTGTAAGAAATATTTGTAAGTTGTTGTAAAATTTAGCGTATAATGTAACTTTATACCTTTTTTAACGTTTTCGTCATTTTTTCATTAAAAATTGCAAATTTGTTAATCAATTTGTAAAATCATTGCGCAAAAGGTTAAAATAATCCACTTACAAAATGTTATATATTTTTTGTACAAAAATTTAATTTAAATTTTTCCATCGGGAAATGTTTTCAAAGAATTCATAAGAAAACGTAAGATTATTGTACATGAATGTAATGTTACTTTAAAAAAAGTAAAAAGCATATATATAAGACCTATAAAGATGCCAATTTTAGTGCTCGAATTCTTTAAATCAATAATTAAGTATCTATATTTATTTATATCTATAATATATATCTAGATATTTTATATCTATATATATTTTAATTGATTAGTGACTTAATTTTATCGCGTTTTATGTAATTTTCTGTAAGCAAAATGCAATGATTATCACTGCTTGCAGAAAAACACAAAAAGTAATTGGTCCGCGATCGAGTCGATATAAGTTTTAGAGTGCAAAAATTTTAATCTTATTTACAATAATACAATAGGCCGGTTCATCTACTCTTTCTCATTTTAAGGTATTTTTATTTAGAAAACAGACATTTTTGCTTTTCGTTTTATGAAATTCGTTTTTAATTTGATAATTATAACGCGCGTACAGTGTTTTGTCGGAAAAAAAGTCGTCCTTATACAAATTCTATGTTGCCTCTCCAAGTGAATTAATCAAAACTGCTGCTAGGTTATGGCTCTAAAACTCTAAATATACTTTTAATTAAAATTATAGTTCGGTGTGTGTTAGACCGATTGACTATAATATATATATTTATGAAGCGGGGGAAAAAAATGTTTACTTTAACAGAATCTGTTTGCGAGCTGTTTACGTAATCTATGATGAATTCTTTAATGGATTTTTAAATAAAAAAAAAAATTTACGGAGCCTTTTTTTCAAAAAAAAATCTTTAAGTTTTTGCGGGTTAATTCCCATAATTAAGGATTTTCATGATTTTTATCCAAGAAAATGATCCCGTAAAATTTTTGTTTTATTTGAAAATTCATTAAAGAATTCATCATAGATTACGTAAGTATTTTTTAAATGGTACCATAGTTCAGAAAATGTTGGAGTAAAACGCAGTTTTATGTTCCATAAGGCTGCATGTTAAAGGCCTCCGAAACACCAACTTTGGGAATTTTTTGTGGTGAAACTATTTGAGATGGAATTTTTTGGTTTTCATTTCTCAATAGAGGGCAGCCTAAACTATTTTTAAAAAATAAAATATTAAAAAAAATGAACTCGCTCACTCTACTTTAAGTAATAAAGTAAAAAAATTATGGTATATATGTAACATATATAAATAAACAATTAACGTACACCCCAAGTATACTATCGATATAAATATATATACGTTATTAAGTCTGTGGCACGATATATGTACCTCTCCTCAAATTAATAATTTCTTGAAATACCGCGGTATGCGCGGAAATAGAGTTTAATAATAATTATGTTCAGATGGAAATGAGCAAAAGCCGAAATGAAAGTCTTCATTGGGTTTTGCTCATTTCTACTTGAGCGCAAAACTATAATAGTATTGAGCAAAACCCGAAATATTATATTATTTCGATTTTTATTTTGCTCATGATACCCGATGCTCGATAAACAAGAACCTAATTTTTACTAGCATATTATATTTATATACCATGCAGTCGTTAGATATGCTCAAAACTAGTTTTGGTCATTTTTTTCGGCTTCTCTGCCTCAATTTGGCTTTTGGCAGTAAACAAATATATATATATATATATATATATATATATATATATATATATATATATATATTATATATTTATAGAATACATTGTAATATATATATAATATATTTAAGTATATATTATAAATAAGCTACTATATATTTTGCATTATTATATATGTGTGTATATATATGTGTATATATATATATATATATATATATATTTAATTATTTATGATTTTAATGATTTATATATTATTTATATAAATTTATTAATGATATATAAATAATTAAACACTAGATATTGTACAATATTTTAATTTTAATTATAACATAATTATTTACACTATTATAACATAAAATAAATATATTAGTTGTTAATTAATTTGAAATTAAATTATCTCATTTCAGCAGTATATTATATATTACTCTATATTATTTCACTCGTGCCAGGCGGTCTGTGCTGCGGGAAGTTTGAGAACAGGGGAATAAGAAGCTGTTCCACAAACGTAGCTCCTCCCTCGCTTTTGATTGGGCAAAATTTGTCACAAATGTCTGCTAGCAGTCAGACTATATTGTGTAAGTAGGACATTAAATTTGGATAAGCAGCTGCAGCGTGATGATTTCTCCTAATTGATTCATACCTTTTTATTTTACTCTCAACGGGATGTCTGGCAATAAATGTCTTCCTAATTTAAAAGTGTGGAATTATTAAATGTCAAGAATATCGTAATTTTATTTTATTTATTATACTATTACTTTTTTTATATAAAGGTAAATATAATTTACAATACAATATTTTTATTTCACACTTTAGGAGTATACTTTTATATGAAAGTAACGTTATAATTTGTCAATTCTTGTTAACTTAATACTTTTTTAAAAGCTGGAGTGTTCTCTTTGCTTATCAAGGCGTTTCAATCAAAACAGCTAAATTGAAAGTTGACATTAAAGTGGGAGACATTAAGACTCATTATTGTTACAGTACATAAAACTTTACTGTTAATCTTGTCGCGCAATGCTGTGATCATCATAAATAATAAATATCATGATTGAAATTGAAAAAAACATAGGGACGATGATAATTAATGTTTTAATGAGCAGAAACAGAAAATAATTATTATAAAATTTCGTCATCAGCCAATAAAAGTATAATATTTTGTATTAAGTTTGCTTTAATTGTTTTTTTAATATTACTAAGTGCATATAATATTGTATTATGTTTAATTTTTAAGTTATATTTATAAGTCTTTTTGTCTCTATGTTGTATTATGTACAGCCACAAGAGAAATAAATAAATAAATGAAAACAAAACGGAATAATATATCTTATATGACATATAGATGATTTAAAAATAAAAAGTTTTGAAAACTCCATCTATATATAATAAATAAGAAATACCTTTTTTTTTTTTTTTTTACTTTTTATGTAATATATTTTTGGCATGTCAGCTTTGCACAAGTTTTTCGCTTTTGTGTTAAATGGTGAGTGACAAACTGTTTTATGGGTAGCCTTCACTTTTGCCTGCAAGTGACATGTGCGTACATTGCTGCCGTACATTTCCGTCCATGTGATTTCAGTTGTAACACACTTTTCTGCCGTTTAATCATGCAGCCGGGGAAAAAATTGTTACAACAAATATACTTTTTATATTTAATCACAAAAACTTTGTGTTTGTCAAATTGAAAATAAATTTTACAAAACATATAATATGAAATTCACAGTGCTTTGAATCAACACAAAAAAATATGAGGAAAATATTGCGATAAATTACTACATGAAAGTGACAGGGTATATATTATGAAGCCTGTATTTAGTTTAAATTGTTGTTAACTTTTAAGCTTGATAACGTTTTAGTTTAAAAGGGCAGCAATGTTGTTTATGTTTTATAAGTTGACAATATGATTTTGGTACCAGTAAAAAAAAAAAAAAAATGAAAGTGATATGGCAGCAAAATATAACCAAAAGAGATAATTATTATTTAAATAAAATGATTTTGGACTCCAATTTTATATATAGCAATTTGAGTTAAATTTCAATAATAACAAAATAACATAAATACTATGTTTCTTACTAAAAATCTAAAAAAATGTTATTTAGATTTTAAAACAATTATTTTCCTGTTTTCTTTGTTATTCTGTATTGTAATGTAAACCTCTTGTTTCTTAGTAATTAATTTTTTATCAACAACTATGTATTAAAATTTCACTTTTATTCTGCCTCTCTGTCTCTATTTTCCCTGTTTCTCGCTTTATCACCTACACCCCCCTCCCCCATCCTTCCACTCTCCTCTTATCATATTTTTTTCCTGTATTTTGTTCTTAAAAAATTTAATAATTTCAGGTCATTTATTTCCAGTCATGAAAGGTCTAATCCTTCCCTCTAATTTAGAGCAGTTCGTTAACTTTGGAGTCTTGCTGACAACAAAGCCTTCTCTCCATATATAGATAGAGTGAACCATTTTGCCCAGCCAAATGAATTGGTTCCCACAACGGGGTAGCTGCTGCAGTAAAACGTAAACCCATCTCGTAAACCTCGTGGTAGTACGTCGTTGTTTGGTCGGCTGTAACTATATGGCAAAAGGGACAACTGCTGAAATCCCTTCACCCTGCTGGCAAGAAGGATTTGCTTCATATATACACTTACAACACGATGTATATTATATATTTGTTGTTGCTTGTATTGTACATATAGTATAAAAAATAAGAATACGTCTTTTTGGAGACGGTTTTGTTGGTATACATAAAATGGATGGTTTTATTTGAGGTCAAAATTAAAATAAGAAAATTCATTTTGAAAATTACTTTGAGGACCGATGCAGTGAATTTTTTGTTTTATTTTTCACTTTTTGTAAAAGAACAACTTATTTTGAGTAGAAAAAGTTTATAAAAAAAAGATACAAAATTTATTATTCTAATTTGCTATATTTAATGTATTGTTTAACAATACATTGTGTCAATGATTTTACAACGACCGTATATATTTAGTTAGGATTAGAATGGAGTTGTTATGTAAACTACCGCTATTGCTATAACCATTATACTAATTTAGGTATAGTTATAACTTTAGAAACAACTATAATAGTGATTACAAGTTATAATATCTATAGTCTGGTTTAACTATATGCAATATAATATATTATCAAATACTATACTCATCGTATAACTACGTTATATTAATATTGTAAATATTATTACGACAAAAATATAATTTAATTATTATTATCAATTAAAGGTAAATGTAAATTTTATGCAAATTTACTGTCTTAATTTAATTAACTTAGTAACATTCAATTAATTATCTAAAAGTACATTAATTACAACTAAATATTAGATTATATATTATACAATATTATAATTTAAAACATTCAAAAAAACTAAATTGAATTTAAACAATATAAATCAAGATGATATACACCAAGTTACAAAGTCATAGCTATAAATCAGTAATACCAATTCATTATAAGAGCTTCAGAGCTTTTGCAGTTTAATTATATAAATTCAAATCTAAACGTCATATATACGAATGTAAATTAAAACCACGCAAAAGGGGTGGTATAAGAATAGTTTGCAAACCTTGCCCCATTCATAAATCAACTTTCATATTTCAAACTATAGAATAATAGACTTTATAGACAGTAAAATCTCTTAAGGTTCATTTTTTATCAAAGTACACAACTTGACATTATGCAAACGTCAGTTGATTTTTTTGTTTCTAAAATATTATAGAGTGAACTGAAGACTCATTTTTCTATGTTTTAACGCAAGAAAACTATCGAGTGCTTGATGTGGAGGGTAGACTATGGTAGCATCTGCCTCGTGGTGCGGTTGGCTTCACGATAATCCTCACCCCCGCCACGCGTCCTTACAGCGGGGTGGCAACTCCCCCCGCCACGCGCCGTCACCGCGATTTATGCCCGGCACAATTTACAACTTTAATATCTGACTCTCTCGAGTGAATATCCCGCAGTTACAAACTTGGGGATCGTTCCAGTTTACGTGATTTACATATTACAATATTATTATTATTATTATTATCAAAATTAAGATATTATGAAAGTAGATTAATATTCAAATTATTATTGCAATTAATTTGTGATAACTAATTAACAACGCATATTTTTTACCACTCTTCCATAATTTACAATTCATTTACAGCTTTCGATGAATACAATTTCATAAAATATGAAAATAACATTATTATTCTTGAACTTACGGAATATTTCCCTTGCTGTAAATAGTATCTTCCCTGACATTTCTAATAAATCGCCAGACTCCCGTATAACAATATTTCACCAGCCTATAGCTATATATATATATACACGCCAGGTTAGAACGTTTTAGCACAGGAAATTGCGTGCCTAGAGACACAACACTCGGAGATTGACTGCTTGAGTTCTACCTGAACTACACAGGTACGTCATAAGGGTCAATTTTATATAATTTAACATTGAAAAAATCTTTTATGGGTAAGGAGAAGATGGATGTTTCATATCTTCTTTGTTGTCATCACATTTATGAAGAAACTTGAGGGGCTAAAGTTACATTCAAAAGTTTCTGTATGCATTACGTCGTTATAGTTGAAACTATAGAGTATTATATAATATTGAAATATCTTCTTGATAGAAGACAATGTTTCACGTGTACAAACTTTTGATGGCTTTTGCAATAATTCGTAAGAGATATATCATAATAATTTTGAACCATATATAGGGTTTCTTTAATAATGAACCATGCGAAGCCTATGATATGCTAATTTCATATTTATTTTAGTATGGTATATAACTTGGTGTATAAAGTTTCATATATAATAAGTTTGTTGCTGATATATTAATGCTAGTTTAATGAGAATCTCTTTGATTCTACTAATAGTTAGTGAGGAATCTTCAGCGAAAATATCACGAATATATTCGTGATAAAATCTGTAACACTTTTTTTTTTCAACTATAAAACAATGACTAAAAAAAAACACAATATATCTTTTCTTATTGCAGACTGAATATTACATGGATAATTAAATTAAATATTTGGCACCGTAACAAACACTTTAAAAAACGGTAATTATAATTTTCAATTATAATGTGAGAATTAACACACGGTACGCTATCATCGGTTTAACATGAGATAATAAACAACAACAAAAATAATTAGCAGTCATGTACATGCACGAAATAAACATAACTTATATATTATACATGATAATTTAATATAAAACAAAAGTCATAAAATCTTAATTGGTTTATCCTTTAAAATGACCATCCATAATGTACAAGTTATAATTTATAATTATAGCTTAGGGGCAGTTTAGTTTGGTTATAATGTAGTGTATATAAGCTATTTATATATAAATAACATAGGACAGTGTATTAGCTTATAGAATTATGAATAGGGAAGGTCGGAACAACAATAACTCGCTCTAAAGTTCCTACTCCCATTATAAAACATACGAAAATGGACCTTAGTCACGGGGCAGGTACAGAGCAGTGACTTATTAGCCTACGTGTTGCTGTACGGCCCACGCTAATGCCTCTGCATGGCTATACGGAGAGTTCGTTTATCTACACTCAACAAACGGCCCCACTACACGCCACAATCATACACTGCGGTTTATATGATAAATTATGACGTCATTTGGTTATTAATAAGTAACTTGAAACATTATTAAAATTTATATTGAATAGTGGGCATCAGATTTCAGAACCTTTGCTAAAAAAATTTACTCGAATGATTTTTTTAATTTTATAAAGAGTATTTTTTATTTTGCCATTAAACTGTTTTATAAGAAACTTCATTTGTTTTAAATGAGAAGAAAGCATGCTATCAAATAATTTTGAAACAAAAATAGACTCTGCGAAAGAGTTTACTCATTTTAGAGGGCCTCGGATTTGGAGTATCACAGATAGTTTCATTTTTATTTTTAAACAATCCTCGTTGAACGTAATTTAAAAACTTGATATTCATATAAAAACAACAACAACAAAAAGTGTACTAGTACATGAAAATATTAAATGAAGCATTCTTTAAATTCAGATGCGTGAAAAAAAAAAAAAAATGTTTTGCGCTTGTTATGAAAATGCCTAGAAGAACTCACCAATAATTTTGCAGTGATATTTATACTATGAAATTCTCAACATTCCAGTTGTTAAAGAGTGTAGAACATCGTCTCTGCATATTTATAACATGGGGTTATCTGACGACGCCCGAGCCCCTGAATGTATGTAAAAATGAAACCCGCACTACAAGTCCGTTGATGAAGTTGCCTAACTTTATGTTTCTGCAGGCGTTTTTGTGTCGGCGTCTTATTTCAAGGTGGTTATATTAAATTAAACGGAACACAAAAAGTGACCAGCTGCTGATTAATCATGACGTCATGACTTGAATATTTCCTTACGATATGTAAATGAGATGAGTATTTTTGTAAACAAAGTTTTACACCTTTTCCTCTCCTTCCATTTTTTTTGCTATTTATTTTTTATCATTCATAAAGAAGGAGAATTAACGGAACAATTTTCTTTAATATTCAACTTATTCAAGATACTTTCAATAATCCAACAATAGCTTTATTTATGTGTATATATTTTTAATCATAGTGCGCTGAAAAACAACATATTATTATATAGTTAAGACATGAAACTACATAAATATTTAAATTAATGTACATAAATATCGAGTTATATTTTAATTTTTTTATGAGGTAGATATTATATCGAGAAACCCAAACAATTACACGATAAGATATCCTTAAATTTGGGTAAATATTCTAAAAAGCTTTACATTTTATCTGTAGCAATATTTTCATGCCATAATTTTTTGATGTCAAAAATAAATATTCAAATACAAAAACGTATACAAATTTTGAACGTATTTTCCATTATTATTGTATTGATCGCTCGCGTTATCGCTTTCTCTCTCTAAAATTTCTAATTCAATCATTTTGCAACTACGGACATAAAATTGGTCATTTAAATCTTTTTTTTTTTTTGTATTTATTTATTGCACATATAGAACCGTAAGGTACAAAATGCATGTTTAAAATATTTTAGTATATAATCACAATCAAGTTTAGCTTTTTGTATACTCCTCGCCTCTGAAAAGCAGCCTTGTTAATCACCATGCTCCGTAAGTGTAACACACGGCATGCTGATGAACAAGGCTGCAGAAGGGAACTTTCAGAGACGAGGAGTGACAATATTTTTAAATTAATCAAAATAAAGATCTATTTATGCTTCATAAATTTTACGACAGTTCTGTTCTAACAATATTTGTGAGCCATTTAATTTATTTTCAAGCTTAGTGATTTTACGTACACGATAAAGTTAAAGAGACATTACATTCTCATTGTTAAGGCGAGGTAATAAAGTGCGGGTCTTATTTCCAGTCTACGGTAATCAAGACTGTTACCTCCTCGCACTTTCAAAATCAACGTTGATCGTCGTGTTTGCGTTTCACGAGATTCGAGTCACACACACAATCTCTGGGATTTTATAGATTAAAGTAATTTCAACTTTAAGAACAGATTAAATTAACCTTTAATGATTATATAAATTTTGTTAATTTAATTAAAATTTCTATTATTTTTAATGTCATAAATCTTTTAGTGACTTTAATGATATTTTTTATCTAATAAGATCTGCATCTCATATCAAAATATAATTTAAATTTATTTACAAGCATGCACTTATCAAATATATGTTGAAATAGACTATTAATTATTCTGTATAAATACATAAATTATAAAGAGTTATGTTAAAATTTACTATAATTAATGACATTAAATTTATTGCATGTTGATTTAGGTTAATTAAAATATTGATAATAACCTAGGATTATTTTTTTTTTCAGTCATTAAAATAAATAATGTTCCGTGAAAAAAACAATGACAATATTTTGACATTAGTTACTATCCATAATAAATTAGTAGATGTTAATCTAATATTAGAGAAAACATAAAAACTCAATTAAGGTATAAAATGTTAAGTAAGTAACACACTCATTACATTAATCATGACGCATCGTTGTCCCATTACCCCCCCCCCCCCCCCCAGCTGTCATGCTTCTCTCGACGTGTCATCACGCAATACTGTGGTCCACTGACAGAGGAACATCCACAGCTGATATTTATCATTTACTAAGTTGCTCTAATATCACTTCCTTACATCCTCAAAACATTGGTCGTACTATATTCTCTTAGATTTTAATTAGTTATAAATTATATAATTTTTCATAACACTAATATTATGATACGGTTTGTAGGAGTTTTTAAAAATTATCCATCATATTTTTTTTTAGCAACTTTGTGATTACACTAGGGTATTTTAATTTTAAAAAATATCCCTAGTGACTTTTAGTGCATGCAATATTTGTTTTTAGTACTAATTTATATCACATAATTCATAGTATAATTATGATTAATAATAATTATTATGCAAATATAAATTAAGATAAATAGGTTTGAAATCATTTTTAAGCATCAAAATTATTTAACGGAGGGTTGAATATTGTTATATTTTTATCGGAAAATCTCAACCAAATTTTCTTCTAACATGGCAGTACTATTTTTATTGCCGTTGTATTTGCATAATATGATAAGTATCAATACGAAAGTATGCATATTTATTAAATATAACTAGAAAAAAAAATTGAATAATTTTTTTTTTTTTTATTCCAGCTGTTTTGAAGATTATATTATTATACAGTATATATATGCGTCATGTACACTCATCGCCTTGAAAAATTTCCCGTTTTCAGCCTTTTCAATCACTATGCCCTGAGTTATTCTTAAGGGACATGGTGATTAATAAGGCCGCAATGGAAAATTTTCCGAGGCGATGAGTATATTATATAGGAAAAAAAAATGTCGTTCATATTACACTGATGGTATTTAGTTTATGTTTAAAGTTGAATACATTCTTTTTTAAATTTTGAATTTTCATTATAATATATGAATTTTTATAGTTAATATCAGCAAGAATGATTTATTGCGGATAAATAGTTCTTGCAATATCAGTATAATATTGAATGCAATGCATAATTTTTTATAACCATATAGAAAGCACCGAGATGGGTTATATGTGATACAAAAATTGAGTGCACGTTTATTCCACATCACTAAGCTATAAAAGTTTCATAGTGAGCTCTCACTGCAGTGCACATGCGTAAATATCACAGGTAATCCAGTGTTAGTCGCACACTGCAGAATACAGTCAAAGTTACACACATTTCCAGTCGGAAGAAGCTGATTTCTGACTAGAGAAACTAAAACTTTTTCCATCTTCTCTCATTGGCACGATTTATGGAGACATAAATAGATGTGATTTTCAATGTGACTCGATAAAACTGATCGAATCAGACGTCAGAGAAGGCATGGGAGAAACATATTTTAGAGTACAGTCTTAGTCAAAAGATCGGAACAGGTGTAGTCAAAGACGAGCTTCCTAGATGCAATGTTGCAACACTGTAGTGACCAAGTAGACATGAACAAAGAAGGAAGCCACATCACCATCTACAGTGTTGCAACATTGAATGATAATCTCTTCTTTGGGTGGAAGGTCCTGAATTGGCCGCACATAACATCCTTCTTTTACTAAAATTATATACAACTTTGGACACCACAAACTTATAAATAAATAAATAAATAAAATTCTTATTTATTTGGCAACAGTTACAGAACCAATGACCAAATATAATAAAGTCAATAACACAACATACAAAAAAAAAACATAATAATAGTACCAATAAAAATGACTATAATATAAATATAAGGAAAAAAAAAAAAAAAAAACAGTAAAATAATAGTCATCCACAATAAATAGCAAAAAAACAAAAAAAAACAAAAAAAAAAAAACAAAAAAAAAAAACAAAAAAAAAACAAAAAAAAAAAAAAGCTTAAAACAGAGCGTTCATCAGATTGGTCCGAAATTGACATAAAGAAGAGTTGAATATGTCCACATTACTATGATCAGATACAAATTTGTTGTAGAGATTTTGCACTCTTGAAGAAAAAACAAACTTTGATGCATCAACACGCCCCCTCGGAGGCTTGAAGAGCACAGTGTGACGGTTGTACCGAGGAGGCGCATTCAAACAGAACAAACTCAAAATTTTACATGAATTAACACAATTATTGAGGATTCGATGCATGAATAACAAATCACTAATATCACGCCTCACTTTCAGTGAATGAAGGCCCGCGCTACGACACAACGCGTTGTAATTATCTTTAGTGAACACAATATTCATTTTATTACACCACAATCTCAGAAAATTCCTCTGTATACCCTCAATTCTGTCTATTTTATCTTTATGGTGAGGCGACCACACAACAGAGGCATACTCAATAATTGGCCTGACAAGAGATACATACAAGGAACGTACAGTTTTTACAGAATAGTCACGGCTACATGATCTACGGATCATGCCGAGGACCTTGAGTGAGCTCTTACGTACTTTATCGATATGCTTACCATAAGATAAATCTGAAGTGAGGATTACACCAAGGTCATTGACCTCAGATACTCGCTCAATCTCAATGTCCTCGACCTGATAGTGATACAGTAATGGAGCTACCTTATTAGTGAAAGTAATTAGCTGACACTTATCCAAATTGAGGTCCATGCGCCACAAGCGACACCACTCAATGACATTGTTTATGTCCGACTGCAAATTGATACAGTCAGCAACTTTGTTAATAACAAGATACAGTTTAGTGTCATCAGCATAAGAGGAGCAGCGCGCATGGCGCAGACATTTGGGAAGATCATGCACAAAAGCAGTGAACAGCAGCGGCCCCAGGACCGACCCCTGGATGACCCCAGAGGTCACAGGTACTGACACAGAACTGACATTATCAATTGATACAACTTGGGACCTGTCTGATAGGTAACTCTGAATCAATAGTAACAGAGACTCGTTAATTTGCATAAACTGAAGCTTCTTTAACAGCAGAGCATGCGATACTCGATCGAATGCTTTGGCGAAGTCTAAGTAAATTGCATCAGTTTGAGATTTATTTTCAATACCATCAGATAGGTCTTGGGTAAATTCAACCAGGTTTGTAACTGTTGATTTCCGTGGTAAAAAACCATGCTGTTCCACGGGAATATAGTTTTTAATTTCATTATAAAGCCTAGCATGAATAAAATGTTCACAAATTTTGGCAAAAATAGGCAATATAGAAATTGGTCTATAATTAGAAACTTTACTCTTTGGCGGTGCAACTTCAAGATATACAGAGAAACAGTTTTGCAATTTTGGGGAAGTGCACCATCTCCACCCATCTCAAAATGGTTCTAGTTCACCACGCGCCTATAGACAGCTTGACAGCACCGACAAAGCAGGGGTAAAGTTCGTGTCACCTCGAGGTACACATGCACATGGAGGCTTTAAGTGAGTGCGCCTCCCGATGCTCATTTGTGTCTCTAAGGTCCATCGTTCACTTGAAAATGAAGCAAAGTGTTTTTTTTTTCAACTTTCCTTGGTTATAAATTATTATGTTAAAAATCTAAATCCTGCATTATCCACCGTATTTATCAGTTTGGGTCGAAGTTCCGTAAAGGAATTTTCCCTAAAAAAAAAAAAATATATTTTTGGTGAAAAAACGAATCTGCGTTTTTTTTACATGCGTTTAGATAGGACGGTGGGAATATCGAAAATCAGCTGACTTGAAGTCTCTATTGTCGTTAACTCAAGTCGAGTGTACCTCACGTGACCAGCGGCGGTCCCAAGTGGCGGTTGTGTATTGGCAGGCCTGACGCCGATGTCAACGATAACACGGCTTATCAGTAAAGCACACGCACACGTCTAAATTTAGACAACATGGCGCCAAAACGTGCGTGACAATGTTCATTTTAATATACAACGTCACCACTGCAAAAATCTAATACAAATCATACTGTTAAGATTAATGAACTATTAAACCAAGTGTAATTTATAACACTATTATGTAATGAATATTATAAATTACAAAATTAAAATATATTATGCTAATTTGTAATGTGATATATTCTATGACTGCCATAACTTGGTATATGATTTTAGTTTATATTCTTAACAAAAATAATATACAATATTTAATAAATTATTATTTAAATTTAATAACAATTTATTATTCTTACGTTTGTTATATTTTTGTTACGTAAAAAAACAACAAATGACACAACACAAAAATATTTTTGTTCGTTTGCGTTAGTCAAATTATCATAAAAATATTTAGTGACGACAAGAAATTTGTATAATTTGATAAATATTTTATTTTAGGTAGCACTGCATTATTATTATTATTTCTTTTTTACATGCTGACTTCCAATTAGTATAAAAACTTACATATAATTAATTCAACAGAAAAACGAATATCTTTAAACAGGTTTATAACAGGTTGGTATGCAAAATTCTTCATGAGCGTGACATTATGCTTCAGTATTATTGCGTTTCTTTATATACAAACGAACATTGCGTTATTAATTAATACGTATTATATCGTGTAACAAAAGCTATGTATTGTAAATTGTTTATGGTATGTGCTGTACTATAATATATGTTTTACAAATTATATTAACTAAATTATATAATATAAAATAAAAAAATAAATAATTTTGCAAATTAACCAAATAAATATTCAATTTTTGAAATTATATACCTGCAGGTTCATTAAACAACACAAGGAACTTTTAGTTCATATTATAACCTTTGATAATTCAGTAAACAAAATACTAAATATGAAATATAAAATATTTGACAGTATCAAGTATACAAACACCCACAGCATGCATTGCACCAATTACTGAACCGAGGCTTTCAAAATCGTCATTAGTAATTATATGTCATGCCACAAAATTGTCAAAGTTAATATAATTAAAATATTAATTATAAATATATCACATGAATATTTATTCTGATTACACATAAATAATGTACTGATGTAATTTAATAGCCATGCATGATAAAAAAAATTATATTATATAAAATTTAATGTTATATCGTACAAAAATGTTGAACAAATTCAACTTAAAAGTAAAAAGTTATGGTTTGTTAAAAGTATTTTAATAGTATATTTTTATTTCTATAATACCAAGAATCTTTAATGTAATTTAAAGGTAAGAAGAAAAAAAAGTAAACACATTTTTAACTTAAAGAAATGTTTGAAAAAATAAAAATAAAAAGAATTTTTAAGTAGTTTAAGCCACAATTTATTACTTGGTTTTTCTTGCAAATGGAAGGAATTTAAATGTCTAGGGAATATTTTTGTTGTTTTTTTTTTTTTCTTTTTTTTTGTTGTTGCAGGAAAGCAATGGAGCTTGAGTGCTCAACTAATCAGGCTTGTTAGCACATAGCAAGCAGCATCTGTGTCAGCCACAGCAGCAGCATGGAGGGGTACAATTAATCCAACTGTGCATTTTATACTCTATAGCTTTCTGTTTTCCTAGTCCCCTTTTTCATTCTACTAATTAATATATGCGACTATATTCACTATGTTTAGGGGGGTTACGGCATCAAACCCTCTCTGAATTCATTAAAAATTAATTTTAATGTTGTAAATATTAAATCAACTTGAAATTAAAATATAAAATGTACATATCTGTAATTGATTGAAATATAACTGATGATGTATTCATTTGTGGTTATAAAATATTTATATCAATATTTTTTTTTTATTAATTTGTGTATATTGAACGCTTGATCTGATTATCAATATTTATGTAATTCATTTGATATGTATAAACAAATCATAAATTATTAATACTTTTAATATAAATATAAAATTATTATCTTATTATAAAGGCAATTAAATGAAAAAGAAATGTTTTTATAACTTCTTAAATAAAAATTTTATTTTTATAAAAAACCTTTCCTAGCTGTAGCACAATTACTGTATAATAGAACAAGTTTTGGTGCTGTGTCACAAAGATTCTCCTGGCCCATTAATAATATTACACAACATTGTAGCTGTTTGTGCACACTCTTGTTATGTATTCTTTTTCTTCAAAGTAACTCTAGACGGAAGAGGAAAAAAATATTAATGTAAATTTTTCTATCTTGCTTGAAAAAGTAAAAATTTTAACAATAAAAAAAAAATAGTGTCTTTTCATGTTGGCTATACTTAAACTATATACAGAATAAATATTTCTTTGAAGAAAATGTACGATAGTTGCTTGTTATAAAAAAAAATATATATATACGTTTATAAAGTATATGAATGAATAATTATTATTTTTACCTATTTATTATAATTTATTAATTATAAAAACATTATAACATCTTACATTATTTTGCTTCATCAAATAACTTCTCGTAAATTAGTAATATAGAGATGAAAAAATTATTTTTACTATAGAAATTCCGCGTCTTTAAATTTATTCATTTAAAAAAGTATAATTATGACAATTTAGAAAAAAAACTTCAATTTATTCCAATTTATTTTATATAATATGGTCGATGTTCAAACATGGAATTTCCATCAAGTTTTGAACTTTATTAACCGATTGCCAGCTGCAAATATTTTACACATACTTAACGTTCAACGAACTGGAGCTATAATAAAAAGGATTTCATCATCACATTTTGCAATAACAAAGTTTTAGATTTGTTCTCATTGTATATATACCAGTAAAAAATATTCAATATTATTATAAAGTTCAGTAGAATATGTGCATGTCTGCAAAATTATTACTTTATACAGTCAAATCGGTATAACAATTACTGAAGGAAGTAGTACAAAATTCATTTTTCAATAAAAAAATAATTATTTTCACATTATTTTTAAAATTGTTTTTAGATCAATTTCTTTTTTCCCCTTTCTATTTTTTTCTGCATGATTTATCAATGGAATTCATTTTTTTTTTTTTTTTTTTTTTGTTATTAAGTCTTCCAATGCTATATAATTACATGCAATGATGTCCAATTTACATGCATATTTCATGACTTAAAATGTGTTTTTACTTTTTATACATTTTTCAAGCTCCATCAAAATTATCACTAAAATTTGAGGTTAATTGTCCAACATTAAAGCGGGGGGTTGTCGTACTAATTCACCTGTATTACGTAACATTGAAGGCGGCATGTTGGACGTGTGTCTGTACCAAAGGCACTAACATTGAGAGTTAATGGTGCGTCCCTAACATTTCCCACTATAGCTCTCGTCTATATATACAACTTTTGCCTGATCATATAATACTTTATATACGTAATACTGTCGATATACCGTGACGCCATATTATTGAAATTCTTTACTTTAACAAATTATTAATGACCCGTAACATGGTTGCCAATTGAATATTTAAAGATATCAAATAAATTACAATGAATTTGTATTTTGTTTGAAGTTACAAAGCAAGTAGAAATTTGTATAGCAATTTTTTTTATAAAGTTTTAGACCAGTTTTTTAAAGTACTTTATCTCACTATATACGTTATAAAATTACATTAGACAACCATATTAACAGCCGAATTTATTGTTCATTCGGACTTCTTTTTTTTTAATATCATCTTCGATATTATGTACGGTATATTTTAATGATGCATGGTTCACCCAAGACAACAATATTTGATATTAATAAATTAGCATTAATTACAAGGTCATGATTTTATGCATTAGTCACGTTTTGACCATATTAAATGGGTGTGGAACCGAATGCAAAATTAAATCATAATTATGTTTTTAATTAATGCCTACTTACGAACATAAACAGTGAAGAGAATAATAGACAACTGTGTCATTGTTAAACTAGAGTGAATGTTTCATAATAAACACACGCTGGAGGTAAAACATAATTTTACATTGTAATAACAAACATTATTGAACTCGTCTAACAAAATATGAACTTTGTAAAGGTGATGGAGAACGCTGGACTCCGATGAAGGGGCGTGCCCTGGGGACTCGTTCTATCTGAATAACATTTACAGCGAGAGTTCGGAAGCCCTCAGGACAAATCTCTGTACTCTACATCGCTAGTAAAATGGACCCAGTGCCATTTTTTAGCAATGAGTTATTTTATTCAATTAAGAACGAAAGTATACTATCGGCTTCAAAAATATATGCTTCTTTCATTTATAGGATTTATATTATATTACCATGCATATTCATTAATAAAATAAGTAATATATTATGCTATTTAGAGGCATACCTTTTTTTGATGAAAGTCGTATAATATGCTGTACATAATTATATTCACGGAAAAAATTCATTTACTATAAAAAACTGCATGGTACTTACATTTGCAGAAAAAAGTATGAATTTTGTCTCGGTGTATTATACATTACAAAATTTATGTTGCTCAATAATTTCAACTTTTTGTCTGAATTTTGATCGCAGGTTAAGTAAAGAGTCTCTATTTTGTTGTAAAACATATTTTATCATTTGTGACTCCTCATGATGTAAATGAGAGATCATACATATGATGTTACAAAAACAATGTGTGCTTGAGAGATTTAATAAATTTTAAATGGTTCACTGCAAATAGAAAATAATGTAAAACACAAATTATTAAATTCGTTTGATAAAATAAAACAAAAATGTTGTAAAGTGAAAGCCAAATTTTCAGTCTGTACTTGATTCTGTTTGAAATTTAATGAATATTATAAAATATTACAAAGAAAAAAATGTGTAAAATTAATTCAGGTTTAGGTTATGTAATTGAAACAGAATTCACTCACCGTTAATTAAATTGATTAATATTATAATTTATTATTTAAAAAATACTTTGTTACAGAATTTTGTTTGATAAATCATATTATGAAAACTGAATGTTGAATCTAAGAGCAACTTTCAGGAGTTCATCACTCCAGATAATTTACTAAAATATAACCAGAGGGGCTTTGCAATGATTTTTATAATATTTTACAATGATCTGTAGCTCAATAAAAAATAATAGCCCTAGCTTGTTATTTTCGTTAAAACATAAATTGATCATGTAAAAAAAAAAAATCGAAAATCGAATTCTCATATATATATATATATATATATATATATACATACATACAATTCATTTCAATTTTTTAGAGCACCAATCAAATGATAATTTATTCATAAAAGTCAATTACAATGATGGCGTATAATCATTCAACTCTAAAAAAAAAAAAAAAAAAAAAAAAAAATTAAAAACAAATCCTATATTATACAGCAACTATATACATTAAGGGGCATTCACAAAGTCTTAAGGCCACATTTAAGGCTTGATAATTTAAAGCTTGATTTTAGACGTGTTTTTTAGACCCAAAATTTCTGGTCTTAAATTATTGAGCCTTAATTGTGGCCTTAAGGCTTTGTGAATGCCCCTTATTATGTTTTAAATATTTAAAATAGTCAACATAATTTATGATATTAATTAAGTAAAAATCATTGTTAAAATGTTACACCACTTTTTTAATTGTCCTTTTCCCTTTTAATATATATATACCATCACAAAAGAATAGCGCAGAGCATTTCATTCTAAATATAACATTTGCATACATTTAATTTAAGCTTTATACCATACCCCTTTTTTAACAACAAGAGAATATATAAAGAATTAAAATAAAAATAAAAATGACAAAAAATAATTTACATATTACAAACACCAATTTTAAATAACAAATTAGTTTAAATTATATTCAGTAGTATAATTTTTACTGTAATATATATTGCTGCATATAATACAAAAGCAGCTTTATATGGTATGAAAGTTGTTGCATTATTATTCGTGAGCAAAAGTTCCCGTGACGTGTTTACAAGGCCTCAAGAATGTACGACACGCCTAGCAAAGCGTCCATCACTCGACATTGCCAGAACAAGGATTAATGGCCCGCTGCCTAATTGCTCGCTGTGGAGCTCCCGCAGTACCAAGCTTGTTACCACGAGATTATATTCGTTAAGATTCGAGCTGACTTAAAAAAATCTTCTTTACCGTTATGTCATATAGAAGAGTTTCATTTAAAAATATTAGAATTTAAAGGCTTATATTTATATTTTGAGCTAATTAAAATTTGTTTTCTAAGTCTATAGATGGTTATTATTAGACTTGCAATTAATTAGAATAAAAAAATTGAAACCTTATAAATAATATAATAAGCTTAATTATATAAAATGGATGTCTTATTATTTTTTCAGATTATTTGTATTATTTATAATGATACTCAAAGTCAATTTAGCAGAATATTACAAACTTTTATTTCATTTTTTAAATTATCATTAAATTTTAATGACAAACTTCAAGATTGATATATTTGTGAATTAATGTAGACTAATTAGATACATAAAAAGTAATCATGAATTTTCTCAGCATGATAATAAGTCAGTATCTGACCTCTTTATGTAACCATTGGGAGAAGCTTTATGTATGTCAACTCATTTCTATTTGAAATATGATGAGTAATTAATCTGTGCATTTATCATCTTTATATAAGTTCAATTTTTTTTTATATCATACTATAAAACAAAGTATAAACTGTAATCTGTATTTTTTTTTCTAAATTCACATTAATAAAAATAAATTACACACGATTTTTAAAAAAATATATCATCTAAATGGAAAGTGTTTAGAGATGAGGCTGTCGTTATCATTTTTACCCTGTACTTTTTAACAATAAATTTCTTCAAAGCAGGCTGTTCGCAATTGACAAGAGAGAGTAAAAAAAATGGCATTACCCGAACATTGTAAGCCGACGAAAGCGTTTTACGTCGTCTAGGTAGTTACACCATTGACTGCTCGTTCATCACTAGTAGTTAGTGCGGGCTTAGCGATCAAATATCGAACTTTCTTACCTAGAACAAAGAGACAAAGACAAATTTAGTACATGATCAATGCTCCTAAAATAGTTCTTAAAGGAACGGTAATTACATTTAATTTAATAATGTATGACTTCGGACAGTAAAGGAAAAGTGCAGTAATTCTCTTAATAGTTGTATTTATATTTTATGCTGGTATTAAACATCCTATATAAAAAGTCAAGATAAAAACTTCGGGTTATATATTCTAACATTTCTCGTCGATACAAATATTTATTCATCAATTTGGTCTATTTAAAACCAACTATCAGTATGTTGATCGTTTTTTAATTAAGAAAAGTAAAAATTATATTCTATAAAGTTGAAATAATTATACCATTATAAAGTAATGAAACTTCTCAAGAATATGTATTTAAATGGTAAATAAAATGAAAAATTACCTTCAGAGTATATTAACTATTTTTATTTGAAGTTTCAATATTTGTATTTACTTTGAATAATATTCGATAAGTATACAGAAGAAATTCTATACACACAGATACGGCATTCTGCCAATATTTTCCTGTGATGATAATATTGTAACTATTACAAACATCTTTAATAATATTCAGTAACTCTTCATTTTTTCATATAATAAATATAAGGCATGCAATGATAAAAATCATGATAAGTATAAAAAAAAGAAAAGAAAGTAATAGAAAAACTTTTTCAACGATTTCTATCACAACTTTTTTACAAGTTATATTGGATTTTTTTTTTATTATATAACTTTAAAATTTAAATTAAAAAATTTAATATAAATCAAAAAAACTTAAATTTCATACAGTTTGATGAAAATAAACTTATTTTTCGAAGATAAAAAATTTAGATAGAAAATAAAAAGTTTAGTGAGTGATTGCTATGGTCTCATAAAACTCTTTTAATTCTCCTTTTTATATCGTTATGTGATTCATGTGAAGTAATTTATCAACACAAGGAAAAATCGTCTGCGGCGACCGAGAGGGCTAGCTTGCGTTATTAATCCTTGCCTTCACACACAAGCAATATGCCATCCCAAAGACTGACCATCCGTGCCGGGCAGTCTAAAAAAAAAATGATGTACGCTTTACACGCTTAAATATTGAGACCAACTTTTATCATCGTTATATATGTTAAAAAAAATTGATATCGCTTCATATTGAAAAAAAAAAAAAAAAAAACATCATAGCCATTAACCTTAATTTATTAATACATATTAAAAATATTTTAGCAAATTAATAAAGGTGTTTAATTAATACACGTTTTCAATTTTTTTATTAAACCTTAAAAAATAAAAAATACCAACCCTTTAATATACAGCATGACATGAATTCCTCGTCATCTTTTTATTAATACCAAACTTAATATGTTGTGTATAGATTTTACTTGTAAGGATGCTGAAATTTGCAATAAAAAAAAAAGGAAAATTTATATTGAATAATTACGAAATAAAATCAGTGCATAAAATTTAATTTCAAGTCACCAGATAGATACCTTTTACCAGTATGTGCAAATTATGTAAAAAAAAATAAAATGGAAAAAAAAAGTAAAAAAAAAAAGCTAAAAAGAAGAGGCATTTTTTACATATTTCACATTTAATATATATATATATATATATATATATATATATATATATATTAATTATATATGAAATTCTTACGTAAAATTCAATTACTCAAAATTATAACAAGTAAAAACAATTATTTATTTATTCTATATATATAATAATATATATAAATAATATTTATAAAATAAATATGCAAATATAAAATGAAAGCGAACAAACTAAAACATTTTGCTGATATTTTAATATTCATGTACTCAATTGGTTTCCAATAAAATTAAAAACTTTTACTAATAAAAATTTCCTCCTGGCGTATATGTAACGTTTTTACAGAGTGGCACTTTGGCTTTCATTACTATAGTCCGGTAATTTATTGTTGGAGTCATCAATTCGGATCACATCACCCGTCACCCCCAGAGTTATAGAACACGTTCGTTTTGGCTTTGTAAATCTACATGCATGTCATCGCTTCAGTACAGCATGCCTCAAACCAAACAGGGTAGATTCGTTAATACAAAAATGTGTGCACTTTTCTCGGGAGATTCACACTATTTTCTAATGCATATCTTTTTGGCGTTCACTGTATGTAATAGACAATAATGGTTGCATTTTTTTATTTCATAATTAGAAATTATACCTAAAATTATGCTTTTCTGAATATTTTCGGATTTTTTGGAGTGCGGGAACTAATTTTAAAAAAATATTTAAAATACCTGAATTTGGGTGGTACACCTGATGGGACAACCGTGACGTCATTTGTCGTGCTGTGATTGGCTGTTGATGAGGTCACGGCTGCTGTGATTGGCTGTCGATGACGTCACGGTTGTCCCATCAGGTGTACCACCCAAATTCATACATTTTAAATATTTTTTTAAAATTAGTTCCTGCACTCCAAAAAATCTGAAAAAATTTAGGAAAGCTTAATTTAATGTATATTTTCTAATTATGAAATAAAAAAATGCAACCATTCCTGTCTAAAATAAATAATTATACACCTTGAGATAAAAAGAACGTTAACTCGGCTCAATTTGTGAGCGTTGTAACGCAGCCCTAGTTTTCATTTCCTATGAAACTGATGCAGCTCATTGAGTCGTTGTGAAATTCCATTACTACCTTGGAATGACGTATTTCTTGCAACCCCAAGATTGCAACTATGTTGTTTTTGTCTACTGCAGCATAAAAATAAATTAAAAAGAAAGATCTAACGTTCGAACTGTATCGAGATGTATTTGAAACGGTGATAAAAAAAAAAGTAATTAAGTTTAAAGGAGTTATGTAATTTGTAAGTATAGATTTATATAGGTTATCTTTAACATCAGAGAAGCATGTTGTACTTTATAATAATACTTCAAAGCAAACTTATTAACATCGAAATGCAATAGAGTATTGTCCTCAATTTTTTTTATTGCAGAAATGGATAGAGGGTGCAAAGTTATGCTACCCTGATTTTTTTCAGATTTTTTAGAGCCCGAGTTTTAAAA
The DNA here is from genome assembly GCA_949825025.1 of Siphlonurus alternatus. Lineage (NCBI taxonomy): Eukaryota > Metazoa > Arthropoda > Insecta > Ephemeroptera > Siphlonuridae > Siphlonurus > Siphlonurus alternatus. The sequence continues at coordinate 45,063,122 of OX463781.1, forward strand.
AATTATTGAAAGTCCTTTTCGTGACGTCACGAGACGCCGCTCCTTAAGAAAAAGATAGGACTTGCCGCCGCGTGACGTCACAAAAAGAACTTTCAGTAATTTTTTAAAAATAGTTCCAGGTCTCTAAAAAATCTGAAAAAAATCAGGGTAGCATAACTTTGCACCCTCTATCCATTTCTGCAATAAAAAAAATTGAGGACAATACTCCATTTTTATTTGTTGAAAATAATTTGATGAAATACGTACATTTTTAATGTACAATATACAAGAAAAAATCTATAACAATATTTTAAACTTTTATTTCAATTTAATGAAATGTATGTCGAAGGAGGAAAAAAGTGATACAATAAATCGATCAGGGAAGACAAAATACAACATCATTTCAAGCTCGTTACCCAGAAACCTTGAGAGCGCACCTACTACAAAAAAAAATATAGTATACTTTCGAGCAGTAATTCTGCACGCTCCCTTCACACCTTGTTTGCTAAAATCGTGTGACTGGACAAATATCAACAAAAAGAGCATCAAATTGGCTGTTTCTTATAATTATACAGGTAAAGTCTGCAAAAATATACCAGCACGTGGAAATAAAGTGTATGTTCAAGCTTCGTATCTCGTTGTGAAATGTACTCACTTGCATTTTGAATATAAAGCCGGTATTGTCACTGCATTGTTGATTCTTTTTATCTTATTGTTAATAGTTAATACTATTGATTACACACATTTTTTTTGTTGATATGTTTTGATTATGTAATTTGACGTGCTTATATTGTTATGTGCAATCGAACAGCAATAAATATTATGAATTATTACACGATACAATTTTGCTTACAATTTTTCTTTACAAGAAAATTTCATTTCCATACAAACAAATGGAGTTCAAGTTTTCTTGTAAGGAAAAATTGTATGCAATATTTAGAAAAATTGTATTGTGTAATACCGGCTTAAAACATAAAACAGATTGATGAATATTATAACCATTAAAGCAAAAATTAATCATTAAAATCTAACCATATACATCAAGTCAGTATATATTATATGACTGTATAATAATTATAACAACAACTAACGCAAGCATTAAAATCATATAATAGCATTGCAAGCATTTTACTTGCATGAGTTATTAAATGTCGTTTCCGTACTGATATTATGCGTATTATATATACATGAATAAATAATTGTAACTATATAATATTACAGATCATTAATTATTTTCAAAAAGTCATATTTTAAATGTCACAAAAATTTTAACATTAATTCATTGCACACACAATGCATAAATGTTTATATATAAAAAGAAAATGGGAACATTATGCATTTTAGTTATGCAGAACATTTTTCCATTATATATTATAGCGATGTATAAAAGAGATATGAGAGAAGGAGAAAATGAAATATGCAGAGAAAGAGAGAGGAAAAGAGAGCAGCATATGGTTGTAGTTGCATTTAATGATAATAATAATAATTCCGGTCTAGAGTGGCTGCATGATGGGCTTGCTTGCTCATTTGTCACTGTCTCTGGGTAGGATGTCGTAAATACTGCGAGTCACTGTGAACTTGCTTGCTGCTGGGACTTGTAGTAATAATCTCTCCTCGGCTAACCACACGGTTAATGCAACGTGAAATCACCGCCCAGCAAGACTCTCAATTATTTTCTTTTGTCATTAAAAACTCAGCAGGTAACATCATTTTCTTATATTTTTATAACTTCATTTTTAATAATAAAAAATAAAATATTTTTATAATTTATATTTAAATCAAATTGAAAAGAGAAAATTAAGAGACATATATTATAAAGTCATTAAAAAAAACGTTATAGCAATTTTATTTTTGTATGTCATCATCAAACAATGAGTGTATACTTAATGATGACATAAAATAATTTGTCAATATTTAGTCACAATATTTAATTAATTGTAAATTAATTTACGATCAAATAACATTTTATAATGATATTATTGGCAATTTAATTACATACGCTTTTTAAAATTGAATTACAGCCCATGTAGCAAATTACGAACAAATTTATGTTTTATATTTGATACTATATCAAATGAAATCGCTTCACTCCTAATTGTATCATTATTTACTGATAACAGATACTAATTTTGCATTTGCTCAACAAATTATTGAACACGTGCCTTTGATGGTGCTGTATGTTACAAAGATATTAAAAATTATAATATATATAATAATATATTATAATTCCCTACTGTCTTATATACAGTATAGAGTACAAGGAAGGCTTGATCAGAAGTATAATACAATATTTAATTTTCAATCGTCAAAATTGTTATAAAAATTTATGATCCAATGAAAATTTGTAATTGTGGATATTTTACTAAGTAGATGAAGTGCAATTGAAGCGTGATGGAACTGTTATACATTTTGGTTCTCTCCATTTGATTAAACGTTAAATAGTCAATAATTGCACGTAACAAGGAGCCAACTAAATGTAACTGGACAATATCAGAGGTAGTCACCATGGCTTGACAGCAATACATCAATCAGTCTGATGGTTGTACATACATACAGAGGAGGAGTTGTTTTCATTTGCATCTCGTTGTGTTGTAGTGGCCAGTGTGGAGAGAGAGAGAAGCGGATTGAAACACACGCGGAGGGAGAGAGATGGTGGACGGAGATGGATAGCGGCAGGGCGGTCACCGTGCCCCGGGCCGGGCAGGATTCCCGCACCCGTTCCTCCTCCTCCTCCCACGGCAAACATGAATAACACATGAGATGTAAGCAGCAGCAGTGGCGGGCAGAATAGACTCTCGCTCTTTTACCTTCTCATACAGCAGACACATATCACAACAATTTACTATCACCATTACACATGAGAAATGATTTCAGTTGCTCCAAATATGTCCAATGAACATTAATAAAAAAAAAATATAAGTTTTTTGTGTATAATTTCTTATATGGCAAATGTTTTGATGATTCAGAATAGGTTTTATCAATACTATTCTATTGTTATAGTTATTAAATTTAATGACATAGCTTATTTTAGATATAGATAGCGAAGGCCACTGTTTAGTTAACTTGATACCATTACTACATCACATTTAAAGATATACCTTTCCTTTTCCTTTTTTTTTTTTTTTTTTTTTTTTTTCTTTATATATAAAGTAAAGGAGAAGATATCTTATTTATCGTGGTGCAGTAAAAGGTCGTCACGATTTGTTTGTGTATGGGGATGTGTGCATTTTTATAATGAAGATGCTCTACATAGTTTTATTTTTCTTACATAAAAGCTCATGCAGCATTGAAGTTTTGTGGTGATCATTATTTTGTTCCACTGTAATAACACTTTGGTCCAAAATAAAATACACTCTATAACATGTATTATAAAAATACTGACATTAATGAAACGAATATTCGTATATTATATTTTATGTTAGAGATATACTAACGTTTTTAGTACTGATTTAGCATGAATATCAGGGGTTTAAATCAATGGCACATAAAATAGGTGCTAAACGTGGTGCTAAATATGTGTCCTAAATCACTTCTAAATTGCCCTTTACATTGTTGTATATGTCTACCTTACACAAATATTGATCAAATATAATTATAAATACGTAATAAATTTAAGTATCTTTAGCTTAAGTTTTGTATTTAAGGTTGATGAATATTTAACCATTACACACTTTTATAATTAATATAAATTTATCACTATACTTTTATAAAATTAATGAGATTTTGATTTTAAAGTTACGATATTTAATAATGTAATTTTATAGTGTAATAAAATTACTTATAACTTTCATTTACTACATCAAGTCACAAATTATATAAAGTTTTAGCAACTTCAGATACATTTATATGAAATAATCTTGGTACACAAGTTTGGCATCAGCTGGTGTAAGCTTGAGGCTGCAGCTATAAGAAACAGGTGGTTGGTTCACATCTCCTCCCAGCCAATTTACCGAGAGAGTACCGCAGCTTTACCCTCCTATATATGTCGCACGTGTCTCACGTCAGTCGCTGAGAATTATTTACAATATCATCCTGTATTATTTATATTTTCAAGTTATACTCTATATAACTTAATTGAAATCTGCATACTAATGTAATTCATTATGGCGATATATTACGTATTTTAATAAATAAATTAAAATTAATTCATGAAATTATAATTGATTAAATATATAATTATGTTGTTTGATATTAAAAATTTAGTTACTGCACTAATGCTGCATGTCTTGATAAATATAATTATTTATAAAATTCTTTAGAATTAAAACTGCAATCCTTGCTTGTTTAGTCTTGTGTTATATATACATAATTACAATAATATATATATATATATATATATATATTATTATATATATATATATATATATATATATATATATATATATATATATATATATATATATATATATATATATATATATACAAACATAATTTTGATACCTTTAAATATTAACTCTGATTATTGGTTCTATATATTTTAATAACTAATTTTTAAGTCAGTATTAGTTTATATTTTCTCAAGTCTTGCTATTATATGATTATAGTAGATTATGTATATAAAAAAAAGCATACACTGAAAACTAGAATTTATTACAGATTTACTACATAATATTTTCAACATTTTTCCTTATATAAATATAATTATAAATATATCATACTGCTATAATGTTAATAAAACTTGACTCGGAATGTTATATCGAAAACTTAAACTTCACAGTAAATATAAATGTAATATAAAACATTAAAATGTATTATATTACATTTGATATCAAATATATTGGATATAATATTATCTCACGAAGTCACGAATATGTTGAGTGATGACAACCAAATGTAAATGAACACTCTAATAAAGTACCATCATCAGTATTAACCTGACCGGCCACCTTTGAGAAAGAATACAAATTTTTATCATAAGTGGTCAAACGAGATGCAGGCTTAACAAACATTCTATAATATTATAATATATGAAAGAAAATTTACACGGCCTTATGGGAATATTTTTCTCTCTCTATCATGACAAAGCTCCCTTCTCTCTCTCTCTCTCTCTCTCTCTCTCTCTCTCTCTCTCTCTCTCTCTCTCTCTCTCTCTCTCTCTCTCTCTCTCTCTCTCTCTCTCTCTCTCTCTCTCTCTCTCTCTCTCTCTCTCTCTCTCTCTCTCTCTCTCTCTCTCTCTCTCTCGTTCGTTTACTCTCGGCATGGTATTAAATCAGCTCGACATTAATTTATGGGCGACAACAGCAATATACATGCATAACATCGGATATTCTCGTGTAGCTATGTAGTAGGCCTGGCTGAATGTTTTATCTATATAGGAACACCGGCCATGGTAAAAGCGGCTTCGACGACGACGCCGCACGGTATGCATGGATTTATCAGATCTACATGAATTGATTAGCATTTTATTTTCGTCTCTCCATTTTGATATTTATTTATTATATACCACACAACTATACGGCATAATAAAGAGTAAAAACCTGACACGAAATAATTTTGATTTGCAAATTTTATTTTAAACAAAACAACAGAGGACCACACAAAACGATTTATTTGTCCATCTAATGGCTATTATAACAGAAAAGATATCACTGTGCCTTTTTTTTTTTAAACCTTGTGCAAATTTTATAGTAACAAACAAAAGATTTAATTTAAATATATAAATTCTCTTGATTTATTTCTGTATTTTTAATACAACAATATATAATACCCTTTTTTTCAGTACAATTTGATTTTTTTGTTGTATTTAAAAGATTATTTTAATTGTATTTCATTTCATATACCATGTTTTTGTGTTTTATTTATTTTTTTTTTAAGTCATTAAAATATAAAAATTGTTCAATTCTGTCATAACGTCATGATTTACATACGTATTTAATGACTTTCCTCGTTACCCCGATATAACAACATAAACTCTATATTTTTATATAATGCTACATATTTTTTTTTTCAACATATTCAGAGTATGCTCAATATGACTCATATCCGTTTTATTAAAATTCTATAGCATTGTTATTTTTATTTTTTTAGTAATTTGTTACAGCGTGAATAGTGATATAATTCAATTTTGACCCTAAACCTTATGTCTAAAAAGTTAATGAAAGATATAATATAAGGCGTTGATGTGAATTGTCTAAACGACGAGGAGAGTCTTTCTCACAGCGGGAAATCGTGTCCATTAATGCCATTTTCAACCACCAGCCACTTGATTTATTTCATCACGTTTTTACTCTTTTAACACAACAGCTGTTAACTATGACTTAAATTTCAAATTCAATTTGCTAATTTTCAGGTCATCGTGATTCAAAATCTTGAATAAAAGTTCTATTTTAAGATTAATTTATTCGTAATAAAACTATACTATATAGAACTTTATGTGCATTAAAATGCCATTTATGTAAATATTCGATATTTTTTTAATGTAATTGCATCGCGTGTCATAATAAATCTTCAGTGCATTATAATTTATAATCATATAAATATATAATTCACGGCTCTTTATGTATTCTAAAAACTATCAATTGTAAAAGTCTCATATAAAATGATGACAATTTTGAACCAAAAATAAATCAAATAAATAAATAATGGGGCAAATTTTGACAAAATTTAGAAAGTTTTTACGTTTTTTAGCTTGATCTTGATATGGAATTCACGATTTGGATAAAATGTCTAGTATTGTAACTGGAAACTTTTTATTAAAACTCACATTTATATAGGTCCTTGTATATATTTTTAAATACTAAAATTAGGTTGCATCAATATGGGCTATGTTTTTAGTGAGAACTGTGTAGCAATATCATCGGTACAGTACTTCCCAATTAATTTACGTTGACTATTAGCCTAATATTTCCCAATTAAAGGCACATAAAGGCATTATGACCTATTTGGAATTAAATCAATAATCTCCTTTGTTTAACGCCAAGATGAAAATATTAACGATATAATTACAGTAAAATTCTTGCCATTCCTTGCTCAGGGAATATTTATTTTAATTAAGAAAGTCCCTACCACTGAATTTCTAATATTTTAAAGTGTGCCAGGTCATATGGTTAAAGGTGACACCTCCGACTTGAACAAAAGAAAACACTGTCTTCAAATTAAAGAATTAATGTTTGAAAGAAATATTATACAATGTACAATATACTTAATATTATGTTTCATTTAAAAGCTTCAGGTAAAAATTTCAATTTTCTATTTATAAGACAGTATAATATAGTAAGAGAACAAAAAGTATATAATACTTATTATACTTTGAGGTTTCTTTCTATATACTATGCATTACAACTATGAACAATCTGTATATTTATTATATACTGAATACACGCTATATAATGTTAAAGTGCATCAGTTAAACTTCAAAGCATCCACAGAAAGTTACACCTCTTTTACATTATATGATAAAAGTCTTGATATAATTTGAATTCAGAACATCATTCTCTATTTAAAACGTCTCATTAGCATTATTTTCTATTCTCTATCAAAGACTTATTAACTTTGTAATAACTGCAACTACGATAGAAAATAATAAAAAAACAGCTGAGAGGACAAATCACATGTTCGTGACTTATCTTGCGGCAATGTATAGTAATAATAAGACTCTTACTTAGTGACATCATCATGTCACTTGAAGTAAAAGAACTTCGTTTTGAATGATAGCCTAAAAGACTTTTTACTTTCGTTTTTTGCTTAAGGCTTGAAAGTTGCACAAAAAAATGTCTCGTCTCCTTCAGAGCTGGTGTAAATGCCGCGGTAGTCATTTGGTGTCTGCATTCAAGAAAAGAAGGAAAATTTAATGCCACCCGCTGTTTGCAGACGCCGGTATATGAAGGTGTATAACAAAGAACCATCAAAGTCGAGTGTAGAAGACATGCACCATGTACTGTCAAAGTTACAGGTAATACAGAAACACCTGACAATTCTCACATTGAATGAAACAATGACTATGTTTTACAAAACGAAAGGGTGTAAAAATCAAATGGTTCTTTTCCTGTAATTTCCTCATCATTAGAAAAAATAAATTTTTATAGTTACAAAAAAAAAAAGTGTGTTTCAATTCTTTATTTCCGTTTGCAAAGTCATTCTCTCTCGTGTTTTTTTTTAGGTATGTAACAATACATTGTAGCAAAATATTAATCAAAATATTGTACAGTAAATGGGAAAAAATCACGTAAGTATGCTTGAAAAAAAAAATTTTTTTTTCTTATTATTTATTTTATGAATACATCGAAGTAAAATAAATATGAAAAAATATATTCTAAAGAAAATAAAAATTTTGGTGACAAGAAAATTCAAACAAAATAACAATATAATGCTTTATTGTTTCTAAAAAAAATTGCCTTTAATTTGCACCTTTGTTATTAATTAAAGTTATGAAACTGAAAGGTTTGTATTGAATTCCCGGGTAAATGAAAATTTTTTTTTATGAATCTCATCTCAATTACCATTTGCAAATTATTAATATTTTTAGAGCAATCATTATTTATATTAGCTAAAACTTCCCACTCCAAACCAGCATATTTTTATTGTCACCCCGGGGAACATTTTGTACACCATTCTTAAATTGTATACACTTAAATAAATACATAAAAATATACCAACAAATGAATTTAAAGTTACTGTCTCAAAGTTATATTCAAAGAAATTCTAGAAATTTAAAACTTTATTTTTTATGATTGCGAGGCATACCAAGTACAGACAAAACTCATTCATTGTGGCAAGTTCCACGAATATGAACCATGACGATGACAGAAAGGATACACCAATGCATTGGGACTCAAGACGGAAATTACTTTAGTTAACTCAGGTGTAATTTTACATATATAAGCTAATGCAAAATACTTGACAGGCATACATTAATATTAAGAGTCTCTAACATGCGAAATGTTCACGCTCTACTTAACATAGACTTAAAAAAAAATATTTCATTTTTTTTTCCTCCCAAGTTTTCAACAATATGCAAATATAATATACACTATAGCTGAAGTGGAAACTATATTAGTATTTTAAAAATAATAATTTAAGTGGTAGTACACTTATGTGCTTTTTAACAAAAGTATCAAAAAACATATATGACTTTTTATCCTAACATCACAGTATCGTCATAATTTTACTGTCTTATAATTTATATTATATTATTATGGTGTGTTTTACAAAAACTATATAGTGGCAGTATGGCTGAAATTTGTCTTTAAAAGTTCTATCACCAAAGATATGCCTTAATGTTATGTCGTACTTGCAGCTAGCATGAAAACTGTACCACCAATATTATTATGGTGTGTTTTACAAAAACTATTATATAGTGGCAGTACGGCTGAAATTTGTCTTTAAAAGTTCTATCACCAAAGATATGCCTTAATGTTATGTCGTACTTGCAGCTAGCATGAAAACTGTACCACCAATATTATTATGGTGTGTTTTACAAAAACTATTATATAGTGGCAGTATGGCTGAAATTTGTCTTTAAAAGTTCTATCACCAAAGATATGCCTTAATGTTATGTCGTACTTACAGCATGAAAACTGTACCACCAATATTTATACTTCTTGGTGTGAAGTATTCCTATACGTCGTCTGAAAAGTGACCACAGACGAACAGAAAGCTGGCCAGAAGTAAAGTATTTTCTCATCCCAACTGTGGGTGGATATCTCCCGCTTACAGTGATAAGTTTACCCGCAAGATCTTCTCTCCCACTGAAAACCACGACGTTGCAACGAGAAAAACACGTCAAAGAGCTTTTTCTTTTTTTTTTCTACTGTAAGTGAAGATATAGAAAGAGCATTTTTGTTTGTGAATCTCAAGCAATCACAGCCTCTAAGATTATATTCTTTCTCTCTATCTTTACCAGAAGAAAACTGCTTTCTGCAGGAGGAAGGCACAGAAAGTAGCAGCCATTTCATTTATTCTACATCGTCGTATTGGAACATTACATTATTCACTATATATATAAATAAACTCGATCATGCAGGATACTTTTCTCATTCATGTATTATGTATAAACTCCATTATTTGCTTTTGTGATCCTCTTTATAGTGTACTCTTCATAGTATTGGAACAAAACAAAATAAAAATCCATACATCAAAGTCTATACTTTTATCTAGTACAGAATAATTGCAATACGATTAATTTTTTTTTTTAAAACTGAATGAATGATGAATAGAGTTACTATTTTAATGAGGTATAAATATATAGTGTTTTATACATCGTGTTCAATTGTTTCAACCAGGATTATTCAAAAGTAGAAAAATAATGATGAAACGAGTTCATGTAGAAATGTAGTAATAAAAATTACGGGAAAAGGAAGCAATGAGATAATTTTTTTTGTTTATTATATTTTTTTTAACAATTTAAATTCAAATTTTATTACATATAATATTTTCTATTACAAATTTAACAAAAAAATAGCTATGTTGTATGATATTAAAAATTAAAATTTGTTAGAACAATAAAAAATTCATTATGAAAAAAAAAAAAAAAAAAAAAAAATTGTTTGCATTTTACCTTTATATAGTGCGAAATGGACTTTCTTCCGGTTTGCAACTACCATTTTATATAATTAACTTTTTGTTTCTTGGCTGCTTCTCATTGCAACCAACATGCATGCAGTAGTTTTATGTATCGTTCCCCTAGCGACCTTAGCAATATAATATACATGCAGTACAACGGGCACCGCGAGATAGCAATTTGTTAGCAAACAGAACAAAAAATGGAACGGTGTACATCCTTCCTGACTTTACTATTAGAAATGTTTTTGCACGCTAACTCTGGGCACCACATGGGGTGAGCAAGTCTCAAATCAGCTCGCGGCTCTCTAAACTCATAATCATGTACTGTAAGGGATAGTTCGTTGTGTTCCGGGTTCAATCTCCAAGGCGGTGCTAATTCTTTTTATTGTATACATCGTGATGCTTAAATTGTTTCCAACCATGCTATACTAAAATTTTTAAACTATATTAACATTATTTGGTTGATACAATTAATAAAAACATTAACAATGACGTCATAGTATAGAGAAATAATTAGGCGTCGCACTCATTGGACTTAAAAGAATGTTTGTTTTATTTTTCGATATTTTTAAATTAAATTATTGCAGTCTAATACATAAACAGTAATATATACTTTTAGCCTTTAATTATATGTAGTCCAGGAAATTATTAGGTTTTGTACAATTTATATTACGTCTATCGATACACGATACATAATTTTGTGACTATATTTTACCAATACCGACAATACGGTATCAGTTCAAAATATAAATAAAATAACGTTTTGATGACGCAAACCTATAGAGCAAAATATTTAATTTTTTCATGAAAGGTGTCGTATTATTTTTCAACTACATTTACAACATGAGTAATAACAAAAACATATATAATTTAGCATGTAAAACATGATGCTATAGATTGATATAAATTTAAGCCCGAGGCCATAATCACCACGTATGCAAATACCAATATTTTAGATATAATCATTATTCCAACATACAGCAATCGTTTATCATTAAATGCTCCATTTAACTTTTCAAATATCAAACGAGCATTCCACCTTCATTTTTTTTTTTTTTTTCAATATATATAAAAATAGTTTAAACAAAAAATATATATGAACACGTAGATTGGATTATTATTTATGCATGTAATTTAAATGCAAAGTTATGCTTATGTATAGGTAAATCATTTAAAAATGCATTTTTAAATACCTGCTGAACTAAATATGAAAGGAATTTCAAAAGGGGAAATTTTTTTATTTTTTTTTTTAATATACCTCAATTCTATACGGTGTTGTTTTTTTAAAAATTATTAATGTTCTTATGCTTGAGGGAAAATATTTTTAGATTTTTAGCTCATTGGGCCATTTATCAAAAATAATTAAAAAATATAATGAGAATATTGAAAGAGGGAGGGCAGGTGGGAGATACATGATATTTTAGGTTTGAGTTTCTCTCGATGCAGGTATATGGATGATGGTATTGATCTGAATGCAAGCTTGCACAATATTCAGGGGTTTATTATATACAGTCATAGTAGTCAGCATGCAGACAGCCGGCGGAGTATAGGTAGGCTTAATGAGTCATTAATTCTGCATTTAGGCTCAAGAGAGGGGAAATATTAGAGTGAGAGGTGCGATTCATCAGATGCGTGGATCTCGAGTTCGTGATAATAATGCTCTCTCTCTCCCTTATATGCTTATACGCTATTTCTCTCCCTAACTATATATGCTTATAAGCTATTTCTCTTTATTAATTTGACTCTTTCCACATATCTCCCTACTTCTTCTCTTCATAACTTTCTGTTTCTCGCACATTTCATGCAGTCTTTGCTATATTACAGTACAATCTCAAATAATATGATACAAGAAGTCTTCTTGCAATATGATAATTATATGCTACATATATTATTATATTATATAATATATTTCCATATATTCATTCCATTTTCTTACAAGAATCTCTCACCGATGTATTATTATGCACTTACAGTACTCATGAATAGTATTAACCTCTCTCTCTCTCTCTCTCTCTCTCTCTCTCTCTCTCTCTCTCTCTCTCTCTCTCTCTCTCTCTCTCTCTCTCTCTCTCTCTCTCTCTCTCTCTCTTTCTGTCTGCTGATATATAATACTATATATACTCACTACGTCAAAACCTAACCCCTTTCTTGTTGGTCTATCCTTTCTCTGTTGTACATGGATCCAACTTTCTCTGTCCATATCTCACTGTGTTGTTCCCTCGAATAGATCACACACACACACACACACGTATACGATCTAAACATGACGTTCGGTATACCCCAGGGATCATCACCCGGACCCAAACGTGAGCTCTTAGTCTACTGACGTTACTTTGTTTCTATAGGGACTAAAACGCACACACATATAACACACACACACATATATATATATATATATATATATATATATATATATATATATATATATATATATATATATATATATATATATATATATATATATATATATATATATAAGGTATAGGCTTTATACGCCACACTGACTTCTATATCTTTATTTTCTGTGGGGAATATAATCCGTATAGCACCTGGGAAGTTATATGTATATTTGATGTTAAGAACAGCAAAAAAATATATAAGCTTCAAATATTAAATAAAAAAGTGATAATCCTCACACGTATTTACACAATTTTTTTTTTAAATTTTAATTATTTTTTTATTTTGCATGAAATTTCCATTTTTTGCCTTTACACTGAAATTAAGGGTGGGGGGGTAGGCTCAAACAAGACGTTTTGATAGTGTTCGTACATTTCAATTTTTTTCTTGGAAAGTTTTCATCTGATCGTTTTGAAACCAACTCCATACCTGCACTATATTATTAGCTATCTACTGTAAAAATCCGATTGAATTATAAACTCAAGTTTCTGAGATTAACTGTCCAGAACAACTCTGGAATTGAGTTACAAAAATTGCTCAAAAGATGGCGCTTCAGAAATTTGTTGGCAGTTTTTCTGGGTTATAATTGAATGAAAATTATTAATTCTTTTTACATTGGTTAGCGGCTCTTTCACTCTAGGACCTCAGATAGTTTCATAATAATTACTGCAAAACAAACGGAAATAATTATTTACTTCCTAGACAATTCCAATAGATGGCAGTTACGGTCTCCCGCCCACCGTTAAAGGAGTTGGACTTATAAAAAATATAATAAAATTTTTACATCATTATAATTTAATTGTAATATTAATTAAATCCCTAAACTAATAATAAACTATTACAATCGAAGTTAGTATATACGTTAATCATTGTTAGTGCACAGATACTTAATAAAGTTAGCTAGTTAGTTGTTTAATTCAGAATGTCCACTAATGAAGTCCTCCTTTGTTTCCACAGAGTTGACCCTTTTCATTCTCAACTACATCTGACACCGAACATGCAGGCGGTGTCTTATATGACCTAATATTGTCGTCTGCAACACACTCTCGAGGATTCTTCAGTTTGCGTGCCATGGGAACTTGGGACCCTCGCAGCTCCCGCACCAGCCATGAGGGATCTGCGGCCACCGTGCGGTTAACCGCGAGAGACGCCGCGGGAGAGGCGCGAACTTTCAGCCGAGTGTGCAGCCGCAGGGAAGTACCGCGAGCTCTGTCTCGCTCTATCTCTGTCTCTCCCTCTCTCTCACACACTGTCTCTCACTTTTCACACACCCACCTCTTTATGAACTTTCCAATAGTTAGTGAGTGCGCCTCGCGATGCTCATGTATGTCGCTTAGGTCCATCTTGCACTTGAAAATGAAGCAAAGTATTTTTTTAACTTTCTCGGTCATAAATATTAACGTAAAAAATCTAAATCTCCATCACTGTATTTTTCGTTCCGCAAATATATTTTCCCTGAAAAAATCTTCTCAGTGAAAAAATTAACTCACCTTTATTTTTACATATTAGGTTTAGATAAAACGGTGTGAGAACACCATGCATGGAAGAAGAACACCGAAAAATCAGCTGACTTGAAGCCTCTATAATTATATTGCTTGTATATTCTTATACATCATAAATGATACTCAAGAGTATTACAAAATTTCATTAAGCTTGACAAATAAAAAAAATATATATAATTTTTCCAACACATACTGTTTGTCTTTTCATCTTTAAGATTCTGTATCTTCACTCTCTCTCTGGGTGATAAACTGCGTGTGAAAAGCAAGTGAACGTCGGCAGTGAAATGTTGAATATGACTCGTGTCTCACAGCTACTTGTGATGCAGCTGTGAAGGTACTAACCTCTAGGGACCAGTATACAGTCAGTGAGCCTGCAAAATACAACCATCTGTGAGAGAAAAATGCTGCATGATAATCCCTCGTGCTTTTAACTTCTCAATTCTAATTACTGTTGTATGGATTACAACGTTGTAAAATGACATTGTATTATGACATAATATAATAAAACATTTTCATACATAAAATAAAAACATAAAAATAAATTCTATAACAAAATTAAAAAATATACACATTTTATGGAAGTATTTTTTATATATTTGAACATGTTAAAATGTATATGCAACAGCAATGCATCAAGTTTTAACAAAACCAATATAATACTGTTTTTTTTTTTTTTTTTTATAAATATATTTGACAGAGAATGATGAAAATAATTTAAAATAAAAAAATAATATATCAAATACTTTTATACATTAATTTTTAAAATTGATGAATGAACTTTGTTTTTAAAATAAATCATTTGACTTTGTTTTATATAATATACTGTATATTAAACTGATATGGTGCAATAGTAAATCAAATTTTATAAAAAAAACTGTTATTTTATTGATGTTGTATAATGTCATACAATTGAACATGGTCTTCATAAAAAAAAATATTGTCATCATTTTATCTAAACTAAGCCATTGGTGAAAAGAATTGCTGCAGGATCAGCACTTCGTTCCTTTTGTGTTTATTTTTCTTTGCCTCACAATTCTTTATAGACGATGCTCCAATACATTTCTCAATACAAAAGCAAGTAAATAGTGGATAATATATTTGAAACAGTTGGCACCATGTGGATATTTGTCACCAAAAGATAACAAAAAACTCATTTCATCATGTGATACTAAAAACTTTTCAATTTATTTATACAAAAATGCATGTGCTGCTGTTTTAAATTTTTCTCATAAAATGTAAAAGGAATCAAATTTCAATTGAAGTACATTTCGATTGTTGTTTTCATTCAGTTACAACATCACAAAAATACAAGTAACAATGACTTGATGTGCCTCAGGTAATAATAACTATACTGAGTCTCCTGTTGCCCCACAACATGGTCAATTGCAGGTCGAGATGTTCGCACATACTTGGAAAGAATTCTGAAATAGTCTTTGTATACTCATATAGGTATTTTTTTTTTTTTATCAAAAGTCGTTATTAAATAATGTTATAAGAAATAGCAAACACAATTATTAAAACTATTAGTTTGATGCGTGTTGTTATTAATAAAAAAAATCACGTTAAATATTGAATACAGAAAAAATTCTACGTTTCATTTGTCATATTCAAACTGCAATAGAAAGAAATTTTTATGTTGCAAGAAATATATCCGGAGGTTATATTTTTCGATTGGACGTTTTGATCAAGGATGTTTTATTTAAAGAAACGCAATCTTTACACCGCTATGGTTACTAGATGCACGATATTGAGAGGGTGGACGACGGCCATATTGAGTCAAATTTCAATCCCTAGCCATGTAAATCGTAGAAACGAAAATTCCCACCTGCTCAATTTTCTACTGTACCTTGCTTGTGATTTCCTAGTTATTACATCTGCTTGGTTCCTTTGAAGGAGAATCATGAAGATATGAGTCATGAATGGCTTCAATCAGATGATATTTCGCATCATCTCACCATGCTCTCTGTCAGGGAGGGAGAATTCATAGCCTGCTATAGCTAGGGGTCTGCTATGATCATCGATCAATCTCCTTCGTTCCCTCAAAATATATAAAACATATCGAGATAAGAGATAGATATTTCACTGTGTATATATTTATATTTCGTGAAGCTTTCTAGCCCATAAAACTGACGAATGGATTGTGTATATCAAAATATGTAAGTACAGTTATAGCCATTTAAATTTGAACCTGTATAAAGTTTTAAATTTATATTAAAGATTTCAAGTATTTAATTATCGGAGGAAATATTTGATAAAATTACAAATCTTGATTATGTTAATTCCAAAATTTGACACTATGAATATCACACGTGCTTGCAAAAGTCCATAAATACAGGCAGTACTGTCAAGCATAGTTTTCGAGAACATTTCGACATGTCGACGGTTGTACTGCACTCCCCTGAGTTTTATTGCACAAGATTTATCACGATGTTGCATCAATGATTCGTAATTTATTGATAAATAACACTCTGTAAAAATGACTTCACTTCCATAAAATGTTTTTTTTTTTGTTTTTACTTGTGATAATGTGATGATTAATTACTGCTCTTTGAGACTCACTAAAAAACTTCCCGCATTCGTTGCCAATTTTTGTTAAAATAAAAATACTTTTATATAGCTGCTATTATTATACTTTTAGCATTGAAATTGATTTCCTTCTCCTATTACATTATTCACTTTCTTTTTTGTATCCACAAAAATTTGTAAGCATTTTCAGCATTAAATTTGCAACTTTTTCATGTGAATACAATCAGCTTTCATATATAATCCATTTTTGTACAACTAAAAACTTTTTCATTTAACAAACTTTACATTTTTTTACCCGCAATTGTACAAACAGTAAAATTTATTACCAGAATTTAATATCGTTTTCATGACTAGTGACAGGGAATGACACAAATGAATAAATTAAAAAAAAAAAAAATATGACAAAAGAGACCATAAGAAACTAATATAATAAAAGTATAAGCATACTTACATTGCTACTTGTGGTAAATGTTTACATTAATTATGAGCGTACATTATTTATTGTCAGTACATTTTCAGTAAAAATGTGCATGAGTGTAAGTGCATCATGAATGCATTAATCTAATTGTTTTTTACTTTTTTTTCTTTTTTTTTTAGTATGTTCCAAAATTAGGAGTAATTAAGTTCCAAAATAAAAATATTTTAAAAGAAAACATTAAAATGTTAATACTAAAATATTATAATAAGGATAATATATTATATAATATACTGCATGCATGTAAAATAAAGTAAAGTGCATGGCAACTGCAGTACATATGTCATTTTTGCAGTTTGTTATTTCTCCTTGCAAGCAAAATTTTACTAAAATTCGCAGCATCAATGTACTTGACGTAAAAAAAAAAAAAAATGCAATTTTATCTGTAAGAGACAAATTTTATAAACTTATTTTATTGAAAATTTTAGACTTACAATCTGCGAAGAAAAACATTTCAACTTTCGAGTGAGATAAATTGACTAGGGTAATCAGTTTGAGAGGCAAGATGACACACGTTTGATCAAAAGATCGTCGCAACTCATGCACAGAGGAAGTGGTGGGACGATTTGTTCCTCCTCCTTCTTTCAATCGAATTGCCCTCCGATTCAATCAAGCAAATCCGACGCCCCGAGCGAAGCCGCGTCACATAACGAACAGTCTGCATATACGATCTTTCGTCGTATTTTCCAAGGCCTATATTGCAAAAAGGTGTACCATACTTCTTTGATCTTTTATATTAAACTGCAGTATATTAGTTTCTTTTGTTATTTAAGAAAATATTTAGCTTCCTTAGTAATGAAAATCTGTCTTTATTATATGATAGAAAATTTATTTACTTGAAAAAGAAAATAGTATTTGATCTTTTACTGCAGAAGAAGAAAAAGGAAGAATATCAATATGAGAAAAAACATATTTTTATCGAAATGAATGATTTAAAAAAACACCCTTTTTATATTATTTTAAATTTGGCATTAGAATTTCATATTATTAATACAAAAGGTTTTAATGATAAACTGACCTTATTCTAAATATAAACCACCCTTAAATCAAAGCTATATAATAATCAGGATTAAAATAGATGGATAAAATATAAAAGCATTGTATAATAAAATGGGGTGGAGGGTAGAAACGATTTTTCCTGTGGCGAACAGCGGTCAAGTATGGAGAACAATAAATGATAAAGGGGGTGATAAACTGGGTTGGACCCCCTACCTTTCTTATAAAACCTATTCATTTTAAATTCCTTGAACATTGCCACCGTATATTATACATTTGATAGAACACCACAGCAGCACATTTTTTTGTGTCTGACAATTTGTATTTATAGATGTAGGATCACTTAGTTCACAACAGATCACACTTGTTCAACTTTTGTGATAGCCATTTGTCAAGTTTAATAGACAGTTTTATAATTTGGTTCAAATAGATTTTCTAACTTGATGGGATACATTTTAAAAAAAAAATAATAATATCATGACGCATAAAGAAACTATTTGATTTATTAGCTTTCATTTTTTCCCGTGTCAAAATTGCGACATTGACAAAATATCAAAAGAGGAAACATTAATTTTGAGTTTCCTTATCTTCTTTAAATAAATATCATTTGAGATGACAATTTTGTATAAATGAATAGTATCAAACTTAAATGAAGAATGAAATAGTGAAACAAATATTATTAGATAAACATTTCAGGAAATTATATTAGGTTTAACAATATTTTGGAAATTTTGCTACTCGAAGAACTCAAACATATATCGCTTCAGACTTTTTCTAGACATACCGTCAATAGCTTATGGTTTCTCCTTGTGTGCTTAGTTTTTAGTAGAATTGCACATTATATGTAATAAAAAAAAATTCTGCATGGCATCCGATTTTGCTACAATTTTAGTAATTTCCCACGTACCAGAGTAGTCTTATGAAACAAGAGATAAATTCGTAAATAATATCCCGATCTTTTCTACATATTTGTATAATATACATATAATAATAATTGTATATTTATTTGTGTTAATCATTCAGTATAATATGAAGCAATGAAAAATTCGGTAAAAAAGAAGATCATACAATAAAAATGAAAACTTCGTTAAAGAGGAGCCCTTTTCTCGCTGCAGGATTGACAATTTGGGTCACCTCTTGACAAGACTGTATCTTGGCGTCTCCGAAGTCATTGTGAGCGGCGGCAAGTGTCGGACAATGATGCAGCCAGCATGACCCCGCGACAATACGTCAGTCAGGGGTCAACGATTCTGAACTCACGACACATTCTGTTATGATTTTGTCACCATGCGGCGTCGTTTTGTTGACTTTCAACACAGAGCTTTAATTTAAAATTTCTGCTTTCAGTCACAGGCAGAGAAATGTTATTCATTAAAGTGCATAATATTAGGATTTTATTTATTTATTTATTTATTTATTTATTTATTTATTTATTTATTTATTTATTTATTTATTTATTTATTTATTTATTTATTTATTTATTTATTTATTTATTTATTTATTTATTTATTTATTTATTTATTTATTTATTTATTTATTTATTTATTTATTTATTTATTTCCTCATGTGGCTGTACATAATACAACATAGAGGTACAAAGATATTGCATGATACCAATAATTATGTTTGGAACTTAAAATAACATAAGATTAGGATACAATACAATTATATACAATTCACATTAATTTTTACATAAATAAAGCAAAGAAAAACATTATATTTTTGACACATATATAGTATAACGATTTAGCAATATTAGTAAGATTGTCATGTTTGATGTCATTGTCTGTTATGTGGTTTATTTGAATTTAAGTATTAAGTGTTTGAAATGGTTTTTTATAATTATTTATTATATATGTACATAAGAAAATTAATCGATGTGCTGTTTTTTCATAGAATTACCACACATTATACTTTGTTTAGTGCTACATGATGTAATTTTATGTTAATTATTTTGTGTCAATATGTCACATATTTAACATATGTAAATACTTTGTTTGCAGAGTGTACAGCCTATGTAGCGTCATATAAAAACAATTACTATGTTATTTAATGTAATTAAAACTTCAAGAGGCTATCAATGAAAATCGTCTGTTTTTTCATTTACCTGGAAAACTCCTAATCACAAAGGTAAATTGCAAAGTTTAATGATAAACCCGCAGTTATGTCAGACGCTATTAATATTAATACACAGATGTGTTGGACTGTCTTATAATTTTACTTCTATTATAATTTCATTCCACTTCAAAACAATATTAACGAAAAAAAAATACATTAAAATTTTCATAAGAAAGGTGAAAATAATTAAAATTAGCATTAATTAACTAAAATATCACACACCATTAAAAAAAACTACAATAAATTACGACTCACAAAAACAAGGAAGCAAATGGAAGCGACATAAGACAAATTTCTCACAATTGTCAGTACGTTACAAATACCTCAATTATATTCAGCACCTTGGTACAAGAAACATTCCTTAATTTATTCCATCAGTACAGTGTGACGATGACGAATATGAATTAATGGTTCAAACAGCTAAAAGTCTACTTACACTAGATAATAATCAGTTTATATTATATACCATGAGAAATTAGCACGCATATGCTTAACTTTTTTTTTTACCATCAAACTGTGTGTATTAAATACTTAAAAAAAATAATCATAAAGTTCTTTTTTATGAATAATGAGTATGTGATTAAAATCTGACACTTAAAAACTGAGAGAGGGATTATTTTATAAAATAATTTTTATATACCTATCATTAAAATATAAGGGAAGTTTTTATGTATCTATTTTGTTATGATATAAAATTATATTTAAACTCATATAAAGACTAATAAAGATTTAAAGTTTTAATAAACCATACATATAAAAAAAAAATATATAAAACATGATGTATGACATCAATAGAAAAAAATATTTAGATTTTTATATGATATCATGAAGGGTAATTTGTGTTAATTTTTTTTCTCTCTCCGTATATGGTATATGTATGATTGTGGTTGAGAGATTAATTTTGTATGCCCAGAGGGTAACTTTAATTTATTGTCGTAGACTCATCAACAGGCGCACAGTGAAGAGGAACCAACCATTATAAGCCGCCACTGTTTTTTTGTTTTTTTTTTTTTAAATCCACTCGAGGAGGAGGCGATATTAATTCGCGTTCCATCACAGATTAATAAAGCGGTACATCACGCAAACTTTAGGACACATTACTTTTTGTCACGCACTAATCATTTTTATATAAAATTTTGCAATGATATATCACCTGTTTTTAGATATTTTCTAAATTGCATGCATGATAAAAAAACATTCCATAAAAGAAAAAAGTAGATAAGAAACAATGATGACTGTATCGTTCAACAAGATGATTGTATAGAGACACTAACTCTTAGTTTTTTTCCAGTTTTTCTATATATGTTGTCTGTCGTGTGTTGTATTGCTATATTCATTTGGTGAACATATTCAATATAACAAAAAAACAAACATAATACTATTGTTCTAAGACCTGCATAAGATTACCTTGATAACATTTTCTGTCATTCAACGTTTTCTATTCAAAGACATAAAATCTATGAGACGAAAGTTTAATGTAGAGGAAATATTTTAATATTAATTTTCTTATTACAAAATTATAAAGTTTAAGCATCAATGTCATATTATATAAATTAGTTCGGTCCATGATTATAAAATTAATTAGTTGCAAAATGAAAATGATTAACCAGCGAGATAATACTTTCCGTTGTTTTGTTTTATCAGTTTTCTGAAGTAATATAATTATTTATAAAAAAATATATACATAATTATAATGAATTGTACGTATTCTTCTTGTTCTCATGCTGATTGTATGTTTTTAAAATGTTTATTTGGATGAAACTAAAAACATAGAAAGTTAATGTTTGAGCTTTCAATAAATTAAACACTTTGTATTTCATGCACCAGCCATTAAGATTATGATATAATAATCTTGGCTGGACATTATTGTGTAAAAATTTTGTGAAATAAAAAAAAAAAAAAAAAAATTAACCACGGTTAAAGAGAGAACTGGTTAACTTTCTGATTGTTATTATATAAATAATTATTAACATATCGTATCATTTTTGCTGTCAACAATAATTGCAATATCAAGTATTTTATAAAAATCATAATTAATCATAATAACAGTATAATAACACTACAATCATTTCAACACGTATGCGGTAGCTTACTGCTCTATTTTACAAACTGTTTAATGATGCTAATAATAATAATAACAACCACTATTATAACATAAAGAGGTAGCACGCCATGAAAGCATGATGTTAGATTGAGCTACGACTCTTCAATAATATCAAACATCGTATATTTTGCACGTAACATAGTAGCAATATATCGAGATCACGCGATCGCTTACTACCTTATATTAAAACTTTTTATTTTAACTTCATTTTTTTTTTTTTTTTTTTTCTTTATGAAAATATCAGTCACGATGAATCTAAAGATTTTTTTAAACAAATATTATATTTAAGTTTTATTTATTTTTTATTAAAAGATATCATGCTGTTTTTTAAAACTTTTATTTTATAATATATCAATGTTTAACAACATTAAATTTTTTATAATAAATATTTTTTTAAATAATTGAAATGTTGTAATAAGATTATAAAGTATGTACGTCTTTAATAGTTTTATGAAACTGTTATTATAACGATGAAAAAATTAATTTATCATGTGTTTTTTATTGGATAAAGTAATTACGATTAGATTTGTTAGTATTTTACTAATGTAAATGACATTTAAAAAAAAAACTGAAATTCTCATTATTTATTTTAACAATCCGTAGCAAGAGGAGGGGTAAAAAAAAAAAATGTTTCCGATTTATTTCTCTTATGTACGTACAGTACTCCACCTAACAAAGAAGATGTGACAATTCCGTGCCAAAAAAAATATTTTTTAGTAAAAGCTCTTGCTCTTGATTACACGCTAAAAAAAATCGATTACTAAAATGAAAACTTCAGTGCATGGCTTACCGTACAGTATGTATACCAATGAAATTGTGTCAGCATATTTATTGTACGTTCATTTTCCTATTGAAAATAGAACAAGAATAGCTTAACATTATTACCTACACTTAAGTACACAGACTTGTAATTTTCACTGTTTTTTGTTCTTTTTTCATAATATTAAAATGTAAAATAGTTGGTGAAGTTGTGATCAACTTTTTGTTATACATAGTAGGGATGTCTATATTATTGATGCTAAAAATGTTGTAATATTTTTTTAGAAGAGATATAAATTGTGGGTTCTCTCTGGTATATACAGTCAAGTGTGTTATTTCCCTATAGTGCTGTGCTAGCTATGAGTTAGTGCTTATGGCATTACTGCACAGCAAAATATACACTGGCTAAGCCTGCCTTACTAAACTGCAAAGTTGTGACGTCATATCTGGATAACGCTTGCCAATTTTACTCTACAGGGAGGTGAAGTTAAATTGCAATCATTAAATTGCGAAATCTTTTTGCTGGCAACATTTTAATGCAACAGATTGATATACTGATATTGATGAATATCAATAAATTAATTATAATTAATTAATTTCCAGGCCTCAAATATTAACTCCACATCCCATACAATTGGCAAAGGCTCACCCTTCAGAATAGTTTTTAGTTCATAATGAAAATAATGTTTTAAGTCTGTATCAGTCAAAATTAGAAAAAAATATAAAATAAATTAAATTTATAATCAATCACATTTTAATTATTTAAATGCCAGCAGATTTGCAGCTGACTGCGGCTAATATCAATCAGGTGGATTAATGGCCATATTAATATTGATGTTACGTAATGAGACGTAAAGCCTACACTTCAATATTCAATAAATAATTTGCAATTTCAAATGTTGAACTTGCAACTTGTGTTTTGTTAAGATCATGAGGAACATATTAAATATGTTTTGTACCTGGCGACAAGGTAAATTAAGCCTGACTGATACAATATTATGTAAAAATTAACAAAAAATATATAAGTTACTCACTTGACGACTCAAGCCTGTAGGGGGAAGAATCGATTGTATTCGCTTACCTGAAAACAGAAAAAAAATATATTATTAAATTAATTCCATGGAAAACATATTTTCGTACAATTGAGGAAAAATAATATCATATTAATTTTCTTTGGAAAATCTAAAAATATATTAACTCACACAATTGATATCAAGTTATGGAGAAATAAATTACAAAAAATTTAATTACTTAATCATTTCCTTGATGAAAAATCTGTCTCGTTCAAGGTAATATTTATTTTCATGTTCTAAAAATGGCTTGGAGTCTTACAACTTTCCAATAATTTATTATTTTCTTTATTGTCATTTTCAAAGCTCCTCAATAAAGTAGTACATTTCTACAACTTTTTATTATTGACGTATTTGTACAATTGTTTGTAGAGTTACCATTTGTATTATAAAACATAATATAAAGATTCTAACCAATTTATTTTTTAGTAAATAAAAGTATACATATAGTAATCATAAATATATAGAAGTTGGCAAACATTGTTACAAAAACAAATTGAAGACAAAAATCAATTCAACTTGTGTACATGTTGTTTTATTGGTATAATTAATTATAATAAAAATTAGAAACAATTAAAAAATTAGTAAAATTAATTAAAGCACGATTTCATGAGATATTTAAAAATAGTTGAACGTTTAGAGAGAGTTGAATGAAGGCGAGGTCAGGCGTGATAAAGTTCGTTACACAGATTGTGTTGGTGCTCATTCCTGCAGAGTTTCTCTCCCCCAGGACAAGTGCAGCACGAAGGGCTCCGTGATCACAAACTTATTGTTCTCGCAGTACCGTGAGATAGATCACAATATAAACCACAGTCTAACACAATTTCATTTGCCAATTCTGACAATGTAAATTTTTTTTTTTTTAGTTCATTGTTTATTATTATCATTAAACAATAAAATATATTATAACTGGTATTCATTAACATTCTTGTAATTTTTTTTAAGTAATGTGTTCCTTTTTCTTTTTTTAATCTTGGAACATTGTATTATAATTTTAAAATTTTTGCTAGTTATATTTTTTTCTCTGTACATTTTGTCACATTTGTCCATCTAATCTCTAGAAGTTGTTATTTTTAAATAAGTGAAGGTCATGCATGCAAAAATTTCGTTTATACGATGGTAAAAAACATCAGTCACAACGATAAGCAAATCAGCTTGTCACATCTTTTTGTAGGTTTTTGTTTCGTGGAAAATGTTAAGGTACAAAAAAAAATAATCATATTTACGTGTAATATGAAATGTACGTGTTATGAATTCTTAAAATATTATTTCAGTTTCTTTTTATCTAGAGCACAAAATTTTACTGTATTTTATATTTTGATGGTCAAGAAACAAAAAATATATGCCACAACTAAATAATTCTCTTTGTTTAGGATATAATATATTCTTCTTTTTTACATATGTGTGTGTACAAAAAAGGATATATTTTTCTTTTTTTAATGTTAAAAAATACCCACTAACACTTTTAGTGATATGTATATACCATGTTTATTTATTTTATATGAGTAATGAGATTAATCTTTCTACACAGCTTTTCATAAAAAAAAAGTATAATAATAAAGCCTTAAAAATTTTTCATTATTACCGGTATATAAAATTAGCAAATTTAATATTTTGTTAAAGAGCATTTATACGTTTGCAAAACCTTGCTGTTTTGTGAAACACTTGAATGCAATTTTTTTGTGATTTTGGCATTCATAGTAATATATAGAAAAAGTATGCACGTTTTATTTAAAATAAGTTTTAATTCACTGCAGTATTCAAAATGAGAAAGGATTTACTTCTTTTATCACTCTGCATGCAGTACATTTTTTTTTAAATATTTCACACATCTACACTTAAATTTTAGAACTTTTAACTAAAACTATACAAATAACATTACAACTCAACACTCAAGCTTTTTATTTTTACAATTGCATTTCTAAAAATAATTTAATCCTGCACAATAATCTAAAGTGACGATTTTCCGGAGTTCAAATCATCGTTGTACCTCTCGAGGATAAACTTGAGTGACGAGGGACGAGAGTTACACTTAAATTAATATAAAAACATCCACCGGAAGTGCTCTTCTACTGGTCAGTCTCTCAATAAATCATTTCAAAATGTCATGGAACATTGTAAGATAATATTATAGCTACTTAAATTAAGTTAAAGAACGGAAGATCAAATGGAATGAATACTTCCGGTTGATATTTTATATTAAAGAAAGTGTAGCGTGTGCTGTTCTCGTCAGCACAAATAAAAGCGCACGCTCGACAGCGCTGAGCCGCGATTACCAGTCAGAGATGTAAGGCGCTTTACTCGCGTCCTGCCAGATCTACCAGCTTACGTGACATGTCAACATTGTCAGCATCCCACTGTTGTAGTAGCCACACAACGTACAAATCAATGCAAATATAACACCAAAATGTACATACAAATGCAAAATGTCCTGATGTAAATGTGTCAACATAAAATTTAATTTATTTTACACATGTTTCTTGTCAGATTTTACAATAATATTAAATAATAATTTGATATTTATATAAAATAAAACCCTAATTTGTATGCAGTACGATGCTTATATAAAATTACTGTCTATATACTACCGTTCTCAAATGAGCCCCTGTGGCTTGGTATGCAACTTCCTTTACTTGACTAAATTCACTGAAATATTTCTGTTCATTATTTTTAATTCTGTTAATGGATCCAAATTTAAGAATCACACCACAAAATATGACTCCACTTTGGTATTTATGTCTTCACGTTTTGCAGCAAAATCTCTACAATCATCTTAATTATAGGCAATATAAAGCTAATTTACCACATCGATAAACCTTTTATTGCCACAACATTGTCGATATTTCGTAACCTTTGTTCTTTAATTTACAAGCAGCCTCAAGAGATCTACAATATTTACAGCTTACCACAGTCGCGAGACTAATTTAGGTTTTCAAGACAAACACAATTAATTCAAATCCCAAAGGTTTGATTACAGGGTGACTGTCGAGACTCTGTGATTTAGACGATTTTGTCTCACCACACTGAATAGAATGAACACCATAAATATTTATAATAATAATGTTATTCCACACTTGAGACAGTATAAATTTCAACTTTAAATTAATAAAATTATGTTTATATTGTTTTGTTGGCAGCCATACTAAAACTATATACCAATGCAAAAAATAGTGCCACTTGAAACGGACCCTAACTTCCTCCCCTCGTCGTAACTGATAGATGGGCCTCAAGTTGTCTAGGGGGCGAGAGGAGGAGAGCGTGGGTGGGTTCCCAATCTGGCAATTACTTTACCACTAGCTTAAATTCAACTAAGCGCACTTCTTCTTATTATCTTTATATTATTTTTATATAGGAATGGGTGTATATTATAAATTAAAAGATTATAATTTAATCAACAAACACTGACTCTATTTTATTGCATGTAAAACAAATAAACTGGGAAAAATACACTATTGACAATATTAATATTATTATGATTTTATACTGTAGCTTAATTTAATAATTATGTTAGAAGACAAATGTGATATAATTAATACTTAATTGAAAGGACGTTGAATAATCTTGAAGTAAATCACGTAGCAGAAAACACAATGAAGATCTAAACAGACAGCACCCGATTCTACCAGGTGATTTTGTTGATTACCAGCGGGTGGATAAGCAACAAACGCCACCTGTAGACAGAACTATGAAATTCACCGAACAAAGGAATGTGAGCCGTCGCGGGACCAGCAGCGTGGCGCCGCAGTGAATCAACCGCAAGGACTGACTTGACATTTTTGGGCACAAGCTTTTATAACCTCGGTGCCCTCGGTCAGCTGTGTCTATTGTTTACCTGGAATTTTAGTATTGCCACCTTTTGAGTATTATTGCTGTTATGTCACTTCCCTAGTTTTGTGGAAAATTCTTCACACTTTCAATAAATCAATATTGACGTTAAATAATAGAAAACATAATAAATTGCATATGACAAATTAGACAATACTATTATGCAGCTTTTTTACATAATTAGGTAAGCAAATTGTATGAATTACGGCTCGTTTTGCGAGCCGGCAATATACGATTTTACATTATTTATATTTACAAGAAAAACAACTTTTATGATTAACAGTATACTTCTATGCACACTTGATATAATTATTTATAAAAATATATTAACTGTTTTACATGAAACGAAAAATTAACGATGAACTGTTATTTAATATGCACTGGTATGCATAGGAGGGAAGTTAAGTAAATATGAGATTGCACAACAAATATACGTAATAATGAGCTCATATATCATTTAAAAGAAAGTAAATAAAATTTACTATGAACAGTGCTAATAGGTCTAGTTGGGGAATTTTTACTTTTGTTGTAATAATAAATTAAAGAAAATATTTTGTTTACGTTCACAATATGTGCATAGATTTGGCGGGAACAGGACAGCTGTTTATTTAATATGGGTTGGTACCTCCCAATATTTATTGGGTGCACCAAAAATTTAAAAGCAAATTGAGAAGGTTATAACTGAAGTAAAGCATTATAATTAAAACATAAAAAGTAGGGAAGTTACATTACCCCCTTTGTAAATTTGGAAATACTATTTTGAAATTTACAACAAAAAGTAACACTCTACTTTTTATGACAACTGAAAAATAAACACAATGAACAATTATCATATTAAACAAATTAGATCCAAGCTTGATTTACCATGCTTCTGCCCTTTCTGTAAGTGTTGATTGGGAACATCTTGGACTGCAAGCTGAAGTAATATCCGTAGCCCGTAGCTCATTGAACGTTGCAGCCATCATGGCATTTGATGCTTAGGCTGATCTGAAGACTAGGGGAACATTGAAGCCATCTTGGCATGTGATGCTTAGGCTTACTGGTACATGAATGGGGTCGGGGCATGATATGGCATAATTTATTTGTTTAGGTAACTGTGGGTGATGATGATGGGGGGGAGCTTTGCTTATCACTGAACTAGGACAGCGCAGTTCATGAACAGAAGCTCATTGGGGGGAGTTGACTTGTTTTTAAGTCTTCCCTTTTTCTTCTTGGTGAAAAGAGGAGCTGTTGTTTGGTTTCTCCCCATCACTACTGAAGAATTATCTTTTTGTCGTGGTCGATTTTGGGGTGACATGGTTGCTAGTAAATTATAGTCGGGTTCAGATTTTGAAGAGCCACGTTGCAGTGGGTTGTTGTGCTGCACTGGCGAGGTTTTAATAGGTATTGTAAGGTTAGGTATGGCAGGGCATGATGTTGAGTTTGCTTCCCTTAACCTTTTCCTTTGTCTCTTCCAAAATCTTTTCCTTTTTCTGTTGCGTCTTTTTGTCGCACAGCGTTCTTCACCCTCACGCTGACGTTTTGATTGCGTGAGGGTCTCTACACGTTTTTTGGCTCCTGCTGGGGGGTAATTTGAGGTCGTTGATTATTTGAATCTCGACCCCCTGTCTCCCGCTTTGCAGTAGGTTGACGGGTGTCATCGAGAAAGGTGGGCGTTGAGGTGCGTGACGCTGGGGATGGGGTTCCTGCTACCTCAGTACTTGTACTGTATGGCTCCGCCGAGTAGCTGGTAAAAGGGAGGGTGTGAGACATTCGTTGTTGCAAAATTAAATCTTGGATGTCGCGTGCATCTCTGGCGAGCTCGTACAAACTATGGTAAGTTCGTCCGTGAGTATAGTAATAATACTCGGGTAACATTTGGGTTAACACTCGATGTACTTTCTCAGACTCTGTTACTGGTATATCAAGACGTCTGAAAAATGCTGCGATTACTGTGATAAATTCTGGGAGCGTCTCTCCAGGGAGTTGAATTCTTTCGTCGAGTTGTTTCCACAGTAGCTCCTGGTAATTTGGCTCGGCAAATTCACGCATAAATTCACCTATAAAAATGTCCCAGTTGTAGAATCCGCCATGCAAATTCCACCAACAATTAGCATCACCCTTTAATGCTGATGGCATCTCAGAGATAAGTATGGCTTGAGGAACATAGGTGCTAGAACGAGCGTATAGTTCGAATGCACTGATAAATTCGGTTGGGGTGAGTTTATCTCTGCGGCCACTATATGTAGGCAACGGTAAGCGGAGACTTGGCATTTGCTGTGGCACCTGCCGTGATGTGGGCGCAGGGAATGTTTGGGGGTAGGTTTGGTAAGTAGGGGGTTGAACAACACATGCGGAAATACGCGGCTGGTAGCCTGATCCCTGCATTTGGTTGTTGAAAGGTGGGGGAGGAATGGTGCCTGACGCTGACTGAGCCAGCGGGCGTCCTTTTCCTCGTTGGTTAAATTGATTAAAATTTGCACCGAACTGATATGTTTCATTTGTTTGAAGAGGTGGCATTATTTTTGACTGAGACTGTACTTGCAGCACTGTTTGATTTAACCCCCTTGTCTCGACTTCCAATGCAGCTGAGGTAACATCATATGGTCGCTCAATTAAATTATCACAACGCACTGCTGAAGGAGACCGGAAGGGTTGATGAGACAGGGGTTGGAAGGGTGTTAAGGTATTACTGTTACGATACTGTAAGTTCAGGGGTGGGGGGTGGTGATTGTTTTCGGTTGGAGAATTAAATCGATTTGCTTGTTGTGAAGAAACAGGCGAATAATAATTATTTTGATTGTTATCAGTCGGTGACGCTTTTGTAGTAGTCTTGTATAGTTGACTATGGGGGTGGTTAGGTGGGTGCTCAGGGTGTCGGGTTAGGTTGTGCCGCTCTTGGCTGGCATAGCCTTGTGTGAGAACTGGTTGAGTATCTTCATGTCTATATGCTAGAGTGAACTCGGTTTCCACAGTTCCCTCAATAGCATTTCGTGTCTTGAAATATTCTTGGCGATAATTATAATTTTCACTGTCACATTGTTCTTCATTCACGGATTGCAAATTTAAATTAGCAAATCTGTCGTAAACTCGTTGACTTTGTAGGGGTTGGTAAGCAGCAGGGTTGTTTTGCAGAATGTCGATAGTTGAGGTGGTTGCTTGGTTTCCTCTTTCTCGATGTATCATTGCGCGATGCATTTCAGTATGCTCGAAGTGTAGGTTGTTCGTCGTGTAATGCGAACTGTCTCCAAATTCAGCTGGGTAAAGCACATATGGCGTCCTTGCTGATAGGTCACCAAAGTGCGTAGGAATCGCGTCAGGTCCGACATTGCGACCCCTACCGGCCTCCTCACGGGGCGGCCAACGGCTCGTTCTCCCACCCCCGCCCGCACGCGGTTGTGAGAAAAGTCCGTGCTCCGCGGAGACTGACTGACCCTCTTGGCTTATCCACAAGCCCCGACTCATTTCCGATGAATCGTGATGACACACCCTACTCGGTGGCCTCAGAGGTTGCTCCGCGTGCCGTTGTGGGGCTTGACCCTCCAAGTCTTGCCCCCTGGGTACTTCTTGCTCCCCCGGGAAGGTT
This sequence comes from Siphlonurus alternatus, assembly GCA_949825025.1. Classification (NCBI taxonomy): domain Eukaryota; kingdom Metazoa; phylum Arthropoda; class Insecta; order Ephemeroptera; family Siphlonuridae; genus Siphlonurus; species Siphlonurus alternatus. Next base: position 45,094,938 of record OX463781.1, read on the forward strand.
GAAGCACCACTCTTTGTCGTCATCGCTGAAGGTTTTGTGAAACTCGTCTTGTCGACGCTGGGTCGAAAATGGGAGGAGGAATAATGCCAGTATATGATAGCACCGACAAAAACTACCCCCACATCAAAACAATTTCCACTTAACACTGCTTTCACTTATTGTGTTCACTTAACTTGGTATTGAGAAGATAATCGTACATGAAGTTTCGGCGTAACGCTACTGTACACTCTTTCGAGTGTAAATGACACGCTCGGGCGAGCAGACCTGCGTGCGAGCACGACAAGGTTACCCTAATCCCGGACACGGCCACCAAGGGTGAAACGGACCCTAACTTCCTCCCCTCGTCGTAACTGATAGATGGGCCTCAAGTTGTCTAGGGGGCGAGAGGAGGAGAGCGTGGGTGGGTTCCCAATCTGGCAATTACTTTACCACTAGCTTAAATTCAACTAAGCGCACTTCTTCTTATTATCTTTATATTATTTTTATATAGGAATGGGTGTATATTATAAATTAAAAGATTATAATTTAATCAACAAACACTGACTCTATTTTATTGCATGTAAAACAAATAAACTGGGAAAAATACACTATTGACAATATTAATATTATTATGATTTTATACTGTAGCTTAATTTAATAATTATGTTAGAAGACAAATGTGATATAATTAATACTTAATTGAAAGGACGTTGAATAATCTTGAAGTAAATCACGTAGCAGAAAACACAATGAAGATCTAAACAGACAGCACCCGATTCTACCAGGTGATTTTGTTGATTACCAGCGGGTGGATAAGCAACAAACGCCACCTGTAGACAGAACTATGAAATTCACCGAACAAAGGAATGTGAGCCGTCGCGGGACCAGCAGCGTGGCGCCGCAGTGAATCAACCGCAAGGACTGACTTGACATTTTTGGGCACAAGCTTTTATAACCTCGGTGCCCTCGGTCAGCTGTGTCTATTGTTTACCTGGAATTTTAGTATTGCCACCTTTTGAGTATTATTGCTGTTATGTCACTTCCCTAGTTTTGTGGAAAATTCTTCACACTTTCAATAAATCAATATTGACGTTAAATAATAGAAAACATAATAAATTGCATATGACAAATTAGACAATACTATTATGCAGCTTTTTTACATAATTAGGTAAGCAAATTGTATGAATTACGGCTCGTTTTGCGAGCCGGCAATATACGATTTTACATTATTTATATTTACAAGAAAAACAACTTTTATGATTAACAGTATACTTCTATGCACACTTGAAATAATTATTTATAAAAATATATTAACTGTTTTACATGAAACGAAAAATTAACGATGAACTGTTATTTAATATGCACTGGTATGCATAGGAGGGAAGTTAAGTAAATATGAGATTGCACAACAAATATACGTAATAATGAGCTCATATATCATTTAAAAGAAAGTAAATAAAATTTACTATGAACAGTGCTAATAGGTCTAGTTGGGGAATTTTTACTTTTGTTGTAATAATAAATTAAAGAAAATATTTTGTTTACGTTCACAATATGTGCATAGATTTGGCGGGAACAGGACAGCTGTTTATTTAATATGGGTTGGTACCTCCCAATATTTATTGGGTGCACCAAAAATTTAAAAGCAAATTGAGAAGGTTATAACTGAAGTAAAGCATTATAATTAAAACATAAAAAGTAGGGAAGTTACACACTTATTTCAATAAAAAAATATATACGTAATTCTTCATTTAAAATAAATTTAATTGTGAAATTTCATAAAAATATAACAAATCTAAAAATACCTGGGAACCTAATGTATTTCTCGAACAAGAAAAAAATACTTCTCTATTGAAGCAGAATCGTTCACATTTTTATATGACGAAGAACAAATAAAACTTCAGCATGTCTCACTTATATGATGAATATAAAAATCGATTCAAAACTTTTTCTCACTTTAATAATTTTTCATTTTCCTTCATTTCTCCACCCTCTTTCTCTAACAATAAAATATGATTCACTAGAGATTTATAAAAAACTTTTTTTTTTTAATGCATTATAATATATAAAAAAAACACCAAGCATATATTTATATACGGTCGTTATAACTCCTGCTAGTTTTTATTGGGAGGGATGGTAAATTTAGTTTTTCTCGACAGTAGGACAGTTTATCAGAACATGGGACCGTGGTGGAGTTTGCTTGAGCTGAGGACGCAAGACGCCTCAGGCTACCCAAACACAGTCTGCCGTTCTGCAGCCTTTTGCGCAATCGGCATGAAATGCCACAGTTTTTAAATGTTAATTATACAGTATATAGTTAAAACACTTTTTTTATATGAAAAAAGTTTTGTTTTTAATATTTTTATGACAAAGAAAAGCAATCAAAATCAAATGAAAGGAATAATTAAAATTATCACAATTTCTCTATCTATAAATAAAATATAATATAACGTATACTCGGTTTTCTTCGCGGAATATTATTAAAAAATGAGAAAAAATATATAAAAAAATTGAAACAACATTTTGTAACAAAGCAAACGTAAACGTGAAATAATGTTGAATGAGTGTATAATTAATTAAATGAATATTTAAAAAATATATTAATAATTATCCAATTATTGTCATTTGATATGAATCTATTGGTAATTAAAAAATAAATAAACAAATATATTTAATAACTTTATGACTTCCTTTTAAAGTTTTGAAAACATTAATCAGAGAAATATTTTTCACGGATAAATAAGAAGTATGGAAGGACACAATTTTTTCTTTATAATGTATTTACAAGGTCATGATATTTTTCATAGATATATTTTTTAGGTAAAATAGTGTACATAAAAAGTTGTGTAGAAAATCATTGTAATGAAATGGGACATCCCGCAGAGCCGCAATGGAGTGGAGAGCTACAATCGTCATCGCTCCTCAAAGGATTTAATGAGTTATGTCGAATGCGAAGCTAATTTTGTATCATTTGTTCATTCGGAACATCCGTTCAACTGAAAAATTAAAAAAATATCAAAAATTGTACACAATGTAATTTTTTTTTTTCATGTATTCTGTTTCATAGAAGTAAGAGGTATTTTCATGAAGTCAAAACATATAGAAATATTTAATATTATATATCTTAATGACCGGTCTCAACGGAAGGCCTAGCACAGCGGGGAAACTGATATTATAAGTTCTACAATAATAGAAAAATATACACACGCATCCAGCTGCTGCACAGTTTTGGTCAATTTAATGTCATATAAAAAAATATGGAATTATAAACAGACGTACATATTTTTTTCTTACAAAAACAACCACCGTGGGGATAAAAATAACTACTTTTTTTTGGACTCGTTTCAAATTTTATTAAGAGAAGACGAGAGTCAGGAAATCTGTTCACTGCAGTACATTCTTGGACTATAATTATATGCCTCTCCCATCATGCATGAAATTATTATGTTTTCCACATTGTTTAGTTCAATTTAACAATGGAGTGGATGGAGTCATTGGGGTGGATAGCAGGAGTTATAATAATTATATTCAACAATCGCTTCTGTTTTACAATTTTCAAAACGTTAATTATTATAATTATGATGACAATAAATTTGATATCTGCATGATGAATGTATCAATACTTTAAAAATGCACTCGAAATTTCATGCATGAGATTACGTGTGTTGAGTTTATATAACACAAAAATGTTATAACAATGGATATAGTACGTAACTCTCATGAAATAAACTATATATTATAATTCAGTATAATAATCATACAATACACTGTACTTGTTAATTAAAACATGTAATTACTGCGTAACAAAGTTAATTTGTTATACTATTAAATCCTTTCTCATATTATAGGATTATAATTATTAACTATAATTAAATACATTTGATATTTAATTACAAGTTAAATTTCATTTAATAAATTAACATGAGAATCGTTTATATTTTTTGTGTGTTCACTCACACTTCCTAAAATATATTCCAAGAAACTACTTCCTATTTATTCCACTTCAGTGCAGCTACTGATGGAGACCAAATGTAGTTAGTTGACAAAGTCACGCCGCCTACGCACAAAGCAACTTGACTGCTGTGATCAGAATTAGAGAAGAAGACGACGATTTACTTTACGACAAAAGGTTGCCGGCTTAATTTGTCACCACTGAGTGTAAAGGAGACTGGTGGCTACTAATTGCTGTTTGCGTAGAAGAGAACTGTGAGCGAACGTTTGTAGTTACAGTTGTAGGTGTACCAGAGGAGGTGCATGGTGCTGGGTACCTCAAAATTAGAGACAAGGAGAGAGAGAGAGAGAGAGAGAGAGAGAGAGAGAGAGAGAGAGAGAGAGAGAGAGAGAGAGAGAGAGAGAGAGAGAGAGAGAGAGAGATCAGCAACGACACACAAAGAATATTAATAGCAGAGTGATAGAGAAGACAGGTAGTCAGATATTGATAAAATTGGAAAGAGATTTAACAGAAAGAAAAGAAAAAATAGACATGGCATCTATAGAAGTTCTAAAACAAAGTAAGTTAAATATATAAAGGGAGTTGTTAGATATGAAAGGAGAGGGACGCGGATGGTTGGCCACGTCACGGCTGTCTGTCAGGTAGCGGGTGGAGCAGAACATCAGCGCCATCGCGGGTCAAAGGTCGTCTAAGTGACCGACACGAGGCCTATATACCATCATCACAAACAAAAGCAGCTCTCTTTACAGTTCTTTAATCATACATAGCTTCCTATGAAGATAAATTGAGTAACAGAAATAAAAAATACAAAACATATCGGCTTATATATACGTCCATCAAATATAAAGATTTGTGGTGTTATTAAAAAGGATTAACTAACGTTAATGCTTTTATAATCCTCAATGAAATACAGTTAGCTATATATAAGCAAATTTTCATCGCAAATTCTGAGCCAGTCTTATCCTATCACCACGTATATTAAGGTTTATATTTTACATAAAATTTTATAATTTAACCCTTGAGGCGATTACAATATTTTGTTTTTCAACAATTCACTCTAAATTCGGGAAAATTTAATATACTATTAAAGATACAACACTGAATTAGCACTTTTTCTTTCCATTAACATGAACTTTAGCCCATAACATTAATTAAGAATTGAATAAGAAGAAAATATAGTAACAGCGCTCATCTGGTAGAATATTGTCAGTATAATGTATGTGTATAATAATATATTGCAGTAAATAAAATTACGCAAAAGTATTCAAACTTTTTTACATTCTAAATTAAATTAATAAAAGCTAAAATCATTCAGCGATTAAAAAAATAAACCTAATATGTTGTATATTGTACTTTGAGGCCATCAGAAAACAATAGTTGATGACGTCACAGATATTGTGGTCATCTCCACTGTAAGTTATTATGCATGTAGAGAGATCAGGTGCTGAGAAGACAGCAGCAGCTAAATGCGGAGCTAATGGGAGGACATCAGAAAACAATAGTTGATGACGTCACAGATATTGTGGTCATCTCCAATGTAAGTTATTATGCATGTAGAGAGATCAGGTGCTGAGAAGACAGCAGCAGCTAAATGCGGAGCTAATGGGAGGACATCAGAAAACAATAGTTGATGACGTCACAGATATTGTGGTCATCTCCACTGTAAGTTATTATGCATGTAGAGAGATCAGGTGCTGAGAAGACAGCAGCAGCTAAATGCGGAGCTAATGGGAGGCCATCAGAGAGAAACGCACCGTCATTGTGAATTGTTGCTCCGGCAGCCGCCACGGGCACGACTGCTGCTGACGCGTTGAAGAAAAAAAAATTAACCTTTATGAAGTTTTAAAGTGGATATTTTTTTATGTAGACGCATTCAAGAGTCACTTAAAACGACATTAAAAATTAACGTAACATTCAGGAAACTTTTCACTGTATTATAAAAAATTGTTTTTCAAATCATTGTCACTAACATGTAACTTAATAAAAAAATAAAAAAAAATGTCCAAGGTTGCTGTATGCATGTTGATTAGATTTTATGACAAGATATTTTATATTTTGTTGTAAAAAAAAATAAAGTTTTTATCAATCGGCTGCATCAAATGTCTTGTTATGTTTTTAACTTCTTTTTATAAACTTTTTGTCATATACGTGTAACAATTATGATGCGTCAACTACTTTTTTATAGTTTTATTATTAAAATAATATACCATAAAAAAGTTTGAAAGAAAATACTGTCGTAATATTATTTATTATTGATGAATTTTGAGGAAAAAAACAAGTTAAATTAATGGTAAATTGGCAAACAATATCATAATTTTGTAGCAAAAGAACACAACAGAATTTTATAAATAATGATACTGATTTGAAATACAAGATAGTGATAAAATGAGTAGTGTTATAGCCTTACAGTGACATTATTTCTCGTGAAGTTTGAGGATGGATAAAAAATTCTTTTCTCTAGAATTTATTCTATGTAAGTGCCAAAAGGTTGCATTTTATGTGTTTGGCCTCTAACCACCACACGTTCTTATTTTCCCGAAAAAGATGATAAAGATTTTGCATTGCTTTTTGTCCCCTTATGTGATAAAAAAAATACGATAAACAAATAAAAAAAATTGGCAAACATTTACGTTGTGTGAACATAAAAAAAAACTTGATTAAATTTTTTTTGTTGTTGAAGCAATAGCTAAATAATGTATAATATAGATGGTACTCTTGAGGCGATTGCTAAAGTTTGGAAATGATGTATATTTTACGAAGTCAAAATAGCAAATAATCTCTTCTTATAAGAAGATACTAAATAATATAAAATTCAAACCAGTCAGACTTTTGTAAGAGGGGAAAATATCTCCTTTTCTTAATGTTTAATTTTGCAAGGATTTACGAGAAAGTTGGAAGAAAGTGAGAGAGAAATAGCTACTAGGGCATAAAGAGCGAGCTTCTATTACATACAAACACATTGCATGCATCTGTAAAGAAGTGGTGTATGGGGCAGTGCCACGAGGTTGTTGGGTTGCCTAATTACAGGATAACGCTCAGCTGTTTACCTCCCCTTCCTTCCCCTACTATTGTCGTACCGTACGCTTAAAACCATTGAAAAAAAAGGAAAAATTGACTTTGTTGCCAGGTATAATTATTTAAGGTAGAGATAATACAGATCAGCTGGCCCAATGCTAAAAAAATCCCATTCATAAAAATTATGAAAAAAATTTAAAGTGTTCTCCTCTACATCCCCTATCAGTAGGTAAAATATCAGGTATACAAAAACGAGCTAGTTTTCGAGTTATTAATTTTTAAAGTTGACCAATTTAACATGGAAGTTCCATTTCTCCATGTTAAATTAGTCAACTTTAAAAATTAATAACTCGAAAACTAGCTCGTTTTTGTATACCTGATATTTTACCTACTGATAGGGGATGTAGAGGAGAACACTTTAAATTTTTTTCATAATTTTTATGAATGGGATTTTTTTAGCATTGGGCCAGCTGATCTGTATTATCTCTACCTTAAGGACACGAAAATGTAGTTTGTATATTCTTTACAAACTAGCAGATGATATGGAAACGGTATATAAATGTAATAATTGCCGTATATAATTTATAAATAATTTTTTCCTACTTTTTCTCTCCTACCACGCTGCTGATGCAACACAAACTACGGCGCGGCAGGCTCCTGTAAAGTATGCAATATGCATTGCATTGACATCACACGGACCTGGTCTATTAAAGTATAATAAAATAATAATGCCATGAGATACAACGATGCAATTAAAAACTTATAAACACTGGTCGCCACATTCAACTTGGTTTTCATCGTGTTTGTAACGTCTTTAATCATTGGTAGCCAGTTTGTAACGAACGATATCAATGGCCGAGAGGAGCCGAACGACTCCCGAGCGTTTCCGATGATAACTTCAATGAATATGCTGACAGTTACAGTATAATGACTTGTGGTAAGGTCAAAGCTGGACTAGCCATGCAAATTTACCCCTAGCTAGTTACTGTTGCCCATGATAAATAGTCCTGTATATAACATGGCTATTTTGCTATCACACCCCTAAATCTTGTCATGTGACCCTGGTCGTGAATACGTTATGACTACCTGCCTGTCTAACGTGCCTTGGTGCCCCCGTAACACACCTCCCGCGCTATGAGAAGAGAAGGCTCGCGGGCTCCAAGTTGGTGATCTCTTAGCGACTTGTTCACACTTGCAGGGTAACTTGAAGGAGATAATACAACTGCTTGATAACCGGAGAGGCTCTTCAAAGTTTACAACTTAAAACTCTGCTGCGTGCTCTGTTAAAGATAAGATTCGTAATAATAAGTAGATTGGTCTAATTACTATATGGTTGGTATCAGAAAGTTTTAATGAATTTCAAAAAGTTCCATGTTGGTTGCTGGGCTCAATGTATTTACTTTATTTGTTTAAGATGATTAATTATTATTGCAGTCATTTGCACAAATGTAAGGAAATCCACTTTAACTATATAATAATGTGATTGAAGTGGGTGAATTTTGCTGTATCTGCAAATGTTCTCTAATCAATTATGTAAATTTCCCTTTATTCGTAAAGAGTATCCGCGCGCAATACAAAATTATCAATTCAAGCATGCACTTGAAAACTGTTATTTATGATTTGATTCCTATATAATTATATTAGAGATAATGGACAAGTAGCATCAATTTTTTTTATTAGCTCAATCGAAAGAGGAGGTCGAAAAATACACCTGTGAATTTTATGCGATTTTTATTCGTACTGCATCATGGCTAAAACAGAGATGTAAAGAGGACACTTGACCGAGAGGCGGCGCCCGTGACGCCTATGACGTCATTGAACTGTCCGGTCAAACAAACGATCGTCTATATGACACTTGTAAACAATAAACTAATTGTTGCTTGTTTCCATAGCAACGTGGTTGTTTAGAAGCGTTATAAAGTCGATCGTTTGTTTGACCAAACAGTTCAATGACGTCACAGGCGTCACGGGCGCCGCCTCTCAGTCAAGTGTCCTCTTTACATCTCTGTTTTAGCCATGATGCAGTACGAATAAAAATTGCATAAAATTCACAGGTGTATTTTTCGACCTCCTCTTTCGATTGAGCTAATAAAAAAAATTGATGCTACTTGTCCATTAGAGGCTTCAAGTGAGTACGCCTCGCAATGCTCATTTGTGTCGTTAAGGTCCATTTTGTACTTAAAGATGAAGCCAAATGTTCTTTCAACTTCTCTGTTACATATATTATGCATTCTGAATACAATTTATAGATGCATTACAAAGTATTTTTCCGCTTTTAACCGTTTTTAATTTTCTGTTGCAAAACAATTATTGTTTAACCACATATAACATAAAACAAAGTAATTTAAAACGCAGATTAACTAAACTCAAACAAAAAACTTTGCTCTATATTTTTTAATAATATTAATAAATATTTAAACAGAACCATATACAACAAAAAAGCTCGCTATACATATTTTAAAATAATTGTGTTCGTTTTATTCTATTTTATAATCATAATTTTATTAATAATATAAATAATTCTGTATGCATGCAAGCTGTTCAATAGAAAGAGCAAACAAATAAAACAAACAAACAACACTACAGCAGCACAATGCAAATCTGCCGAACATGTTGTCGATGCGCTCATTACAATGTTACAACTCAATGGTTTTGTTTATACAAATTATATAAATATAATACCTAATTAAATTATTTAGTTTAATAATTGCTTATTTATCAATTCATCTGTAATATAGCATGTTGTATTTTGATGTATTATTATAGATAGGAATAGATATGGATAGCTCAGACGCTCAGACTGTGTATATTGTTTGAGTTAATTGTGTAATAAAATACCAAGGAATTAATTTTAGTAATTGACGAAACAATTATAATTTAATTATATTGTATTATGTTCAAGTAAACCAATTATTTGAAATTCTAGAAAACAAGTCCATTATTATGTACAATTAAAATAACAAATAATTTTTTCTTGCTTATATTTTTAAAACAAATTTATACTTATAAATGACATTGAACTGATGTGTGTAACGTACTCGTTTATACAAAGTAGCAAAAAATTTACACTTTATACTATATAACAAATTTTCAAGGTAAAATTAAATTTAACTGATTAATTTTTAAAAATTAATTCAAATTTCAACGACATTGTTTACATAACTATAATTATGTATAATTTAGTATAGATTTTTTACCTTTATAATAGGCAAGTCATTTTTTTGCAAAATTGATCTATTTTATATACTCTTCAGTCTTCATTGAATATTTCCACCTTATAAAAGCACATCAATCAAAATACCAGTAAGTTAACAAAAATCCCTCAATAAAAAAAATCATACGTAAACAATTTTTAAAGTGAATATTTTTGATGGAAAATAATATATATATATATATATATATATATATATATATATATATATATATATATATATATATATATATATATATATATATATATATTTTTAAATGTCACAAATAGTCGCGTCTTACGGAAGTCGTGAAGCGTCTTGTGCCGGTTCACATCATAAATCAGCGCCTTGTGCCTCTGCGACACACTCGCGAGTCTTTCGCCTGACGAGATGCTGTTACTACATTCATGACGAAAAACCTCAAGCATTAAAATCATTTAAGAAGACATAAATCATAAAATATTTTTATAAAACACAATGCTTTTTTTAATATATTTTTTATTATAAAACAAAAAATATACACGTGAATTAAACTGAATTTCAGTCGTATATAATATAGAAAAAAACAGAGAGGCAATCTACAATTGCTTTACAATCCACAATAATAAACTACGTACAATTGTAAATGAGAATTTATAAACATTTTCGAAACAAAAATTGTGTATCAAAAGCATCAAATAAATAAATTGAAACGTTTACAACATGAATATTTTACATATTTTAACATGAAAACTTTTGTTTACAATCATAATATCCCTTTGTGTGTTCGTTTTTATCTCTGTTTTGCTATTTTGTAGTGTTACATAACGCTATTTAAATAGTTTAAATCGTATGTATTTAAATACTAAAAATTAAGAGAACAAAAATATAAAGACAAAAGATCACTTAAAATAATTATATATATATTATTGTAGTCTTCATATTAAAATTACCGCTTTGTGTTAAAGAAAATTGGTTATAATAATAGCATACATTTACTTAATTATTTTTTTTATAATGTCCATCATACCTGACATTTTGCTAATCTTGGTGTGACAATCGTAGTTCGCGGTTCGTAGCGCGGAAGCAATTATCGCACGATGGCTTTATAACTTGGTAGGTGGGCGTAAGGAGGGAGAGAGGCGACGCATCAGAACATTGGGAGGGAGAGAAAGACATGATGATCAAGAGAGAAATATAGCTAGAAAGATAGTACACAATTTACAAATGCCTAGACGACGTATTTTCAAAAAGAGATATAAAGGTGGATTTTCATGGGCGGCAACGACGACGCGGCGCGATTTGACGTAAAAGCTGTGAAAACGTAAGCAGCGGCGAATTCGCCGGTAATCGCGTTAATTAGATGCTTTTTTTCTTTTAATCGCCCAATATGGCCGCCAATGGATGTTACAGCAAGTGCGCTTTATTCGCGTTGCGTCGCAGGCTGATGGAAATCGCCCATGAAAATCCACCTTAAGATGGAGAACGGATGAAACAGAGAGAACATTACGTCTCGGTCATGGAAAGAAGTACATGATAAAAGAGCAGACGAACGAGATTGAAATCACAAGAGCAAAAGAGAGAGTGATGATGGAGTCTTGATGAGTTCTCGCAATATTACGGCGACGATTCGAGGAGCCAACATCACGTGCGTCGAGGCGGAAATGTCTTCTTCCAAAGTTCTCCCTGAATTCCACACGCGGTGATGAGCAAAAATATATAATATACGTTGTACGAGAGCCTCTCTTACTATTCTAAACGACATACTTACATCAACTAAACTTGTCACATTCTATCTCATTTATTTCTCATAATCACGCACATACACACAAAATTTATGTTAACTTTGTACGGAAATTTTAAGTCATTTTCTTACACAAGAGAAGAATACGCACCTCAGAAAGTATTACATATTTTTTTTTTAATGTTGGCATCATATAATAATTTTCCTTTCTTTTTGTTAAATTATTTTAAAATTTAATTTGTTTAAATGGAAATATAATTTTTTCTAAAGAGGATTTAAAAATGAGGCAGTTTTACATTTTCAAAATTATAAACATTTTTCTGTCTCTTTCTTCAACTCACATCTTTATATATGTTTATTTTTAAAATTTTCTATACATAATTTTATACAAATAATATGTGATGTATAATTATACTTTATCACGCGTTTACTTTCATAATTTATTATTTTTCATAAATTTAAAAAAAAAATACAAAAAAAAAATATAATTACTTAAATTCAACATCAACATCGTCGCAATTGAAAACATCCTATTAATAATAAATAATTCATTCCTGATGGATTAATTAATTTTCTTTACTTTATTTTCATCGACAATAATGACACGATTGCTTGATGTTCTAATTTGTAAAGAGTAGTTTGCTTCTGATGTACCTACAGCATAATTAAAATTTTCTGAATTAACTTTAATTGTCAACACCGCAGCTGCACAAACTGCATGCTCATGAATGCAGTTCACCTTGCAAAATGTCAAACCAACTGTTTTTTTAGTGACAACCTCATTATCAGAGATAATTAAATTGCTTTATATTTATGTTCACTATGCATGTTGATGCAGCAGTGTCTGAATGTTTTCATTAGGATTTTAATTAAATTGATGGCTTCAGCAATCACGGTCACTGCAGCTTTTATAATAATTTTACTGCAACTACGAGATAAACACTGTTAGTATGTCACTCATATAATCAGAACATGCATTGTTACGACATACGTTGTTGTTTTTTATATGAACTCAAGATTATGGTAGTAGCCATTTTTGCCTTTTAATTATGCAACCTGCTACACAGCTTTTGCACACTCGCTGGATGTCTCCGAAAAAAAGGTATTTCACAAACCATGCAAGCTTATAATATTTTATATATATATATATAAATTTTCAAACAAAAGTTTATGTATACTTTTTAATATTCATGATAAATGCATACATGTATATAATATATTTATGGCATATTCAATATTTTAAACAAACAAAACTGAAAATCACAACTGAAATACACACAACTTTTTTTTTACCATCTATAACATGATTTTTGTTAATTTCAAAAACAAATGATGAACACGAGAAGAAGTCACACAAAGTTTCACATGAGGAACAAGTTGAAACAGCTACATCGTGATGAAGAAAAGAATATATGAACCTACATCGTCTTTTAAATGAAATTTTACATATTTATTATAAAGTTGTATCAAAATTTTGTACATACGAGTTCTGTCTTAAGTAATATATATATTTTTTTAAGTCTTTTTGATGTTTCCGTGTCATTTGCGCTTCGGGGTGAGATGTGGGGGGGGGGGGGGGGGACTCAGGTTGACGTTATGTTCCACAAGATTGCTCGCGAACTTTGTAGAGAAACTTACGAAGAGAAGTGACAGACATTGCTGGGAGTAAAGCCTTTATGGCTGCTAAGAAATGTACGAATCTACTAGTCTACGTTTACTCTCTACGATATCGCCGAGAAAGATGCTTCTGCTAGCAGTTACAAGAGAGATAAATGAAAACATCTCAAAACTCAGCTAGTGCTGTCACAAAAGCTTAGCAACTCAACTTGAAAATCAAGACAAAACCAGCGTCTTTACACCAAGAAAAAAAAATAAAAGTGAACCAAAAGATAAAAATCGTTTTACATATTTTACTACCTTCAAGACTTAAAATTGTTTCTCTTTTCATACAAAACTTTTAAAAACAAAAAAATGTTATGCATAAAAAAATTATAAAATTATCACTATAAATAATCTACAGATGTTATAATTATATTACAACTTGATATGTCTTAATTTAGTGAAACGAGTCAGTTCTACTTTTTAAATTATATCATTCAAATAAATAAAATAATAAAAAAGTTGTTGATAAGAAAACTAACAAAAAGTCTGACAGTAAATAAAACAAAATCTATCCCACATTACAAAATTTAACTTGCTATTTACAAATTGATTAGCAATTATTTACCTTTTTCCCGCGATAGTTAAATTGTCTATATTTAAACTTATTGATGGAAGCTTTCTTTGTTCACATCAAAGAAAACAAACTGGGATAATATAAAATATAAATCATTAAAACTATATTTAGAATTTTTACTTTCATTGCTTTACAAACACAGCGTGGTTTTCACGATATAATAGGTGCTTCATGTATAACTGCAATGTGAATTCATTTTAATATGTACACAAAATGTTAAAATATTCAGCATACAGAACGAGATTCCTGTGATTTCTCTTATAAACTTTATAACGTCATCTCAACATCTAAAGTTATCCGTCTATAAAATCTTCAATTCGATAACATATGGACACTATTAACACTAAAACAGTATATATAGCAAGCGTTAAGAAGATCATTTTACGATTCCCCGACTTGAAATAACAGCATGCTGGGCTCGCGTGCTTCATCTAATGTGCTGGATGCGACTTTAATTCGCGCTTGACCGCCCTCCACTAGCACGCCCGGCCGCCATGTTGGCTGAGTCACGCGATCACGCACATTTTCTCGTCACTCGGAAAACATTATAGATCAAATAAATCAAGAACAATAACACTGATAGTTGTGAGAAACTAATTAATTACGTGTTCACTGACAAACGGACATTTAATTCTTTTTATCTCATTTTTTTTTATTCCGAATACCTTTTCTAGTTCATTTTTTTTAATTAATATTTTTTTATAGACGTGACTCAATTAATAACATAGCAGGAAATGATTTAGTATGTATCTATAGTGATAAAAATTTAAGTGATATTAATTAATATAAAATTCTTATCACTACTAATATTATCTTTGCCTTGCGCTGATGCATTTTACCCGACATCTATTATAATAAAATAATATTCTTTATTACTTTATAACAATAGGAAGTTGTCATGCTTTTTATAGAGTTGCAATTGACAATTACTGCAAGTGACACATAAAGAGTTTGTTAATCCATATTGTGCGAACCATCCATATTTTTTTAAATTGTCCTCTGACAGAATTGAAAGTACATTTTTTTTATGCATTATGGACAAATTATGCAACACTGTAATAATATTCTGGGAAAAAGGATTATTTAAATGTATGGGATAAAGCTTGGGGCTCACTCGTCATTACTGATGGGGGGCACAATACAGAGCAAGTTTTTCACAGTCATGTTTCAAACGATTTAAAATTCTATAACTGTCAGATTGTTACTGTGGTAGAAAGGGGATGTTATAATCCTCTAGTCTGAACTTAAATTCATTGACAACGACTGGCATACTCTGATATATATCTCTCATTATATCGTTCAGTTCATTTTACTGTTGTGTTTGTTATACTCTTTCGCTTCCACTTTATTTTACTGTACAATATAAATATTATATACTTTTTTTGGATATAAGCAAACAATTTTCATAAAGGTTCTATTAAAGAGTAGGCAGTTTTGGTATAAATTCAAGCATCCAAAATAAAAACGACTTGTTACAATCATTTCTGGTGCTTCTTCTGCATGATGATAAATTATAGACATAAAAAATAATTGAATTAATTACAGAATATTCCACTCTTATCATTTGTGCATTTTAACATATTTTCAATTAAATATTATTAAATCCCTCCTCCTCCCCCCACACCATGTATATCATTGTGCCGAAGTAAAGAGGAGTGTGCAATGTTAAATTAATCCCACGCCCATTATGGCATGTTTCACTGTGGCTTTGGCATTATAGTTATACGAGATAGAGCTTAACAAGCAATTTACATTTATATCTAATGACCATGATGCTCTACGCACCTCACTGCATCTGTCAAATGCATTCACTAAATACGATGTAGGATTATAACCATTATTGTATTATAACCACATACTAAAAGCTCCCATAGAATTAATTTTTTTTCATATTATTATTATATAAAGATAAAGTAAATAATCATATAATTATACCTCTAATTATGTCTCATTATATCAAAAGTTTTATCTTTATTTTTAGCTAATTGTACAGGTATATATGAAAAATTTATTAAATTATGTGTAAATTAATGCGGGAAAAGAAAGATCCTATGAGAGTTAAAAATAACATAATGAGGCTTAGGAAAGTGTGTGTGTAAATAATGCAAGAAGGCCCAGTGAGGTCCATTTTAATTTGCACAAGTAATAAGCAAGCAAGGGTAAAAAAGAAGGGGTTGTAGGGAGAAAAGAGCCAAGGGGCTTTTTAATGCGGACTGAAAGAAATTCTATAGGAGGAAAAATATTATAAAGAATGAGAAATATGGAAATAAAAGAAAACAAAATTATTTTTAGATTATGAAAATTATTATGTTTATGTCAATAAAAATCTTGTATGTTTTCTCTTTATATTGTGTGCGCATGGATGTTTTTGTTATATTACTTCATTTTATATTTTTGCTTCCTTTTTTTACTCGTTTTTATACTAAAATTCGTGATCAATATATATACTGGATACGTTAAAAAATTATAAAGAACTCTTGTTACTAAGATAAATAATGAACTCACTTTTTTATACACTGAATACACATGATTTTACGACTCAATATGAAGCAATTCAGTTCCATGTTGTTGATATAAAGTAATCCTTCAAAAATGAAATATATGGAAATCAATGGAATACTAAAACAAATGTTACTAAAAAGTACCAAACCATAAAATAATTTCTATAACGAATATACAATATACATGCAAGCATTTTAAGTTTATTATTTATATAGTGAATAGGAAATTATAAAGGTATATTTGCAGTAAAGACGATTTTATTTATTTTATTTAAATAAATTTTCATTTATATAATTAGTAACAGTGATGTAGTCGGGCCGGGTCGAGGTGGGTTTTCATACCACCTCGTGAAATTTTTCATAATAAACGACCCACCACCAAACCAAAGAATTAATATCTATTAATAGATATTAATTCTTTGACCAAACTCTCCTGAAAAGCGAGGTGGGTTGCAACCCACCTCCTAATTTTCTCAGAAATAACCATAAATGTTAATATAATAAGTACTGTATGTGCACCTGCCATGCAGATGGCGAGATCAGATAAGAACATAGAGAGTACAATATCAGTATTGTGCTCTATTGTAAGTCAAGGGTAGGGCTGGTAGCTAGGAAAATATTGGCATACTTTTGCTGAAAATATTATCTCCATTTCCCCCCTTAACTCTTTTAAAATGTAAGTATAGGTAGTGCATGGTCTAGGTGCGTCCAGTTCCTATTCCTCCTCTGTCGTCATTAGTGTCATTACCAGCATCCTAGACACCACGGACACGTTTTCAGTCTGTGTACATCAACAAAAATTGCAGGACGTATATTTGGTATCGATCAACGATAAATAGTGTTACAAAGTTTCTCATCGTGTTTTGTGTGTGTTAAATTTTGATGCAACATTAAAAAAACTGCCAAATTTAATGTCATTAACAAATTATTAATTCGATATGAAAAGGCAAGCATCGATAGTAATTTTTTTTAATAAAAAGCAAAAAACAAGTGTTAATTAACAGTGCCATTAATTTGAGTGCCATACCTGGAGGGGATGAATCCTGCATTCTGGTCTCGGGCAAGGAGGTTTAAGGAGGGAAAATATGTTTAATATTATTCTTAAGGTATGTGCAAATTTTTTCGGAAGCCAGGATTCAAGTATTCAATTAAAAAAAAAAAAAAGGACACGCCCCTTTTTCCATTTTTTTTCGCCTGCGGCGCACAGTCCCCCCCCCCCCCCCCCCCCCCCCCCGCATCGCGGCCGGAATAACCACCCACCCACCTGGTAATATTTTAGCACTACATCACTGATTAGTAACATTGATGTATACTTTACTATATAGCTGGTCTTTAAAGTAATTAATATATAATAAAAAATCTAATTATGTTGCATTAAAACTACTTTATAAATATTATAATAAAATGACATTAAAAGCACTTTATACCATTCAAAATTATAGGTGCAGTACTATAGAGTTAATTCAGGTCATATATATTGTTATGAAATTATATATTATATAGGTTAAAACAATGTTATTTTATACATTGTTATATAATAAATACAAAAGTGTACAGTATAAAATTAGTTTAGAAATGCTAATTGTAATAACAAAGTCTCTCTTAATTTCAATTAACCTTTTTAATATTTTAATGCATCAAACATGAAATAGCAGAGGTTCATACTACAATGTATATATAATATTATTATGATACATATTATACATTATAGTATATGTTGTTGTTAAGAGCCTGCTACAGTTTGTATACCAGTAAAATACAGAGGAACTTTTTTGATAAAAGGTGACCTTTTTTATCCTGAGGCTAAATAAAATTCTAGGCGATCAAATTAACTGGGGATCTAAACCAGTAATTGCAGGTTAGAACAAAAATAAATAAAGTATCAGTGGGTAAAAATGCTTTTCAAGGGAAAAATAATTTCCTCACTACAAAATATATAGACTAATCGGTTGTTATAAATAAGTCAGAAAAGATAAATGGCGCAAAAAAATGATGGAATGTCAATCAATTTTTTCTTCTTATTATATTATTAACTACATTTTATTAATGAATAAATTATTGAAATAAGTGTTATAAAAAATTATTTTAAGGATAATGATATACTTTCAAATAATTATTGAATAAGGACACTGCTATAAGACCATATTATTCAGTATAATTATACAGCTATTTTTAATATTTTACTAGGAACATAGTATACAGAAAAAAAATGCTTTAAAATATGTGCCATGTATATACCTTGTTTTAGATTTTATTCTTATATCCATGCATGATATTATAAATAATTATTTTGTGCTTCAAATTACCTGTAAATGCATTGAACAGACTGAACTTTTTTTTTATCTAGTTATAATACTTTACATTTATACACACTACCTAAGTCTCATCATGTATATAGATTATAGAATTTTTAAAAAATATATATTATACATTGAGTTATTATAATTTTCAGTAATTTTTCAAGCATAAAAAAACTTACGACTCAGAAATTTCTTCCGTGTGTTTTATATCTGGAAATACTTTTCAATTTAATTTCAATAAATTCAATACACTTTATTTTAAGTAAAGACGTTTAAAGTTTACTAGTAGTATACTTTCAGCCTCGATCAAAGCTGTAGTTTCTCAAAGATTTTATAATAAAAAGTTGAAACTGCATCCGATTTCGACTTCCTGTGATATTCTCCTTACATATAGAAGGGCCTACAAAGCAATCTAAAAAAAAATATATATATAAAAAAAAACACACACGAAATGATTTCACGGTGATCCGTATGCTGCTATATCTTTCAAGATGGGGCGGAAATTCTATTAAGTTTACAAAATAGCATTTACGTAATAATAGAAGTTTTTTAAAACTTCATCATCATTTTTGTTGTGGTTTAAATTGTTAGGGTCATAAAATTACAACTTTAAAACAAAACTGCAATTTTCTTTTATTATAAAACCATTTAAGTAACCTAAATTTATATTTATAAGTATGGAGAGAGAGAAAAAAAAATTCAATTTAAAATTTTTACATTTTTAATATTATCCTTAATAGACATGTAGAAATTTTACGTGCAAAAATACTTATTTCAATTCTTAATACACATTTTTATAATATACAAATTGAGCTTTTTTTTTTTTTTTTTTTTTTTGAAGCTATTATGCGAGGGTATCACCGATTACTACGGTTGAAGGAAGTAGGAAAATTTTTGTTCAATGTGGGTGGATGATTCCCATGTTATATAGAAGAAGGGGGAATAAAAATTGAGGTCCGTTGATGCAGCCTGTACTTATTGTAAATTGCTAAGGTGGCGGCGGCCTGTGCTAATCACAGTTCCGTCTGGTCTGAGACGTTCACAGTTGCCGGCAGCCGAGGAGGCACGCACTGCCCAGTAAAACCCTTCGAGCCACGCTACCAAAAAATAAGCATGAAAATAGCATTATTTCAATATTAAAATATAGGCGAATAAACCTTATGTACCTAAAAAGTTATATTAATTCAAGTATATCCCATCACGTGCTGCATTCTTATACATTAAATTATAATTTCGAATGGTAGAGTGTTCCACATGGTCAAGATTTTTTTTTATATATATAAATGTATTATAATAATAATTATTTTCATATGCAACAAAAATAGATCTGCATTATAAAAAATGGGTTATTTATGACTTATTATTATACCAGCTGTATAGGATGCATATGTTCAAGGATATTATTATGTAAAGGGGTATTTTATATATTTTATTATACAATTATTATGCACATAATTTTAATACATTTTCTTGTAACTTCTGTCACGCAAAACCAAAAAAAAAAAAAATCGAACAAAGAATTGTTAAAACAAAAACGCATATTGATACACTTTTCTGTAGAATTTAATAATTAATACTCTGAAGCCGGTATTACACTATACAAATTCTCTAACTATTGCATACAATATTTCCTTACAAGAAAACTTGAACTCCATTTGTTTGTGGGGGTTTGTATGGAGATGAAATTTTCTTGCAAGGAAAAATTGTAGGCAAAATTGTATGGTGTACTAGAGGCTTGAGAGAAAAACTGTAAATTACATTAATAATAAAAATATTCTTGATAATTTTAGTTTTATGATTTACGAAGTATGTAAGTTTTATCTATTTTACAATTAACGCTTATACGTATTAAAAAAAAAGCAGCATGCATCTACAATTTGACAGCAGTACATACAATTTCAATTAAAATAAATAAATACGTGCCATGGGGTTTAAATTTAAATAAAATTTCAATATGATTTATTAATAATAAAACGCTTCTATATATATTTATAATATTATTTGTTCATATGTACTTACATAATGTCAATTTTCATGGTTATTTTTGAACACACAAACAAGAACATTAATTCACGAATGTAGTGGGTAGAGATATTATTATAGTAGGTGGGGCGGATACTTACATATATAATAATATTAGCATGACATAACTATCACCTAGAAAGTTTATAAATCTCAATGTTAAAGTATACAAAATTGAACCTTATGTCACATCAAAGTTATCCTGTGTGTGGTCGTATGGAGTTACCTTGTTTACATGTGGGAGGCGCATGCATACAAGACGATTCCTCATCATCCAATGACTCTGCGATTTACTTCGCATGTTACAATCTACCCACTGAGATTATAAACTTGCAATGACTTGTAATTTAATAACCGTGCGACTGAATTATTTAACCAATGATATGTTTACAAAGTAAATAATTTGACATAAAATACGTTTTTTTTTAAGGGCTAATTTAATAAAAATACAAAAAAATTTAAAAGATTTTACTTTTTGTTATTTCTATTTTAATAATACCAAAAAGACAATCCAATACATGGAAAGTGGAAAGAATATGGAAAAGAGGATAAATAAATAAGTATTAACTTTTTTAAAAAATATGGTGCTGCCTGTATCGACGCTAATGTTTAATTAAACTCCCATGCAAGGTTTAAAAAAAATTATTTTCGTATTCTTTTTAAACATGTATACAAAAAAAGTAACGTTTTATTTTTACATTTATTTAGAAAAAATGTTTTTTATAAAACAAGATAATAAATACTTTTTCAACCTAAATAAATTTCTATTATCATTCAATCAATTGGTAAAATGTGCCAGTGTAAAAAAAAAAAAAAAAAAAAAAACAGTGAAAAAAAAAAAAAAAACAGTGAAAAAAAAAAACAAAAAAAGAATAAGAAGTATAATACATCTTTATGGCGCATTATTTATAAATCGATATTGTCAATAAGATATTTGTCATGTTATTATTATATGAAACGCTTTATATATTATATGAAAAGCTATAAGCTAGCTCATATATTTCAGAACACAATTTGAAGTTGCTGAAGATATATAGGGCAGAAAGAAGAAGAGAGAGAGAGAGAGAGAGAGAGAGAGAGAGAGAGAGAGAGAGAGAGAGAGAGAGAGAGAGAGAGAGAGAGAGAGAGAGAGGCACTGTGGTAGTGTACGCTCATGTTGCAATGTAACCGAACAGTTCAATACTGGCAGAACGTACAAGCAGCAGTAGCAATCGATACCCATAATTCACGTCTAACATCAGTGGTGGTGGGTGGGGGTGGCGAGCGGTGGGGCCTATTTGGCACCTTTCTCTCTACCTATACCCCAGGTTACTCTGGTGTAGAGCCAGCGTGCTTCCAAGGTAGTTAGAAAATAAAGGTGCTGAGAAAAACTGCAGCTTGAATTTTAAACTTAATGCATTCACTATGAAAAAATTCCACCTTACTGTATTCAACATAATAAATGTATCCACTTAAATATAATTTTATAGTCCTTTCGTGATAAAATGTAATAATGCAAAGTTATTAAAGTAATAATAATTATTATTTTAATTAAATGCCTTGTCCTATGAAAGAGGGAAAAACATGGACTGAATTATCATCAAAATGTTAGGTTATAATATTTTTAGGTGGTCAAATTTTATTGGATAAACCATCAATGGCAGAACATTATTATTGACATCTCGGTATGAAATAGTGACAAGAATTTGAACGGAACATAAAGTGAAATGGTTCAAGTAAATTTGAGTTTACTTTTTTCTATGTCCACCCTTTCGATGTTAAGAAAATGGAACAAAAAATATCATGATTTCCGATATAATAGCTTAACTTTATGTTAGTGTTGGTCCCCCACCATGCAGCCTGACAGCAATTTTCCACATTTACTTACTCCGACGTTAGCCACATAGGAAGTGGACAATTTTACCCCAATTTCTAACTGTTCTTTCTGGTATATTTATTGATCAATAAAAATATATATTATATATTTATGAGTGACTTTTATGTTTTTATATGAATTAAGTTAATTTAATTTAAACAAAAAGGGTTTTACACTTCTAAGCTCTTATTCAAAGAATTTATTACCTTTTTTATAGTAGCCCCTTAATAAGAAAAAAAATATATATATAATATATGTTATCATGCTTTCAAATCATGATAATTTAGAAATTTTCGTAACTGTGTATATTTTTTATATAAAATTATATTATGCAATGCTAACCTACCTTACATTTGAAATTGCATGGTACCGATATTTTGGCACTTACTTGCATACTTGCACTTATAGTCTGGATCGTGCGAGAGAGAGAGAGATGCTGACTTATGGTGCTATAACAGGCTACAGCTCCAAGTCGTTAGGGCTAGTATTGACAGCTCCACATATCAAGCACAAAGTATATACCACCAGCACCCATGAAGCATGAGCCAGAATTGCCAGCCAAGCAAACCCCATGCTTACTTTTATATTTATATGGAGACGCTTTTTGATCAAGTACTTTCTATAGCATGCAGGCTATAAATATAGGAAATGGAAAAAGATTATATGTATGGAAAATTCTTAAGTCAAACCCATATATTTATATTCTAATATTCAAAAAAATTTCATTGAAAAATATATATTATGTGTTTGCATTGTCATATAATACATATAAAGTTTTGAAATGATTGAAAACTATAGCCAGCACTATGAAAATCTATAATACTATTATATTATAGTTGTGGACTGTATATACGCATGTATAAATCTTGGTGAATAAAAAAAAAATGGTAGGATATAAACTTGTATTTATGACATGGAAAAGAAATGTAAACCGTTGATGCGACAATCTATATGATGATATCATGGAATATACCTTCCAGGTGCTTAAAAAACACATTTTGAAAGCTGCAGCAGTATGTCAACATTTTCAGATAAAAAAAATATATATTGATTAAAGTTAAATGTTATTCAATATCACGAACAAAAAAATAAGTTATAACTTTACAATAAATTAAAATATAAATGTAATTTCCAATATCAGTAATAGACATCTTGGATATAAATTTTTATAAGTTATAAAAACTAGAAGTAAAAACTATTCTGAAAGCTTGATTTTTAAAGCTCTATATATATAAAATAGGACAAGAAGCTACCGGTGAAAAGGTAGAAATATTCATTAATGTTTTACAGTAGGAAGTGAGATGATGCCGCCGCGTATATATTTAACGTTATGACCGGAGTTTACGACTTGGGAGTGATCATCACGCCCAGAGACCAACTTCAGGAAATCTCACGTGGGATACACTGGAGTTATTTCACTACCTCGTGACGTCACATATAGATGAGCCAACTTCAGGAACCTCACGTGGGATACACTGGAGTTATCTCACTACCTGGTGACGTCACATATAGATGAGCCAACTTCAGGAACCTCACGTGAGATACACTGGAGTTATTTCACTACCTCGTGACGTCACATATAGATGAGCCAACTTCAGGAATATCTCGTGGGATACACTGGAGTTATCTCACTACCTGGTGACGTCACATATAGATGAGCCAACTTCAGGAATATCTCGTGGGATACACTGGAGTTATCTCAAAACCTCGTGACGTCACATATAGATGAGCCAACTTCAGGAACCTCACGTGAGATACACTGGAGTTATCTCACTACCTCGTGACGTCACATATAGATGAGCCAACTTCAGGAATATCTCGTGGGATACACTGGAGTTATTTCACTACCTGGTGACGTCATATATAGATGAGCCAACTTCAGGAATATCTCGTGGGATACACTGGAGTTATCTCACTACCTCGTGACGTCACATATAGATGAGCCAACTTCAGGAACCTCACGTGTACGGTGTAAACAAAGTTTCTTAAAAACTTATTTTTTAACAATATTTCAGTGACTCTCAAATTTTCCTTTCATGCAATATCCATTCATATTTATTAATTATATAAAGTTCAAGCTAGGCTTTAAAACTTAAATAGGATGAAGGTAAAAAGCAATTTTGTAATAAACACTATGCATATAAATTTAAATCCAACCATAGATTTCACTACTAAATTCTAAACATATATATTTTTTTTAAACAAAATCTGATAAATAGTTTATTCAAATAAAATAACTACTATAAATATTCTAGCAAATAGCAATAATTTAAATGTACATGAAAGGTGATAATTTTTAGGCACTTCTTATTACCCAAGTACTACACACTCTGATGTGGATCAACACAGCAGCTTACAGGTGACAGCTTTATGGAGGAAATTTACAACTGTGTGGACAAGCGAGATCTCGCCTTCTATCTTCTCCTGTCCACCGGCTTTCTCGCACCTACCGCAATCTCTCGCATCGCGCGGTATACACCCCCTCCCAAACGTTTCCAGAACCCACCAGCATTCCATTTTGTTTAATTATTGCTACTTGTCTACCAAAATGTCTGCAAATTATGTGAATATATTGAAACTTATGGCATGGGAAGGACTGTATAATCAAACTGTCAAAAATGCAAGTGGTGTTCTCCATAAAGCCGGTATTACACGATACAAGTTTTCTAACTATTGCACACAATTTTTCCTTTCAAGAAAACTTGAACTCCATTTATTTGTTTGTATGGAGTTGAAATTTTCTTGCAAGGAAAAATTGTATGCAAAATTGTATGGTGTAATACAGGCAAGGGCATTGGGTGTAGCACCGGTAGTTGGCAACACTGACGTATCTTCACCATGTTAATTTTTGATCATTGCTCCTCGGAGTAATTTTTATGCTAGAGCTAAGCTGATTGCTGTAGTATCAAGATAATTAGTAGCCCAAGTGCACAATTTGGCTAAATAAAGCCTGATTTAAAGAAAAGTATTTTTTAGTAATTTTTTAAGTTTACATGCATTTTTCTAAAATATAAAAAAAATACTTTTCTTTAAATCAGGCTTTATTTAGCCAAATTATGCACTTGGGCTACTAATTATCTTGATACTACAGCAATCAGCTTAGCTCTAGCATAAAAATTACTCCGAGGAGCAATGATCAAAAATTAACATGGTGAAGATACGTCAGTGTTGCCAACTACCGGTGCTACACCCAATGCCCTTAAGAAACAATCATACCTGAATTTGAAACTAATAGTACTGATACAAAATGTGAAGTGTTGTAATTTAATGAGCATGCATTATGTAATATGAAATCATCGGGTAAAACCAAATTAATGGTAATTTTCAGTAATGAATGTATATTGTTTGATTAATGCAGAATATAGTCTTATTTCATGATATTTCTCATTTAAAAAAACAAGTACGAGGCACAATTACCAGATATCATGTGTTACAGAATGAAAAAATAAACAAATAAACACATTTTCAAAATGTATTATTTAATATTTATAAAGTTATTATTATACTCTAAATGACTTAAAAACAGTGTTGTGTTCATTTTTTTTATTTTAAATCTATATTCCAATCTCCCTCCCTTCATAGAAATTAAAGTAATTTTGATTTCCATTAAGATAAAATTTAGTCTCATGCTCTTTTTTCCCCAAAAATTAAACCTTTCTTAAAATAAAAACTCATTCCAGACACAAAATGTGTTACATGTTGGGGGTGCTATCAAATAAAGTAGCTAAAATAACGACACTGTAAAATCTTTTTCCAGCATCTGTTTCTATATACTGCATGCATGCACAGTAACATTATATTTATATTTTCTCATATTTGCATCAAGCAAACTAAAATTTTAAATGATAAATATATATTTTTTTATTGCTTCTTAGTTCTTACTTTTCTACTTTTTTTTTTTTTTATTATAGTAAAAAAATGTTCATGAAAGTTATACACGATATTCATCTTTTCATTTTCAGTTCATTTTCCCTATGGAATACGACTTATAATATAGTCTCTCTATATAATAATATATATGGTTTATTTTAGTTTAGATTTATAAGGTAAATAATAAGGCTCTGGAAGTTTTTTTTTTTAAAGAAAGAAAAGAAGTAGCTGCAAAACTCAGTTATATAATAACGAATGGTGTAATGATGATACAAGAAACCACGGTATAAATTTTCTGCAAATAGCTAACGGGCTGATAAGAATGAAGAGAGAGGCGGCTATAATATATTTTATATATAAGAAAGATACCAGAAGAAGAGTTATATTAATATTGTTTGCTTATAGCTTCAAGAGAAAATATATAATTATACAGAAGTGATATTATTTGCGATGGTTTCTAATCCTTTTATAATTTAGCTCGAAGCGAGTATTATAAGTCAGTTTATAAGTTTTGTTTCCTTCTATTTAATTCTTTACCAAATATACACACAAAGAGAAAATATTAATAATAAAAACGATCTAGTGAAATTTATTATTTATTCATTTAACAATTCACCCAAGTGCTCTCTGACTTAAAATATAAAGATATAAGTGCATGAAGTGTCGTGATTGCCACTCCACATATGAAAATAAAATTTATATTTCTGCTTGTATTTAGGCGTAACAAAATATCTATTTTATATATTATTGTTTGTTTTAAACAATAAAAAACATAAAAATGTGAATAATGTATTCTAAGAATTGTTAAAATATCTTACAATTAGTGTAAAAATTAAGTTGCTCCATTATATGTGTATATTCAAATTTTTAATTCAAAATGGAAATTATATATATATATATATATATATATATCATTAAAAAAGTGCACAGTAGTGAATTTCTCTTATTGGATTAGAGAATTTCTTGCGCTAAATAAAAATTTAATTGGAAGTTCTAACAAACTAAACCATACACCCCAAATTATATAAACACTTAATCCATATTAAATAATAGGTCTTATTTCTTTCATCATCAGTTTCATGTAATATACAACAATTTAATTTAAATCTGTTATAATCCTAAACTGACTTATTTAAAATAAATCCTTTCTTTAATTACTATAACTAAATTTCCCTTGAAATTATAATTAAGATAATTATTCATATACTAATTTCCAGTACGGTATGAAGTCAGTTCTGCCAACTTGGTAATTCGCAAGCAGCCACAGATGCTTACAATTTAATTTGAAATTCGTCCAGGAACTTTCAGTATCAAGATACTGCAAATTAATTTTCCCAGTCAATATACCAAAAACAAACAAAAGCCTCTTATAAACGCCAATTAAGATTCGATACAACTCCGCTATACTGGCAAAATCTTATCATATATCATATTACGCGTATTATATTAATAACCGGGTGAACTGATTAATGCAAACGTGGTTAATGAAGTGAACTCCTACAGAAAATTTTAAAAAAGGAAATTATATTTTTTTAATATTTTCTTCTTTTTGTAATGAAAGGGATTACTTCGAGTGGAATTTAATACTGCTTTGAGAGAGAGTCTGAAAATTAGAAATTAATTTAAAATTTATCATTGAAAGATTTTGAAAGAGAACATTTCAATTTATTTTAAATAAGTCCCAAACTAAACAGAGGTATGGAAATTTAATAACTGAAAAAATATATATATATTTGACATTCATAATTCCATGCATGATCTTAAAATTATTTTATTTTTTTACTAAAATATTAATAATTTTTCAACATGTAAAATATTTATTAAATACATATCACATATCAATTACACATAATTATCATATATATGTATTTATACTGTATATAATATACTGATAATTATTGTAATAACACTTAATGTGTTATAAATTGTGCATCAAAAAAATTCATAATTATACTTTCTTTGTTTCGTGTACGAATGTGCAAAACCATTAGAAGCAGCGTTAAAAGCCTATTATACACTTCACCTGACTGCAAGAATAAAAATAATATGTTCTCAACATGAAACCTTACAAAAGATTTTGTGCTGAATTTGCACTAGCTATAGCTTGTTTTTGTTTACCGTCTTAAAAGCTGCCAGAGAATTGACCTAAATACACGCACCCACCCTTGGAGAACTGCAGGGTTGGTGAGTTATCATACTAATCTCTGGAAACCCTGTGACGTAAATCTTGATATTAATAGAATTATTAGTAAACTCAACTTCTTTCTATTTGTTTAAGGGCATTGGGTGTAGCACCGGTAGTTGGCAGCACTGACGTATCTTCACCATGTTAATTTTTGATCATTGCTCCTCGGTGTAATTTTTATGCTAGAGCTAAGCTGATTGCTGTAGTATCAAGATAACTAGTAGCCCAAGTGCACAATTTGGCTAAATAAAGCCTGATTTAAAGAAAAGTATTTTTTAGTAATTTTTTAAATTTACATGCATTTTTCTAGAATATAAAAAAAAAAATACTTTTCTTTAAATCAGGCTTTATTTAGCCAAATTGTGCACTTGGACTACTAATTATCTTGATACTACAGCAATCAGCTTAGCTCTAGCATAAAAATTACTCCGAGGAGCAATGATCAAAAATTAACATGGTGAAGATACGTCAGTGTTGCCAACTACCGGTGCTACACCCAATGCCCTTAATATAGGTTTCTTATTTTCTATAACGCAATAAAATTCGTGTACGAAAAGTATATATATATATATATATATATATATATATATATATATATAATATATATATATATATATATATATATATATATATATTATAAATCTTAATTAGAAATAGTTGTGATTACTGAAAATTATTGTACATTTGGAGACTTTGAGAGATAATCTTTTGAGTTATATTAATAGCGCAAATATTGAATATTTTTTTATAGTGTAAGATTGTTGCATCATAACGAGCTATTTCCCCACAGATTTCAAATATCTTTGTGCTGTACTAACCTGGAAGTGAACCTTGCCGTGTTGCAGCCATCCGATGATGAGGTCAGCTCCTTGCATGCGTCCATCTTGCGATATTCCAAATCCCACATAGCCGAGTGTTTGTGCGGTGACTTCAAAGGTAATATCTTCTGGTCCCGGCGTCCAGCGCAGCAGGAAGCGGTCATCAAGCCACGCGGAGTGCGCCCAGTCCTCCTCTTGTCCGCGCACCACGGGCGCCAGGCAAGCAGTCAGTGCCAGCAAGAGCGCCAGGGAGCCGCCCCGCCGCCTCGACAGTCGCATCTCAGAGCCTGCAAAGACACGTCTGATTAGAGAAGGTACACTACAGTCTGTAGCTGGCAATCTAGATACACTGCATAAATTTACAAAATCTGCATTATTTTATTGAAGCTGCAATGACAGAATATAATTAAGTGATTACATGCAGACCTATACATATTTCATCATAGTCCTTACTGATACGATGATAATGTAATGCTTAAATAAAAATCAATTTGCAATTTCAAATGAATTTTATTTTTTTAATCCTCACCTCCATGCAAAATAAGCTGTGTATAATATAAATATATTAACAACAAAAGGAAAAACAAATTGGAATGAAAATATTATTCAATGTGTGCGAATTTTACTGAAACTTCAGTTTTTGTTATTATTTTTCTAAAATAGAACATTGTCGTTCTTTGTATAAATTGTGAATAATGAGTTCAATTTTTTCTTCAATTTGTAAAAAAAAAAAAAAAAAAAAAAAAAAAAAAAAAAAAAAAAAAAAAAAAAAAACTAAAAACTTGTTGTACGAGAGTCTAATTGTTTCTGAAAATTTCAATTATAACATTCATTCAAATTTTCAATTGTTTATTATTATTGTTTTAATGCTTCAATTGCTTCAATTCACAACATATTTTGTATTTATTCGTAATCTTTTCAGCTATTTTTTTATGCCATATATTCTTTTGTATTGTTAAATTTTAAATAATTTACCAAAAAAACAATGTTTCAATTACTTAATAACAATGGGTGATCTTTTACAAAGGGTAATTTGATAAGTTTGTAATTTCATTCAAACTAATTCATTTGTATACAACGATTTATGTAATAAATCAAGATGATTACAAAAGTTAGGCATTTAGATATTGTGATGCAGATTGCATACTTTTCAGGGGTTCAAGAAAACTTTATATGAAAATATGTAAAAAAAAAAATATAATGAAGTTCCTCTTTGGGTTCCCTTTCAAGCTTCTTAGTCTGCTTTTAGATCTTATCTTAGCACTCGGGACTATTAAATTACGTTCCTGCTTAGGTAGATACTGCATGAGCGTCGTCTCACAAACGAGAGCATCTAATTTGATAATGAACTTAAAAGCAATTAGCCTCACATTAATATAACATTTATATAAATAGAAATTAAATTTTGTTTGTAAAATTGTTGTTTAATATAAAAAAAAAGTAAAAATCTTACTCTGTTTTCTTTCCGAAGCCATATAATAAGAGAAAAAAATTAAATTATATGGTTGCAACTAATGATAATCATTAAAACTATAAACGAAGAACTTTCACAAGAAAAAAACAACAAAACAATCAATCTATTTAAAAAAACAGTTATATTAAAAAAATATATATTATATATACACTACTGGATTACATTATCAATCTACATTTATATGATCATTTAAGAGATTTGAAAAAAAGATTAATAAGCTTTAAAGCTCGTTCCAACCTTCTAAATGTAAAATAACATCCATTGATTAAAAAAAATAACTATTTACCTGATATAATTCGTTTAAAAATATAAACCCCCCATAAAAAAATAATATATAGATCGATCTATATATTATATAAAAAAGTTATAAAAATTACTACTGGATTACTAGATAGCAATTAATCAAGATTGAGTAATAAAAAGAATAATTAAAATCGATATATATAATATATAAAAGTATATAAACGTAAAAAAATATATGATTAAAATATATTTTGCAAAGAAAACAAATCTACAAAATACACTTTTTGTATATGGACTTTTAATTATGAAATACAAGCAACAAATACACGCTTGTAGTTTGTTGATTTTGAGTTACGTGAACTGTATAGATTTTGAGGGGGTTGATTGAAGTGCTGGAAGAAACAGTAGGGCTTTATTATCAGCCAGCAGCAGCGGGGTTCTACTAGCGAGAGAGTCGAGGAGGAGAGATATCGGCCAGTGATATCGGCCCACTTTATTGGCCGTCTACTACGAACATCGGGAGATTGCTGGGAGCTGTCTGTTACCACCGATGTCAAATTAGTGCTACTACAACAACAAATCTAAAACTTCAGTATAAGACAATTGAAGATAAAATAAAAAGAAGGTAAAAAAAAAAAGATCAAGTGATTTGAAGGAAAAAAACAAAACTTTTCTGTTAGATGAAATTGAGTCAATATTGCTGAGTTGACATAAAGTGAAGTGAATAAAGTACTGAAAATTTATATTTGTATTGGAAATTTTATTTCATTATTTATTTTACCAAAAAAACTTTTTAAAGTTTCTTTGAATTATAAAAATAAATTACAAATAAAGTACAGTTAATTTATTAATGTTTATTTAATGTAAAAATAATGTTTAAAAATCTAAAGATTTAAAATTATATAATTTATTCAAGTGGAATATTTTCTAATATAGCCCTTAAAAACTATTAAACTGAAACTTTTTAAAGCGATAAAATAATCAGTTAATATTAGATGAAAATAATTGACAAATTAAAACCAGTCAACGATAGCGATTCTTCATTCATATTTTTTCTCTCGTCTTTCTTCAGTTATTTAATAATTATAATAATTTCCGCAAGACGCAGAACACCCTCAAGACCGATCAGCACCAGACTTCTTTGTCAAGCGTCGATTGTGATTTCTCCATGATTTATAAAAGTACAAAGGAGTCAAAGATAACTTAAACGTGATAAAGAATTAGGGAGAGAGAGATTCATTTTGTACTTCAACCCTGCCTGCCTGCCCGAGACCAAAAAACTCTTAGCTATTTTATATAATTTATACATATTCGATAATGAGAATAAAAATAATGAGAAAAATGTTTGAGGTGCTTAAAAAGTTTTCTCCTTAATGAAGTCATCAAACGCGGTACCTACACAGATTTTACCGTGTAAAATGTAATAAGCTCTGGTTTTCAAATTCTGGGTAAAAAAAAAAAAAAAAAAATGTCAGTTCTGTTGTTTTTTACAGATGAAATGAATAAAAAAAAAACAATTTTTTTAAGATTTTTTTATTTGATTAAAATCTTGTTTGAATATAAACGTAATATATTTTTTTAAATCATTTCACGATAAAGTTAAACTAATTGGAACAATTTTCAAACAAAATGACAAAAGTCACGCATACATTAAGATCACGAACTGCTATCGTGCTCAGTTATTTTGTTATCAGCTCATGTCAAATCAGCACACAAATTTGTATTTGTCATCACAGTTTTGAATTACGTAAAAAAATCTAACATTTCTTTTTAAACGAATAATTTTTGCAATTATATTTATATCATACTGTATAGTCTGTACACAATGCTCGTGTTTGTTTGGTCGTCTTAATCAATATTTGGCAATTATATATTAATATATTTATATATTTTATATATTAATATAATATTAATATATTAATAATATTATATGTATAATATAATATATAATATATATATATATATATATATATATATATATATATATATATATGGGAGGTGTGGCACAGTGCGCTTGACCGGGTCTCGTCAGATCACCGAAGTCAAGCAACGCCGCGCGTGGTTAGTAGTTGGATGGGTGACCATTTTCAACAAAAACCATGTTTCCCACCCAGGGGTAAATCGTTGCGCTTTTCCACTATGTGGTTCCCCTGGCTTTGGACCATTGCACTTCCGGTTCATTGACAAAAGCTGTAGCGTCCATCCTGGCTGAGGTTTCCACGTTTCCCTCAGCCGCAGGCAAATGCCGGAATGGATTTGCAAGGCCGTGGCCGCCCCCGTTCCGGAAGAGCCCGCGAAACGCTCAAGTTAGGGTTTCGGAAGGTTCGGGGTTTCAAAGTAGTATGTAATTAGTAAATAGAAGTACCCAATAGGGTTTGATTAAAAAATTAAAAAAATATATTTTATAATACCGTGCACTCCCTATTCACTGCATTTTTTATATATAAGATGTTTTATGTATGCGCGGTAAAAAAACAAAAAAATATCGGTTAAAAAAAATGAATGTTTCCCATTGATTTCATCAGAGAACGCATTTGTTTAATTTGGTTAAAAATGCCAATTACTAAATAGTAAGTACACATGATGGGGTTTATAGACATGAGGTTGTAAATAATGTTTAATTACTTGAACAATACCTTTTGAAATCACACTTCATTAGAAATAAAAGTATGCTAAAAACTCTAATGTATAACGTTTTATTTGTTAAGAGAATATTATATTATAGTATATCTAACCGGAAACTACACAATGCCAAGTCCCATCATGCATGTATAAATGCACAGGGCGTTCGTATAAAATATAAATGATACTTGGCACTGGCTTCCAACCAGAGTTAAAACGTTGCTATAATTCCACACATTAAGTGTCTAATCACGCGATTAAACTATAAGTACAGATGCTGCACGTGCCAAACAATATACAAAAAATATACGAGAGAATAATTTGAACAAACTTTTAGCATTAAATACACACAATTATTATAATCACATTTTGTGTTTAATCATAAACATATTTATAATCCTGGAGTCTGGTTAAACATTGAAATCCTTTGAGAATAATATTTTAAAATCACAGAATTTTACACTATGTTAAATATTATGAATAATTTAAAATGAAATTATAATTTCATATATATATATATATATATATATATATATATATATATATATATATATAATATAAATTATTACTCTTTTGTATACATACGTATTTTTTCCACATGAGAGATAATAAATTACATTATAAAATGTAAGTATAACATACATGATAATTATTCTGACACTGAGTTAAAATGTAAGTAAAAATAATTTTATATTATAATACGGTGCAAGGAACATATTCTTGGCAAGTCTGTATAGTAATTACGTGGTTATACGCTCCTCTACCTTTTTTTAACATCACATTACCGTCGTGTTGTTATATGGGCTGGCTAAAAATTTCAGTGCCCCTGATATTTGCTCTTGTTTTCCATGCTTTCTCGACCATAATTGGACGGCAGTAGGCGACAAGCAAAGGGTGGCTCACTGCATGTTGTCCTTTGGGCTCTCAAATATTTAAATGCTCAGTCAGCCATTTTTTTTTTTTTTTTAAATGTAAAGTATACATACAATCTCGTTTAAATCATGGAAATATAGACATTTTCAGGTAATACAAAAAATTAATACATAAATATATTATTAAATATTTAAAATATTGGAAGCGTGTTATTAATATTAAAATTGTTATGATTTAAAACTAATAATAAAAAAAAATATAAAACAAATTCATTTTAATTATTCAGTATGTTTATTTTCAACTAATATTATTTATAACTTAAAATGAAAATAATTCTATGAATATCATTAATATTAAAACTCAATATAAAATATATTCATCACAGTTCTAATAATCCAGAAAATAATTAACAATGTAATTAATTATACTTTTTTTTATACTAATATTTGATCTACCTCTATCATATTTACTTACCCTGGCTTACAAATTTGGGGGAGTTATGTGCTACTTGCATGCATAATTTCAACCTATTTACTTAGTAGTATAAATAATATTCCCCGCTCATTCTACAATAATTGACAGACATAATGTAGAGTGGCAGGCAGAAAGCTTGCTCGTACCAACCACCAAAAACCTTCTTTGGCCTTTGTCATGGAGCCATCGAGCAAAATGAAATAATTTATTTAGAAGTGACGTCAACAACGATATGCAGGCAGCCTTTTACCTAGCAGCTCTTTTTATCAAACGTTATGATATGTTTTTTGTTGTTGGGTATGATATGTATAATGTGTACTGAGTAGGCTACTGGTGTGTGTATATAGTGTGTGGGGTAGGTTAATTTTTAGTAGTGAAATTCAATAAGTTAGCATGAACATAAAGAACAAAGAAAACAAAGAGAAAGTTTAAAAAAAATAATGCAAAGGGTAAATCTAAATGGACCATGCAGGTTAATAAAGACGTTACATACAATTATCTAAATAATTACTAGAATTGTTAGAAATGAACAATTAAAGTACTTTAAATTAATTCAGCTATCCATGATATCAACAATGTAATACAATGTTATGTTGTTGTTATTTTTTTTTTTTTTACCTTTAAACAAATGTACTTCAATGTTTTCATGCTAATTTGAATTTAATTAAAACTCTTTTGTTACACAAGTGCTTGTGTGCAATGTGGTATGTAAATATTTGCTCTAATTTTCTGACAATTAGTGTTGTTTATACCTGAAACAAACTCTTTAAAGTTAATGTCAAAAATCGATTGGAAACGAATGTTAATATAAATTTACTTTAATAATATTAACTTTTATTAACATTAATTTTATATATAGCATCGGAGTTAACTGGTAAATTATATTGATTTTTTTTTTATCATAAATTATTTATATTTAAATAAAATTCTATAATTAACATAATTTTAAACTAATGAAGGCATGCATTCCCAAAATGGGTGTATCATTTTGTACCTGAATAAAGTACTTATTTATACAGTAGAATTTTTATAAATATTTATTATAATTATAAAGTACATTTTTTTAGATCACATAAATTTGAGTTCATTAAAAAAAAAAAAATTTATACAATATTTAACAAGGTTTCAAAAATAAAATATGAATCAAAAACATAAATCTTACTCAAAGACTACACACCTATATAAAATATATCACATGTTGTATATAACACTTATATTACCATAATATCTACACTATCTTGAATTATTTTATTAAATTAAACTCAAAGTACACGTTAAATTATAATACTATATAACGATTCTCTCTAAAGCACGACAATCGTTGGTGCACGCGGTCGGTGGGCGGGTGGCATTAATCGTGTCAGGGGAGACAGGTGGTGGGCTTGCATCTAGCTAACTATCCTCCTTATGGTGACCGCAATACGTCTTAGCATGTCGACCATTAGCACCAAAGCCCGCGGCGCATCGTCGTTTAATTGGAAAATGTAGGACCACCCTGATATCACGAACTTTAGTATATATTACATCAACTATAAAGACTTGTGGTTGTCCAGGTTAATAAGGGTAGAGACCTCTCCCCTATTTTGTTGACATATCACAAGAGACAATTTTTGTGATAAATATATATTAAGAGGGTGGAGTAAAGAGCTTTAGGGCGGAAAGAGCTAAAATAATTCCATCATATTGACTGACATATCAAGCAATTTAATATAGAATTTTTAATGCGCTTAAAAATTGACAGTTAAAAGGAAGAGAGCTATAGGGGAGAGCAGAGATGGGATAAATATGTATCGGTATAAGAAATAATGGTGATGATGAATAATATTATAGATGCATCATCATGGTGTAGGATTTAATTGGAAAATATTATTCAAAACTATTCTATATAAATATAAAAGGGCGAGAGGGGGAAAGAAACGATTAAATATTTTATATTATATACAGTAGGATGTTTGTAATAACTAAAGCCTGATGCTTTTTAACTGAAGGATATTATAGCAATCTTATCCATTATGTAAATCCCCTAGCAGGTTGAAAACAGTACTTGTGGTGAGTCATACTGCTGTAGGCTTTAATTATTTGTATTGAGATAACCAAATTGAAATTTCAAATGCATCTTCAATTATTTCAAAATTGCATTCGTCCTGCAGCTGAAATAAGTGTAACACAATTTAAGCTTATTCATTATATTATAGAGCTCTGAAAATATCTGTTCATAAATACACAATAAAAAAGAATCGATTATTTGTGATGAACCTTCTGTACATGAAACATACGGTTCATCACAAATAATCGATTCTTACTGATTGTGTATTTAAGAACAGACCTAAT
Source organism: Siphlonurus alternatus (assembly GCA_949825025.1). Lineage (NCBI taxonomy): Eukaryota > Metazoa > Arthropoda > Insecta > Ephemeroptera > Siphlonuridae > Siphlonurus > Siphlonurus alternatus. Next base: position 45,132,602 of record OX463781.1, read on the forward strand.
ATAATTATATAAAGATGTAAATTAATAATAAAATACTAAATATACAAAATATTACCGATAATTTTCTTTAAAGGTTATTTTTGATTAGAGTTATTATATTGCATGCATGTATATATAATTTATAATTTCTAATATCAAACAAAATTAGCAACAAATAATTCACAGTTGTTTTTAATTAATGCAGAGAACAAATTAACATCGATAAGAATGCAGCTCTGTATATAGCATGTTGCTACAATTGTTGCAATAAAATTGTTCCGACAGAAAAAAAAATAAATAAGACACAGCTATATAGTACTTAAAGACGTGAATAGACTCGATGAAATGAACACTGTGGAGATTAAAGGATAAAAACATAGCTGGTATATAAAAACAATTTTTTTTTTTTATCTAGCTGTTGTTTTTATCTGTAAACTTGCAATTTTACAGCCAGTATGCCACCGTGCTGAGCAATTCTGCTATTATAATAGATAGAGCAATAAAAATTGACACCATGCACGCTTTTTATTTCATAGCATAAAGCTCGAGCAAACACAATATAATATACTCACTCTACTTTTATTTTACACCTACATAAATAACATGTATTACAAAAATAAAACGTATTCATAAATTAAGACTACAAAATGAAATATGAGCATGCATGCAGTGTTTACAAAAAATATTTATAAAACAAATAATATTTTAATGGATATTACAGAATACATTTTTAATATTAAAAAAATATGTAACTTGATATAATTTTACAAATACTTTGTTTTTATTTCAAAATAAAACATCAAAATATTCCTATAGGCGTTTTGATTTACTTTTTTAAATGTTATTATTTTTGTATAGTATGCAAAATATTATTTTTGTATAAAAGTAATAATATATTAATTGACATTAAATAAACACAAAAATATTGATTGACACGCATCATGCTGAGTGAACGGCTAACGTTTTGATATCTGTGGAGCTGGGTGAAATGCCCAATTGAACCCCCCCCTCCCCGGTATTGAACATTGACTTTTGATCGCCTCCAGGGAAACTTGCGGTGAAATAAAGTAAAAATCCAACACCATCGGCGGCGAGATAGAGAAAATCAATTTTCCTTCCGTCCGCAATTTGAAGCAGTAGTTGGCATCCCTTGTCCAAGTGAAAACGTGCGAATAGTTGGTCAAAAGAAAAGGAAATTCACGCCCAGCTTTCAAGTCGTAGTCTGCTGGGCAATGACCAAGCAGAGAGTATATAACACTCTTATAACAACTCGGACAAAGTAAATACAATTTGTGAAAAGTTCACTTTGTGTGATGCTTGCTGCTGCTTTTACAAATTTTTACCCCCTTCCTGAATCAAAACTAGTTCTTTACAACGAAAAAAAAAAATGGTTATAATCTTACAAAGTAACGTTTCTCATGTAATTTATATTTAATCATGCTTATAAAAAAACAGGCTACTGAAATTATAAAATAATGTTATTTTTTCGAAGTATATTATTAATTTAATTTATTCTATAGTTTTAAAAAAATGTACATAAAAAGTTAATGAATAATAGATAAAAAAGCAAACATATTGAAACTATATATATATAGAATTACAAGGTAGTTTATAGCAAAAATAAATATTTTGAGAGGTATATAATATATATATTATTATGTATGTGTGTTGTATATTTTATTGTTTTTTGTCAAAAGGAGATCAATTGAAAAAGTTAAATATCATTCGCTTTGGGTCAAGAGGATAATTCAGAGATTTAAATATTTTTTTATTACATGATAGACCTTAAAATTTAATTCGCAAAATACTCGACTTCCAATAAAATAACAAAAATGTAATAAAGTGGCTCTGCAATTTTAGTTTTTTATTGACGAAAGGGAATTGGTTTCCATTTATTATGTATTTTATAAGTGCTGCAAATTTTACTATAAAATAACATTGAGAGCTTTTAAAGAAATTTGATATAAAATTAAATAAATTAATAATTTTATATAAACATTAGGTTTACCATAGCAGAATATGAAACTGGATATTTTCTAAATATATAATAACACTCACCGCCATTCTTCTATTCAAAATATTTTATTACATGTATAGGTCATATAGTAGAAAGAAGTCGTGCACATCTTTTTGTCCAGAAGCGAAAAAAATACGACGGCAATTTAGGTAAAAGTTTTTTTTTTTTTCAAGTCATTGACCGACCTTTTCAATACACAACGGTCACTCTTTAGAAACAACAATTTTCCCAAAGTCAACAACAATAATTTGAAAACGGTACTGTATTCTCAACAAAAGTATAACATGTTCATATATGTTACACCGTCTATAATAATTATTCTTAGATATCTTCTCTCTTTCTTTGAGAAAAACGTTTTTCTCATTGATTTTTATGGTTGACTTTTCAGTGGGCAATCTGTCAGTTTGGAGATGACAGCTTTAGTGCCTGACAAAAGCGCGTCCCGGGATCCCCCAGGGAGGAAGGGGGTGGACGATGGGAGCAAGTTCCGCTAAGACGCCACACAATCCGTAACGTTTTCTGACGCAGCCCTAAGCCATCGTGGGTTACGCTAGCAAAATGTCGCTCGTATAGCTTCTTCTTCCAAGATATCAATAAAATTACAGGTAAAGAATATCAAAGTTATGTTCTGATTATATGGATTTTGCCTTGTATAAAAACTATGAAACTTGCTATCAATGCTTCAGTTTTTTTATTGAAAATTAGAAATACTAGGAAAAGAATTACCAGTAAGCTGTGACATTAATTTATACCTTTCCAGCACTTACAACATCGGTGAAATAATGTCTCTTCAGAGAATACTATTCTCTGATATGATAATTCGCTATTATATCTCCATGCTCTGTATGTTTTTTTTTATTTTTTTTTTTATAATGGTTGAATGGACGTTTTTTAAACTTAAAATTCAACAACACTATTTTTAGTGTCCAAAGATATTTTAAAATTTTTCAATCAGTACTTCATAATTAGTCATTAAAACTTTATGACAGTAAGGGTCAGTTTTTTATTGCTATCATACCTGAGATTTTACTAAAGCTTTGCTTCTCGTGGACAATCTCGATAAGACCTCTGTTTGCCAGGTAGTAGCAATAAAATAAAGTCCCGTAATGTCACGGAGAGGTAAAAAAATGTGTTTTTTTATTTTTTTAAAAAGCTTAATCTCGTTCACAAATCAATAACAAGACGCAGGTTGCGTCACCACCAAATTTTTCACCATGACAAATGTTCTTCACCACCAGCACAACAATGGAACAATAATGGTCATTATTGTATTTTTAACTCATTATTTTTTTAATAATAAAAAATGTGATCAAGTATTGAAAACAAATACTGTAATGTTTTCTAATATTGGAATTTATTTTATATTTATAAATGCTTGCGGCGAATTTGATTCAACTACAGGCCACTTTTTTTTCTAACCACAGAAATTTGTTGATAATTTTCCATAATATTTGAGGTTATAATATACAGGCCAAACTTTTGTAAAAATTTACGTCATGTGAAAATAATTTTACACCAAAAAATATTATTTCAATTAATAATTCAAAAACAGAGTAAGCTAAAGGAGAATAAAAAATACTTCAATTTTATAGGAAACTAAAGATTATCATGGGATAACTGTAAACCGTGTAATTTTTGGTTTGTGGTGAGTTTTATTGCAAAATTTATTAAAAAATATTCAGCGAACATAATTAGCAAATTGCTTTTGTATAAAATCATGTAAAAAAAATTGTTTATGAAAAATATAACTGTAAAAAAATAAATTGATTTACTACCAAATTAATAATGCCATATTATTATTATTATATGTAAACCGTTACCATTTTTTTCTTCATGAACACTTGCTTCAAATTGTAATTACTAAATTCGTCTCGTACCACTTTTTTTTTTATATATAAATACAAATTAACAACACTCTACTCTAATAAGTATATGGACATAAATCATCCAATATTTCCAGTGTAAAACAAAAGCATCGTGACATCACATTTTCACGAGTGCCAACTGTATAATACCTCCTAAGGGCATTATTTCCCTAACTAAAACAGATTTTACATTGGACTTCTGGCATGAACATTACTTGGAACTCGGTGTAGTGTTGATCACGCCATCCCAAGGGCTTTTCTCTATAACATATTACACGTCACTGGAATAGATAGAGATAAGAGACTGCTAAAAACACTTGCTCAATATGTCATTATACTTAGCGTATAATACTCCTAAAAGCTAAAAGTACCATAAGTGCTTATATGAACCATTATTTTATGACTGCAGTAGAAAAGTTCTTTTTTTAATATTATATATTTATAGAATTATATCGATTTTATCTCAACAACAAAAAATGTATAATCATCATGAATTTTCTTTTATCAAAAAACTCAATCAACTATCCTGTCCAAAAGAATATTATATTGTGTATATTTGTATTAAAATATTTGTTCAAAATATTATATATATTTATAAGCTGTATATACATTTTTATTTTGTAATATTTCCTTGCGTGCAATATCATATTTAGATGATGTCCAATATATTTGCTTCAACGAACTCAATTTATACATTCTTGAAGGGTACAGATTGGAAAAACTTCAAAAGAATTTATACTGACCCAAACTATTTTCGTGTCTTCATATCTTTTTCATAATATTAAAATACAAAATCAGTTATAAATAATATGTATTTTTATACAGTATATGAAAAATGAAGCCATGAAACCTCCGATAAACAACGTTCTATATAAAATGGAGAAAAGTGAGAAATGTAAAATATGTACTCCTATAATAACCTGCCTCTCGTTATACATTGTCCATATGATAAGCATTAGCATAAAAAGGTACTATCCATAGTGTGATGTTATGTGAACTGAAAATGTTCAATCTCTCATGGCCTCTGGGTTAAACATCCATTGCTTTTCATACTCTTTCTGACTAATTGTGTAAGAGTGTACGTACAGACCTTGTCACAAATATTAACTTGAATAAAGTTATTAATTATTTCATAAAAATAGTAAAAAAAAAAAATAAAGGTACGGTACTTTATATTTTCTATTTGCATTCACTACATAAAAAAATATGAAGAAAATAAAATTATAAAGAAAGTATTATACTGAGAGAGTACAAAGGAACTTATCTTTTATGTATTAAGTATCTTGGATTTTCTGCTTCATTGCAACCAATCAAGAATAAATTTCATATATTGCAAATTTACCTCAAATATAGCTACTTATATTGATCTTTTGATATATAAACTGTCCAGAGCAATCTGTCCTATTTACAGTCAGCAAAAGGATGTGTGCTGGGGAATTTAAGCGTCATCGGTCAAGAGTGAAGAAACTTTGTGGTTGATCATCCCATCTATCTCACACTTTACATTACCTTTCTAGTCAGAATTATATATAGAAGGAGGAGGAATGTGCTAGGGGAATGCCATATATACAACAATAAGGGAGATTTTCAGACGGGGACTTTAAATTGAGAATTCAAATAAATTAGGATCTCAATTGAGAAGAATTTTAGACACTTTGTGTGGTCTTATACAATCTCTTTGATGAAAAATTTTTATCAAAAAATGTTAATCCTAAAAATAGCAAAGTGAGGGTATAGAAATTTTATATATATTATGATAACAACATGATAACTCTTGTGAGAACAACAATATTGTATATTAGAAAATGTGATGAGTGTAATATTACTTGACAATTGCCATTTATATTACTTGGAATGCTAGTCTCGTATATAATATATCCCACAACCAATCAAAACTAAAATGATTATATTTCTCTGCTTCACACTATACGTTTTATTTTTGATCCCCCAATCTTTGTATCTAAGCATCAAGGGTTGATTGAGTTGATTCCGTGCAGCTGTGGTGCAGTGTGGCGTTATAAATCCAACAAATTAGGTCACTGCAGTTTAAGTAGCGTGAGGACGATTGGAAAATTGAGGACTGCAACCCTTTTTATTAAACTTTTTTTATGTTTGATCTTTCATGAGGAATAATAATTCTAAATAATAAACTTATTATATCTAGCTATAACCATTATCATATTTATACTGTATTATTATAATATATATATAAAAAAAAGCTATCTCCGTTTCACTTTATGTGCATTCTAAAAAAAATATATATATACTTTGTATCACGTTTTTTTTTTATATCAAAACCTATGATATAAAAATGTTATTGACTCACTTCTAATTAGGGTTATGATTTTAAAACACGATATTTTAATGAAATACAACATTACTTTAATAAAAATTACTTCAAACACACTAATCTTTAATGGTCAGCATCCATGATGACATCACCAATCCTTTGTCCTCCCATTTACTTACAAAAAAAGATTGGGCGCACGTAAGATCCTATACGGAGCAATTTTTCGATCGCTTATTGTTAACCCTCTATAAATAATATAAGTTATGTTTGCAAATTTAAAATTACGTATTGGCACTAACCTTTTACGTTTGATGCTACAAAATTTTTATTATTTGCCTCGGGTCACTTTAATTAAAGAGCATCTAAAGAATTTCGCGGTAGTTGTGTTTTGACTTCGTGCCGAAAAAACGTGCGCAGAAGGGTTGCGCGCCGATGCGCGGTGGTTGTAGCAGGAGTCAAAATCAGCAAACGAACATGGCGACTATATAATTTTTCTGATGGATACTTATATACCATTAACATTGTCTTAATAATTGCAATGTAACTTCAACCTTTTTTTTTAATTGAAACGTTCTCGCTCCATATCCAGTAAGCCTTCTCCCCCATCCTACCTGAGGTAACAAATATATCACGTTGATTTCTCCCGGCGCTCACGGCTCATCGAGCACGATCAAGTGAACGGCCGGGCGAGCGAGAAGGCCTGCCAACTACCCTGTCCTGTGATAAGGACGATACGAGAAGGACCCCCGTCTAGTATTGATTCATTCACCAAATACTGTTGCAGATATAGAACCAGCATTTCTTCTACTTGATTGCATATTTCATTACTCTTACAGAACGATATTATACCTTGACCAGAAATTTTTGATATTAGAAACCAAATCGGATCACACAATCATCATGGCAAATACTTCTTTTTTTTTTTAATATACCTTACAAGAATATTGAAGTAAAAAATAGATAAAAAAAAAATTGAATAAGTCAGCACTTTTTATTCATGAATTAAATTATTAATGAAAATGGTTTGTTTACATGATGAAGTCATATAATAAAATACTTGAAAATGAAACTTTGTTGTCAAGGAGGCATGTATTTTTACTTATACTTTGTCAAGTTCAATGGTATATAATTATATATTGATATAAGAAAATAATATTAGCAATGATTAAATTTAAATTTTAAAATAAAATTTATGTTTGTGCACTTAATTATCTAAGACTGTCCTGTTTTCATTGAAAAAAATCAATTTAAAGTTCTAATTTATCTCTTAACAATAAAAAAATGTTTTATACTAAAAATATAATAAAAATTAACGTTGTTAGATTTTTTTTTCTGGTTTAAAGTAGCAATTTTTATCAGTGACATTTTTAAAATTATTTTTGTCTTATCTGGACTGTCCTAAAACATTATGGTCATTTCTCATTGCCAAAAACTTCCAAAAGTAATAAATTTTCACATATAATAATTTATTTATTTCACTTAACTAAAAATAAAATTTGATATGGGCAAAAGCAATCGGCTAAAGAAAATCACTTTTTGATTCACTGACGTGATCGTGACGTCATTCTTAAAAAGTAGAGCCACGAAGTGAAAATAATAAATAAAAGAAAATATATATTTAGGGCATTGATTGATTGATAAAATCATGTCACGGGTTCCAACTTCTGACAAAAGAGTTAGATAATGGACCTACTTAAATATGTTTCGATAAAATAATTTTCCAACCTGAATACTTTATAATACGATGCCAATCCTATCAGCTTTTATATGCTATAATACTAAGTTGTATAAAGTATAAAAACCTTTTAAAATTTATTGCTTCTTACAATAAACTGTTGAAGACCAAGATTAAAAAATAGGAGGTATATAACGTGTTAAAAAATATTATGTATTGAAAAAAAAAGCTTTTAACCCCCTTTTTTTTTTTTTTTTTCTTTTGGCATGCCTCACATCCGTCTCCATAGCCGGTACATTACAGTCAGTTCCGATCATCGTTGTAGAAAAATGTCTCTGCATTTGTTCTATGAAAAATAAGATTTCTTCGAAGTAATAAATTACATCTAAAGCTGTTAAGATTGCAGCAATTTGTCAATAATCTGACTTCAGAACCAAATCTTGACGGTTTGAAAGCAAATTTTATATTCATTGCCATCAAATCTTGTTCTATTGATATCAGTTTAGTAAACATACACTCTGCAAGATAAATTAAAACATGGCAAATGAAATTTATCTTGATAATTTATTTCCATTAAAAATCAAACTGAAGCTTTGTTTTTGTGTGGATGAATGAATGAATGAGAAGTACCACTAGAAAACAATTCACTAATAATAGATATAGTAATATTGCAATTAATTTAGTGTTGCACTTATTTTCAACCTTTGTTTACATTTTTATGATCAAAGCAATGTCTTACAAAGAAGGAAAATATGCACCCTTATTTATTTAAAATTTTGATTGGAATTTAAAATCTTTCTAATATAATATAATATATTTTTTTTCAAATTTAACAATGACATAATCTAATATGTCAATTAGAACAAATTAATAATCAATAATAAATATAAAAGAAATTATCATATCAGAACCTATTCAAATAAGCAATTAGATTAGGGCGTTACTTTATATTTATTTATTTATTTATTTATTTCTCTTGTGGCTGTACATAATACAACATAGAGACAAAAAAAAACTTATAAATATAACTTAAAAATTAAACATGATACAATATTATATGCACTTAGAAATATTAAAACAATTAAAGCAGACATTAAAATAACATTCATACACATATATAAATCAAGATAATACATCATAGTGGCATTTATCCGCTATGTTGTATTCTTAAGATTGATATATTCTTTTACTGAATAAAACTGGTGCGCTAATAGAAACTTTTTTAGTTCTTTCGCAAATTTTTTATTACAGTCAATATTTTTAATTGCCGTTGGCAGTTTATTATAAATTGTTATAAGGTCAAAATGAGGACATTTGAAATTTTTTGGAAGGTGAGGATCATTTCTGATTCTTGTATTATGAGTATGAAGGGTGGCGTTGGTTTCAAAAAGATCGGGTTGGTTTCTTACAAATTTTGCACTTTCTAGTATATACAAAGAAGGCAATGTTAGGATTTTTTGTTGCATAAAAGTTTTTTTACATGACTCTGTTTTTTTGAGATTATAAATTACCTTAAGTGCTGATTTTTGTAGTGAAAATAGTGTACTAGCATCTTTTGTGTTCCCCCATAATATTACAGCATATAAAAGATGCGCGTGTACATGTGCATAATACAATTGTTTATTTAAGTTTTCTGACAATTTTTTATTAACATTTCTTAACACGTGAATTCCTTTTGCGATACATTTTGCCTTTGAGTTTATATGTGCCGACCATTGTAGGTCGTCTGTTATTGTTACACCTAAGTATTTTACTTCCGTAACTTTTTTTATGTTTTGTGATTGAATTGTTATGCGTGGGGTGAAATTATGTTCTTTGCCTTTTGATTTAAAATGTATGAATGTAGTTTTTTGTGGGTTGAGTAATAGTTTGTTCTCTGAACTCCAGTCTGTGAGTTCCTCCGTAGTTTTACATGCTTTCTCTGTGAGTTGCGAAACAGTGGTTGCGATGGTGGCGCATGCGGTATCATCCGCGTACTGCACTTTGTCGTCCTCTGTTATCGCATCTGACAGATCGTTGGTGGCTATTGCGTACAGTATCGGGCTAAGGGAGGACCCCTGTGGGACCCCTAGGGTTGTTTTGAGTTCCTTGGACATTGCACATAGTAATTCATTGTCTGTTTCGTACAAGAAGGACACTATTTGTGACCTGTTCGTTAAAAAAGATTTAATAAAATTTTTTTCTCTCCCTTGTACCCCATACGTTTCTAATTTTTTGCATAATAATTCGTGGTCCAGCATATCAAAAGCCTTTGAAAAATCAAAAAAGGTGCATGTGACTAATTTTTTTGCTTGCAATGCATCGAAAACTGGCTTGAGTAATGTATATACTGCGGTTGTTGTGGATTTATTCTTTTTATAGCTGTGTTGTGTTTTTGACAAAATGTTGTTAGCTTGTAGGTGTTCTTCAAGTTGTATGCGAAATACGGTTTCTATTATTTTTGAGAAAGCTGACAATACTGCTATTGGTCTGTAATTTTCTGATAATATTGAGTTTCCCTTCTTAGGTAAGGGTGTTACTCTCGCCGTTTTGAGCGCGGTGGGAAAGATACCTTGATGAAAACAAGAGTTTATTATATTTTGAAGCGGAGCGGCGATATGATTGGCACAGGCTTTTAATATTGAGATAGGGATTTCGTCAATACCAGCAGCAGTTTTGTTTTTATGTGAGTGTATAACTTTCAGGACATCTTTTGTACTTATTGGCTGAATTTGCATTTTAATATAATCTTTAGTATTATTTGTGTTTATTGTTTTGTGTGATGTTTTTATTTTGTTGGAAAGTTCCTGCGCGGCATAGCAAAATTGTTCATTTAATTTTTGGGCAATTTTTAATGGGTTGTTTTCTACAGTGTCATTGAACTGTACTGATTTAATATACTTTTTTTCAGATGTTTTTGAGTTTTCGTTAATTATGGACCATGATGCCTTTACTTTATTTTTTGCCGTTTTTATAAGATTATCATTAGAGGTTATTCTTGCTTTAGCCATATCTTTTCTTAGCTGTTTTAGTTTAATTTTGTATTCAGACTTTTTTGTTATGTCGACATATTTACTGGTGTAAAATAGTTTTCTTGTTTCTGCCCGTTGTGTTTTAATTTTACGAGTGATCCACCTAGGTTTTTGAAATTTATTTTTGATTTTTTGACGTATTTTTGGAAATGCTGTGTTAAAATGAATTTTAAATATTTCATAAAACATGTCAAATTTATGATCTGCATCCGCAGTATTATAAACTTGTAACCATTCTTCAGTGCTCAGTAAGTAGCACAATTGACTTATATTTCTTTCTGAAAAGATCCTTCTGTTTACATATTTTTGTTTGTTTTCTTTGTATTTGTGCGTGTGTATTGTTATGTACAACCCTTTGTGATCCGAGCACCCCGTGTCTAGCACGTCTGAGTCATAGGACCGCGAGTCTATGTTTGTTATTATGTAGTCTATTTTTGTTTTTGTGGAGGAAATTGAAGTCGTAAATTCACGTGTAGGCAGATTATTAGTATTATGTAACAAAAATGTATCAAGTAGGGAACATAAACGTTTTTTGTTGTTTAGTTTGTTATTGATATTATTTTTTGCAAGTAAATCTATATTTAAATCTCCACAGATAACAATTTTATCGTTTTTCTTGCACTTGTTTTTTACACATTTTATTGTTTCCTCTAGTTTTACAAAGAAATTATCCGTCTCGATCGAGTCACAAGTTGGAGATCTGTACACACATAACAGATATATTCCCTGTGCGCTCTCAGTGCTTTCAATCTTTGCAATACAACATTCTAATATTTTTTCCTCGCTATGATTAAATTGTATTTCTTTGATTTTAATATTGTTTTTTGCAAATATGGCAACTCCGCCTTTACAATATTGAGTCCTGCAGAAGTTTGAAATATTATTATAATTTAGTAATTTAAAAGATTTTAATTGTTCTGATTTTAAGTAATGCTCAGCAAGCAATAGAACATCAATTTTTTGTTTTTGTAACCAGGCATCTAAGTCATTTACACAGCTGGATACTCCTTGAATATTAGTGTAATATATTTTAAGTGATTTTTGTTCAATTTTTACATTTTGGTTGCTTAAATTATTTGTGTATGACAGATTTTGTGTATTGTTTACCACATTATTTATATCACAAGTTATAGCATCACTGAATTTATTTACAGGATTTGTCTGTTTATAATCTATGGAATTATTTATGAATATATTATGACTCCAGTCGTGGTAATTCATGTAGGATCCGTCACAAAAAATTCCTCGTGAAAATTAGAATTTCTATATGACGTATCCGAGTATGTATAACCACCTGTGTCCTCATTCAAACAATGCAGCGCTGATGATAATGCGCTGGATAAGTCTTGCACTTCATTGTTTGAATCGGGCGGGGGCATAATTACTTCTGATGTATAAGTTTTTAATTCTTGTGGATAATTTTCATAACTGACGTTATAGTTGGATGAATAATAAAAGTTGTTTGAATGGGTATTTATTGAAACGTAATCATTATTATTAGTTATTTCACTATGGTAGCAGTTAGTTGTGTCTTTCACTTGATTCGAGTCCAAATTTCCAGTAGAATGGGTATTTTGAATTGGGGCGTTTTGGGGAGGGAATTGAATTGTCACTCTTCCATGTAGAGCACTCCTCAGCATCCCGTCTTCACCGATTTCATTATCGGAGGGGTGGGGAGTATTGGATTGAGAATTTGTAGTTTGTTGGTTGTGAGGAGTAGTACGATCTACATCAGAACCATTAGACGATGCTTGTTTGCTGGATGACTTCCGGTTATTTTTTGTTTTATTTGTGGTGAGTGGTGGACTTGGCTTGTCATGTGACTTGGCGGGCTTTGTAGAGCTCTCTATGACATGTGGTGGGCGAGGCTGATCGCGAGTTGCTGGTTCCGTAGATAGCGGGGTCTCTGTTGTCTCCATGGTCAATGGAGCAAATGAGTTATATAATGGAATTGTTTGATGATCAGCCTGCGCCCGCTGTCGGTTGTTTTGTTTGGCCGCACGTGCGCGCCGCCGTTTAGGAGAGCTTGTACTAGGCGGTGCCGTGCAATCAGGTGATTGTTGCGAGAACTGTATCACTGCACCGTCTTTTGCAGTTTTGTGGGCACCTTGTGGGAGAGGTGGTGCACCTGTCGTTGTATCTGCATGAGTTTTGTAAGTGGGCGTGGCCGTGGGTTGGGATTTTGGAACATTAGATTTGCCTTGGGGGATGTAGTGACATATTACTACATCGATACCTGTGTTACAGAATACATCTACTATTGTATTTCTTACAATTCTCCATTGTAGCTTATCTACACCAGAACCTATGCGTGGTAGTGCAAGCTTCTTTACATTGTGTTTACGGCACATATCCAGTAAATTTAATAGAACATTTTGTATTGACTGTATTGTAGGTTTACAGCTATAAGTTGATTCTGATTTTGTAAGCAAGTAAAAGATAAATCTGGTATTTGTTTTGAGGTGCGCGACTTCCCCAAGACTTTTCTTTTGCTGCCTTAATTGTTCTATTCCATTAAATTTATTGTTAAATGCTTTTACTATACTACCACTTGACATTTCTAGGTCCACTGCAGCCTCTGTACATAAGCTATATTCATTTCCTAATTTTAAAATATCAATTTTTTTATCTACAACATTTTTTACATTTTTCCATTCATTTTTATTTGGGATGTTATTTACGATGTTTACAATTGCGGGCTGATGACCCGTATTTTTTATTGTTGTTGGTTGTGGAGGTGCGAGTGAGAGTGGGAAGGTAGGGATGGGAAGAAGAGTTCTCCGTCCAGCTGTTGTTGCTGCTCTCAGTGCTTGGAGGGGTAGAGAGGTTGATGGTGAGGGTGGTTTAGCAGAAGCAGGCAGAGGTGGAAAGACCATTGTAGAAGATATGGGAGGTGGGGGGGAGGCAGTGGGTGGCAAGCGAGCCTTCGCTGCTTGAGGGACGAGAGGGGGCGGCTGGGACACAAGAGACTTGAACGGCGGCAAATACTCTGGCCACTCTGGTGTATTCTCTGTCAAGTTAGGTAGGAGGGGAGGAGGGTTTTCTCTTGTAACAGTATTTTTTTCTGCCTGGTTTAGAAGAGAAAATGTTTGGGATGCTCCACTATTTTGTAGGGGTGTACAATAGTTTTCTATATCAATATTACAATTATGGCACTTGCTTTGATAACATGATAATTTTTTTGACATATCAGTAGTGTCTAAAACATTTTTAATGTGAGAAAGTTTATCTTCTATGACAATGTCTAGTTTTTTGTTAACAGTCTGCACATCATTAGATAGTTTTTGTATTCCTTCAGCAAGCAGGTGTATCATACCTGGCTTACCTGTACAGGTGTTGCAGCAGGTATGTTGTACCGGCTGCCTATGTGCGTAGGGGCACATGAACACGTGGGTTTGTTGACAACCACAACATAGCACTGCACTTTTTGTGTTGTGTTTTGCATTTGCGTTGCATGTCTCGGTGCAACCACTGTGCGGGATAAGTGACGCCATCACTTCTTATTATTGTAACTTTTGATACAGTTAGTTGATGGTATGTATTTACTCACTCAACTGTAGTGACAACAAAACTGCACTGTTGTGTAACTTTCTATGTAGATAGTGAACGATTTTACCACTTTTTTTCACTAAAAACACGGAAAGAAAAATTTTGTGTGTAGGCGTGCGTCGCCATCTTTCTATTAATTTTAATATATTTTAATATATATTTTTAATATTATTGATGCTACACTATAATAACTTTTAAAAAAAATTAGAAGATATAAAGAATAACCTCCAATTTAAATCTGTCATGGGCGTGAATCCTCTTTGCGTGAGGGCCACAAGACGCGGGATAGAAGAGGCAAGCCCATGTCCGACATGCATTAGTGCTGGAATGTGTGGAGCTCTCAGCTGTCATGGAGGCTGAAACCGTTTTCTTGTATAACCACCTTCAATCTATCTGGGACGACAATATCCATGAGATACTCTTTTTTTTTTTTTTTGTATTATAAGAACACTCATCAGTTAATTGATGTCAAGTTTATAAAAAAAAAAAATGAAACAAAAAATCCATCTTATTAATTTTGTCTACTAATTATTTCTTACCTAAAGTTTTGTTTTTTCCTTCAATATATGATATTTTTTATTGTTTTATTATTATTTTAGTAATTTAAAAATCGTGTTAAATTTTTAAGTGTTTATTTGCGTTAATATTTCGTGCATAAAAAATATTCACGCTGAAACATAAAATGTTGATAAGAGGATTTTTTTTTTGTTTTGTTTTTAAGGTATGAGGGAAGAGTTAGCTTTGTATCATCTTTCCCCCTTATATAATGTATAAAATTTTCTATTGGTGTAATTAATAGGATTATGATTCAAAGAGCCCGCATCCTTACATTTTACATCCTGTCTCTTCCTGCTCTTACAATCAGTTTTTTATATATATACGTACACTAACAAATGAAATTATGTCTTCATAATCACATTTTGCACAAAAAATAATTTTCTATTAAAGTTCATATTAAAGCTTCTGTGGTATATAAAAGATTTTATATATATTTTTTTTTCATTCTTTAATGCTTTCATTTAATTAACTTTTTTTTTTTTACCTCAACTTCGCAGTTTGTTTCCATTTGTTACGGTTGAAAAATTGAATGATGTTATGAAACTGCAGAAGATCCGTATGGTCAAAATTCCTAGCTAAAAAGAAAAAGACGACGTTTACCGTACGTGAAACCAATCTTTTTAATAATATATTTATTTTTCTACGGACTTTTTGTCTTACATATAAATTATCCTTAGGGTAAACAACATACTACTACTACTACTAAAAGATTCAATATTATTAACAAAAAAAAAAAAAAAAAGAAAAAAAATGCAACTTGATTTTTAACTGTATTATAAATAAAAAGAATAGATAATAAAATTTTATAATCTAATTATAGGGAGTATTATAAATAATAAATTTATTCAATATATAATATATATATATATATATATTTTTTTTTTTTTTGCAAATAATAATTTGATTTATAATTGTATTGTTGTTCAATAACCTTTTGGTAATAATATAATTGATGAGAAAAAAAAATTCTTTTGTACCCCCTCTCTTCTATTGAAACCGAATGGGCAAAGAGAGGAAGGGGGGATTGATTCAGTCATTGTTTTCTTTCATTTCTCGTCGTACAGAGATTATTATATAGCAAGGATGTTTAGCATGATGCAGGCAAGCAAGGGCGCTGTCTTTTTATAGCGATATATTGTATGGTTCACACGTTACATTCAGGGATAAAACTTCGATTGTAAGTTATGGCCGCCGACTTGGATGGACTTGATAAAGTCGACGCCCAAATCTACCTACCATACCTGACTGGGCATGTTAGTTAGCTTGCCTTTGGCTCCTCGAGCTACCTAGCTCTGCATGGCGTGATGGATGCTGCTGAGGCTATATTTTCTTGATCATACTCGTGCATGGTAATTACACGCACGCCCGTTCAATGTAACATCCCGCACTTGCTTACATATGTGACTATGTAATATTAGGGAAATCTCAGTACTATCATTTTATATAATGTTATAGAATTTTATCATAGCTTCATATTGAAAATATTTCAGGATTTAGATAAAAATTTTATAACTATGTACATAGCTAGTATGTTTTTTAATTTGCAAGCAATTATAAAATATACCTTTGTGAAATTGAAATTTATTAAAAAATATAATAAATGAAATTATTTATATTATTTGATAAACATGCTTTCTATCCTAATATATTCAATTACTATTAAATTATTTATAGAAACAAGGTATTTATATTAAATAAGATGCAAAAGATAATGTTTAATTAAATATTAATCAAAGTTTAATTGGTTTCTTAGTTTAATTAAGAATGATTGTGATGAAATTATGTTTCTAATTTAAATACTAATTACATACAAGCTACAATTGTCATTAATTTTACAATATACCATCGGCATGACAACTGAAAAAAAAAAATTGTAATTAGAGGAGGAGAAACGATTTACTTTGAAGAACTTCGTTTGCCAAGACAAAAAACTGACAAGTCTCAAATTTCTAAATTTTTTAACCCCTCTTTGGTATATAACAATTAGGACACATGATGTATGATGTAAAATATGAACAACATGCATATACTTGGCTTTTTTTTTTCACTTCGACCGCTCTAAGGCAGAGGGTCTAAGTTTAGAACAAAATATAAAAGTTATTTATTTTAAGACTAATTTTAAATTAGTTACCAAACATATGCGCGTCTCTGCAACATGACTTTACCCCATAAATAATTGAAAGTGTAAGAAAAAAATATTTAAAAAAATCTTAATGTCACAGGGGGGCTAGACAAAACTACAAATATTAATAAGGTAAATTACAGAATATAAATTATAAAAACAATTCACATTTTATTTTATTTCATCTTGCCACGCCCATTTTAAATGTAAGTTTATTTCATTACAACATACGATCGTGGTATAATTTCATGTGATTCTACTTTCATTTATGTATATAATTATTATTCAAAATATTGTAGTTTTGAAGAATATACTAATATTAAGTATATACTTCGCCTGAAGCTCACTTTGTAAAATCAGCCTTATAGCCTCTCCCTCTCTTGCTAGGTCCAGTGGATACGCAATCGTGTGTAATAATAAAGAAAGAAAGGCTTCTTCTTATATAGAAAGAGAGAAGATGATGTATTCTATAATAGTAACGGTAACCTACCATCATCACAACAATTTAGCTCGTAGCGTTTATAAAAAGTTTAACACCCATCCTCACGTTGAATCGATCTGTGCATGCATAAAGTGCCTGTAATAAATGAAAGTCGACAGCAGAAAAAAAAATCAGCATGTTCTGTGAGTTCATCATATAATAATAATAATGAGTGTAAAAAAATAGAAATAACCAAATACTAGGATACTTACAGTAAAATAGCAATGACCTTTAGGGAAAAAAAAATATATTATTCATAAAAGCTTTATAAAATAAAAAATATATACATCAATGAAATTATTTAATTAAATTTGCGATACGTAAAGATTCACCATGATATTATATGGTATATAGAAGCTCTTTACAATTTATACAATAAGCTATTTAAACATTATAAGAAGGAGATAAATGTCTGTTAAATGACCTTCATCAATTTTTCATTCATATTGAAAGTGATATATGATTAGACAAGCGAAATTCACTGCTTGACACGAGCTTTTTATTTCCCCCCCTGATGAGTTATAAATTTGCAATATTTCAATCACATCAATCAGCAACTTTATAATGATGGCGAGAAAAGAGGAACAAATTAAAAAAATATCATTGTTTTGAAAAACGTAAGGTAAGCAATCTGATTTTGTATGCTCTTTACGGTAATTATGGTATGCTATTTTTAATTTTGTATATTATGTACACATCTGATGTGCATTCGTCTTTTTATTGTTTTTAACGTATCTAATTTTGAATTCACTTTACTGTGTTAATATCATTATTATAAATAATACTGAATCATTTTCTACATTTTAAAACATATTAAGGGGCATTCACAAAGCCCTAAGGCCACATTTAGGGCTCGATAATTTAAAACCCGATTTTAGGCATGCTTTTTAGACCCAAAATTTCTGGTCTTAAATTATCGAGCCCTAAATGTTGCCTTAAGACTTTGTGAATTCCCCTTTTTATTTCTCTCTTTATTAAAAAAAAAAAGGAACTCTTTGATTACTATAATAACTTTTTTTTAAATTACCAATTATATTAAATTAAATCCTGTAACTTTAATTCTGATATTTAAATTCTGTATAGTTACATTATATTTAATATAAAATAGTAAGCTTATTTTATTATAGTTAAGTTTTTTTTTTTTGCATTTTAATACCATTTGAGTGAAATATTATACTATTTAAAATGCAAACTAAACCCATTTTATGATATATACAAAATCCAGCTTGTAATTATAAAAAAAGGTAAAAAAAAAATGTATATATTATATATAACATGACTTAAGAATTCTTTATACATAGTGAATTAAGTGGTATAATAAATGAAATTATTATTCTGAAATATATTTTCTTAATTAGAATTTTAACCTGTTGGGAGTTCTAATTACATTGGGTCATATTGTATCAAACTTAATACGAAGATGTGCAGTAACGGCTTTTGTGTGTGATAAGTTGTAGGTTGGTGCCCTTAGCTTTATTTAATCCTTCTTGAGCGTGTGAAATATTACATTGACTGCTCTTTTACCTGGGAGGTTAATAACTTTTACCTTAGGCCAATTATGAACTTAATATTTTTTTAATTAAATTGAAGACCACATTTTTTTTTTTACATGAAAAAGCCATTCACCATGCATAAATAACTTTAAATCATAATTAAAAACTATATAATAACTCTGAAGGATTTTTTTTTTTTTTTTTTAATATTAGCATATTATAAAAGTCTTGC
This sequence comes from Siphlonurus alternatus, assembly GCA_949825025.1. Taxonomy (NCBI): domain Eukaryota; kingdom Metazoa; phylum Arthropoda; class Insecta; order Ephemeroptera; family Siphlonuridae; genus Siphlonurus; species Siphlonurus alternatus. Next base: position 45,151,874 of record OX463781.1, read on the forward strand.
TTAATTTTCAGTATTTAAACAAAAAATATAAGGTACATCAGATCAAATGTGTTTCATTACATTTTGATTAATAGCTTCTTCCTTTAAAAATTATAAAAGCATTTTAAGCTGTTGAAAGAATTTATGAAGGGATGAGGAAGGGGGGGGGGATGGTAAAGCAACCCCTTTGATACACCTGGTGGTCAATATTTTACCCTTCAACCCCTTTGTGTATAATTTACGTAACAAATTAAACCTGTATCATGATATGTTTCAATTACCCACCATACTGTATTATAATTAACATCAGCATAGCAACCCCTAGCAACTATAATAAAAAAAATTAAAATTAATATCATGAAAATTTAATTGAAATTAGATTTATCTAGAATTTCATTAATTATTAATTGATGTGTTAATTATCCTTTGAGCTTTATTTTGAACTAAATTATGTCATAATAACATATATGGTCACACAACAGTAATTATAAATGACAGTATTAAAAAATATAATTACTACTACCACGTTTTTATTAGTTACAACTGACAGAAGATCTATTTTAAATCCAATTGTTAATTCAATTAATTTTTTATTAAATCTTATGGCTATTTTATATAGTCATAAGTAAAAATATAAAATAAAATTTCATACTACCAATAAAAGCAATAAATTATTGTATATATGCAAATTTTCTATATAGTATATAATAAACCCCTTGAGCCAAGATTTTTCATATAAAAATTATTAAAGAATTACTGCTGACCTTTTGAGGTTTGCCATAACTTATACGTTTGTTATCCCCCTCTTTCCAATGAACAGCTGATGGGCGGAACTCGCCAGTGTGTGGTGGTAATGAGTGGTTACAATCAATGGCCGGTGAATTTTCTAACATGCAAGAGGATCGACTATAATATGGCCAGTATGGGCGGTGGCATTTTATAATATAGCAGCAAGCATTTGAAAATTTCCCAGCATGGAGGAAGGGGTCACGTACAAAACCAACCCTATAACTCCCACACCCACCATCATAGCAACGTATATGTGCATAATATTTAACCACATGAGGATGTCACATGTAATATATATTACAAGAATCAACCTACGCATCAACTAAGTAAAATATACATGTTTAAAAAGTGATGTCACTAAAATATAAAAGATATTTTTCATTTTTAAAAATTATAAGAAGACAAAAATGTAGGATATTATACTTGAGCCTATTTAATATTTTAAAATTTAAATTTGCAACATCCTTAATTTCAATTAATATTGTGTCAAGAAAGTCATTTATTTATATTAAAGTTGACAATTTTTAATAATATATTTTATACATAACACGGTTGCTGCTCTTATGTATATATATGTAGAGAGAATTTTAATTTTATTAATTAATAAAAAAAGACGGAGAGAAAAAAAAATGAAAAGAAAGACATCTGCTGGTTAATGTATAAAAATATTGTTCTATTTTATTATAAATGAACAAGGAAAATAATTTGCCAACCGTGAAATAAAAAAAAAAAAAAATCTTACCCGTATCTGTCATAATGAAACAGTTTATTTTATGTATTTTTATAATGAAAACGTATAAGTATGTGTGACAGTTTTTGAGACAAGTTTTGTGTTAAAATTAGCGTCATGTTGTTTTTTAAGGAGAAAAAAAATGTATAGCTATAAAAATCAAGGTATGCAAATACAGAGACATGGAGAAAGAAAAGTATTTTTAACACATTTAGTCCGCTGTCGTTACTTTATGGGCTGACGATTTTCTTGTCATTTTTATTCGAGGGGGTCCTTTCGACAATTCACTAACACACACTGAAAGAAAAATCAGGTAAAGAAAATACTGCCAAAAATTTTTTAAAATACTGATAAAATTAGTCAAAGCATTCTCTTCATTTTTTCCATATAATATAAATTGATAGTAACACTCTTTTGGACCAGTAAAAATATACCCTTTAAAAAATTAATACACTGAACGATTTTTTTTTTTTTTAAATTTAACAAAGCTCCTTATATAACATATAAGTGACAAAAGAATTTGCCAAGATGTAAATCTAGCAGCAGGACCTTGTGACATCGTCTTCTAGTTTTGTCCACCATACCAGCTGAGCAGGCTGTTATCTCAAGGCGCTACACGGAGCGGCGACGATTTATCACGGAGTCGCTCCATCCTTGGGGGTCACCGCCTCTAGAGATACCCGTAAATCTCACCTATCTACAAGATAACTAGAAATACAGGTAGTGTATGATCAGGTAAAAATATACAACCTCATTTTTGTTAAAAATTATCTAAATTCAATAATATATCAAGGAAATTTGACTATATTTATTTATAGTATACATGTTTAAAATTTATATACTTCGTTTCTTATTATATAGACTTGCCTCTTATGTTTTATATTCTTTGACCCATGTTTATATAGATTGTAGTATCTAAACTACACATTTAACCCATTGATTTTTATTTGTAGTTTCATATTGTTTTCTGGATTAACTAAAGATAAATTCACATTAGTATAAATTATGTTGGACATTTACACTTCACCTTTTATCAGGTGCAATATCTTCTTACTATTTTTCACCACATTGACAGTAAAATGTGTACAACGATCAAACTGGATATAAAAAAGGTCCCAAATTTGTTATAAGTAGAAAAGACGGAGGAGGGGAAATAAGATTGTTTTCTATATACCTTTATTTGAGAAAAAGAAAAAAATAAAATATTTGCGATTTCAAAAGTTTTTGAAATGGTTTGCCTGAAAAATATTATGATTATTAACAAAATTATTTCGCTTTTTTACATTGAAAGGTTATAGGAAAAAATGAAAATGAAAGCTATATATTGCATAGTCGCATTTTTTTGCACTATAAAAATAAAGAGAATCTAGACCGTTTTTAGAAAATTCGACTCTATATGCTCTCTACTCTATGCAGTAATCATATAAAAATCAATTTTATAATATTATCTGTATTGTATATTATAATATACTGAATACTACACTGTATTGTGCGCGCGGCAATACCTTTAAATGCACAAAACGTCTATTTGTCTATTTTACCAGAAAACAATAACAGACTTATTTTTTTAATAGCATCCTTTTAGTGCAATGTTGGCATTTCCAATAATGCCTATATTTCTACTAATGCACCTCTACCCAGACAAGAATTGGCGTTTTTTTTACCATATGACTGAGTGGCATGTGCTACCCCTCCAGCACGTTGTTTTGAGTGGCAAACTGGGTTACCTGCAACAGGCTCGTCACCTTGGCATTGGAGCCACCGGTGGTGCTTGCAGAGAATTTGAAGACAAACAGAGCTTTATTCTGTTGAGTAAGAGGGCTCTATAAGTCTCCCACTCACCGTAATAATTTCTTATGAAAACTCTTTTTAAGAATAAAAACCTCCTCTTTTCCTTTTTATGAAATTAAAAACTGGCGCACAGTTGGATACCGTCGCCCGTGTATAGCATGGACCGATGTGTCATGTGACGTAATATATAAACCAAGTTTTTTTTTTTTGTTTTTTTTTTACAGTTAAATTGACTCACAAATTAATTTTTTTATTATAAAAATAAGGTAGCTACTAAACTCTTTAAAAATTAACAAATATAATCAATAATAATAATGACAACCCAAATATGGTTAAAAAACAGGGAATCAATAAAACTTCCAAAAAATTTATACAGAAAAAAATATAACATTGACAACTTATATGGCATCGATATTTTTTTTTTTTTTACTATCTTTGGTATTTTTTTCTTATTATAAAATACAAGAACTTATATTTCAAATCATTTTGACAAGCGTAAGAGATGGAGTAGAATTCTGAATTTGATTGGTTTGGCGGTCGGTACCAACGAATGCTGCTGCCTCCTTTTCTCTTATGACAGTTTATCACATTTTATCAGATCGATCATCATTTCTGCTGACTACGGCACATACTCCTTTGTAGAAAGAATTCCAAGACTTTGAACTTTTTAAGATGTTCGAAAAAAATGTTCTAAGAAAAAAAAAATATATAACTTTTGCTTCAAGTTAGTTTATATCAAGCAAAAATTAGAAACGCTCACTAATGACATCGAAATGGACGTAAAGAATGAGAATAAAGAAAAAAATGTTGTTTTTGTTGCTGTCAATTACTAAATAAGTCGAGGTAACAGGAATGACAGCACGGTTAGTTAAAGCTCTTGTAGCATGTCGATGCTTCTAACTGCCACGCAATTGAAATAATATGACAGAGATACGACTGGCATGTTTCAACAGCTTCACTCAAAATCAAATTAAAACAATTGAATGATTAAAAATATGATACACCAAACTTTAAATGTAAATGATTGGCATTTGTTTAATTTTTATTTAAAATAAAATCACTCAACTTTTTTCATATTATAATACTAGAACTGTCAATTCTCTTATTAATTCTATTAAAAAAACATTAAAAACTAAGCAATTGAAAAAATTATTATAATATAAAACTTTATATGAATAGATTTAATGATATATATCATGTTGAAATTATTATATATAATATCATATTATAAAACGTTTTCAATTTTAGAAACTCAATTGCTATTATATACAATCCTCTTTCCTCTATATAATATAATACATGATATCAAATTTATCTCTCTTTATAATATTACTCTTATAACATCAATCTAGCGTACATTATAATGGTATTACATTTTGATATTTTGCAAATACAAAGTGTAATACCATTTTGACACGGTGATGAAAACATATTTTATCCTTTCCCTGAATGCACGTGGAGGGTTATAGATCTGACCATATGATATAGCCAAACAGTTGAGGAGATTCTCATATTATATAACATAAAGTGCCCCATGACATAACAAAGGTTGCAAAGCCCTTACCTGACAGACTGTTTATTATCTGGGGATTCTAGGGTATGTTCTTATCTATATTTTTTTTAAAATGAGAGGGACCGATACTTTATCTAAAAGTGCAGCATTTATGTCAGCCATCAGAGAGAGAGAGAGAGAGAGAGAGAGAGAGAGAGAGAGAGAGAGAGAGAGAGAGAGAGAGAGAGAGAGAGCGGAAGCCATCAAACACACAATTATACTCTCTGATTCAACGTCGGGGCAGCAAACTGGCATATGCACGACAATGAGGGGGACATACAACCAACGTGTCATAATAACCCACATATAACAACTGTCATATACTTCACATGCATCATATAGATATTGTGCTATAACATGCAATTGTCTAATTAATATAGAACTTCAGTAATTCTGATTTTATATACTGACAGATTAGAAATTTATATATTTCCAGGGGTAATCTGACAAAACAGCATTACTTGGATCAAGCGACCGACAGTTTCCTGTCAATACATAAATTGACTAAAATTATTTCACTTATTTAATTACAATTGCTCAGGTAAGTTTTACAGGTGATAATAATGCTGATTACGCTCTGTATTCGGCTGTATTATCACAACCATTGATACAATACATGCTCAATTTGGTTTTACGATGCCATGCAGTTGTATTATTTTATGCTGCATGTATAAAAGCATACATATAACATGTCGCCATACCCCTTTACGGGGTAAGCCAGCAGCATTAAAAACACATATAAAAACAATTCAGTGTAAATCTAATTATATTTTTACAATAATAAAAGTCACGAAAATGAAGATTTTAAAGATAATAAAGACTACTGGCTGGTAAATGTCAGCATTTTGTAAGAAAGAAAATAATATTTTATGTTGTGCAGTTATCAGAAAGAGTAACACAGCTAACAGGTGTATCGAAATAACACTACACTTCAATGACGCTATAAAAAATAACAATTCCCATCAATGAGAAATAAAAGCCAGGAGTTATTAACTTTTATACCAATAAAGTGGGTACTAATTCCCATAGGTTGATATTTTTTTGTTACTATTTTTCAAAGTCATGAAAGAAATCGTTGTTCATGAAAGAATCAAATATTGCTACTTTGGCGAGTTAAAGAGTTAATATTCTCTCTTCATCGTAGCCATTTAAAATCCCTTCTCAAACAAATTAAATATTATAAACATCACCTCAAGGTACAATACAATAAATAAATACAATAATATTGATTGAAGAAAAGGCATGAAGAGCACTTAATTGGCTATATTTTTATGTCTCCACCCTATTAACAAACACCACACAAGATTTACATTTCCCCCCCCCCTCTCAAGTTAAAAAAGACTTAGTTCTAACTCCATTGTATCCTCTCAAGAATACGTGTATGTATAATCAGTGAGCTTTCCCCACTCATGGTTTAATTTAAGCCAATCAAGTCCTCGGGGGAAACTCGCGAATGACGCTCTTGTTTACTTCTTGTCGGACGTTACGCGTCGGGGGACAGCGAGAGCTGCTGGAGTGATAATGGCGGGAGACGCATACAGGAAGTCACATTAAATAATGTAAAATGGCGTCCCTTTTTAACGTCAGGACAAAGACAACGAGTACACTGAAAAAATATTTTGTCAACTTGTCAAATTAAATGGCACTTATTTTTAACGGAACGTATGCATAGGTACACTGACAAAATATTTTGTCAACATAAAGTTGAATTAAATAACATAATGACTTTCTTTTTAACACCAGGTCAATGAGAACAAGTGTTCTGAAAAAATATTTCGTCAATTTAAGTAGCATTAACTCATTTAAATGGATTTCCTTTTGTCAGGAGGCCAGGAGAGTACAGTACACTGGGAAAAAATAACAAAGAAACTTGTCATTGTTATTATGTTTGCAAGGAAATGTTGTTATTAAAGGATTAAAAATCTAAATTCAATTTGCGTTACATTACATGTCATATCATTTCACTGTCTTTCAATATTTCCATTACATTATAAATATTATATTATATCCTGAAGTTATAATATAGAAAGCTACAGTATATAAAATAATGGATGCACTTCATCTTGCGTTCCTTGTTATTATATAGTTGCTATAATCACTATAAAACATAATGTGATATATAATATATATAATAACATATTATACTTGAAATTATTATTATTTTTTAATTTGTGCAAAAAACATACCGAATTAATTTCAGAGAGAAGCGATATAATATTTATGAACCTCAGTTAGAGTTGGAAAATTAATTAGTGACAATTTTAATTATAATTTAATATAATAACAAAAAAAAAAATTGTATTATATTCCATTTAATTTTTATTCGTTTTACATCAACGTCACATTTTTAAATATCATGCATAGCATTTTTTAAAACAATAATTTGTTTTTAAGTTATTTATTAATTAATAAATTTAATTAAGTTAAACACACTATATAAATAATTAAATTAATAACCATGACAAATTGCATCAAATTACATTTTCAATTCTCTTAATGAATAAATAAAAAGTGGACAATTGACAAAACGACTGAAATTTAATTGAAAATTTTAATACTTCATAAACCTGGAAATAAAATATTTATTTCTAATAATGTAATTTTCCATGTTCTTTTGATAAACGTTTTACAATGCCATTGTGATACTACTACATACATACAAGAGTCTTGCAACAACAAAAAAGTAGGTTTCATTTGCTATTTTCAGCACGGCCGCAACGAATGGCAGCAGGCAATACTTCCACTGGTCTGGTGTTGTATCGCCTCGGGAATTGTGCGAAAGGGTGAGGGTAATTCTTGTCGGCATCAGGCGCCTCGGTAGCCGGCAATCAACACTTGGCCTCCCTCGGACTACCGTGCTACGCAAAGTCGAAGAAAAGCAGGGAAGCTAGAGACCTAGGAGGGGAAGTGACACGGATAAGACCCATGTATAAGGCTCAGCCAATCAGAGTGCGTAATTTTTGTCACGTGACAACAATTACGCCCGGTGATTGGATTAACAGTGGAACAGTAAACGCGCGAAATTTGAAAATTGGCGCACGTGACACCACCATAGTAAATAGAGCCACCATGAAGAAAAGGGAGATATAAGACGGATCTTGCAAGTTCCACAACTACTAACGATAGATTCGACGGAATGTGTATAATTAATGTCACCAAAATATTTGAATATCAAAGTATTTTGAGATGACTTTGAGTGTAAAGATAATTATAATTTAATTGATTATATAAATTATACATTTTTATTCATATATTATAGTCTTTAATGCTACAGAGAGTACAGAGTATAATTAATTGCAATTAACCAACCATATAATTCAATATAATTATGAATATTATAATTTAAATTGAATTCCTCGTTCTCATGATGATCAATATAGCGCTAACATTTTCTACAGTACATGTATGCAGGCTATATTAAATATTAGTGTGTGCAAATTCACATTGAATTTCGTTCTGATGGAGTTGATTACCCACACAAAGAAATTTTATAATCTTCCAATTAAGTGACCATCTCTACATTATTGGGGGGGGGGGTCCTAGGTAGCCAGCCTCTCCTCCTCCCTCCCCCCCCTAAAATTTAGCGTCCCTAAATTGATGATGATCCCACCACCCTTCTTTCAAATTTAAATGCGCACCAGCTATAATACACTTTTAATAATGACTGAGAATCCAGTATGACACGGTATATGGGTCAGTAGTTAAAGAGCTACCTTTCCAATGTTTCTACCTTGGGGACAGGTATACCCTAGGATAATCCGCTGGCTCTTTTCTTTCTCTCACCCCCACCTTGTAATCCCATCCTTGCCAGTATCAGCAGCAGCAGACCAAAGAGTAGAGGACGTTTTAGCTTCCTCCCTTGAGCAAAAACATCGCAACCCAATACTCCCTCAGCTATATATTATATGAGCATATCGAACAAACAAACACAAGCTATCCAAGTAGATATAGCATACAAATAGTATGGGGATGATTTTCAATTTTACGTGTACTATATTTTATTATGTATGTCATGTATGATACCTTTAAACTGTATATGTTTTTTTGTATATGTTATAAAATGATATTTGATAGCTTTTACGTTTCTCTCTTTTTTTTTGTGTGTGTGTGCATGGTGTGACTGCAAGAAGTAAAATAAATTTTATTCATTTTATTGTTGTATGTTGCATGTATATCGATAAAAATTGTAAACATTGAAATTGTAACATACTTTACATAATAAGCTGGCTTTATTAGCTTTTGCAGTTTATAGGCTGCAGCTAGTTTTTTTTTTATTTATTTGCTTTGTCAATAATTGATATTACTTGTTACATTACAGTAGCAATTACAGTAGTATTGTTACCCAGATCAATTATGTTTTTATGTATTGTATACTTTCTCATAATTAATATTTTTCACATAGAAATTATTAATATATTTATGCGCAAGGGTAAAATATGTTAAAGTCTTCTTTTTTTTTTAATTTCATTTCACTATAGCAAAACATAATAAAATAGTAGTACATGATTAAACACTAACAAATCATATACAATTTTATGATTTTTTTAAAAAAAAAAAGTTAGATTTCCTATAATATTATAGAACCGTTTTATAAATTACAAAAAATTATTTCCATCGTGAGCATATTTTAACAAGAGAAAATTTCATAATTTCATATTATATTACAGTAATATTTCTTGTTTAGAAACACTGCACCTCTGGGAAATGCATGCATTCAAAACGTCCACTTGACACGCAGCTCTATGAGTCACCCCCCGGAGGCTTCTGTCCCTGGAGACTCTGCAAGTGTTTGATCGGTCAGCAAGGGTCAAGTGGACCGTGAGAGCCAATTGTTGACCTCTCCATTATAGTATAGCCGAGGGAGTTTACACCAAAATCTCGTCTGCACAATCCTGTGCTTTAAATATCAGCTGGGTTTATTTGTATGTGTACGAGATTCAAAACAATGATTTTACACAATATTTTGTATTCGCAATCCAGAAAATTGTATATTATAATGTTTTTCAATGATGCAAGTGATCATTTAAATTTTAAAAAACATGCAAGAAGCGCTTACGTTCTAGGTTGATTATCATACAGTTTTCTGAACTAGAAATTAACTATTATAAATATATTATAGTGATGCCTTTAGTTTTTTTAATTAAATAATCTTAATTAGAAATAATTCTGTAATGGATTTTGTTATATACCGTTATACAAATTTATAAAATTAAAAACTCACCCCTCTCCTTAAATAGCTTCACTAATCAATTATCATCGATCAAAGTTCAAGCATAATGGAGCAATTAAAAAATAAGATTCAACGTATCCATGGTTGATGCATGAAAGAGCTTATACATATTCTATATTAAGATCTCTGATGAAACTTATTGCGTTATTTAATATTTTCGTCAAAGTTATTAACAAATGTAGATTTAAAAAATAACATGCTTTGTAATATAATAATATTAATTATGAAATAAAATAATTAAACTCTTGCACATTTAATAAAATTTTATATGATATACACAAACCTTTATATGACAGCCTGTGATGAAGAATATTTTTAAAATAAATGCCAACGCAGAAAACATGATATTTTGGGTAGTTGTTTTGAGGTTTTTACCACAAACGGGTCTGTGGTTTGATATTCGCAAAGCAACGATGAATATTATTTCACAGAGGGAATATACGGATCTGCGGTCTCATCAAAACGAAGTTATACCCCGAGTTGTTTCGCAGAGTTAATGTCTTTTCTATGACCCCACAATCGATTTCTGAACCGTCAGAATTTTATTTCAACTTCTCCACACTAAATTTACAATAGAAATATGAACGATGTATAATTGCAATTAAACATACACAGCCTTTTGGTATATTTATATCATCAACACTTTACAATATTTAATAACAAGAATTGAATACCACGAGTATATACTATATGAATTGCATATATCGATAAAATTACTTTAATGGAATCACACAAAGTGTACCATTGTACACACACCGCAGTATTATATAAATTATTTATTATATAAGACTGCATGACAACTGAATTATAAATACATTTTATTACATAATATTATAAAATTAAAATAGTAATTTAAATTCAAAGCTTATAAAAATTCTAATAGATCCCAATGGTATATAAAAGAAGTTACATAACACCGTTTGAAAGTAGTAGCTTAATTGTCCAGCAGGGTATTATATCGAGAAATATTAACGCCCGGGGGTCAAGTGGGCATTGACACTGACGGAGACTGACCATTGTTCTCCTTCTTATGTCCTGCTGCAGATCACGCTCTCGGGTCACTTGAAATATCACGCCGTAACAATTAATTATTGTTACACTACAAGAATGAGTGCAATGATAAAATTACTTTCACTATTGTTGAAATATTCAACAGAGTAGTATTATATCATGGTAGCAATAGTTTATTATAATATCTGACCATAAAAAAACTTATATAATATAGTTCATCAAGATACATATAGTTTTATGGTTCACTTTCTCTTAATATAATATGAAATTTTCAACCGTATAGACGTGATTTTAGTTCTCAATTAAAGGTTTCATGTACCGCAGTCACCGTATTTATCAATCAACATCTTGACCCTACAGGTGACAAAATGATTGTTGTTTTAACATTTACTTAGAGACATACCAATTGCAAAGTAATTGCGACATCCAATTGCAAAGTATTAATTGGGCTCGAGATAAGTTTATTTGTTCAGGATTAAATTTAGCTCGACGGATCAATAAAATCATTTCATTCAATTCAATTTATTATACAATTTTATGATATTTGCAATGTATTGCAACAATGACGTAAATAACACTATTTTGGAAATTTTACTTTGACACAATGTATTTTTATGATATTTACACGTATTAAGTTATCTATTATTGTTAATCTTAAATAAATAATAAATACTTTCTTTGATAGATAAAAGTGATTGAGGCGAGGGGGAAAATCGTACAAAGTCTTATCGACGTTTCCTGTTTCCTTCATTTTTATGATTTTATACTACCTTTGGGTGGGATATTTCACAAATAACAGATCACTTGGCTCGTATAACGTTGGCTGGCTTGGGAACGGCACAGCTGGATTTATATCAAAGGCGCGCCTGATTGTCCGCAACACTGCAAGCACCACTGGTCATCCAAAAGCTTGCAAATTATTGTTACATGATTCATATGTATACAATCACTGTAAAAATAAACGAGATTTCTTCAGAAATAGCCTGGAAGATAGTAAAAACTGGTATAAACCCTGCAGCATATATAATATATATATATTATACTGTAGTGCACGGTTTCGAGGCATTCAATGTATTTGCATTGCTTGCATTGGTAAGAAAAAATTGTTCAATGCATGCATTCTATAAAGAGATTTAATATTATGCATAATATTTAACTTATTTCTGTGAGTTTCAATATAATATACTGTATATCAGAATATTATACATTTTATACAACATGTAGTTGTCTATACAAATACTAGGAAAAAGTCGTATCATCAACGTCGGTATACAACAATACATTGCAAACAATTTGAATACAGTATACTGAACTATAGTATATTATATACACGTGCATGTACAACTTTAGCATACTAATTTCATGCACTGGTGATACATTTGTACAGTACGTGTCCACCACATATGAGTCATACAATGGTTGTACAAAACAAGGATTGTCCCATGACGTTCACAATAGGTTATCAAGACACACCCACACTCTTCATATTACAAAGTGGCTTGTTAATCTCCACGCCTTGGGGTATGCAACCATTTCTACATCATAGTATTGTCACGATAGCTAAGCAAAAAAGTCAACTAGATCTGTAACCAAGAATCTGAAGGATATAAGTTTTGCACATCTTATTATGTTTGTCTATCTTATTCAAATTGGAATTTAAAATATTTTAGTTGCATATATTAAAAACGAGGAGACTCAAGTGCCCGCAAATTAACATTTTCTGTTAGCTTAGTGTATAAAATAAAAATCCATTAGTTTTTCACGGTGGTGTACAAGTGGTATTACAGTATAATTACATTTACGCTGCTTGATACGCAAGATTCAATAAGGGTGCAGCAAAGAAGAAAATATTCTTCCAGCTGAGGAAATTTCAAGTAAGTATATATCACATGACTTCACATGCACTGAATATCATATTTGAGATATCTTCAACCAACCTTTACATGAGCTGCAAGAATTTAACATTCTAAAAATATGACTGAGGTAGCTAGAGCTGTAGCTAACAAATAACGTAACTCGACTGTCTTACGTTAATTGAAGATTTAAAAAATGAACAATAATAATTAACGTGCCATGAAACCATTGTATGTAAATTTTAATGAATCCATGATTCTGTTTCTTGACTATTTAATTCAAATGATTTATTATAAGAAATTTTAATACGACTCGTGTCAAGCTTAAATTCGATAGAAGTACAGTACTTTTAAAAAGTTTAAACGGATATGTTGGCTTCCTTCAGTCTTAGAACATTTTTTACCTTCCAAATTCTGACAGGAAAAAATATAAACTTTCACATCATCAATTTTTCAAATAAAAAGCTGTAATATTTTATTTTTATTTAATTTAAATACAATTTTGAATCTTATCACAAATGGGGTTTCACAGCTTGCAGTCAACGATTATATTTTATTATATCATGCATATGGTTAAATTCTATATAAGAGAGGGGTGACAAGGAGAAATGTACTTTTGTGTGTGACCCTTCTCGAAGAAGCCATGTAGCTGTAAACTACGGTAATATCCCATTACTATATTCACAGGAGTGGAAAATGAAAGTACGTAATATATTTCTATCTTCCTTCCTATCATCCCTTCACTTTTCCATCGCGAGTTTTCTCCCTCCTTCGTCTTCTTCTTCTTCTTACAATTGTTGGAAGGAGCCTAAACGGCTATAATTCCACGTACTGAGTAACTTGGATCAATTGTATAGTTGAACTGTTTTTTGCAGGGTCTTGTAAAGGATAATGGACGAACAATGGATAGGATGATTATGGAATGTGGGATGCAAGGTGATGATGGAAGTGGTACCTATATGCCCACCACGTGTTACCGTGGGTGAACCAAAACCACACAAGGAATTGGTTGGATTTTAGGACATTGGGTTGACGGTGTGGTGTGGGGTGCAATAATGTAGGTTGATGATGCAGGCGACAACATGCAAGGAATGGCAGGAATTTGAAAGATTCTCAACGTGTCGACTCCTGTGGGCCGACCGAAGAGCAGGGTCAAAGTAGGATTATGTGGATGCGGTGAGGCGAGATGATGATTATGAATCAAATTGACTGGGGATAGGAGTATAGAAATCAAGACGATTAATATATAGAATAGGATAGGGATAGTTACCAGGAGAGGACAGACAATTTGAGCGGAGAGTCACGTCGGCGTTGCTCACTCTGGCGCGCCATCTTGATTCTCCCTCCCTCCTTCGTCGTGTCTGTTGTTCTGAGTATCGTCATGATGAGGGAGAGGGAGGGAGAGGGAGGGAGGGAGAGAGAGAGAGAGCTCGCCACAGTGCGGCGTGTGCTAAAGCCATATCAGCTGCAGGCAGCCAGCGGCACATGTGAAGTACACACATACGATGGCCTACAACTGATAGTCTGTAAGGTCAAGTGGCCCAAACCAACCAGATCTTCCTCCTTCTCATCTATAGCATCTCAGTACAGCTCCTGAAAAATCATGCATAGTAATCTAACAGAACACCACAATATCTTGAAACCCAACCTTATAACATGATACAAAAAACAGGTTTCAGTTAAAAAGTATGTCATAACTGTTTGGGTCTGAGTGTATCGCAGAAAGGGTGCGATGTTCTCCAACAGTATGCGGTGAGCTCGGGCCCAGCTGACGTGACGAATCACCCCCGCTGCAACTCGCACTATTCCCACGAGGAGAGAGTGAAAAGTTTTCAAAATACTTTCTTACGACGTATCGAGCTTATATTCATGATCTTTTTCTTCAAACTTTTTCAAGACACCTTTTATTATGCATGCATATAAGAAGAAGATAAGCTTTTACTAATTAGATTATCTTATAAATAGGAAAAAGAAAGGGACCAAATTTTTAAATGGTAAAATTTTATAAAATGAAATATAAAAAAGTTTAAAACACTCAAATTGCAGTGTTATTTTCGTAAGAAAATGTCAAATTACAAGTAGGATTCAAATGCTTGCTTATTTTTCTTTCAAAAATGGCATTTATTCAAATGCAAGGCAAGTATTAATAAAATAGAATTTATATTTCCTAACTCTGATTTATACAGTATAGAAAATTAAACGGTATTCAAGTTTTGGATACAAGATTCGTGCCATGTATCAAAGTAATGAGTTTCAAAGAGTTTTTTTTACCCGTGTTAAATTTGCAGGTAAATTTTGTATACCGCTCTACTCGTGAAGCCGTTTCAAATAGCATCGTATCAAGGAAGGGAGAATAGAAATCCCCCTTTCTTAATTGCTGCAGAAAATTACATTACAAGGGAATTTACGGGAGAAGCACCTCACAGCCCGTTCAAAGTGAAATTACAGTTTTAATCGTAATTTTAATTGGTCGTACACCCCAAATTATGTAAATTTAGCTTCTTCCCAATCTTAAAAGTCTACGGAGAAAATAATTTAAGGTAAAATATTTTAAATTAGAAAATAGTATTGCTAACTTGTAGTGTCAATTAAATATAAGATCATGTATTAAGTAATCCAAAAGTACATTAAATTTACATGTAACTTTGGATTATATATTAAATAATATACATAAATTTAAAAACATTTAGCCAGTTTTTCTAAAAAAAAAAAAAAAATGACTTCGAAATTCTCGTTCATTAAATGCCAACGCATTTTCATATCTTATATGGCATGACGTTAAAATGAATAGAAGCTTTTATCTGACTTTAATCCTCTTTTGATATTTTTTTTTCTCTCCAAGCTTAATTTAAATGGTCTGTGCAGTTCAAAGAGTTGATTCATAATCTGAAGCATGACGGCCCAGACGTCTGTCTCAAACTTTTTCCTTACGATAAAAAAGAATCAAGAACTTCGATGACACGTAAGCCACGTTGTCATTTGTCAAAAAATTGTCATACTTTACTCATGACGTGGCGAAAGTATTTGAAATATAACATCGTGCTCCATCGTTCAAGTGATAAATGTTATTGAAGTAGAAAGGGAACAAAAACTATCAATGTCGTTTATTCTACAAAAATATCAAGTTATTTACGTGTATTTTTGGCATAAAAAAACTCGTTGGAATTTTTTTGTTATTCGACAATGATAAACAAAAAGAAAATAATTATTTTAGCTAATATTTTTAGTCACCACCGATGCATGCAGGTATACTGCACTGCTAGACTATAACTGCATAACTCGTCAGAGCTAATTAAATGTTTTATGAAACCGTATGAAAAGCCATTGATTAAACAACGTAATTTTAGTATGGAGGTTTCAAGTGAGTGCGCCTCGCGATGCTCATTTGTGTCTCTTAGGTCCACCTTGTACCTTGTATACTTGAAAATAAAGCAATTTTTTAAACTTTTCTTTCTTATAAATCATATAAAAAATCTAAATTTACATTATCCACTGTATTTTTCAATTTGGACCAAAGTTCTATTCAGAAATTTTCCCTAAAAAATCTTAATTTTTAGTGAAAAAACGATTTCGCGTTTTTACATTACAGGTTTAGATAAAAAGGTGGGAACACCGAAAAATCAGCTGAACAGCTGACTTGAAGCCTTTATTATGTTGAGATTATGAAAGGCAAAACAGAATACTTAAAAAAAAAAACGATAAATTTTACTTTCATCTATGAAAAAAATACGCCTTATCAGAAAGCAAAGAGTGTAAAATTCATCTTGTTTTGCATGATTTGCTTCTGATGGAATATTATATTTTATGTAATACATTTAAATATATTTATAAAAAATTTATAAGTTAATTTAAAAATTCGTACCATAAAACCAGATGATGTAAAAAATTCTCATATTCTTCAGCAGACATACTGCCACACCTTACTATTCCGTGCAGTCATTCAAATTTCCCATAAAAATAACAATATAGGTGAAGAAAAAGTTGCATACATGTCGGGGGGGGGGGAACTTTTATGACAGAAGAAGACAAAATACCAAGAAAGAGTATAAAAATATAAGGTAAGAATTTTTAACCTTTAAAAAAAATTACCTACAATAACTTTTAATGCACTGTAATAATTAAGTTCATCATAAGTTACTAATTGAAAGTCATAATTTTTTCATTTCAACAAGTCATTATAATGGGACACTTTAATTAATTTTTTCTCTCTATTTTAATAATATATAAGTTTTCCTCTCATTTTTTGACGCGTCATAATAAATCGTCCTTCTTTCAAGGTATCTGTCATAATTTTTGAGACCTGGTTGGCTCTTACAGGTGACCGCAAAGAAGACCCTTCTTCAGCAGGAAACAATAATTCTCTAACCTTTTTAACAGCGCATACCTATCGTGTGCAGAGTTTTTATAATTAGGAAAAAATATTTCACATATCATAAAATATACCGGATTTAATTTTATTGATAATTTAATTGTCAATAAGTGTGTATAACTTATTGATGATAGCAACAATATTGTATAAAAGCTATGTTAAAATTTTAAATATAACTGTACATTGTATGACCGAAACATTAATAATAATAATAATAATAATAATAATAATAATAATAATAATAATAATAATAATAATAATAATAATAATAATAATAATAATAAAATTGTAATACAGTCGTTGTATATTATTTTTATGTGAAGACTTTCAACAAATTTTAATGTCAGTTCTAAAAAAGTTGTTTTTTCTATTTCTATTTTAGGTACAGTAACAAAAAAAATACTTAAAAAAGAATTTTGATGTTATCTAATACTAAATTTATCCTATATTGAAATTAAATCTATATAAGCATTAGCCTTAAATTTTTATTTAATAGTCTATAATTTTAAACTTACATTGTAAACTGTAAAAAAAAAACATGTATACCGGTACCTCAGTACCTAATCGTTTCAATTTGCAAATAGTTTAACAATTAAACTGTATATACTTGTATGTTAATATTGAATCAGATAAGAATAATTCTACATTTAAAAGAATGTCATAATAAAGTCAGGCTAATTAATATCTTAGCATCGCGCGGTAAAAGGGAAACATAATTATGGCGTCTCTTGAAAGGAGGGCCAATGGACCTATTAGGCCGTTGCCACCTGGCTTTTTACCCACCGAGCATCAAACATGAACTATTAATTAGATGAATCTTATTTTTATACAAATTTTATAGACTGTATAATATTATTGAAATAATATAATATGTTTTATAAAAATATAAAACTTATAAAGACTGATATTGACGATATTGTATGCATCAAATATTGTAAACAGCTGTAGTTTACGTGGGAAAATAATTTATATAAAATTCAGTTGATTTTTAGAATATGGTAATACTTACATTGGCTGGAGCGTCCCGTAGTTAAAATTTCCTTTAACTTATACGTTTTGAAAAACGTATAAAAAATCCTTATTTTAAAACAACAACACTTCTATGATAATTTGAAAAAAATGCAAACAGAATTTCTGTAAGTTCACTTTCACCGGGCTCTATTATTTGTCTATAGTTCTCACACACTCTTCACACTATTGTACAGCACTTGTCATTTAATGATAGCACAATAATAATTAATATTTTGCGATACGAAACACTGAGTAATCGAGCAGCGAGATACAGTACGTCTATCTCACAAAAGCCGCTCGGGCAAACTGAGAGAAATTTTTTACTCAGCGGCGGAAGAGCGAGAATGAATAAGCAGCGCCGCACATCTTTCTCCTCTTGCGGCAGCTTTTGTGTGACTGCAGCGCCTCTACAGGGTGTCTGCGGCAACTATCTATTGTCCACGCGGTATTTGGCTGAATTGACCTTCACCAATGTGGGTGTTAAAGCACGCAAACAATGTCACTGTCCAAGGGTTGGAGAGATCTTTCGGGGGGTTAAAACATCCGGACAATTCTCATTAGGTTTAATGGTATTAGTTGGTTTTCCTTTTCTTTCTCTATAAAGGAAAATCCTTTTTTTAGTACTCTTTGTTTTGGTGCGATAAAGTTAGCAAACTGTAATTGCAGTGTCGTTATCAAACTTAAATATGCTTTCTTCATAAAGGGTTAATTAACAAAAAAATTTATATGTTCATGAAAATTCTGTGAAAAGAACTGCAAAGTTGAAGCATAAATCGGTTATTTTAAAAGTTGATGGAGCCTCTCAATTAAAGTAAGGCTCAGTCCTCAGTCGAACAAGTCTAAAAAGGAAAATCGTATCCCATAGTAGATCATTATTTTAGATATACTTTCCATTTCTTAAATTTTTCTTTTCTTTTCAAAAATATGAAGTGAAGTAAAGCAATAATTATGAATATCCCAGCTAGCACACATTCAATATATAAATGAAATTATAAATTAGATCTGGCTAGTACCATCTGTTACTTTAACTTTTTTTCCATTACACATCCCTTTTTTATCATCAGATTGATAAACTTATAAAACAACCCCCTCTTTTTGCAACACTTCCCTTCTAAAAAACTATCATTGTATTTTTTTTTATGAAAATAATCTATTAGCGGTATATATATAAGAGAAAAGAGGTGCTAAGCGAAGTGTATAATACAATATAGGGAAGCGAGAAAATAATAATGGAAGATACCTCCCTCTGTGGCTCCTCTTTCACATTTCGCACTATGAGGGCATCACGTTGAAAGTATTACCCTTCCCTTATATGTGTGTGATAGCACTGATGTTACCGCCGTACATTGCAGCTGACGTAGGGGGGGAGGGGGGAAACACTTAAACGTTTTACCTGTATGGAATGAAAAGAAACATTTAAACCGGTCGTGTCACAAAAAGTATGATAAGTGTATCAGAAGGTTCAACTATTATTTATATAATATAAAATTATTTTATATTAAGGTTCATTTTTATATTTTAAATTATTATAAATTGAACGTATTACTTTGAAATATTTTACTAAATGTTATATAGGGTATATCATGCTCAATAGTGAATGGATTTAAAGTTTCTAAAGATTGGGTGAGAAAAGATCAGAGAGAGAAAAAAATACCTAACATATAGCAGATTGAACAAAGATTTTGAAGACAAGCTGAGAAGGTATATGGAGAGGATGTTGGTAGTATAATATAGGACTTTAGAGTCAATTGTTCAACAGTGTCATCAGATGTGATTGTTTAAAACTATTGTTATAATAATACATTTCAATTTGACTTTCGTGATTCAATTATCTGAAGAAGTTTGTTAAATGTTTCCAAATAATCCTCTGGATTTAATTTAATGATGCAGTTTCATTTTGCATCTCAGTAAAATACGATCATACACAAAAATATTGCACTCTATATGAAAATAAGCTTTATATTTATAGATTTTTTTTTTTGTAATAAATTGTTAATACAGTTCAAAAGTTCGCAGCTAAATCCCTAACACGATCTTGTGACTAAAGAGATCTATGTAAGACAAGTTTTGTCCGAGTAAAAGTTTCTGAATAAAATATAGTTATAAAGAGCTTTACACTTAAGCTGTATATACCTGGCTGCAGAATACCATGAATTATCTATATCTCCAGCTAGCTTCGCTTTTTATAACCTTCCTCTCGTGCCAACTTTGAAATAAAAAAGACTTAAAATATAATCAATAATTTTTATTTTTTTGACAAATCGCATTTTGTAAACAAGTAAAAAAAAAATCGAATATTTAATTTTCATTAACATACAGTTATATACGCACTAAAATTTGTCGTATTTATGACACATTCGATGCTCAATATTATGAAATTTTATCAAGAATTTTCAGTCTTTATTTAATGATTTCTGGGGGGTGTTTTGAGAGGAAAGGGGGGGATAAACTATGTCCGGGAGGGGTGGATTGGAGGGGGGGGAGAGAGGGAGGTTGGCAAAGTTTGCTAATGAGTAAAACGTCGCTCAACGAAGCGGGACAGACAGAAGGGATGTGGAGGATACAAAACTAGGGCTGACTCTCTGGCTGCTGCAGGCAAAGTAAGGTACATCGCGCATGACGCAACACGAAAACAATTTTCCAACGGACAAGCACGTATAATATATATTATGTAGCAGCTATTACAAGTGCACCGCTCCTGGTGGGACCTGATGCGGCCAAGCGCGCGACCATCAGGTCACTCATTGCATGCAGAACGAGCTTTGAGTACAACCCTGCTGATGTTGCTTTGAGCGTCCTCTCTTACACTGGTCACCGTTGTCACATAATTTTCTCTCTGTTCTCTGTGATCAGCCGGCCTTCGCTAATTCACTCAACTCGGACAGTGCAATTCTTTGACCCGTGACTGAAGTAGTATATAATGTTATAATATATAAATATAAAGTAGTGTATTTTTCCTCAATAATTTATTTAAACGAGTGTAAAACTATTCATAGTTAAAAATGCAGATCATTGAGCACATGATTTTCACTCTTATACGTACAAAATTTTGTGTATTTATGCAAAATATTTCTCATACCTTATATTCTTAATGTAGTCTTATTAATATAGTCTGCTGCATGTATATAATATAGAACCATGCATGTAATTATTTTTTATAATAAAAAAAAAAAAATATATTGTATTTTAGAATTATAACATATAGATAAAGGGGTGATTTTTTTTTGTTAGTGTAAGAAGAGAGAGAAAGAAAAAAAAAATGAAATTTAGAATAATAGGATTTAATAATTGAGTATTGACCTCAATTTTTTTTATTGCAGAAATGGATAGAGGGTGCAAAGTTATGCTACCCTGATTTTTTTCAGATTTTTTACAGCCAGGGAACTATTTTTAAAAATTTATTGAAAGTTCTTTTTGTGACGTCACGAGACGCCGCTCCTTAAGAAAAGGATAGGACTTGCCGCCGCATGACGTCAAAAAATATATTGTATTTTAGAATTATAACATATAGATAAAGGGGTGATTTTTTTTTGTTAGTGTAAGAAGAGAGAGAAAGAAAAAAAAAATGAAATTTAGAATAATAGGATTTAATAATTGAGTATTGACCTCAATTTTTTTTATTGCAGAAATGGATAGAGGGTGCAAAGTTATGCTACCCTGATTTTTTTCAGATTTTTTACAGCCAGGGAACTATTTTTAAAAATTTATTGAAAGTTCTTTTTGTGACGTCACGAGACGCCGCTCCTTAAGAAAAGGATAGGACTTGCCGCCGCATGACGTCACAAAAGGGACTTTTAATAATTTTTTAAAAATAGTTCCCGGGCTCTAAAAAATCTGAAAAAAATCAGGGTGGCATAACTTTCACCCTCTATCCATTTTTGCAATAAAAAAAATTGAGGTCAATACTCCATTATTGGAATATCGACCTCAATTTAAAAATTATTGAAAGTCCTTTTTTAAAAATACTTCCAGGGCTGTAAAAAATCTGAAAAAAATCAAGTTAGCATAGCTTTGCATCCTCTATCCATTTCTGCAATAAAAAAATTAAGGTCGATACTCCATTGATTTCCAACAAACAGTAAAATGGTTGCAAAAAAAAAATCATGATAATTATGCGGCAAAATGATTTATATATATATATATATATGATTATTATTTTTCTATTTTAATAGCAGTTTTAGATTTTTTTTTCTTCATGCAATTAAACATACAGTATTTTAATGACATAAGCAGAACTTAAAATTTTTATATAATATACTGTACATTATTTAATACTTGTAATTTATGCGTAAACAAAGTCTAGTTTAATTATTGTTTCTCTACTTACATCAAAGTATTTTATATAATATACATTGACAAAAATTTGTGAGACAATTATTTAAATTTTATCAGTTGTAATTTACCATCTTTCATTAGCACTTACGAATATTATTTTCAGATTAAGATGCTTCACAAAACAAACATGTATTTTACCACCACCAGCATCGAGATAATGCTTTTGTATTTGACTGTACCAAAGGGAACATCACGCAAGCCTTGTTTGTATTCAGTTATCTCGACGGCACCGCTGCAAGGGATGCTGAACAAAGGGTTGCCTACCAAGCACGGCGTAATGCACGCATTATGATTTTGATGCATTCATGTCGCGTGAGCATAACGATTAAAGAGACTGGGAGGATTGCCTTATAATATTCAAACCAACGTTAACTCGACGCCATGGCAGATCTTTAGTATATACCTCTACATACGTCACGACGCTGACTTTATAATAAGCGTATTTGATTGGCTAACGTATGTAACTATCAAAGGTGCCGCTTTAGCCGCCAGCGTTACTTACGCTGTCGGATCTGTGACGTCACCACACAGACCAGCTGCTCGAGCGCGTGGTTTATTTGGCGAACTTTCCCGAAGCTAGACGAAAGTTTCTGAATTCGACGTCCTATATAGGCCTTCCTCCTAAAGTCTATAATCATTTTGACGTGAGCACAATCGTTGTGTTTTTGGACTTTTAAAAGGGAGTCAAAATGACCAACTAACTTTGTCAGTTACTACAATTTTTGTGCGTCTTAGCTATACATGACTAGTTGTATCTTCTAATAAGTAATTTATTATAATTAACGTGTAATGTAATGACCAATAATAAAGCAATAATTTGTGAATCCAAAGTTGCAGCACTGAATATTATATTTAAAAATACTGCAATTTTTTAATATATATTAATATTATACTGATAAAATAATTTTTTGTTACCAATGATAAATCAAATAATATGGTTTAATTTTAACATTGCACTCTTTTAAATTAGTTAAAAATCAAATATGTAGGTCAATAGTCTTATACAAAAACTCAAATATTATTTACCTCTATGCTTTTCAGTAATCACATCCCAGTCATGCAATTACTTTGATTACTCTCAGTAATGTCACTAAAATAATTAAAAACAAACAATTTTATCAAATTAAAAACTTTATCTCTCATATTTGCATGCAGATATTTCATATTCTATATTTGTTCAATTGTCTCTTTAAAAATTAATATTTCAGCTATTAATATTATTTAATTACTGGTTTGATACGAACTGTGGCATTCAATTCTGAAAGGTTAACATGGCTGGAATTAAACTGTGGAATGATGAATTACTCTGAAGGTGGCACGCGTTATCAATCACTCCCCCCCCCCTCCCTCACGCTTGTTAGCGTCCACGAGTCACGCGAGCACGTCCTGACAAGTCCAGGAATCGATCTGGGCACTTTTTCGAGCTCATTTGTTCTATCTTCTGTTGTAGTACAAAATGTATTCCAGGGTGTGGTTTGTACCACAGAGCTAGGGCTATTTCTATTTTGTCGTACTAATTTTACATTGTCAGCTCATTATTCAGATTATTGTATCCTGCATAACTATTTATTATATATATTTATACGATTTCTTTTTTCATGGAAAATGCAAGCTTTTCCTTACAGGACTGTATAACAGTATGGAATTTCAATTTTTTTTTTTTTTTTTTCAAAATTAATCTTTTTAACAAAAAATTAATTACCAATTTAATAATTAATTAAGATTTTTGTATAAATATGATCATGTACTATGCGCTATTTTATGAACTGAAATTTTTTATTTCAAAGCATATTAATAATAATTGTTTATTTTTAATACATTAAATTTATCAATGAAAATTAGGTTTAGAAGATAATATATTGCGCTCTCACAGCTTATATCTTTTAAATTTTTAATTAATAAAAACGTAGATCAATTTATTTTCACAGAAACCTAATAGATTTCTATTGAAATCATGATTATTTGCAAATAATCTCCTTTTGATTGGAACTTTACTCTTCTTGCTGTTGTTATATTTACGATCGTCAGTTATTTATCTATACTTATTGTGTTTGCATTTCCATGTTCATCAGTATTTACAGAACTAAATAAATCAACTGTCGAGTGCAAACAAAATTTGTGCTTAGATTATTTGATTAGCAAGTATATAATTTAGTTTTAATGTTTTATTGAAGGCATGGCACTTTGACGTATAATTTCATAGAAATTAGTTTAATTAATTAATGAAAGTCACGTATTACTATTTGATTGACTTTATGGAATGAAATCAGACCAGGCTGATGTATGAGGTTCATATTATTAAATTAACTTCAAAATAATTTTGTAATTCAATATTGGCATATGTATTGTCAACGATATATACCTGGAAGTAATATGATTGTCATCCTGCATATCAGATTATTATTTGTCTACTTTCAAACATGTTTCAATTCGATTGTTTTATTGTTGTTCATTCCTTTTAACCAAAATGTAAATCAATATTCTTCCGTGTAATCGAATCTGAGATGCCAAAACTTGAAACTAACAAAAATTACAAAATGTAAAAATTAATAAAAAAAAATATTATAATAAAAAACAAATTTTATTTTAAAGGCAAAAAAAAATGAAAAAAAAAAATGTACGTAACTTCAATTTAATTGCAATTATAATAATTATCAATAAGCAAGAAATTATTTCAATATTTATATTTCAATATTGATGCCAATTTTTAATTCAACGACTCTTTTGAAAGCCTGAGGGCTCTCCAACAGTTCCAATAATACCAACTGTTGGAATAGTCATCATAATAATTGAACTCGTTGCCTGGCTCTACACAATGTAAGTACATAGTCGCGCTTCAAAAGCCAGATTTTCAATACAGATATTATTTATTATATCATAATAACTCGACCTTTATTATTTAGTTCTATACAGCATATATAATACATTGTTTATATGTTAATTTATTAATAAAACTCATTAATTGATTTATGGGA
Source organism: Siphlonurus alternatus (assembly GCA_949825025.1). Classification (NCBI taxonomy): domain Eukaryota; kingdom Metazoa; phylum Arthropoda; class Insecta; order Ephemeroptera; family Siphlonuridae; genus Siphlonurus; species Siphlonurus alternatus. The sequence goes on from OX463781.1 coordinate 45,177,499, forward strand.
AATACACAATTAATTATATTATATATACGGTCCTTTGCCATGCCTATTTGCAATACTATTTTGTAACAATGAACAATATGCTAGATATAAATAATTTTTCTATTATGAAAAATATCATTATTTGGATATGCAGTGAAATGTTTAATTTTTTAATGTAAATAATGGATTATTATTTTCACAAGTTCATAAGCCTTATATTGATATTACAGACTCATTGAAAGGATTTTCACTGTTTTCAAAATATATTAATATAACGATACAAAAAAAAAATGATTAAATAAAGCTAAAATGCAATAAAAATGTATTTAGCGATTTAATTTAAAACATTCGGCTTCTTTCATGACAGGAAAATTTAGGTATTTTATTTCATTCTTGTATCTGATGCCAAACAAAAGATTGAATTTGTCTTGTGTAGAGCATTAGTTTGTGTAATTTAAAATAGTCAACTCGTAATATATCATCCCTTAGGAATAATGAGCTATATCTGATTACGATGCCCTTTTTCATTGCAATAATGAGCTATATGCTATTTCAGGTGAGCTCAATTAAATCGGTACAAATTAAAGCTCAGAGTTGCGCTTACCTGAAATAGCAGACAGCTCATTATTGCAAAGATATGATGGTAGGCAGATGACTCATTTTTCCCCGGACGAGGAACGATATAATAATTATAGTTGTAATTAATTTTAATTTTCTTTTTTTTTTCCACTGTACACTGTACGCATGACCATAGCATATTCATCGCACCAGAATTAGAGTTATGCCATATGTGGTTATGCTTTACTCTGACAAAAATCTGAATAGGGATATAATATTATCTGCAGTATTTTAACACTTTTTTTGTTCTCTGAATTCATAAGAGACAAGATATCACATCAGAACATGTTCAAATCAGTCTAGAACTTAAAATTAAAGACGGTAATGAGACTAATGAGTGACAATTAATTTTTTTAGTTGGTACGATTGCGATTGCGGAGTGTTCAAGCGAGCTGTCGTTTTTATGTCCGACATTCCCCTCCTCCCATCAGTGAGGCTCAAGATGTCAACATTTTTAGTTTTTTTTTATGATATTGGCCCGCGCACAAAATGAGCTTCGCAAAACCCCCGTCCGTGGCGTGAGAGTACCTCGTGACGTCATGACCTGAAAGCCAGCAATTTTGAATGTATTATGTTATGCAATACTCAATGTACACCGGCTCACGCATACAATAGATATAGTATAATGTGAATGATAGAGAATGTTAGAATAATATGATATGAGGATTAATTAATGCATGTATTGTGGAATTTTATTTTGGGAGACAGTTTAATTTCAATAATTAATTTCATTTTTTTTAATTAAACAAACTTAAGAATTTACAATCAGTATTGCAAAATAATTATAAGATTGATTTTCCTATATTATATACTGTAAACAAAATTTAAAAAGCTGGCATTTAAAAACACTTATGAAGGCAATAAATTATATATAAAATCAATTTATTGCATAACATCATTGGACTGGATTCTCTTCAATCTTCAACCTATAACTATACATTAAATTCTTTTTTTAAATATACAAAAATGAAGCTGCCAGTAAAATCATAACAAATATACAATATATAATAACGGAATTATAATCAAGTGTTCTTTTCTAATCACAATCTGTTATATAAAGTTCCATGATTGCCTTTTTAACTATACTTTTGGGCATGCACCATAATATATTAATTTTTTACACTTTGAAAGAAATGCATATCAATTTTGTTTTGCTTTATAAATACGCAAGTGCGAATTATCATCAATGTACAATACAAAATCATGCATGGTACAATTTAATAACATATGGAACTTAATGTGCAGTTAATAAAGACTCTTATACAATGTAATAGACTCCCAAATGCTCGCCAAGAATTTTTTCACAGAAGTATTCAAAATGCAGCAGAGAAGCACAAAAGGCTCACACGTGTTCTGAGAAATTACTCTTTTCTTCTTGCATTTAGGCAAGTCATACTCAAGGCTGGGGGACAAAAATATAATAAGAGAGATTAGTCTCCATATTATAATGCAATTTATTTAGTGCTGTAATTTATAAAAATGACTATTTTATTTTTGTTGTATTAAAATATAAAAAAATCATTTTTCACTATAATATACAGGCTTGGAAAATGTGCAAATTGAGCACAATCAAAATTTTGGAAATTCAATTGAGAAAATAACAGTTTCTTTATATTTATGTATTGGATAGATAAGAATTCACACCACATTTTTAAAGATATATATCATGTACTGTATGCTAAATATATTAGTGAAGTGCCCGGAGCCTATAAGGTTAAATGTGTATTCAATTCACCTTACAAATTGCAAATGTATGTACAGTACATGGTGCTTTAGATATTTACAATTTAATTTGCATGCAATAGATTGGTATTTCAAGCAAAGATGTCTAGGTAGTATAATACAATTAAAAATTAAATGAGTTATTTAAAAAATTGTTACAAGACTTCTCTAAAAAATCAATTTTTATTTAAATTAAAATTTTACAGCAATAATATTTTATTTATTGCTTCTAACTTCAAGTTAAAAATATTTAAAAAATATATAAAATAAGTACAAATTATTTCAAGAAAACTCAAGAAATTCTTATATATTCTTTAATATTTTTATATATCTCTCATTCATTTTAAGTTAAAAAATTCAATTTCCTTTTTAAAAAAAATTCGAACAAAACTAAATATAAATTCAATTTTTTTATATATCATAATCATAACATTTCCTGACTGAAAAAAAATCACATTTTTTTAAATTAAAAATGACGTCATTTGGTAATATCATAGACTAGTGTGTATTATTTCTCAGCAAACTCGATTTCATGTTTGTCACTGTGTATATACAGAGTCTGCTACGCGTTACTACACTGTCTGCAGCAACGCAAATAAACATTACCACATTGTGACTAGAGCAGCTTATGGGCCACAAGCGACGACATATAACCTACAACAGGCAATGCGGACCATAATATATGTAACAATATGTAACACCACACAAGCAAGCATATATGAACAGAGAGGAAATAAAAAAATCAATTTAAAATTTTTTAAAGCTTTAAAAAAAAAAAACGTGTGAACATGTAATTAAAGATAAATATTATACCAAATGGATTGTGATGTAATAATAATATATATGTGGGCTACTTTATAATAACAGGAATGATTTATTTTACAGCTTTATAAAAAGAGAGTTAAAATAATATTTATTCATTCTATTTTAATGACTTTGTTCTATTTTTGGTAATTTTTGTGTGTAAATTATTTGGTATTTATCGTAGTTAAATATTTTTTTAATGGATTCAGTGGTAAATTTTTAATAAATTCAATGTATTATTATATAAATAATATGGATGCATTATTTTTTTTTTTTTGTATTACACTATATTGCATGCTATATTTGTAAAATCATAAACTGATCCCTGTAGCGTAAAAAAACTGATTTCATGATTTATAATGAAATGAATGTGATTTAAAAATATAAATTTATTTAGCTTCATATTTAATTACTATAATATTAAATATTTCAATTTTTTACAATATTATATTAATAAATATTATTATAACGGGAAAATATTCTTTAGTAGGATTAGTAGGAATTTAAACAAAAAACTTCTCCCTGTTTCAGTAGTGGAAAAAATAATAACAAATGACCAATGTGTTATACGCAGGTTATAAATATTCGTCAAAATATTTAAAAGCTTGACCATATACATTCAGATTTCCCTTCACTTTTTTCATCAGAGTATGTTAAAATCCTAACCCATCAATCATAATTTGCACGCAAATATATTATACAACAGATTAAATAATACATATTTATAATATAAATAAATATAAAAAAAGGATCTAAAAATCTTTGTAGCCACTGTTAAGAGCTTTATACGAGAAAAGGGTTATAGTAATAAAATAGTCTTAAAAAAATCTTGTAGATATATTTTATATACAGTCACTCTTTCTATTTTTTTTTAAAACTTCTCCTTAAAAAAAAAAAAAAAAAAAAGATTACTTATCAGTGATGTGGGGAGTTTATATTGCGCTTTTAAGCGGTTAGCTTGGTCGCGTTGGGTTAATATCATGCCTACTATAAAGTAATCACATTATCTGTGGCTGTCCCTCCATTAGACGGACCGTATACTCCCCCCCCCCTCTCTTACAGGAGATTGTTACCTACACCATGTTAAAAACATTCCGGGTGATAAAAATGACGCATATGAACAGCTGACCTCGTAATGATGTTTAATTTAATCCAATAAAAATGCTAATGTTTCAAAAATCTAAAAATCATTAATATAAATTTATATCCTAATATAAAAAAAATACAGTGAAGGGAAATTACAAAACTGTACAAATTATAGTTAAAAAGATGAAATTCAATTTTATTATATAAAAACAATTTATTTTTTAAATTAATCTAATTTACACACAAAATTATTATATAAGAACATTCATGATTATTATTGGATTTCTTGATATTTGAAATGGTAAGGATGTTATATATATATATATATATATATATATATATATATATATATATATATATATATATATATATATATATATATATATATATATATATATATATATATCACTATTACACACATTATCTATTTCCAAAAACAAGCGAGTATTTTTATTATTATTTTTGTTGTTGTGATTTCCATTAATTTCAGTAGTTTTCAAATACTTCTTAGCCTGAAATTAAGTAAATATTACGCAAGCAATTAACACAAAGTATGCAGTATAAAAACGATTGTTTATTTTATTTTACCTATATGATGTTAAACTGAAAAATTTGCCATAAATCATTTTACAATTTATGTAAAATGAACATGACAGCTGAAGCTTAAAAAATTTCTTTACAAAATGTTTCTCTGTGAATATACCATGCAAAAATATCTTATACATTTTATGCTTCAATAAAATTAGCCTTGTCATAAATGTTGTAATTTTCTTGTCATTTATTTTCATTATAATATACAATATTTATATAAAATATTTCAATTTTAATACTCTTTATTATAATTAATTCTACCAAGTCTTACATTTTTACCATTCAATTATTAAAGAAATCTTTAATATATCACAAAAGATTTAAAAATTATAATATAATATCATTACTAAGAAAAATTAATTATAATTTTTTATAATATTTTATAAAACTTTGATACGAGTTATTAATTTCATAATTTTTTCTTAGTATTCACGTAATAAGATTTTTCTTGAATAGATATTTTTTGAGCATGCTGGTAAGAGCAGTTACTACATTTTTTTCTCGTCATTTAGCTGGCATGCATATAAAGCTGGCTGACATTTTATTGTGTGCTGGACTTGAGCTGGTCGGTCCTGGCCTTGCCTGTAGCTTAGTGAGTAACGCGCAACTTAATGCGATTAAATTTACCATTGCGGACAGACATAATTTACAAGCACTGAGTATAGTCAGGAATTAATATTCTTATAAGACGTAAATAAAAAAGTGGGGGGGGGGTTATTAAGATTTTTCAAGGTCTTTAATTATATAAGAAAAATATATAAGAGGCCCCTTGGGCACCCTCATGTATTGAGTTCTTATAACTGTATGTAATATTCATGTAAATTTTCATGTATAATGTATCTATAAGACAATTGAAGCATTTAAATGGAAATTAACGTACGAAAAAAAAATTAATAAATTTGAAAACGTACAGGACTTTTGCTATTCACGTTGTATTTTATGTGCGGGAAAAAGTTCACTGAACTCATGGCACTTACATGGCTTACTTTTTAATAATCTTGATTTCAATACAGTATTAGCTAAAATTAATTAGAATTCAACATTATTGAATTCTAATCCTACAGTAGAAAACGTACGATATTATATTCTTTACAAGTATAACAACATACATACAGCATAGTTCAATATCGAGCTGCATTATGTAGGTAATTTAACCCATTAGAGCCTGAATTAATTTTTTGTTTCAAATTTAATTTTTTTTGCTATAATTTGAAAGTATTAGGTCTCTAAGTGAGAAAAATCAAAATTTTAATTTTTTTAAATTTTAATTGAAGTTTTAATTGACAATTAAAGAGTGATGCTAAATTGCATCGCTAGGCTCTAATGTAGTCAATTTCTGCTTTTTTGCTGTTTTGAGGTTAAGACCTCTTACAGTCCAAAAAAGTTTTTTGGGGGTCTCTAATGGGTAGGCCCTTCTGTTTTATGTCAAAACAAAATTCAGAGGGTCCCAAGTGGGCCCTAAAGGCAAAGGACCCACTTTGACATCACTTATAGAAACAAAATAAAGTGTCAAAAAAGGCAATGGCTATTCAAATTTGATATATCTGTGTGTTGAATATAATTTTTTATGTTACTTGGAAGCATATGAAGGGACTTCAACGGGTCCCAACAAGGGGTCCCAAGGGTCCCAGAGTAGTTTTTTGCTCCCTATTCTTTTTATCATTGTAATTGAATACCATATAGAAAGTATTATTTGAACTTATGGCATTGCAAGTCCCAAGATGCAAGTTACATGCAGGGCCTCATATGAGACCCAGGGGCCCATAATACTCTTGCTCCTATATTTTAGTTTGTTTTTTTTTTATATATTTTCTAATGCGTTCCTCGTCAGTGTCTTTATTCCAGTAAAGTGTAACCCGTACCCTCAAGCTAGCGATAATTTTGTAAATATACAGTTAGCTTGAAAAAACGGGTCACCCTTTAGTAGCGCAAAGGCAATGAGCATTACATTAGAAAATAATCAAAATATGTAAGATGCCAAAATACAATATAAGAGCAAGCGTATTATGGGTCCCTGGGTTCCATGTGAGGCCGTGCATAGACTCCGCCATCCATGTTGGGATATACCTTTCAATGCTAGCTCAAACAATACACTCGAGTGCACTGTTTTTGAGCTAGCATTGCAAGGTATGAACATGATGGCGGTGTCTATGCACGGTCTCTCATGGGACCCAGGGACCCATAATATGCTTGCTCTTATATTGTATTTTGGAATCTTACATATTTTCTAATGTAATGCTCATTGCCTTTGCGCTACTAAAGGGTTAACCGTATTTTCAAGCTATCTGTATATTTACAAAATTTTCACTAGCTTGAGGGTACGGGTTACACTTTACTGGAATAAAGACACTGAGGACCGCATTAGAAAATATATAAAATACCAAACTAAAATATAGGAGCAAGAGTATTATGGGCCCCTGGGTCTCATTTGAGGCCCTGCATGGGCCCCACCATGTAACTTGCATCTTGTATCTTGGGATTTGCAATGCCATAAGTTCAAATAATACTTTCTATATGGTATTCAATTACAATGAAAAAAAGAATAGGGAGCAAAAAACTACTCTGGGACCCTTGGGACCCCTTGTTGGGACCCGTTGAAGTCCCTTCATATGCTTTCAAGTAACATACAAAAATATATTCAACACAAAAATAACAAATTTAAATAGCCATTACCTTTTTTGACACTTTATATTGTTTCTATAAGTGATGTCAAAGTGGGTCCTTTGCCTTTAGGGCCCACTTGGGTCCCTCTGAATTTTTGTTTTGACATAAAACAGAAGGATCTACCCATTAGAGACCCCCAAAAAACTTTTTTGGACTGTAAGAGGTCGTAACCTCAAAACAGCAAAAAAGCAGAAATTGACTACATTAGAGCCTAGCGATGCAATTTAGCATCACTCTTACTTGACACGGCATATCACCCAAAATATTTATGTCAACCAACTTTTTGATTTTTTACTTCAAAGTGTAGTATGTAGGGAGCATTTTCATATAAGAATGAAAATTTTACTACAATTTTTAAAAAAGTTATTAAAATATTTGCAAAATAACTTTGAGCAGAAGGCGAACAAAATTTGTACCCCAACTTTGATTTAGCGTCTGATGGGCAATTTTTTAAAAAAAATCAAAATTGATATATTAGCATAATCTATAGTGTCAATGCAAATAGTTATTGACTGTTTTTAGCAATATAGCATCGTAACTTTATTTTTAAATATTTTTTCGCCAGGGAGTGTTTTGCGATGCTAAAATGCATCGCTAAGCTTTAATGGGTTTCTAGTTTCTAGGATTAATTATGTTATAAATGTCTGTATCATTTATTATTATTAACTTTTATCAATACATTTAGATTCTCAAACAAATTAATTGTGTTATTATTTCAGCTAATTTCTTTATTTCTTACATTTTGTTTCATTTATTATCATGTATAGCATATTTTATTTTATAATATAAAAAGAATGAAAATTATTGAATTATACTTTGCATTGATGGAACTCAACAATTTTTCTTTGCTATCATCTGTATCACTAAATGTTACTATTTATTGTAAAACAAAATATATATTATAACCATTTAGAAGTTCCACAAGCTAGATGAATTGCAAATAGCTTATGTTTTATGTAAATTGGGATGTTGTTAACATCAGCAGGTTTCTATCCATCATATTTCCAACTTGTTATGTCCATGTAACAGGCGGAGAACGCGGCTGGAATTAAACCTGATGACGATGCACTATCTAAAACAAAGCTCGGAGGTGGACATGCAGTTGTTGCATCGGACCATCAACATTACAGCCGCGGTAGTTTACCGTACAGAAACATTTTAAATGAGGATATAACACAGTTTTCAATGAAAAATGGTTTATATGAATATTTTAATGTAGTATTTTTTTATGTAAATAATGTATGAGTAGATTTTGGTGAGTTGTATAAAATAAACAGTTATAAAAAATAACCCCAATGTATAAAAACAAACATAAATATTTCCACTAGAATTAAAACAAACTATTTTTTATTGATTAATGATTATTCATTTTAAATATATATATATATATATATATATATATATATATATATATATATATATATATATATATAAATCTAAAATTTATTAAAAAATAACAATTATAATAATATTTTAAGGATTTAAAATGTTTCTATCTCTTGCAAAAATTCATACTTTAATGAGTTTAATAAATAATGCAGTACTGAATTGTTGAATCCATGCAACGTTACATTAATTGATAAAGATTATAAATATTGATTATATAATATATAATAATTAATATCCAGTAGTATCAACAATGACTGACTTACGACCTAAATGACGTCACATAATGTTGCAAAATATTTATAGTGAGTCATATTTACTGTAACATTAAACATTAAAATCAAATAAAAATTTGCTAGCGTTGAATGACCTATAAATTTTCTAACAGTGATTATAATTTCTAAATAAAGACAATATGATTTGGATCTGTCAGAAAAAAAAAATCTCATAAACGTTGCACTAAAAATCATGCACTGCGTGTAATCAAAACCACTGGGAATGATGAAGTGATGAATTATGTTTGTATTCAAGCAAAACGTTTAGCAGAATTAGTGAATGATGCTTTGTCTACACAACAGAGTACTTAAGTCAATATTACAACGCATTAAGTCCGAAGCCGATTTGTGTAAAATCAAGCAGGAGAGTTAATGTGGAAATTGAATTAATTAAAGGTAAACGAAAAATTACTTGTACTTTTAAGAATTGTCACATTTTTATCAAATAATAAAGAAGTCGTATCCCGTATATTTCCTTCGTATTTTCAGAATCAAGATATACATTTATTTGTAATTTTTACTGTCAATTTCAATTAATTAGGGAGAAGAAAGAATGTATATCAAAAATATTAAATACATGAAGATATTGATTTGAACGACGCAGTTATTTCTGACATGTAGCTGGTTGTTTACATTTTGTATGGACATTTTCCCTTTTTCAACTGTCAATTAGGTTATTTTGTTCTGCCCCAAATATGTACACCCAATAAAAAATATTATTGTTTTGTGAACCAATATAGGAACTTCGTATACAATTAAATTTATTTTCATTTAATATTATACCTTTTCTCCCCTACACACACATGAGGGCTGCAGAAAGATCATCTTGTTCTGTCCATCTTCATCATTTCAAGTGTGACCTCCACGCCACTCACAAAAATAAATAAACATTCTGTTGACATCCTCAGAATAAAAAATCTGATCAAATTTTATTTTAATTTCTAAACAGAGTGAAATTGTTAATTTTTTTATTTAATTTCAGGAAGATTGACAGTATAGATGGTAGAGCGGTCCCCTGTGAAGTTTGCAGCAATTGTTGCTGTACCGTGTGTATATATTTTTATTGCACTATAATGCTTTTAAATGAAATAAAAATATACATTTTTAAATGCAGTTCGTACTTAAAACAAGCAATTTATTTATATTATATTTAATGAGATTTATTTTACTTATTGCAATCGCGCGAGTCATAAACATCTTCTGAGGGAAATATGTTTTACTCTACGTTGTAAAAAGTATATACTATAAAACCTATAGGAAACTCTGCATGGAGAGCACGACCTTTACCCGCGCTCTGTTTATTGGCATTACCACACGCATGCAGTACATTAATGTACCTGATATGTATGATAGGGGAGTGCATGCATGGTAAATTTAATTTCTTCTTGGGGGGGGGGATATATTTAGTGCTCTTCTTTGTTCTAAAAAAAATCAATCAAATAAAAAAAAATCAATCAAAAGTTTTTTATCTCTATATATAAGAACCTTAGCAAATTAGACAGAACACATGATGTCCCCAATATTTAATAGTGAACATTTCAACTTTCCGTAATCACCATTTTCTTACTTGTCACGTATTTTGACTGCATGTACACCAACTTTGACTTAAGTGCGCACTTAAGTGGTGCCAGTGGACGCGACGTGATGCAGGCGAAGGTGAGCGGCGTGCAAGCAGCGACTATCAATCACCCGCAGCCGCCGATTTATACATTCGTAATACAAGTCCAGGCTGGTACTACAAGGACAGGGACAGAAGATCTGGAGGTAACACAATCAACATCTTCTGTTATAGGTGGGGAATCGAAACCACGAGATTTGTGCGAGAAAATCATCGAAAATCATACTTTTGGTTTATTTATATATTTATACACAGTGCATATATGTATATTAAAGAGTGTCAATTTATATTAATTTAATAAATTTGTCATTTTAAATTTACGTTTTAATGAAAAGTATAATGCTTTAAAACTTGATTTTAAGCTTCGTTACATAAGGCTTACTAATTTAATTATTCAAGGGTAAATAATAATTAACACGATATTAAAATTAACGTTTGCATGTGGTATTAAATTCTATATTCTTTTGAAATCTTTCAAATACTTTTTTTTTTGTATTATTATACAAAAAAAAAGAGCCTCTAGTCATATTTATATACATAATTAGTATAATAATAAATATAGCATCACAGGAAAAAGGACATCGACGCACATTTTGTTACAAGTTGTTAACGCTTAGTGCCTTGAGGCGTGAATTCACTACCCTTTTTCTGTATGTAATTTGAGTATAGCCTCCCCTTGTTAAAATCATCGGCTTACCTGCGTACACTAAACGCTTTGCGGCACAACGATGTTATTTCTGCTCGGAAAAGCACGGAACCCGTTTGCTTTGATTTGCCTTCCAAATGCGCGCGAGGCGGCCGACAGCAGCAAGGGCGGGGGCTGCTTGCATGCAGTCTGAGCATTCTTGCCCCGTGTTCGACATCTCGGTCCCAACTTGTCACCCCTTCTCCCCCAAGGAAAATATGACGTCGTCACAAATTTGCACACCTTTCAGAGTGGAATTATTTTGTAAGGAAATTCATATATTCGTTGCAAACTACATTCTATTGATGTTAAAATTTTGTGGAGAGATTGTGTTATGTACTTTAAAATCTGCAATTTTTAATACACTTGGCTCACAAAAACTAGGCATAAACTTCAACGTCAAATCACAGAGTTTAAATTTTAAGCTCTCTGATCATAATTATATGACAATGTGCTCCATGCTTACGCCATCTTTAAAGAATTTGAAGTGCGTTGAATTTACTTAGACTTTTTATACACATTCAGATAAACACTCACTGTTTATATAAAAGCAGGTTGTGCTTAATTGTGTACTCTTTGCAGAGGAAAAAATTAAAGGAATGTTTCCAGGATTCTATATTATACTTTACCAGCTTGAGCTCTGATCCCTTTCAAAATTATGGATGGAGACGACTCAAGAATGCATCTGACTGCAGACATAAGGAATATGACTCAGCATTGCTTGATGTCACAGGTCAAAATCAATTAATGTATTAATTAAGAGGGTTTAAACCAGCATGCTTAAATTAATAAAATATTTATAACCGTACAATTCGATAAGTTCAAACATCCCGCCAAATTGATACTGTGACGTCATTGTAATTTGTCCACGTCAAGTGCTAGCTTAGTGGGGGGTACAAATTTAAATAATAATAATGATAATAATTTTATATATTCGCTGTTGTTGAATATTAAACAGTGTTATCAACATGTGTTATAAAACCTTCAGGCAAATTTTAATTAATTTAATTATTAGCACAATTTTAATCCTATATACCATTCTTCTCTCTCGTAATTTATAAAAATTTCATTATGCATGCCATTTGGACGTCGTTGTCCGCAATAATGGCTTCACTGTAAATGGTCTGTGACTAAACCATACACATATTAATTCCATGTGCCTCTTAAAATATCTAGTTTAAATTTATTCACACTTGTAATTAAAAAAAAAAAAAAAAACATGTAAATTATTAGTATAAGTACAAAAATGCAACTTTCAAACCATTTACGTTCCCCAAAAGTTATACAACTTATTCTACACATAATAATTCCTTATAAAGAAACATATTTTAGGGCTCATTTTTTTTGTGTACAAAGCTACAAGTACACTACTTCCATGTTTCAAAAACATGAAAGTTAAAATAGTTTATTACTCTGGCAAAAGTGAAACTGACACTTAAGGCGATACATGTATAAGACAAGTCTTGACACATTTCAATATTAATATAATTTATTGATTCATAAAGCAACCATTATCCGTGTCCATTATGTACCAAAAGACATCACATTAAACTCAATAACATATCATCATCGTCTCATTCTTCAATATATTTTATACATAGTTAAATAAAAAAAAAATACTCATAAATTGTGTATAATTCTTAGAACGGCTTTTAAATTTTTACTCCAAAGGTCAGCTTGGGATCAGCGTAGCAAAAGAGAGAAGTAAAGAGGTGAGAGAGAGAGAGAGACTCTTTACAAAGAAGGGGTCAAAGAGAGGAGAAATAAGAGACCTGAGATAAATTTGGTAGCGTCAGAACCTCTTAGAAATAAAAGCTAAGTGCTTCAATATAAAAATACATTATATTATTTAGATTTTACATAGTATAAACTTCAGTTATAAACTAATTGATAGAAAAATATATAAGAGTGAATATCATGCATAAAGAGAGGGGGGAGAGAATCAAAAGAGAAGGGGGGGGGCAAGGCGCGGGCACCAACCGTCACTCAAACGCCGCATCATCCACGGCTGCCACTCTCCTGCCGTCCGGACAGATCGCACATGACCGCGGCTGCCAAGTCACACGGCATAAGGCACGCGTGTCACTCACGGCCCGTCTGATCCTGCAGCGACTAATTGTCATTGTTAGACCTCACACCGGCAACATCATCCGCCGTTAGAATTATGACCAATTAAAATAGGCGTTTTAATTTTTTTAACTCATGAACATTATATAAACAATATGACTAATTTATTGATGGTGAGGACAAATCATCGCTTCTCCATAACTTTTCTACTATTAATGTTTTGGCTTCATTCCATGTTTTAGTTCTGCACTTTTTTTTTTATCCCTGATTTATTCAGATATGCGGTGTAACAATTTTTCTGTCATAAATACAAAAGCTTTAAAAGTTATAAATTATAAAATAATACGAAAAATAAAGCTTTTTAATGAAATTTAAACTTCTCTTTTTTGGTAGATTATAAAAGTTTGAAATTTATATCTAGCTTAAAATTCAAGTTTGAAGAGTGTAATATGTAAGTTTACGTTATAACATGGTGTTATTAGATTTTTTTACTTAAAGTATATTGTTGTTGTATTCATCATAGATTTATAAACATGCAGTAAAAGCTGTATTGTTTAAACGTTTCTTGCTTGTGTTTTAGTCTTCAGTAAAAATATTACAATTTTTCTTATATATAAATATAATATTGTCTTGAAAAGTTAGTGTTTTTATTTTTAAATTATTTTTAAACTATAACAAAATGCAAGCTCTTAGATTTTATCATGCTGCATACAGCACTCCATGCAGTTTGATGCTAAAGAACTGCACTGTATCATGCATTAACTTATTAAAAATACATGATACAGCACGCGATGACTAAAACAATATTGTAAAAAAAATTATATACTCAAACTAAAGTAAGCAATAGAAAAATACACTTACATACAATTAAATAAATGCCTATATATATACTGTATATAGAGATACATGCTTCTCCTGCAATAACATTATCATACCAATAACAAACACTCCATCTTTCTAGATTTATGCACTTCAGAATCAAAGTTTTTATTTAATTTCCTTATATCCTTGAGAGATTTTCCTTTATCTCAAATTTGGCACTCTAAACTTTATAAGACAGATTACCTATTCAATCTTCATATGTTCACACATCTCAGTGAATTCATTTCAATATCAAATTATTGTTTCATCAATAAAAGTCAAGTTCAAAGTTTACACTTTATTTCCCACGAGTATGACTGAAAAAAGTTTAAGTTAATTGATTTCAGATTTACTTGCATGATTTTTATTACGAATATATTCAATAAAATATAAAAAAAAAGCAATGTAATTCACAAAAGTACTGCACTCAAATCTCGATGGAATGCTCTTCATGGGGAAGTCGCTCCCAGGAGCACATGTTCATCAAACAACTTCTATATTCCTGTAAATCAGTTAATTTTTTTGTTATTATAGATAGAAATACTTCAAAGTTAAAAATTACTGATTGATGCCAGATTGTTTTTTTGCAACAATATTATATTGTAATATACATATAATATTGATGCTACAGCAAGAATGGAGTATTGACCTCAAATTTTTTTATTGTAGAAATGGATAGAGGGTGAAAAGTTTTGTTACCCTGATTTTTTTTTCAGATTTTTTAGAGCCCGGGAAGTATTTTTAAAAAATTATTGAAAGTCCTTTTTGTGATGTCACGCGGCGGCAACTCCTATCTTTTTTTAAGGAGCGGTGGCGTCTCGTGACGTCACAAAAAGAACTTTCAATAATTTTTTAAAAATAGTTCCCGGGCTCTAAAAAATCTGAAAAAAATCAGGGTAGCATAACTTTGCACGCTCTTTCCATTTCTGCAATAAAAAAAAATTGAGGTCAATACTCTATTCTATAATATTATATTGCTCCTTTTTATTTGAAACTTTAAATAATCCACTAATATATAATAACAAGAAAGCAGAGTTATAAAGTTACAATGCTTAAGGTACATTACAATCCATCAATTTACAAATTTGAATAGCTGCACCAATAAAATGACTTAATTGTGACTGCAATTCAAACATTACAATTGTTATTGATAACTGGGTAGAGAGAGAGACTGTCATGATGAAAGCTGATATGACATAAATATAAAATTTTGATTATTTTGAACGGTTGCAATAATAATATAAAGTACTAGGGCAGGTGAGGATGTTGATGTTTACTTTGCTGCTCGATATATCTGGTGCATTGTAGACCAACCTGGCTGCATTGTTGCACCGCACCTGGTCTCATCTGCAGCCAACAATATACCCATTGTCACTGTACCCATGAAACCGTAAGCAGCATCGATACCAATTCAATAATACATCAGAACAGAGCGTATACACTCGGCAAATCCTAAAATCAACATGGAATATTTATCTAAGATGCTAAGCCAGAATTTCCTTCCTTTTTCTTGTAAAGATTTGAAATATACGAAGAATTTATTTTATATAATATACGTCATCTTTATATATTATGATGATTTTTTTTGACAGCCATGAAAACCTTTTGGGATCATCTTAGAATATTAATAAATGTCCCTTTTTTATATAGTATTATATAAATTCTTAAGACATCTTACAAATCTTTTAACAAAAATGTGTTTAATAATCATAAAAAATACAAACGTAATTAAATAAAATGACATGAAGTGTAATTAATTTTTGCTGAATTTAAAATCACTAGATAACATAAACATCATATATAATATATTTTGTTAAGCTGTAATTTAAAACATTAAAAATATTTAGGCTGGAGTTTTTTCACATTTGCAGAGAGTGCATGAATGACAAAATGAATTTATTAATAAAACTAAAACCATATACATACTATATAATAATATAATATAAAACTAATCATGGATGCATACTGTGACCTTGTATATTGTCTAAAAAGTTATTATATATATTATTAAATTTATAGATCTTCATTTTTTGTCAATGAACGTATTATTTCTTGTTAGCCATATTTTAAATAGAAGCATCAAATTAATATATAATTTACAGTCAAATTAATTTAAATTTTACCGCCGGAAGTGAGAGGTTTCTGTCCTTCCTATTAGTTTTTAAACTTTTAACCTTTGGCTACAGGTTCGTAAAAAAAGTACTAGCATGTTTGCAAATGTTCAATTCTCAGACATAAACAAGACGACAAGAAACCTCTCACTTCCGGCTACTTCCGGCAGGGATATTACATAAATCTGACTGTTAGGAATTTAAATTTAATAAAAAAAAATATTTAACTACAGCTGAAGCTATATAAATGAAGCTATATACACACCACAGCTAGTAAATATTAATATGTTAAATATTAATATGTATATAGGTAATTGAATTTACAGGTGAGACAGATTGGAGCAATTGTTGACCAGTATATTATATATCTATGCAGACCATGCGTGATTGTGAAAACTTCTTGCATATACACGCCAGGTCATTGAACCCCAACCAACAGATCTCCATAAAAATATTGTACCTTTCTGCCTGCTATACAAGCTATTTAATATGATTATATACACCACACAGAATATTAAAAATATAAAATTGTATAAATATATTTATACTTATTTAGATAGAAAAACATTTTCATATTAACATTTTAATAATAAAAATATATGTACATAATTTAAATATATTAAGTATAAAATGCACATTATATAAGTTTTGGTCTTCCCTGTGGCTATCAATTAATATAAAAAAGAAATTGGGGAGTTGTCGCTTGTCTAATATTAATTTGCATTGTGATCGAGCATTTATAAGGAAATATTTTTAGTAGTCCATTATTCATTGCTTGTGTCCACTTTCTCTAATGGTTTTGGGTATGCGGTGATTGACACTGATTTACTGTAGCTATCAATCTTGTATGCCGTTTGTGGAGTCTGCGTGGGATGAGAGAGAGAGAGAGAGAGAGAGAGAGAGAGAGAGAGAGAGAGAGAGAGAGAGAGAGAGAGAGAGAGAGAGAGAGAGAGAGAGAGTGAGAGTGAGAGAGAGAGAGAGAGAGAGAGAGAGAGAGAGAGAGAGAGAGAGAGAGAGAGAGAGAGAGAGAGAGAGAAGCTGTTCGATCAAGTGGACATGGACAAGATAGGTGTGAATTTATCTATAAATACTAATTCCATCTTACAAGTGTAAATTAAATTCTTCTCAAAATTACTTTTTTCTTTTAATATATACGTACTAGACATGTAATTTTTCATGTTCTTCTTTATAGTAAAAAAATTATTCATTTATGAAAAATTGAATTTATTATTAAAAAATAATAAAAAAATGTATCCATATTTTCATTTATTTCATTTTTTCAATATATTAAATATTTTTTAACTTTAATAATATTCATTTTTAGTTTTAAAAAATATTTTTATTGAACTAGAATTTTTTAACACTTTTATTATACGCAACCTTATTTTTTTTATATATTATGAATTTAATATATTCTATGAATGTCTATAAGGGGAATTTAAAAATCATCTCGTTTCTAAAAACCTAAGATGTCCTGAAGCTACAATAATATTTATAATTATCTATTTTATAAAACGCATATAAAAAAATAAGATATACTTATAAAAATAAAAAGAGCTATATATAAAAGTAATATTTAGAGAATTTTTGTATATAGTAGCTAGCTAGCATATGTCCAGAGGGGTTTTATACTAAGATTTGTGACATGCCTTAATGTAGATGGCTGTAGAACAAATTAAATTTACATTAAACCCGAGGAAAAGTAGCAGTTATAACTATTATGATGATATTTTTTTTTGGCTTAAAGCCAAGTAAAAAAAAAAAAAAAAAAAAAAAGTTATTGGTGGAGATAAAATATTAGTTAGCGTGCTTGGATGGACAAGGCGAAGGCGTTAATCAGGTTTATTATGTGAGCCGAGAGCGGGACGAGGCGGTGACCGTCTAATACGGGCGACACTTCCCGGCGAACGAGCAGAGCACTTCCCCGTGAAACTAAATCCTCGAAGAGAAATTACATCAACCTGGAAGTAAGATTAAACCGCTGGGTAACGAGCCCACGACACATGTTTTTTTTTTAATACCAAAGTAATGAAATTTTACTTTTTATTACCTTACTGATTGGGTGATACAATTTAATGTACTAAAATTGCAATTAGGTGTCATAAATTATATATACTTATAAAGTACTTTTTGATAAAGATTTTTATTACAAGGTTATTAAAGATGTGATTGGAACAAAAACTCAACTGACTCCTTTCCAATGAACTGACGATTGGAGCATTAGCTTCAAACTTGTATCAGGAACAATTAAATATTAACAATAAAACTGTAATTACACACATTTTTTTTGTAATATTCTGTAAAAATATTAATATATTAAATATGATTACATATTTTTAATATTGCAGAGTGTATACATTTAATTATTATTTATAATTTTTTGAAATAAATATATAAATTTATTTCAATATCAAAAATTTATATAATTGGACGAAGGAGTTATGTCTCACTATCTGTGGTTATTGATAATCAGACTGCTACATTATAACCACGGTTAATTTTTATTTTAGCAGGTTATCTTCCTTTATGTGTTTGTATATTATTGTCATTATGGATAAGAATATTACAAAGCAAAATTTCTTTATACTAAATATTTAAGTCACACATTCATATCTTAATATTACAATGCATGTGAATAAAAATATACTAAAAAAGTTAAGGAAGTATACAACTATTTAATTTATTTTAAAAGTTATAAAGTTACAAATATAAAAACATACATTTTATAAAACAGAAGTATCAACATAATAAATAAATAATAAAGAATTGTGTTCATATAACGTTGCAAAAGAAACATCTCACATCTTCTCTTAGCAAATTTTTTATTTATATCTCTTAGAAACAAGTACTATAACATTTTCTCTAATAATTTAATAAAGTTGTAAACAAATAACGTTTTGTTACCTGTTGAGACGTGTTTATGGACGCACCGCCCGGGCCGCAAAGAGACGTCTCGGCAGGGGTGCAAGTAAGTTATAATATTAAACGCACTTGGGCAGTAATTCAGAGCTATGCAAATGAGCAAGTTACTGATCTCTAGGGTCATTATCAAATTAATGTTGTTTTCCAAAAAAGAAACAAACTAATTTTGTCAATATCGTTGGCAAGAAAACGTTTAAGAAGTTGCCTAATTCCATCAAGCTGTGTTGTAGAATATAATATTATGGCAGTTATTTACTATATCAATAAAGCTTAATATAAAATTAAATTTCTTAAAAGTAGCTGTTTATTTAAGAATTTATAAATTTCGTGGATATTTTAAAAATACGCAAAAATCTTATTTCTTCGTATTATTAAAATGTTTGAATTGAAGAATATAAAAATTTAAATGATAAAGATGTATAAATGAATACCCAATTTCTTTCAATGTATTTCCTTTATATATTATGATAATATTTTTGAATATTTATATATGAATACTATTATTATGTTTTATTCCTTATTTATACAATATTCGAGAATCCTATATAAACAGGTCCTTTGTTTATTTTGTTCTCCCTATATTTTGTTTCTGGAAAATTGAAAAATCAGTTTTCTTCAATATTTTAAAGCCCTAGGGATCATAGACTTTAGTGGCTTTATATTTTTATCATTCTGTTTTTATAAGAAAAAAAAATCGATCAACCAGTAAAAGCAACATGTATATTATATACGTATAAAATTTTATGGTAAAAATATTTTATCTATAAAAGATTAAATAAACTTATTTTATATAATATTTTCTCTTCCCCAAAAAAAATTATTCCTATAATATGATAGTATAGAATGATTTTTTTTAAATAACGTTATTAAATTAATATCAATGGACAGCCTGCATGTGATTTTTGTTGTAACATTTTGAAATTTTGAATAGAGGTTATAATTATGTATTGTTTGTTTTTCGTTTCTTTTTTTTTTCAGCCCTCAAAATTGAGAAAAAAAAACTCTGTGACGTCATAGTCTTTCCCAATGCTTGCGTGTTAAATATTTGTATGACCCTGACGTCACATTGCTTTCCTCGCGATTTTTAGGATGCTAGAGATTTAAAAATGAAAAAAAATCTAAAGTACACAACTCGAGGTTCTCTCAAATTTGCAATAAAAGAAATTCATGCAGGTTGTCCATTATATATTATTTCTTTCAAAACATTTTGCACAAATTTTGATGCGAATTTTTATTGCTATATTATTGATTTTTATTATTCTTGTTTGGTATGTACACAGTGGTGCTTTAGAATAGAGATAGCTAGCCACTTACATTTTCAATTTTTATTTTTTTATACTCTGTGAATCGTACTGAATTTTGTATCTCGGGAGAGAAATATCAAGAGAGAGAAAGACGTGCAAACTGTTGCCCCACGCTCGGAATTCTCGAGTGTTTTTTTTCTGCTTCAGCTGCAGAGTGAAAGAGAGAACTGCCGGACGGTGGGACACACCGCGCATATGTAACAGCAGGGAGTAGAAGGATAAATTTTCAAGAGCAAAATATATGGGGGACTCCCTACCAAGCTAATCGCAATAGAGAATAGCATGGGCTTCCTACTTTAGGGTAATTGAATTGCCTTGTAATATAACAGTAGCTATAGTAGCACTGACTTCTGTATATAGTTTTGGTGGCAATGAATGGACCCAATGCCTTTTGTCCTCTTCTCTCCTCTCTCTCTCTCTCTCTCTCTCTCTCTCTCTCTCTCTCTCCCTCCCTCTCTCTCTCTCTCTCTCTCTCTCTCTATCACTCTTTTAGCCTTCCTAAATTAAGCCATTTTTCAAGTTTAAAAAAAAAGCAATCTAAACGAACCAAATAAATGTTTTTAGTTTGCTGCAAAATTTGACTATAATTTTACAAATCTGCATATGGTCATTCTTGGTAGAGTGCCAAATTTAATATTTTTACGCTAGTATGAGCACAAAGAGGAGGAGATTTTAAATCTCTCGGAAAGTGTAAGAAGAATTTTCTTTAATATAAATCTTTTCACAGGCAATGCACACGTAATATATGTCATCTAACTTATTGAATTATGACATTTCAAGAGCTATAATATATATTATAGAGTATGAAGTATATACAGCTCGTATATTATACAATATTATTCATGTATATATGTTTAAAGAAAAAGAAAAACATTGCTGTATATTGTTCTCTTAAGTTATTAAACTCAATATTGAATTCTTTTATTTAAAAAATATTGTATAATATATTTTACAAGTTATTGAATTTTTTGAATATCAAAGAAATTATTGGAAATTTGTCAGATATATGAAAGTCTATAAATCTAATTAATTTTATTTGAATTAATATACAACAATAATGCTTGTCACAAACAGAACTTGGTTATTATTTAATATAGCTGTAATCAACTACATAATTTTGTATTAATAAGAGTATTTATTTCGTTTATATATAGACATGATTCACGAAGGATCCACGAAGATAACCAGGTTTCTCACTAACTAGCTAACTACGGTTACTTTATAAATAACTTAAAGATGTTTACTGAGAAAAGTGGATATCGTCCTCCTTTTGAATTGAGCCTAATATATAAACTGTAATAAGACCTTTTTATTGAGTGTTTTGTACAAATTTTTAAATTTTAATATTCTAGTCGCACTTTTGATTAAATCTGATTCCTGTTCTATAACAGACTTTACTAATACTGACAACCACTTTATAATCTCAAAAGTCTGATGAAAATTATGTATTAAATATTCAATTACATCCACTGACTTGTTATTTTATGTATATGGTTTGCATTACAGCTTATATAAAGATGAGATTTTTTTTTTTCATTATATTTTCTTATTTTTAACTTCTGTAATATTTAGTGTCTAGTCTTACAATAAATTTAACAGTTTAAATAAATATTTCATATTGATTTTATCAATAAGCAATCTCAGAAACAAGCCAATAAATCCACTGAACTTCTGGAAACATTCTCTACCAGAGCTTTTCTGAGAAAAATAATAATCAAAAGTCATGATTACAAGGAAAAATTATGAATCTAAAAATAGCTTATTATTAAATTTTGACATGTAAGCTAAATTGGCTGTTGAATTAAAAATTTAGTTAATATGAGAAATACTACAGTTTTATTATTTTTTATACATTTTGTTTATTGAATAGACTATTTTTTAGCCATTGTGGCAGGGGGGCGATTCACCAAGGAGAATTATTAACATATTCCTGATTAACCGCGGTTATATGTTGTTATTATAGGCTGAAGATAGTGGTTGGTGAGAAACCTGGATAACTTCCTTCTGCACATAAACCGCGTCCGATGGTTTAATTATTCTGATCATATGATGAAATATTCTTTATTTTTCGTTATTTAAAAACAAAATATTATTTAACGAGTTAATAAACGTGTTTCTTTTTTTTTAACATACACTGGATTTACAAGTTTGGGAAGTTCCTGTAACATATAAAATGAATACATAATACAGTATATCTTATAAGCCCCCTATATAGTCTTAATGTTTCTTATTTCAAGGCATCGTCCCTAATAATTTATAGAATTACATTAATAGCTTTGTAACTGCATATTATAATATATTATATTCTAAACTAGAAACGCAGTAGCAAGCAGGCTTTTAATGCAAATTTATCGTTGACCTAAGGGTATTATTGCATTTTACTGCGTTCCTATATATAAACTAAGAAGCATTGTTCGTTACACATATTATAGTGGACGTTCGGAGGAAAAGGAAGGGAGGAATTTCATTGCCTGGTCCAGTAGCATAATGTGAGATCTCGAGCCAAAACTCGTAAATTAACTTCGATATTAATTTAAAGCCCAGCTATGCAGCAAGCTAACATTCACCAACTTGTTAATAATTGTAATATGCCTTACAATGTAACAATTGTTCTAAAGTTATGTAAATTGTTACTCAATTATTTCGCAATTATTCTAATTATGCAATATTACAACATCTGTTAATTATTTGGAATAATGCATGATGGTGCATGATTGGCATTAGCGTTATTTGAAATTTTACTTCAGAATTTTGAAAAATTAATTCAACCAACAAAATTTAGAAATGCATTTCTTTAAAATGAAGAAGTTCATCAAATATAACCACATTTGTTTTTCATTTGAAACAGCAGTCATCACTAAAATATGACAAATATCATAAATTCCATTTAATTTATATATACTGTATATTGTACATATAGAATAAATACATGATGACGTGTAAGCCACAGATTCGATAATAATGTCTTCAATATTATTATAAAAAACTCAGACCGTCACATTTATTAATCTGTTTTTTCATCCTGAATATTGCACCAATGATAAAGGCCGTTGTAAAAATTTCTACCAATGAGCGAAGACATTACAAACATGACAAAATACTTATTAAATATCACGTGCAGTACCCACTTATACAGTAAATTCATGTAATTTTAATTGTGAGATGAGGTTAAACTCCGCGTTGAGGGCAAACATGAGTGCAATGCATGCATGTATGCAATTTTGCATTATAAGTTGAAGTGTCATACTCGACTGGCTGCAGATATTAATCGATTTACATCAGGTACATGGAGTGGCTGTAGCTGTGACACATTTCGTCTGAAGCCAGTGCACCTGTAAGAGGTGCTTGTCCTCGTGCGGTTACTTAGCAACATGCAGTTGGAGAACGGATAGCGTCCTCCTCGTCATTCAGTATCCGTGCATTCAGAGGGACAAATTAAATAAACAACACGAGAGAAATTTATAATTAAATTTAATAAAAATCTCCTTACTTGATAAAAATTGTGCATCAAATAGAGAGATATAAATAAATAAAAATGAATAATAAGTAAATAAATAAATAAATAAATAAATAAATAAATAAATAAATAAATAAATAAATAAATAAATAAATAAATAAATAAGTAAATAAATAAGTAAATAAATAAATAAATAAATAAATAAATAAATAAATAAATAAATAAATAAATAAATAAATAAATAAATAAATAAATAAATAAATAAATAAATAAAAATGAATAATAAATAAATAAATAAATAAATAAATAAGGAAATGGAGAGATAATTACATTATAAAAATAATAAAAAATAAATTTTTAAATAAAAGTTCAATGAAGTTCTTCTCTTTGATTCATCAATAAAATGTAATTCTATCTCCAACTCTGGAAGCACATCATGATTATACTCCTGCAAGTTATGCAACTGCTTGCACTTTGTCGATCACTCGAAGCAACCTGACAAGCTGAAGGGCTGCAATCAATCGAAGACTTCAATTCATACTCGTGCTTTGCTTGATTAGAAACTTTAGTATTACATTTTTTATTATGGTTGTATATTACTCTTCCGCAACAATTTTTTACTATGTATAAAGGAATACACGGGAATATTATGACGTCACAAAGTTCAATGTGCATTATAAAGCTGGAAGTCAAAAGAGTATTATATGATAAAATCAAAGTAAAGTTAGTAAAATTTTTATAATACGTGCTCTCAATGAAAATTATTTTAATTAGTGATCTTAAATAAAGCAGACAAAGGCAATCACTTTGTTTATAAAGTGAACGATATTTATAATTAAATTTTGCAAGTAGAATTTTCTTATAAGGGTGAAAATTACACTTCATTAGCTATATAATTAGCATCATATTCAAATGTGAACTTGTTCAATTGAAAATATTTTATTTTTCTTTTAAACTTAATATTGATATTTTTATTGAACTTCATATACAAAGATCAGCTAGGTTTTAACATTTTTATAATTTTAAGCTGGGTTTTAATCTCTAACTATTAGCTGATACAAAATAAAGTTTAGGCTTCTATATATATATATATATATATATATATATATATATATATATATATATATATATATATATATATATATATATATTCAATTTTAATATTTTTTTCTCGCTGCTTAAAATTCAGCAAGAAGATATATTTTTATTCCAGAAATTTTAAATTCATCATATAATTTTTTTAATATTATAAAAATTTCACTGTCATGGATTTATTAAAGTGAAACAATAATAATAAAAAAATAATAAAAACTGAGTTTTTTCCTCAGTTGAAATTAAAAACGATACCTCTCTTTGCGAGATACATACTAATTAATTTGTGATAAATAATGCACATCTTAATGTGTTGTTAAAAAAAAATACGTTGGTTGATTCACAGCAGCTAATGTTTGCTTTCACTGCTGAAAGATGATATCATAATACATTACTGCATCGTCATTAAAGTTATATTTATTAAAAAACACTCTTATAAAAAAATATCACATTAAAATCATAATTAGAAAGCTTATATTATAAAGCAATTTAACCTCATTAGTTCTATAATAATTTAAGAACCTCTTTTAGCAATTAAATTTAATTATCAATTAACTTGCATGGTATTAATATATATGGTACATATTTTTTTTAATATACTATAAAAACTTTTTTTTTTTAGCATCAAAGAATTTTTATATTAATATCTATAAATTTTGTTCTTAAAAAAATTCAATTATCTCTGCGAAACTAAATTCAATAATACATTTTTTATAATGTGCACCACATTTTACCACGGATGAAGTTCTCCATCTGGCCCCACGCTGAGGGGGCTTGGCTTCACCTCCCCCCCCCCCTTGATCTCCCGCGGGTGTCACAGGTTCACGCGTCGCAAAGCAGCCAGGTAAGTCACCGACACCTGAGATATAGATTAGCAGGTAGCTCAGTGAAATTGATAATGATATCTCGATGTTCATTTTATTATTTTTTATTTTACAATAGGCCTGTTCGTAAACCCTGCTCGGTGTACACTTTCTGCACCCAATCGACCTTATGTACATGCGATATAAGGACCTTATGTACATGCGATATAAGGTCGATTGGGTGTAGAAAGTGTACACCGAGCAGGGTTTACGAACAGAATAAATGTTAGCTTACTAATACAGCATATTCTGCTATTAGTGTAAGCATTCAAACTTATTCCTATTTGAATATGTACAGTCTTCGCCTTGGAAAGTTTCTTTTTTGCGGCCTTGTTTATCATCATGCCTCGTAAAAATAACACAGGGCATGATGATAAACAAGGCTGCAAGTGAGAAATTTTCTGAGGCGAGGTGTGTGCATACACTCAAACTAAGATAAAGTGTCCTATGAACTTTATATCAGTTCAGCCTGAGGTTAGGCAAATTGTTCAACACCAAACATCAGGCTGAATACTCAACAGTGGCAATGGCTACACTTACGCATCTCTGGGGATAATTTACCTGCGATGTCAGGACAATAACTTGAACTTTTTAAAAATAAATTATCTGTATGATAAAATGTAAATGGACTCTTATATGCGTGGATTTTATAGAACTGGCTGTATATATCCACAAGGCGCTAAAATTAATTCTAAGAATTAATAAAGCACCATATTGGTGTTCTAATTACTACAAAATAATATAGTATTATTATTACAAACTAATAAAATTAATTACACGTTAATTGGAGTATATACTGTATATTTGTATAATGTAATATGAGTTTAGCAGTCTTGATTATTTAAAAACTTATAATAATAATGGAAGCACGCTGAATTGAAGGTATATAACATTATAGAGAAAAATGCGAGTTATGAAAGTTTAACTATCACAAGTGAACCAGAGAATGTGCTATTTTCTGGTTTGACAATCACAATTATTACAGCAATATGGTAATTATATAAATTGACATTCATTTAATTTAAAACAAAATATTAATAAACGCTTCCATGAAAATAAAAAAGAAACGACCGAATCAAAATATGAAGTTTTAAGCTTCAATTGAACGAACTTTTTAATTTAATTATTAATTTTTAGAAGAGGGAGAAGATTATTCTTTAGTTTTTGTTGATCTTAAAAACTTGTCAACATTTTCCTCTTCTATAATACGAAAAAAAAAAAAAAAAAAAAAAAAATCTCAAATAAAAATATTTTTGCTTACTTTTCTAACTAAAAATTCTTTTGATTATGGTAAATATTTGATGTTAAAAGCTAACAATGAAATTTTTTATAAGAACATAATAAATTTTCTCTTTGTGTGTCTCTTCTATTATTTTTCTTCTTGTTTCTTATAATTGTGCTTTTTCATTTAGAAATTTTCCTCTCTATTTAAAGAGATATATCTCTCAAATTTTTTTTTCTCTCACACTAATGTAAATTGAAAACGTCGTCCTGTAAATGTTAACAAAAAAATTAAAGATTAATCTTTACTTTGAAAGATTTATAATATTTTTCTTTATGCTTTTCCAAGCAGTGCTATTTTTGAATTATTTCAAAATGGAAAAAAAAATAGTAAATTGAGCTAAAGGTTGCCTTTAGTTCCATACTTTTTACACAAGATGTCACTGGTAACACCTGTGTGGTTACCTTACTCCTTGTGTTGGGTCCCTGTAGGGAGTGTTGCGCTTTCATCAATCACCCCCCTCCCCCCCTGCAGGTAAGCGCGCGCCGTTGTAAGACCACCGTAGGGAGCCCCCCCCCCTCCCCCCTACTTCCAACTTCATATGAAGATAAAATATCCCAGCCCGTCTACGTTTCTGATAGGATGACTTGGAGAGACGTTTTAAAAGGTTATAATAAAAGGTTTTATTTTACCTGTAAATGTATACTCAGTCAATTTAAAGTTGATATAAAATAGATATAAAAAAATGTAAAATGTTTTTTTAGAGTCCATTTGTGATGATAATTTTTAATTGATGGTCATTGAAAGTTTAAAAAATTATATTAACGATTTATAACTTTCTAATGAAAAATTGTACTGATAAAAATGATAAAAACAGAAGTATACCAATGATATCTCTACTTATATAAATTTATACTAAAAATTAAAAATTGAACAATTTTTTTATTTCATAGTTACACACAAAAAATATATTATTTTATTAGATATAATTTTGAATCAATGATGTGAAATGTGACTTAATATACCTCCAAATGTAATATGATTATTCTTGATTATCTTGACTTGGTTTTGGACTTAGTTTTGGACCACTCAACTGGATCTAACAAAGAAGAATTAAAATTTTATCATTTTTTTTTTAATCTTCTGCTTTGCCTGGAGTAGGTGCTTATTTTAGTTTGGAGAAATGCACTTTAGTTCTTCTTCATTTTAAGTTTTCAGTAAGTTTGGAGAAGAATCAGAGGAAGCTCTAGTATTTTGCAAAATTATCGCTTAATTATTAAATCTATAAAATATATATAGTATGTTATTACAGAACCATGATCACGTTCTTTTACAAATTATCACATTGATTATTTCAGTGATATTAATAACCACATTATAGCTATTGTTCTGAACACATAAATTAGATAATTCTAAAAAATGGTATAAAAGAATTAAAAGATACATTTAAGAAAAAAAACACAATGAAATGACGATGTTTACCTTTTTTTTATAATACTGTTTGTATAATATACATTTAAAGTTAAATTTAGCAAAAAACATTAAACGCGACTTCTCTTTAAAAATGGTTGTGTATCATAATATTGTAACATATGAAAAAGCACCTACTCGATATTACCTAATACGTTAGGGTGCATATCTAAGTATGAGAAAAAAATATATATTAAGGGAAAACTGTTCTGTTCAAGCTGTCACTGAAGGTTTGCCGCGCGACTTGACTCGCGACTCGGCTTTATTGTGTTTCGTTGCATAAAGCATCCAGAGAGAGAGAGAGAGAGAGAGAGAGAGAGAGAGAGAGAGAGAGAGAGAGAGAGAGAGAGAGAGAGAGAGAGAGAGAGAGAGAGTGCGACGGCCGGTTGCAGCTGCTTCTCCCGACTGCATCTTTCTCCCCGCTGGCTGCAAGCTAGCACGCAGCGATGCGAGAACACAAGTAGCTACACACAATACCACCCCTGGTTCCCTAAACTTCATGCCTGACAAAACCAAATATTTCTTAATTAATTTACATAAAAGACCTCCTACCCTTAAAAGCTCTTTCTATCCATTCAGGTATTATAAGCATTTACAATAAAATTTTTCAGTATTTTCTATATAGCCACTTTTAGATACTATAACTTGTTATTATTGTTTTGATAATTCAATTATGTTTGATAAAGTGGTTAATATAATTAGCATTTTTCATATGCACACACACATACACAGAATGTAGCCATGTGGTAGAGTATTTCATGTCAATTTTTTATTGTATAAGTGACTATTGTTATATCTATATAATATGGACTGAGTAATATGGATCTCCTATTTAAAGTTAAAACGTTTGAAGTTTGATTGTCATTTTGTCAATGGCTCTCGTAATATTGATGATACTAAAGTCATTATTACAAAATATGACGAATATTTAATTACCATTTTGTACTGTATACTTTGCCTTTGTTGGTAATATAAGGGTTAAATATTGACTATAAATATTTGAACTTGGCTTAATGATGTTTTTATACGAATATAAATTTAATGTTGATTTATAATACATAAAGCTCAAATCAAAATGATAAATAGAAATTGAAATGTTTTTTTTTTCTCTCTCCCTCTCTTCCCTTTTAATTGTTTAAAAAAATATTGTTTATTTTGTATAATAACGTCTGCTCAATTATTGTGACAATATACCTGCAGAGAACAATTAAAATCTATACTGGGAAATGTTATAGTTTTGATTTTTTTCATAACTATTATTATATTATTTACAATGTTTAATTTTCTTTAATTATGCATTATACTGTATAATGACACTATTGGCGGCCATTATTTCCCTAAAATAATAAAACCTTTAATATTTTTACACCTAAAGATATTTGACTATACTAGCCTGAGCAAATAAAAACAATTAATAGGATCCACATTATTGAAATATTAATCTTTTGGCGTTTTTTAAATACTGATTTGACAACATTTTGACCAAAGTCGTCGCTCCAACATAATTATGTCCTTATACGTAACTCAAAAACTTTATCTTAATTTTCTTTTTTTTAATTGATCAAACATTTACTTATTTTTTTTATGACGGTATTTTGAAATATGGGAACGGTGTACGACCTCTAAGGATTGTGCCATTAATCCTTAAATTTATTTATTTATTTCCTCGTGTGGCTGTACATAATACAATTAATAAACTGAATTTTATTATTCAACGCATAAAAAAATGAAGTAACAAATTAACAAAGAATCGCCACCTTAATAATGGGATTGTGAATGTGTATGAGAAATGAGAACACTGGTATTACTATGTTTTTTACAGAATTTATTTGAAGCTAAAATTGTAGGAAAAATAGTATACTTGTGCATGAGAGAAATGTATTCTAATATCAAAGCGTGCTATCTTCCAACATTTTTTTCTATTTTTCTTTTAATGTAAAATACTTTATATAATTTATTTTTTAAATATAATTCGTACAAAATTTAAAAGATAAATTTGATTTAAATTGTTTAAATTTGCATAAATTTTCATTGCGTATATAAGAGTGGTAATATATTACACCCCTAAAAAATACAAAAATAAAGTTGTTATGAATAAAATTATTGTCAAAAGTTATCATGCACACGTATATATTATATCTCATTTATTTAAAGACCATACTTCAACTAAATTTAAATTTAAGATAAAAAAAAAATCTGCAGGCTACACAGCGTTACATCAATGTCGATCATCGCATATCATGACATTTACATCTCAATTGTTCCTCGTTTTTAACATTATACAACACGCAATCTACGGACATGAAATCTGTTGTAGAGAGATTGTAGTAAGTAAGTCATGCTCTGCTAAGTCTGTCAACCAAATATGGCTTG
Organism: Siphlonurus alternatus; assembly: GCA_949825025.1. Taxonomy (NCBI): domain Eukaryota; kingdom Metazoa; phylum Arthropoda; class Insecta; order Ephemeroptera; family Siphlonuridae; genus Siphlonurus; species Siphlonurus alternatus. The sequence continues at coordinate 45,208,669 of OX463781.1, forward strand.
ACATCCGTGCGGCCACAAAACTAAGTTTCAAATTTCCCGCCACACTCACACGCGCTTCAGCAACCCCCACCGCATTTACGTTCCGCTACCGCACAGTCTCTTGCGAAATTATTACATGAATTATTATATGAAGATATATATTATAGTTTTCCTAACTGGCTGTCGTAGTCTGGGCTTTAATGGAGGCTTAATACATGCATGAGAAAGTTACAATATGTGTCGATATTTAATTAAATGAGAGATTCAATTCTTATTATAAAATATATTTTCAAGTTTATATTTTTTCATACCAATTTAATAAATCTCAATTAACATTATAAAATAATTATAGTTACTAATTATAATAAAAGTATAATAACATTAATTTAGTTCACTTCTTCTTTAGATTTATCAAATAAATTAAGTTTCAATTTTAGAAAGAAAGTGACATAAATTTCGACCAAATTACCTATTATATGTAATTTTACACGTAAGTCTTTACAAACTTGATATTTTTTATTAGAAAACCTGCAATAATAAGTTGTTGTTTTTTTTGCACCATATAATGTAACTTATTTACTTAATTAATTAGAACGTTCAACTTGAATATGAACATAAAAAGTAAAAAAAAAAAAAAGAACGGAGGCTCAATTCTGTCAACTCCTGTAAGTTATGCAACCCGTGCAGCCAGCGTGCCTGGGACGAAGCTGCAATCAATCGATGATTCATCAAGTTCGCTAATAACATCAGGAAAACAGCTGAGATAGTAGACGTCATTTGTTCACGATGTCACTGCTGCAGCTGGATTTAAGAGAAAATCTTGATGAAGACATGAAATCTATTCAGACAGAAACGTTATTATAGCTTGTTTTATACCATTCAATATTGAAGATAGAAGAATATTCACTTCGCTTACATATTAAATAATAATAAAAAAAATAATCATCATCATCATGCTTAACGTTTTGAATAAAACGTTATGCATATAATTTTCTATTGAAGCAAATATAGACGCTGACAAATTGAAAATAAAATAAATCTAGCTGCAAGAACAAGAATCAAGTCATTATAAAATGTAAGTTTGATTTACATGCAGTTAATATACACTTCTGAATTTTTCGAATGTTATTCCTGCTCTACTTTTTAGATATCATTCAATCTTGAGGGCTAATTATTTATCAACCAGGTATGTTTAATAGTTTGTTCTTCCGACATCCTTGTATTAATGTCTTTTTTTTTTTTACTTGTCAACAGTCAACTTTTTTAAGCCAATCAGAATTCAGAATTGGCTCCCATAAGCCGGAAATACCCTGTCAATTGAGAAATAGCCCTGTCCAGCTTTATATAGGCGAGCATGGTGAGTCGTTTTGGGAGATTATAAAACCTCCAATTTTCAAAACTATAATAATTATTATTGTTTAATTTTTTATAAATTTGTACTGTGTAACGTTTCCCCTATCTGAAGGTATACGTATATTGCAAAGTTTTCAATAAAAATATAAAAAAGAAGAATAAAAAGAAAAGATTTCTTGCTTGAAAGCCACATATTGAAGCAAACATACAAAAAATGATGTAATTAATATTACAAATATTATCAAGGCCTGCATGTTTTTGTTCAAATATTGTAATTCCATATGATGGGTGCGTCACGAGTGGTAGGATCTGTAATGTGACTCTTGCGGAGGACCATCAGGCCGAAATCTTATCCAGCACTTGACTGGCTGACCGGCACCGCAAGAGCCACCGGCCTTGTCCCCTCATGACGTCTCAATGCATAGAAAGCAAGGTATGCAGAAATGCAGATTTCTTGGGGGACAGTAATACGTGGGGGTAGAATTCGCATAAGCGCAGGTGCGTAGAATTCAGTATCCGCCATTATTGAGCAAATTTTGTATTGTAACCGCAAAAAAAAATAAAAAATAAAAATAAAAAATAAAAATGCAATCTTGTCATCATATTGTGACACAAATAATAAATAAATAACAATAAAACATGTGATAAAGATATCAATCTGATGATGCAATTATTAATGAAAAGATTGAAAATTATCGTGGGATCACTTTGATTGTATGTGAGTGCATCTTTTTTCAGGCCTATTCCCAGTGGTTTTGGATTTAAAACTTTAATCGCGTTCTTTTGCAAAAAAAAACAAAATAAATAAATAAATAAATAAATAAATAAATAAATAAATAAATAAATAAATAAATAAATAAATAAATAAATAAATAAATAAATAAATAAATAAATAAATAAATAAAAATAAAAGCTTTATGTAATGCATTAATATTAACTTTTAAATTTATAACTTATTTTCTTTCCGTTTTTGGAAAAATGTACAGGCAATTAAATTTAAAATGAAATTGAAAATGGTTACTATATATATATATATATATATATATATATATATATATATATATATATATATATATATATATATATATATATATATATATATATATATATTAAATCTATTGGTTTTATTATATATATAATAATGTATATTTATAAAATATATATCATATATTCATTTATATGATGATATAGTTTAAATCATTCTTGTTCTGTATAATCGAGACGCTTTCTTTGCGGTAGCCAGCACAAATATCAAATGTTATCGCACTGACACACTGTCACGTTGTTGTCATACTGCTGCTGCATGCAGTGATATGTCCTGCTTGAACACATATATATCTTCACTTATTTAATTACAATGCGGAAATTACTTGCGGAGAAATTCATTATTTTGTTGAAATTAAATTTCCCGTGAAAATACAAAAACAATCTACATATAGTTCTAATTATAAGCAATTCACTTCCAAAATCAATAATTGTCTGTTTCTACTCATTGGAGAAACCCATTGGAGACAGGATGAGTTTTTTTTTTTTATTCCTTTTAAGTTGAGAGAGATGGGTCCGGATGGACAAGCATGGATGGTTTGGCGTAGCATGGACTTGCAATCCGGCACGGAGAGTGCTCGCGACAGCCACACAAAACAAAGCCAGGGGGGCTGACGTAGAGGTAGCACTACTATCTATATTATATGGCTGGCTTTAGGGATTTAACCGAGTTCGAATGCTTGGTAATTGACTCAATGTATTCAAAATAATTCACAGCATTAAAAAGTAAATTTTCTATTTTCTTTCAGAATCGATTTGCAAGCAACTAATTAATACAAAATAACAATTAAGGCATTATGTTAATTTAGTTTTTAATTTTACTGTTCGTAAAGAGATAATAAAATGGACAACATACATGAAAATTTTTTATTGCAGAAATGAATAGAGGGTACCAAATTATGCTACTCTGAATTCTTTCAGATTTTTTTGAGACCCAGAACTTTAAATAATTATTGAAAGTGCGGCCACGCCCCCTGGAGGCGTCAATAGGCGTTCAATCTCCATCCTTCTTTATTAAGGATTCAGGGGTGCCAACTGAAATCACAGTACTTTCAATAATTATTTAAAAATAGTTCCGGGTCTCAAAAAAATCTGAAAGAATTCAGAGTAGCATAATTTGGTACCCTCTATTCATTTCTGCAATAAATTTTTTTCGTGTATGTTGTCCATTATAGTTATATTATGATAAATTATTTAATTACACTAATAGGTAGAGATGTAAATAAAAAAGTTTATACTTAATTACAAAAATATTCATTATTTATAATATATACACTGTAAACTTTTATAAAAAAAATTAAACAATAAATTAACTTTTTAGTCATAATATAATTGATCATTGTGAACCATAAAACAATAACAGATGATGGGCATATATAAAATTCAATTTCCACCTCTTATTTTCTTGTTCATAATATTATTTTTAGCTTTGTTGCTTTTGCATTAATTTAGAGGAGCATAATGATAAATATCATATACCAGTGCCAGCATTGTAATTAATAAGTTAATACTTGCCTGTCAAAAGCCATGATTTGACAATTTTTATTGTACATTGCGTTCCTGCATGACTTTATCAATAAATTAAACCAGCAGAGCGTACACAGTGAATTGACAGCTTACTTGTGCATTTCCGGTTGCCTATGTTTGCTCGTAGCAGGCTGACGAATCTCTTGAATCTTGAATCTGAATCATGGCTTAATATCTCAAGCAGGCAGTATGCTGAAATTATACGTACATTATATAAAATTCCTTAAAAACTAGTATCGTGTTCATGTACCAAAAACCTTTTATAAAAAAATTCATTACAAAAAAATTTAACAACATTTTATTATATAGTTTTAAATTACAACGATTTTTTTTTTTTTTTTTTTTTACCATCTTATAAAACATAAAAGTTTGGAAGCGAAACATGCAGTACTATTTAAAGTATGTTATAAATTTTCCATATTTTTGAAAGAAAAGTTTCCATCGAATTACTGCAACATTTTTGCTACTTTGTTTATAATAAAATATTTATCATATCAACAAGACCAGAAAAAAAAACAAAAGTGCAGCGATAATGCGTATTTTTATCACTACTTTAGTTAGGAATGTCGTGTCTTCTGTTTTAACTTCTCTGGATCTCAGGAAGCAGACAGCGATAAAACTCTCGTATAATTCTTTAGAAAACTTATATATATATTATGGAAAAAAAGAGAACACTCTCTAAAGCAAAAAGCAAAGTTTTGGCACAAACTTGTGTTCATAAATATATTTATACAGAATAGAATTTGTGGTAAATATGAACCGTCATTGCTTTGCTGCTCAGAATTATTATATTATAAGCTTAAGTGTTTTCAACAAAATCTTTCTGGTAAAATTACATGCTCGATTTACGAACTGTAATATGTAACAACAATAATAATAATTTTAAAATGTTTCCGTAACAAATGGTGTTTTTTCACTTAATGTATAATGTTATTATTGAATTAAAAAATTGTATAATTGCTTATTTGATTAATTGCTTCGTTGCTGCTTTAATTTTCTTATATGTTTTTATGGTAAGCGGACCAAATACCCCCGGACGAAATACCCCCGGACCAAATATCCCCGCCCGGACCGGACGAAATACCCCCGGACGAAATACTCCCGGACGAAATATCCCCGGACGAAATACTCCCGGACGAAATACCCCCGGACGAAATACCCCCTTGTAAGTGGAGAGGGGCGGGCGACCAACACGGGAGGGGAAGTTGACTTTATTTATAAAGTCTGTTTTTCTGTCGTTTGTCTGACGTCACACGCGTCGTATTAAAGAAGGAAGTTAGTAACGTTAGGCCAATACATTTTGCATTAATTTATCATATATCATTCATATCAAATTAAAATTAATGTGTAATATATTTTGATACGATACATTTTATGCATGTTAATTATAAGTGTTTATTGCATTTTTTTTAGATTTTTTTTAACCAAAAATTTTCAAAATCGTCCCTATATAATTTTTTACTTTAAAAAAAAATTTTAAGTAAGTTTTTTTAGTGTAATTTTTTAATTCTGATTCGATTGGTATATAGGTCTAAAAATTAAAACTGCAATATTTTTTATTGTTTTTGGTCCCCCGGTGCTATAGGTGCCGTGAACACTTAACGTAGCATGTGTACCCCTCCTGAAGAAATTTAATTTACTTGTTGTTCTATTTATTTCCTTATTTATTCCTTCCTTTTCTATTTATATATGTTGGCACCAAAGCCCGAATTCAATGCGCACATCTAGGTGTGCCCCTAGCGACTTGAGCAAAGCCCGAAATTAACAAATATTTTGGGCTTTGCTCATATAAATTTCAACATTTCTAGAAGTGCTCAAATCGAAAAAAAGAAACCCCGACGAGAAGTTTTATTTCGGGCTTAAATTTACTCATTTAAATTTGACCATTTCTAGAAGTGCTCAAATCGGAAAAAGCAAACCCCGACGAGAAGTTTTATTTCGGGCTTAAATTTACTCATTTAAATTTGATCATTTCTAGAAGTGCTCAACTCGAAAAATACAAACCCTGACGAGAAGTTTTATTTCGGGCTTTTTGCTCACTGTTTTGATCATTTCTAGAAGTGCTCAAAGCAAAGTGAAAAATAATAATTGGAAATTGTGCCGTATTATAGTAATAATTTGTAATAAATAATTAAAATAATAAAATATTGTGAATTTAATAATATTTGAATTACATACATCGCTTTTTTAATTAAGTAACAAAAATACAAATTTAGCATTAGCGTGTATATTATTTTTTTATTAAAATATTTCTTTCTGTTTTATTCAAGTCATACTGAAAAATACGATTTTGTCACACTTTTTATATTAATATTTTATGTTAGTTAATTTAAATATTTTTTTTTTACAGCTGATATATTATAAAATCTTTTTAACTTAATTTACAGAACTTGCTAAGAAGCACAGAGCTCCTCAAGATAGTACCAAACCTATTAATTTAAAATAAATAAATATTATACCTGATTATTACCTGATCTTATTATTACCTGAACTTGACTTATTTTTGCAGGGATTACTATCATGGCATTATAAATTTCATCTAAACTTTTTCTTTGCACAACATGTTTTAGATTGACAACCTTTCTTCGTATTTTTTCAATATGACTTGAATAATACAGAGAGAAATGTTTTAATAAAAAAAATACTATACACGCTATTAATGTTAAATTTGTATGTTTATCAATAAATTAAAAAAGTGATATAATTAAAATATTATTAAATTTACATTATTTTATTATTTATTGCTATAATACGGCGCAATTTCCAGCTATTATTTTTCATTTGCACTTCTAGAAATGATCAAAACAGTGAGCAAAGCCCGAAATAAAAATTCTCGTCGGGGTGGCTTTTTTCGAGTTGGGCATTTTTAGAAATGAGCAAATTTAAAGGAGCAAACCCCGAAATAAAACTTCTCGTCGGGGATTGCTTTTTTCGAATTGAGCACTTCTAGAAATGTTCAAATTTAAATGAGCAAAGCCCGAAATATTTGTTAATTTCGGGCTTTGCTCAAATCGGTAGGGGCACATACCTAGGTTTAAAAACCTAAAATCGTTTAAAAACCTTCAAAATCTTGCTGCAAAACGCTGAGACAATTTATAATTGCCGCACAATGAAAGTAAGCATAGCATATATATATATATACAAAAATCGTTTGTTTGCGGCACAATTTTGAGTATGTTTTGGTATAGTAAAATTAAATACGCAATTTGAGATCTTGATACGGCATTAACTATAAAATAATATACTTTGAATATTATATATGATATATATTTGTTGTGAAAATTTTATAAATAAAGTCAACTTCCCCTCCCGTGTTGGTCGCCCGCCCCTCTCCACTTACAAGGGGGTATTTCGTCCGGGGGTATTTCGTCCGGGAGTATTTTATCCGGGGATATTTCGCCCGGGAGTATTTCGTCCGGGGGTATTTCGTCCGGTCCGGGCGGGGATATTTGGTCCGGGGGTATTTCGTCCCGGGGTATTTGGTCCGTGATTCGTTTTTATATATTTTATTAGATTTTACATAATTAAACGACAGAAGTACGTACATTTATTTCCTGCAGATACTGCTGCATGATATACAGTATAACAATTTGTAATTTCAAAATTTATTAAAATATTGTAAAAAAATAATAATTGCTTCAGAGTCAGTCTTATATAATTTTTATATAGGAAAATAAATAACTAGATTGTTCTGAATGTACATATGCGTATGTCCTGTACATCAAGCTCTATATGATATACCTTTGAATTTAATATTAAAAAATCAATGCAGACTTACGCTCCTTTCCAATGATCATTGAGTACAAAAACATTAAAACTTTTGTTTTATTGCTGTTTATTTATTTTCCATACACAGATTCATGATGCAATCGAAAGTATTTTCTAAAATAGTTTAAAATATATTGGCATATTATTTTGAACATCATTCGTTTTAGTAAATCATTTTTATGTCTTTCAATATTTCACTTTTGCAATATAATAATACACTCTATAATATATTATGCATATGACCATACTATATTATGTCGAGTAATATGCATGGCTATAACTTTTTATATTTATTTTATTGGCAATATTTCAAAGAACAAAATATAAAATTTAGGGAGGAGCAATTTTTCTTCTGAGAACCATACAAAAAGTATTATAAATAAAAGTAATTTAGCAGTAGAAGTAAAAGATTATATTATAAAAGACTTCTTTTACCAAACGGCAAGATTTTAAAATACTAAAAATCTTGTCAAAATACTGTATATTGAGTGTTTTGTGTCTTTATGATGATTTATGTTACTGATTTTGATGAAATTATAATTATTTCTCTCATATATTTTAGATGCAACATGCATGCAAATTCATTTAATTTAGTTGAGTGACACAGTGTGTATTTTTTGCTTCTTAATTTTGAAGTTTAATTTAAGTCTCATTTACGAATCGGGAGCTGGACAGGTAGTTTCAACCAAAATTACAGCTATTAATTAATCGTTTTATTGAAAGTGTGTGGGGTTAGATAATTGCAGTTATTATTTTTAGAAATTACGTTGAAATCATTTATAGGGTCGGAATGGTTGGTAATGTAATAAAACTTGTGGGCCTCTTCACATCTCCACACCACTGTCTGGCGATACTCAACGACATAATCAGTCTAATTAGCGGTCAGTGTTGTCGCAGCTTCACTGAGTGGCTGATCGATCAAGATTCTTTTTGAAATAGACACTTCGCCTTGTTTGACGGAGCAATTTTATGTATTCTCTATATATATATTTTTTAAATTATATTTTAAACCTATAAAACGAATTTTATTTGGTAATTAATTAAATCTTAGGGTAATTTTTTTATATATAATATGTATTATTCATTAAGGGGGAATTCGTTAAGGGAGATCTAATTTAAGTTTCAATCTTTTAAGCCTTGAAATTTTTTTCCTAAAATAATGACTCAAAGTGGAGACTTAAAAAAAAAAAAAATGGTGTTAAATATGTAGACTTAAATCTTTGAAAATATCGACGAGTAATTTCAATCTTACTATACAAATGCAATACGATAATTTATGTAAATTGATGTCGATAAAACGTTGTGAACAAGTATTGTAATGTTCACCATGATTGGCGTTATCGTCTGTAAATTTACATCGGTGCACATGACCTTGGCAAGTCCTTGTGTTCACCGGCAAGCATCAGGCAGGACGATTTGGCACGCTCCGCCGCAGCCGCCAGGGGGTCAGTCGGCGGCCACCTGTGAGCGCTGCCACCTTGCACCTCCTCGAGGAGGTGCGGCCACAAGAGGTGCTACGTCGTTACTTGAGGGTGAGGCTTCTAGGATCAAATATGAATGTAACCTCTTGTCAAATACATTTGGACATTTATTGTCAAAAGCGAAAATATCGTTTATCAAAATAGTTGATAAAATAAACAAGTATCCACATGTTAATTTTAATAATGATGGTAAACCTTGGTTGTCATGTATGACAAAGTGTGTAGCATGACTGTCCAGTGCGGTCCTAAAATTGACGTCATAATGGCCGGAAAGTTAGTAAGGGTGACAGTTTGTTACTGTAGCCGTCATGGCTCGTTGCTCTCTGTGGATCATCGTAACAAGGTTGCACTTTTTGTCGCGATAACAACAAACAATGCTCGTTATGGGGCCGTGGTGCGTGCAAAATAAAAAGTGGGTGGAACAATAAACCACCTCGTGCGTGACGAATATGCATCAAAAATATTTTTTAACCTACTTTATAATGTTCTATCTCTTGTATCTACTTTCACAAAATAAAACTCCAGTTTTATAAAATTTTATTTATTTTTATATAAAAAAAATGTGTTAAATTATATGAATATATTATTGATTTTTCTTATTGCATTCGATACATAAGTTTTATATTAATAATAAAATTGAAAGTTCTTGTAGAAACACATGCTTCAATTCTCACACAACTTTTCAATTAATAATATATTTTTGCTTCGAATCTTTCAAATTAAATATTCAATATCAGACTGCAGGCTATAACTCCACACAAATACTCATACATTATACCATTCTTTATTATATACTTTGCAATGTTACTCTAACAAAGAAGCTTAATCACCTGTTATATTACATGGTATTGAAAGGTGAATCAGTGGAAAATTGATCTCTTTTGAATAATAGGCAATACTTATTATAACTACTATCACAATGGAGAATATTGGAATCATATCTAAACTTTTTTTCAGTTCAGCAGAATGTGAATGATTGCCAGCAGGCAATTTTCATTATCTGAATGGAGTATTGACCTCAATTTTTTTTATTGCAGAAATGGATAGAGGGTGCAAAGTTATACTACCCTGATTTTTTTCAGATTTTTTAGAGCTCAGGAACTATTTTTAAAAAATTATTGAAAGTCCTTTTTGTGACGTCACGCGGCGGCAAGTCCTATCTTTTTCTTAAGGAGCGGCGTCTCGTGACGTCACGAAAAGGACTTTCAATAATTTTTTAAAAATAGTTCCCGGGCTCTAAAAAATCTGGAAAAAATCAGGGCAGCATAACTTTGCACCCTCTATCCATTTCTGCAATAAAAAAATTTGAGGACAATACTCTATTATTAATTGTAAATTCTTTGTAATTATCGTCTATCGGAAGTGAACTACAGAGTTTTCTGTACCATTTCATTTAGGCTCTTGAAAATACCTTACAAGTATTGGTAACTTTTTCGTGTAAAAAAAAAAAAAAAAAACAATACCAGAGTACACTATTTCAATTAAAATTTTAATAATTTAAATGTTTAAAAATTGTTTTGTGGCTCAGCTAGTTTGCACACTCACGTAGAGCTGATATCACGCCAACAATGAACTGCTCCAACGTTTAACAATGTGTGCGCCAACAATGCCTCTCGATGATGAGGCTGCGCGGAGAGAATTCAATTGTCCTCGCTTCGTTGCCCAGCTCGTGGGTTCATCCTGCTAGCCCTCCTGTAGTGATCACGGGATATCCAGCCAACGGAATTGCCCTTTCAACTTTCATATGAAAATCATTATTCATTATGTATCTCGCTTTAATAAAAAAAGTAATAATGTGTCAATGCTAAGATATTTTTATTATTTATTATTATTTTTTTTAAAAAATATACAGTTTTTGTAAAAATTACACACAAACGTTTAATTTCTATAGAAACTGTATAATGAATATTTATAAACACAATATTAAAATATTTATTTGAATCAGCTAGCATTATAGTACAACAATAATATTATTAAATATTTATAGTTTATTACGTATTCCATTTGTAGTGTAATAGGCTTAATTAATACAATAAATAGAGCAACTATTAACAATAGAAATTTTCTAATAGCAAACAATGTTAGGTAAAATTAGTTTTATAATTACCCAATTTATTGACAAATAATAATTGGTTTTATTGTATATACTGCAATGTATATATGCCCTATAATAACTAAAGAGTCCAATTTAATTTCAGTATTAATAATTTACCACTAATTTAAATTTTGTATATATTCCATAGAATTTTCCTTACTCTATTTGGGCAGTCATGTTTTCACATATCAACAAAAAAGCATTCTCATGTTCCCTCAAAGAGAGAGAGAGAGAGAGAGAGAGAGAGACAGAGAGAGAGAGAGAGAGAGAGAGAGAGAGAGAGACAGAGACAGAGAGACAGAGAGACAGAGAGAGAGGCGGGAGGATTGTTTCAGCATTTGCATTCGATCAAAACACCACAAGGCACTTCAAATTTTTCTTATATAACTTTCTTTTTCACCCTATCACCACGGACAGACCTATATAATATATATTATACTGTACTATATACATATAACTATTATATGGCTTATTTATAAAAAATAGTATTCAGAATGCTACATATTAATGAACATTTTTAGGAAAATGTGAACAATATTATACAATTAAATTTATTTTGAAGTCAATTAATAAATAAGTTTTGAAACAGGTTTATTGATTGAACTTCATTCATTGCTGTATTTTTTTACATGATGAGTCATGACATAATTTCACAGTAAAATATATGTAGGATATTATTATATTGCTTTATGTCATAATTATGGATAATGCATTAGTACTTTATATTATTATTATGCATAAAATTTACCGACACAAAAGTTTAAACTTATAATTATATAAAGATATAAGTGCATAATAGTAGTCAGTTAAAATACTCATTTGCATAAGTAACTTTCTTGAGTTATGTTAGAATACGTTATAAAATACTCACTGAATGAGCTATCATTATATAAATAATAATTATGAATATGTAGTGGTCTCATGAAAAAATAATAATAATAAAAAAAAGCATTTTCCTCAGAGTCAATGTAAAAAAAAAAAATGTAATATTTCGAGACAGTCAGTGGCAAATAAAATAACTTCAATAAAGGTTAATTTCAACGTTGAGAGATGGCAAAATAACTCGTATCAGAAACTACAATAATAGAGTATTGACCTCAAAATTTTTTATTGCAGAAATGGATAGAGCGTGCAAAGTTATGCTACCCTGATTTTTTTCAGATTTTTTAGAGCCCGGGAACTATTTTTAAAAAAATTATTGAAAGTTCTTTTTGTGACGTCACGAGACGCCGCTCCTTAACAAAAAGATAGGACTTGCCGCCGCGTGACGTCACAAAAAAGACTTTCAATATTTTTTTAAAAATAGTTCCCGGGCTCAAAAAAATCTGAAAAATATCAGGGGAGCATAACTTTGCACGCTCTATCCATTTCTGCAATAAAAATTTTTGAGGTCAATACTCCATTGTCTGCAATTAATTAACATAGTTTCATATTTTTTATTTTACAATTCAATTGATATATTTTTAAATTAATAAAATTAAAAATTTATTTTAACAATTTAAAACATATATTATTAATATATACAGCTTTATAACGATTCGTCTAATACATATCATATATAATATATTCTAATATATGTCTGAATTAATGGCCATTCTTATCAGTGATATTTAAATTATTATACTGCAATACAGTAGCTGTCAATTATAAATTTTGAAGCTTATGAAAATTATGATAATGTATTGCATAATTTCCTCCACACTCTAAACATTGTTGTCACATCATTATAATAATCCTCCAGTCTTAGATAAGTTAATTTATGCACACACAAACGTAAGACAATAAACAAACGAAACAAAGTTTTTTTTTAAAAAACTTTGGGATGATAATGCAATAAATATACATTAGCAACAATAAGTGGCTCTGTATTGTTAGTGCTCATTGATTCTCAGCTCTTATGCATGCAGTAGTGTGTCGCTACAAATCAGACCCTAACTCATTGGCATGCAGATCCGTTGAGGGCTTTTAGCGCCCACTAATTAGATATGCGGCCTAAGAGCATTTTCCGCCCGCGGGCTCCTCTTCAGCTAGAATAGTAGGAATTGCTGATGAGGCGTGCAAAAACATCACGAGTGCTAGAGATGTAAGAGGAGTGTGTTCGTTAGTTCACTTCCCCCCATCTCTCTCTAAACCTTTATTTTTACTTTGGATTAAACTTCAAAAGTCGTCTAACATAATTAATTATTCAATTATGTATAAAAATAAAAAAATAATACATGATAATTAGAACAAAATCAAAGTATTAGACTGATTAGAGAGGTATATTTTTTTACTTTATTTTTTATAATGCAGTAAAATGTTTTAATGAATAAGGTGCTGTTAAATTTAAAAAAAAAAGTACAAATTCAAATTATACTTTTGAAGTTTTTCATTCGATAGTAATGTACACAAATTAATGAACTGCATGTATGTATGTGTAACTTCTCTTTTTAAATCAGGTTTATATAATTTATAATAAAACTTGAAATCTGATGCACGAAATAATGATTACATTTTTTCATGAAATATCAAGTGAACTGTAATTATTGTAGTGTACGTTCATATACATTAATGTGTCTTTTCAATTTGCTTGCACCTAATTACCACCTACACTTCTTTAGGTTTTCCCAGTTGTACGTGCACGTAATTTTGCACGTAATTATTAAAAAAACAAAACACAATAAAATAAATTCACATAGTTGAGTCTGATATAAAAATATCCATACACTCAAATTAACCTTGATTATTTGAAAATACTAAAATAAGAAGAAAATATGTAAATAAGACTCACACATTATAAAAACACTACAATGACATGTATATGAACTATAAATAAATATATACAGATTAAAATCATTGTCTCTCCATACAAGGAATAAAATAACAAATTTTTAAATAATAAAATATAAACTAGATATTAATTACTAAACATTTACAATTTCGTGCTACATAATGGAATATTGACCTCATTTTTTTTATTGCAGAAATGGATAGAACATGCAAAGTTATGCTACCATGATTTTTTTTAGATTTTTTTTTGAGCCCGGGAACTATTTTAAAAAAAAATATTGAAAATCCTTTTTGTGACGTCACGAGGCGGCAAGTCCTATCTTTTTCTTAAGGAGCGGCGCCTCGTGACGTCACAAAAAGAACTTTCAACAATGTTTTAAAAATAGTTCTCGGCTCTGAAAAAAATCGGGGTAGCACAACTTTGCACGCTCTATCCATTTCTGCAAGAAAAAAAAATTGAGGTCGATACTCCATTAAAACAAATATTGAATTCTTAATATATTTAATATTTATTATATTTATTTATACAGAGTAAGATCCCCATGCTATCTTGATGTATATGATATTGTTTCGACTTATATTATTCATATGTTTATTCACGTACGTGTTTTTTCATAACCTACTTTTATTACAGCAAATAAACTTCCAAATATAAAAGTGCCACTCAAATCCATGACAATTTCTGTTGCTGTCATTGTATTATTATGAAACTCATTACAGGTATGAATGGATCACGAGAGAGCGTGCCGCGGAAACAAGGTTGTAGATCGTCAACGCACGCGACGCTAATCGCGGCCAAACGTCACTTTTGTCACACTATAACAGTACATTAGCATGTCGTGCTCTGTTGCTAATGATGGATGGATTGTTATTGGAGCCGTCAACTATACACGGAAATGAACTAAAGCTTTATGGTATTAAACAAAAATAGTTTATGATAATAAATAAGTGATATATTTATTTATTTATAATAATATATTATTTAATCGAAATACAATAATTAAGGTACAAAATGTCGCAACAGATGGATTGATGCGAAAAAGAGAAAGAATTTCCGTGGTTAGTAAATTTCCATCAACTTTTTTTTTTGTTTGTTTTTTTTTTGTTTTTGTTTTTCATGAAATAATTTTGCACCCATAATTATTTTTAGTATTTTGAATTGATGCAAATATGCATGTACCCCTCGAGACTGTCTCATTTATGTACTGCAGGTCCATTACGCAGAGAGATGCACATTTGGAGGAGGTAAGAAGAGCACCCAATCTGGCCATCACCCTAAAGTTTCAAGTTCGGTCAAGTGACAACTACGGCTGTACGAACACAGAAAGGTTAAATTTCGTGATGTCCTTATGTGTATTTTTAAATATGATATCGAGTAAATTAACAATTTTTAGAAAAATTACAAAAAAAAAAAAAAAAATCTTTGTTTAGATTTAAATCAATTGACTCTTTACAATTTGGGTACATTAGAGAAAAATAATACAAGGGAAACAAATATATACAACAAAATGCTCTCATCGAGTAATTTTTTAAACATAATTATATCACATTCCAAACATTAGGAATTTATAGTCCCAATATATACATGCTTGTTGATTTTTTTTAAAAGAGAAAAATCATCGTGAACTAAAATAACATATTTAAATAAAAACACATAATGTATTTATATAACACTTAAATTTAATAAATATTTATTCAATAATCAGATTTTAATACTTGACTTTTAAAAAAAGGATTCCACTCAACTTGTAGTGTATATATAGAGAGAAAAAGAAAACAAAAAGTGATTTCAAGTTGATCTACCACGAAAAAAAAAAAGGAGAAAAATAACAAAAATAAAGATAAAAAAGAATCCCTAAGTGAGTTTTGTTGCAAGGGAAAACATCCATCTGTGCACCGCTGAGAGCCTAAGTTCTGGAGCGACGCAGCTTGGAGTCTCTTCATTAAAAAACTTTGAGGCGAGGTTACGGGCACAATCAAACAAAGAATTAAACGATGATTTCCCTCAAGTACGTGCTCCTCTTAATTTACTTTACAGTACGTAAAACATCGGATTTAATATTTAAAGAGAAAATTGTTAGAGAAAAAGTTTCCAACTTTTTACTATACAAAAGTAAAAGTAAAACAGTTTCACTATGTAATTGTTTTGGTTTTCAACGGACTATATTATGATTTTTAAATATATATTATTATTATGTCTGCTTTCGTCTTTATTTGAATATGATTTAGCATAATAATTGAGAAAATAAATTATGTTTATCTGTATATTATGGTATAATATACTAACAATGTATTCATTTACATTATTGTTATGTACACTCGTTGCCTTGGAAAATTTCACTTGCATGCAGCTTTGTTAATAACCGTGAACCGGTCACAGGACATGATGATTAACAAAGTTGTTAACGGAAATTTTCCGAGGCAACGAATGTTAAATATATTATAGTTTTATGAGACTTCAAGATGTATTTAAAACATCGTATGTACCAATAATTGCAGTAATAATTGCAGTACTATAGGGTCAAGGATGTTACCCTGATTGTATACCCAAAAGGTGCGGAGATCTACATGACTGCAAACGAACATTTTCTGTTATTTTGAGTGTACGGGAACTGATCATATGATCATACGTATAAATTTATATGAGCACGGTAGAATTTAAATCAATTTTACAGACACTCAGTGTGAAGTTTCGTGATGATCATTGGTTTAAACACCTGGCGTGAGCAAATTATTGTATTTTAAACTATCTATTGATCTAACAAAGCCCATCTCCATCGGTATCTTAGTTTATTACTTATATAAATATTATTTACACGACTCCAAATTAAAATTTAAACAAACATACCACATTTTATTTGTTTATAAATTTGTTATCCAAAAAAGAATCAATATCAAGATACACATTAAAAAAAACAACCTTTTTTTTATGTATCTTGTTTGTTTTTTTGTTGAAAAGTGTTGGAAGTTGACTGAAGATTTACAACAAACGCAAAAATTAACAATGTAAGAGGAGTGATTTAAGTTGGAGCAGCTTGCAAGCAAACCATCAGCCACTACCGCACACACCAACTTTTATAATAAGCTGCGTTTTATGAACTTGAAGAAAGAATTCTTGATTTAAGTTTTTTTTTTTCATTCTTTATCTCACTTATTTATCTTCTCCCCCCTTTCTACTCATAAAATTGTATGAGTGCTTGATGCGGCCAAGTTGCGTGGTGTTCTGAAAACATTTCTTATTGCTCTTCAAGGCACATTATTATTTTTTTATTTCAAGCTTTTTTTTTTTTTTTTTGCCTAACGCCACAGAATTCGTTACATAAACTTTTTAAATAACACATTTATATGATCTACACAGAGATAAATTTGAAATTAAAAAAAGCAATGAGAAGAGAAAAAAATTAATTTTAACTTCAATTTTTTTTTTATCATTAAAAAGTTTATTTAATTAACAGTTGTCATGAGAATTGTTCAGGAAGTTACTGAAATTTAATTATAGTAATAGCACAAACTTGGTAAATAGCAGGAAAATTGTTATAATAAATGCATAGGGGATACTATAAAATATAAATTATTCATTTTATTTTTTTTTTTAATTAAAAATATGTTATATTGTTATAGTATTCTGAAGCAAAACTTTTTTTTTAAGCCACTGACGAGATGTGAATTGTGATGAAATTTCAATGCTTAATTATCCATAGGATAAAACTTTTCTTAATTCAAATTCGGATTAAAATTTTCCCTAATATTTAATACCATACAAGAATCCTGTCAAAATAAATGTTTAAGGACCATTAACATCCCAAGGTCAATACTAATCTAATCGAAACAAATCGATACCTAACTGGCACGGTACTACAAATTCAATAGCAGCTTATTTAATTGAATCTGCAGCCACCATTTTGTTTTTACCCCGAGTATTAGGCAACACACTTCACTTGAGACAAAAGATTGCTGCACAGAAATTAATCTACATTTCAATCTGGCAGGCGCAAAGTAGTCGCTTTTTTTGAAGAGCTGAGTACAATTATATTATTTATTATATTATTATGGTGCAGTCCTCACTCTATGCAGAAAATACACATATGTAACTGCTAAAATGACATTTGAATTACGGTTACTCTTATATAGGTACAAGCCTGGAAAATGAAAGTTAAGTCTATACTATAGCTTATTTTGCCGTTCTAAAAAATACTATCAAAATGTTTTATCATATATGTTACAGGACAAAAGCTGTGCCATTTGATTTAAAAAGTGTAGTTACTACACTTCAGACATTCGGAACGTCCCTTTGACCTTCTGTAGTAAACAAAACGAATCAGATTTGAAGTTATATAGGTATAACCATTTTTAAGGAAAAGGCCTCATCGACCACTTAATATTTATCTAGATATTGTTTTGCTTGTCTCGGAGTGTACTATATTATACATTCTCCCAAAACTAGTTTGTTTAAGAGGAGAATCATTCTCCTCTTAAACAAACTAGTTTATCATATCTAAATATGAAGCTACTTACTAAATTGAATTAAAAATTTTATAGTATCATAAGTTTATTAAGAATATTTTATTCTTATTGAAAAGACAGATTGAAAAAAAAAAATATATATCTTTATATAATATATTTCAAAGTATAATGAAATTTCTATATTTAAATTTATTCCATATTTGATCATACTTGATATTAATTTTAATGAATATAAATATATCAGAAGTTATAAATGCGGAGTCCATTATATTTCATCTCTTATTATTCTCTTTTTTTTTCTCGATGGAAAAGTTTTGTAGAATCAATTGACACTGAAATAGCAGACAAAAGTTTCATCAATTACGATTCCCCCAGTGCAGCAGCACGAGCTCATTTCTCGAGCTGGAGTAAGGAACACACCAGCTGTCGCCGAAACGTCAAAACTTGGCACTCTCTAACTTTGTCTTCTGGACGGAGAAATCTGATACTGGCTCCCGTACATGATGATAGTAACTGATGTTTATTGTATGAGCTTCACCGGCCACCGCGTCAATTGTATTCTGTTTGTAAGGTATATTTTACATGTACCACCTGTTTCTCTCATTACATATATTTAAATATATGTAAATATTTTTATTTTGTCGTCACTTGATGTCTGAAATGAAATCGAATCAACAATAAAAGCATAATTGGTCAGAATTTCATAGGAAGCTAGAAAAATTACATGACATGAATAATGGTCATTCTTTGCAGCGCTAACATTTGACATAACAAATTTTCTTCTTTTGAAGAATTTAAGAAATCTGGTAAGTTTTTTTTCCAATGTTAAAATATAGGGGTATAATCAATTGACCAATACTTATATATTTACCAAATGTGACAAATAATTATTGTAATCTCAAACGGATATCATCAGGCACACAGGACTTGTTACACCAAAGATGAAGGACTGTGTATGACCAGTACACTGTCTTTGACTTATGACTACAGTCAAATTTACTTAAAATTCTCGCCGGAAGTAGCCGGAAATGAGTAGTTTCTGATCTTTTTGTTCATTTCCGATTTTTGTACTTTTGCAAACAAGTCAGTTCTCTTATTGCAAAGCTCTCTGTAAAATTTCAAACTTCAAATTTAAACAGGAAGGACAAAAACCTTTCACTTTCGGCTACTTCCGGCAGGAATATTAAATTAATTTGACTGTACTGGAAAAACAGCTTGCACAATCTTCCCAAAATGTATGCATTGCAATAGCCATGATAACCATGATAAATGATAATATATTATTATAATGAGCAATTAGAAACGAAAAATTTTATTGGCTTAATCGAAAGAAGGGGTAAAAATATGACGTTGTGAATTGTTTCAGATTTTTTTGTGACCTATAACTAATTTTAATTAATTAATTAAGTTGCATTATTTTGAGAGTGCCGCCTCTCGTGACGCCTCTGACGTCACACCATTCTTGTACTTTTGCACTATAGATGAGATTAGGTGAGAACATGCAGGTATGAAAATCAAAATGGCTGGCGCCACGTTTGAAATTCCCCGCCTCAAATTTTTGAAGTTTTAATGTGGGTTACGTTTGATCAATTTTAGCTTTATTTTGTTCGCATACCACTGGAAAATATGGTTGAAATATGATTTAAAACTTCTATCGTGCTCTAATATTGTTTAATACGTAAAAAGTAGAAAATTATGAGAGACTAACATCTTACATCAAATTAGTTTGCTTTCTTCCTTTAAATAAAATAATTTGCTGATACTTGGTGTGCTAGTGGGTTAGCTCAGTGGTAAACGCATCAGACTTCAAATTTCGTGGTTGCGGGTTCGATTCTTTTTTCCGGCGAGTTTTTATAAATACATTTTTTTTCTTTAATTTTAATATATTTATGAATTCTAAATTTATAAAATGTGGTTAAAATATGGTTTACAGCTACTATCAATCGTAATTGATAACTTTTTAATAGTAAAGAGATGGAACAATATTAATAAAAAATTACTTCACTTTTTCGCGTTCCAATAAAACATTTCTCTTACCGAGGCTCAAAGCTTAATTAGTGTGGCACTGTGGCACAGTGGCGGAGAAATTTTCTTTAATTAAATTAAACTAAATTAAAGGAAAGAAAAGTGTCGAGTTTAAAAAATCCTTCGACGTGGAGAATCAAACTCTCCACCACAAGAGTACGAGCTCTGCGTCTTCGCCACTGTGCCACACCAAGCTTTGGGACACAGTGTGAAAAATGTTTTATTTGAACGTATAAAAGTGAAGTAATTTTTTATTAATATTGTTCCCTCTCTTTACTATTAAAAAGTTATCAATTACGACTGTAAACCATATTTTAACCACATTTTATAAATTTAGAATTCATAATTATATTAAAATTAAAGAAAAAAAATGTATTTATAAAAACTCGCCGGGAGAAAGAATCGAACCCGCAACCACGAAATTTGAAGTCTGATGCATTTACCACTGGGCTAACCCACTAGCACCCCATTTGTCAGTAAATTATTTTATTTAAAGGAAGAAAGCAAACTAATTTGATGTAAGAAGTTAGTCTCTCATAATTTTCTACTTTTTACGTATTAAACAATATTAGAGCACGATAGAAGTTTTAAATCATATTTCAACCATATTTTTCAGTGGTATGCGAACAAAAAAAAGCTAAAATTGATCAAACGTAACCCACATTAAAACTTCAAAAATTTGAAGCGGGGAATTTCAAACGTGGCGCCAGCCATTTTGATTTTCATACCTGCATGTTCTCACCTAATCTCATCTATAGTGCAAAAGTACAAGAATGGTGTGACGTCAGAGGCGTCACGAGAGGCGGCACTCTCAAAATAATGCAACTTAATTAATTAATTAAAATTAGTTATAGGTCACAAAAAAATCTGAAACAATTCACAACGTCATATTTTTACCCCTTCTTTCGATTAAGCCAATAAAAATTTTCGTTTCTAATTGCTCATTTTATGCGTTTTAATGTTTTAATATGCAATAATAATTTTTAAACTTTTTTCATTAATCATGAAGCAATCAAAAACACAATCCTTCATAAAATATTAGAATATATTATATATATATACTATTATTATTATATAAAGTCTAGCATGCAAAAAATTTCAATGTAATAA
Source organism: Siphlonurus alternatus (assembly GCA_949825025.1). Taxonomy (NCBI): domain Eukaryota; kingdom Metazoa; phylum Arthropoda; class Insecta; order Ephemeroptera; family Siphlonuridae; genus Siphlonurus; species Siphlonurus alternatus. The sequence goes on from OX463781.1 coordinate 45,230,284, forward strand.
TTTTATTACATTTAATATGTATGCAATAAAAAATGTACGAAAGCAATAAAAATGTTTCTATTACTGAAGCAAATTATTCTTACTTTTTTTACTATCTAATTTGTTTCAACACGTTATATTTTTTTTTCAGCAAATCATTCTCCAAACTTTTCAATAGCGGTGGCAATAATTTTTTTTTCCAATCTTATTCTTGATAATGTATTATAAGAAATAAATGCTGCAGAGCATTGCGTTTAAAAAAGATAATGACTAAAAAAAATAATAATAATAAGTGAAAAAATGTTTTATACAAAGTAAAAAATTTTTGCAGAGAGACTTATACTTTAATTTGTTTTACATTATATAAGTATTCCATGATATATCACTTCAATACTTCATCATTGCTGGCCAGTTAAGGGACATGATTAAGGGCCTCAATTAAACTGCCATTACCGTGATTATGAAAGTACCAACATATTTAATATATTTTATATTTAATGAATTAAACATACAAAAGTATAGTTCAGCAGTGTGTTTTGTTTTTCTACTTTCAATTTCTCCTCATATATAAGTTGTGTTGAGGAAATTAGGGGGAAAAATAAAAACGAATCACCTTTTTTACAGCACACAACGGAGCATCATAAAATACAACGAAGATTTCGAAGAACGTTTCACTGCCATATCCCTACCTGGGAGATTTGATTAATAGCAGCGATTATCAATGGTCATATAGTTTTTCTATAAATGTTAAATCACAGTCCTGGTTGGCTTATTAGGCTGAGTCAATGAAAAGCAGATTTGATAATGGGTGTACCAAAAAATAAAATATCCTCTGGGCTCGAATATTGACATTTTTATTAATGAAAAATAAACTAAACAGATTAAACATCTTAAGTCAGATTTTTAAATAATTATATCACTGAAAGAAAAAAAAAAAAATACCGATTGACTAATGTAATTAATAAAAAAAATTGAACTCTCTTTAGAAAAAAATGCATAGAAATAAAATTGCTTCAATTTAATATAATTACACCTATATTTAATAACTGGATTCTTTATTTTTTTGTTTATCATACCCAGGCCATTAAAATGACATCTGCAAAGAGAAATTCTTGGTCAGTGATATGTAACCTCAAAACAAAAACGAAACGTAATTACAAACATAACAAAAAGTTAAAAAGGTATTCATTTAAATGCTTTTTTTTTTTTTTTATTCTAGGAAGTTAGTAACCAAAACGTATATAATGTAAAAAAAAGCATTAAAAAATAAATTAAATGTTTTTAAAACCCTTTAATGTCAATTTAATTATGAGAACAATTATTGTTTAAAAAATATTTTCGCCCACACACACAAAAGCATAAAAATACAACTTATAAAATTGTTATAAGTAAAAAAGACAGGTGGGACCGTAATATTAGTGATTAACAAATACTTCAAACATTTTTTTATATATAGTATTATCTTTTTAATCAAACTAAAAAAAGAGGACGTTTTAAAAGGATGAAGAGTGTACGTATTGTATATATACTATCTGTTCGTATCTCTATCTTGCTAAAAGGGGTCTCTAAAAGATTTTGTGAGATTGACCTGATAGAGCCGTCAGTATGTGTGATGGCACCGACAAAGGGACATTAGCACGTAACAAAGCAGTGACATGAGTACAGTGGCCACGTCTTCTACATGTGTTTTCACGTCACAGGGTCACCAAAAATACTAGCATGAAATTTCAGCATAGTTCTGACTTGATATTTAATATGAATAAATTATAATAAGAAAGGAATGAATTTTTTATTGTTTTCGTATAAATAGCAGAATTTTATAAATTTTGTCCTTCCTTAATGTATTTTTTATGAGTGTCTAATCATCACGAGGCTTTGTTGTAATTGTAGATCATATTTCACATAAAGCTTTTATTTGCACCAAAACAATTAATTTGATATGATGATAGTTAAGAAACTTTATTCTGATGTACTATAATATTAACACCATGATGTGAGTTTGATCTCAGCACATATGTTCGGTCTATGATCAAAGGATATAAAATTATGCTGATTTAGTGTTTGCCATAGACTTACCTGAAAGTCTCTGATAAAAAAACAAAACAAACTGATTTCCTGAATTTATAGTTCATTATCAATTTATCACACAACTCATTGGTTCTTTAATTAAGGTCTGTCGCTATGAAAAAATGCAACTGAAATTAAATGAGATGTCGCTACCTGCCTATAGTAAAAAAGATACGGGATTCGGTGATTTTTATTCGGCATTAGCAATGAAAATAAAGAAAATTAAGCGTTTTTGTTGAACTTAGGGCTTAAACGTGTTGTTTGCCTATGCCTTCTACCGATTCATTATTTAAAATATTCATTATATATGGAGTTATAGCAATTAAAAGTATGCAACATTTTACTGGAGAGCAAAAGCTGAAGGCAAGGAAAGAAACAAGGAGGGCAGGCGTGCCGTTGCGAGTGCGTCCTTTACGTGCCATGCGTGCCGTGACGAGTGCATTGTGAGGTCGACTCCAAAGTATTGTACTGTAAGTTGAATAGAAAATAGAAATATGGTAACAGAGTGTTTTGTATACAGCATTCTCTGTTATTATTATGAATTATTTTTTTTAAATAAATTTAATTTTTGTAGTAATTAATAGGTATCAAAAAATGTTTTGTTGCTTTTTTGTATAATATATAGATAAAGAAACTAACCTAATTAATTTAAAAAAAAATACATTATCCGCTTTATATAGGATAAATCTGAATACTATAATCACCAATCGGACATATAAAATCTTATATTTTTTATATCCTTTCAAGCTATACTTTTTCAGTTTTATCATGTCAATTATCTACTGGAAGGAGTAAAAAAATTAAATTTATGGAATATGAATAAAATGCTAATGTATGCTCAAACTAATAAAGAACTGTGGATTAATTTTTAGATGTATTTTTAATTATGTCAAATTATAAATTAAATTAAAAATGTGACGTTTAGAAAAAAGAAACTATTTTTTATTGTTATAGTAACTTTTTCACATTGAAATTCAATGTATTTTGCTCCTGTCCGTGGACCACATCATGAGTGCGAATGCTGCTATCATGAGGTAGAATATGCAATTGCCCCGCGCTGCTACTGCTTGCATTCGCGAGCTGCAGTTTTTTTTTCTTCACTTACTTCCTGGGTCCGGAGAGGACGGGAGAGGATGGGGAGAAGAGAAAAAAAGAGCAGGCGTTACGTACTGAATGCGTTGCTGTACGCGTAAAATGATCAAATTTTTTTTCAATAAAAGTTAATTTTCAAGGCACATTTTTTTTTATCAAAATCATTATGATATATATTTTTCAAATATTTATATATTATATATACAATTTTTTTGTGTGGTTTTAATGATAAAACTCCCTCCAAACTTAATATTTTAAAAAGTAATCAAAATATTCTCGACCTGTATTATATAACGATGAATTTGAAATCTGAATCTGTTTATTATAATAATCCTTCCTTTTTTTTTTGTATCCTCTCAAGCAATACTTTTCAAGTGTTTCATGACGATCATCTATACTTGGAGAGACTGAAATTAAATTTATTGAATAATAATGAAAAAGTGAAATCAATATACTTTATTATGATTAATAATATTCCTAATAAAATATAGATTAATTTTTTATAAGTTTTCATTGTTATATAAATACAACAATTTTCACTGTCGCGCGCAGGTCAGAAGGGTAAACGAACTCAAGAAAATAACTTGTATTTTACTCCCCCAACCCTTGCTATCCTCATTCATAAACCTTTCTTTTCTTTGAGAAAGGTGAAGAAAAGAATGTAGTATATGTTTTAGATAGAAACCTAGTTACAAACAGACTTCAATGCAATGTATAAATATTTTTGGGAACACCACTTTATATTTCATAGGAGAAAATGAAAAAATTGCACCAATCATATTGCAGTAAATTATGCATAATAAATGCATAAATATTGCAACATCATATATACATTTTAAATATATATATATATATATATATATATATATATATATATATATATATATATATATATAATATGTATATATAATGTTGTATTAATATGTTTCGATTTTTATAAAAAAATTTTAATATTATATTAAATATTATATTACATTAATATTTTTATATACTTTTTTATAAATTTATATTTAATGTATGTTATATTTATAATATTTATATCACATTAATAAATGCTGCATTCATTGCATTTTGATTGATGGTGCAATATTTTTATTTATTCATTTTTCCTTGCCATAGATAAGGTAAAAGCACGGCTCGCGATTATATTATATCTGCGTCGCGCGAGCCGCAAGGCGCCAACCCTTGTGAAAGTCTGCAGGCCAAGTGGCCCGCCTCGCCTGCCTGACCGCTAGCGAGCAAGGTGCAGGCCGGCCGCTCGTCCCCAACAATGGAACAATGTACAGTACAGTACGGTACATCTGCGGCGAAAATAAATCAGCAAAATGGCTTGTGAGGAAGTAGGGAAATATTATATGTATTTTTTCGTACTAATAAAGTCATCAAAATCTTACCGATACGAATTTATATTAACAGGTTTCCTAAAGATTATATGTATGAATAACATTATATCATCAAAAATGGAATATAATTTATCGTTCTGCAGAAGAAGCCGAACAAAATTCATCCAATAATTATTTTTTAAAAGGCATACGTCGCGCCTCTGGTGGCCGGCTGCATAGCGACAGACCTTAATGGAGAGCGATTTCTTTACTGTATGGTCAAAGTGAGAAGTTGGGGGCGGCAAAATTTGATTTTCATGACAGTTTGTGCAATAATAACTCTGATTTCATCTCTCTCCAACCAAAGAATATAGGTCCGTATTATACTAGTTTGTCTTATCCTATATGCTCCAACAGTGCTTGACCTTATTTTTATTCAAAATCCATGATGAGAGGATAATATACGATACAAGGTGAATCATTGACATTCAATTTATTTTTTCGAATGCAGGTGATTAAGAAGTGCTTAAATTATAATACTTTTCATTAATATAATCATTGCAATTTACTCATTGATGTAATTTATTGTCTTTTGCTGTAAAATTATCCCTCAGATGAAGAATTTTTTCCCATGTTGTATGTACAGTATATTATGTTATTATATATTACACTATATAATTTTTAATTGCTTCCTTAAATATTAATTGTTAAGTAACTTAAGTTTAATCATTGTTCAGTAATAATTTTATTTTACTCAATATAAAATTATGTTAAAACAAGAAAAAAAAAAAAAAAAAGTGCATGGCTGGAGCTTCACGCACCCGCATGGATGCTGGCATACGCTGTTGTAGCTCTATGAATCTGAAATCCTATTATATTATATTATATTATATTATATTATATTATATTATATTATATTATATTATATTATATTATATTATATTATATTATATTATATTATATTATATTATATTATATTATATTATATTATATTATACTATATTATACTATATTATACTATATTATACTATATTATACTATATTATATTATATTATATTATATTATATTATATTATATTATATTATATTATATTATATTATATTATATTATATTATATTATATTATATTATATTATATTATATTATATTATATTATATTATATTATACGGTCACATGCAGGGTCTAATTATATTCATTAACAGAAAACATTTATTATAAACCGATACATCTTCTTGTCATAATAAAAATTAATACCATCTGAATACAAATTTTATAAATATTATAAAAATTTATGAATACTGAATATTTTAGTCATAAATATTCAATTGAATTATATACATTTGCAACATTATTTAAAAACAACCAGACTAATTTAAATACAAATTATGTTTAATATATGCCAATATTAAATTAGTTTTTATAAAATTGGCTTCATTAGAAAACTCTATTTATATATATGTAAAAAAAAAAATACTTTTATCTTTTTAATATAAGGTTTCGTGGTGGGTTATTAATTTAATTCAGGACAATCTGGTTTGCTTTTAGTTGAGTTAAAATAATACCACCATATAGAGAAATGCTATGACATGCAAATATATTTTTTGGCCTTAAGATATATCAAATAAAAAAAAGCTACAATCTAGACTAGTTTGATAAAGCAATGACTACAACCGTCTATGTGTCTTGAATACGCAATGAAGCTTAAAAACGTCGCTAATGATAGACGCAGCAACATTTTTAGATCGCGGCAAAGTGGCAAGACGACGGCAGATGACGCTGATCGCCTACAGGTAACGTCATCTTCAAGAAGTCCGAGGAATAGTAAGACAAGATTGGCGGCAGCTGAAGCTGTCCTGCCGGAGGACACATTCTCCTTGTCGTTGCGGCAGCTTCTGGAAATACGAGCAGCACGTAAATACAGGCTTGATAGCAACTTTAAATGTCGGAGAATGTTTATAAGAAATATAACTCTTCAAGGTATATTATCATGCATATATTATAATAAACATTTAAATTTATATACTTAAAGATATTCTTATGACAGCTAGAGTTCAGTTGCATGGCAGATTCTACATTTTGCAATATTAAAAAAAAAAAAAGAGTTATGAAACTAATATTATGATAAGTAATGTAAGGTATCATGAAAATTGTAATTATGGTTCACCTTCTATTAAAGTTTGCACCTAGAGGTTAAAGTACTCGTAACATAAAGATTATATATTTTATTTAGTTATATGTATGCTAATCATAAGTAATTTTTAATCCGTTCTGCACACTGAAGATGATGTAGAATATTATTAAATGTTGTTGAATTTCATAATCAAGTTACTCAATATTACTATGACTAATCAAGTAATAATATTTAAATTATTTTATTATGAAAGTGTAATGAATATTTTAAAATAAATTTACATATTATACAATGCATGACGAATTATCCTATATAGATGCAATATTATGTGTTTCATGCAATTATCGATTTAAAAGAATCGTTTGACTTATGATCGATAAACATTGATCTAAAAAAATATGCACTCGATATGTTTATGTTTATATTTGCAATTTTTTTTTGGAAAACTTACATATTTTTTGTTTCATCTAAAATATTATTAAAGTATACAAAATAGCTGGATTTGGAAGTGGCCATAATTTAACTAAGCTCGGATTATAGCGATTTTTAAGAAATAATAATTAAACCATTATTTAACAACATTGGCTTAAAATATTATAATAAAGAATTGGTTCACTTCTGGACAGGCCAAACGTTACTCCCCCTCATTTTTCTAGACATTGTCTGAAATTTAAATGAACTGCTCTTCCCCAACTATTTTAAATCTGCATCTCTTTGTGTTAGTATGTTAATTATAATGGAGTACCGACCTCAAAATTTTTTATTGCAGAAATGGATAAAGGGTGCAAAGTTATGCTACTCTGATTTTTTTCAGATTTTTTAGGGACCGGGAAGTATTGCTAAAAAGTTTTGGCGAGGTCGGGTTCGAATCCACGTCCCTTTTGGGTCCTATCTTTTATTAAGAGAGGCGGCAAAAGGCGGCACTTTTTCTATACTTTCAATAATTTTTAAAAAATATTTGCCGGTCTCTAAAAAATGTGAAAAAAATCAGAGTAGCATAGCTTTGCACCCTCTATCCATTTCTGCAATAAAAAATTTTGAGGTCGGTACTCCATTATAAGAGCTGCGGATCTACCAAATAGTTAGTCACTCATTTATGCACAAAAATTAAAAGAAATATTTAGTGAAAATAATATTTTTGTAAATTTCTAAAGAAAACAGAACATTTATTAGTTTTATATAATTGAGTAAAACAAGAGTGCATTCATTCACAGATACTTAAAACATTTCTTTTATATTAAATATTATCTTAAAGTATTATAAAGTAATTTTTAATCCGTTCTGCACACTCAAGATGATCTAGAATATTATTAAATTTTGTTGAATTTCATAATCAAGTTACTCAATATTACTATGAGACTAATCAAGTAATAATATTTAAATTATTTTATTATAAAAGTGTAGGACAACCTGCATGAAAATAAAATTTTACTGCAGAAATGTATATAGATGATAGAAGGTGCAAAGTTATGTTACTCACATTTTTTCAGAGCCAGGGAAGTATTGCTAAAAAGTTATAAAAGTAAAGTTCAGGTTTGAACACACGCACCCTTTTTTAGTCGCCTCTCTGTACGTTCAATAAGCTTTTAAGCTGTAAAAAAAAAAACTGAAAAAAATTCACAGTAGCATAATTTGTTGCCCTCTATTCATTTCTGCAATCGTACGTTCCATTGTGGTGTTGCAGCATCTCAAAATGACATTTTTGCTGCATAGAAAATTAAACATGTTAAAGAAATCACCATAAACACATCAATATTAATGAGACTGTGATGAAACAATTACATCAGCAAGCACATTCTTTTGTCACTCTCCAGAGCGAGGTTTCTCCACCACCACCGCTAAATTGCTCGGCTGGAGAATCTCACATCATCAGTCGACTCATCGTAAATTCGCATCAGCACACGAAACGACAGACCTAATTGGTACCAAGGGATATATGTGAGACCTTCAAAAACAAAATATCATTTCCATTAGTATAATATACACAATAATAGCTTTAACAGAAAAAGTATCTAATTGTGTCATTTACAATTCCATGAGAGAAAAAACAGACTCTCCAAATTAAATCTAAAAAACATTTTATTTTTATAAAAATAAAAAAAATATATATAATAATATAAATAGAAACTTTAAAATGCATGCTTGCTTTTATGCAATAGAATATTTTTTAATTTATAATAATATATAATAAACTCTTTGATGATTACTGTTGTTAACCTTCATAAATATTAATAGTTTTATATAAAATACATGTTTTCATTGTTTTCAAGTATATAAAGTTAAGAATATTATTAAAAAAATTATCATGTAAAACTAAAATTATTAAAATACTTTTATACTTTTTTAAACCCCAAGGCTTTTAATTTAAAAGTTTTTACACACATTTTGTGGTTATAACTCTTATAACTTCATTTACTTTTGTACAGTACTCCTATAATGTATGTGTTGTGGTATATAACAAACGGTACTAACAAGGATAATGTTGAGAAAATAATTAAATTACATAATTATATTGTAAGCTATTTTATGAAAACGATGCACTGAAACTCTAAATATAAAATATATTGGTACAATATAATTCAGTTTGAATTAAGAGAGTGAGTCATTTGTAAATCCAACATGAATTTGATATTTTCTTCTTTTTTTTTATTATTATTTAACGTAGTGAAACTTACAAAAAAATTAATAAGAAATACAATATCTTCAATAATAAGAGCAAGTTTTTAACTTGATAAAAAATTATCCCCTATTTTTTGTTATCCTACTTCAATTCTCAGATGATATATTTGCCCGATTTATTGGACACTGATATTTAGCCACATGATGACCACAAAGTTGTAACCGATACAATTCTGGTGGCTGCAAATCAAGTCTGCGTGCGAATGATGGACCAGCTGACGAGGTCGCACACCGACCCCCCCCCCCCCCCGAGCCATCAACACACCGCAGAGGACGACGTAGCACGCGAGGTTTGCAGCCCCCGGCGTCTCTTTCTCTGATTGTATACATACCACTGATTATTGTGGCATCACACAAGTGCTAGAGAGAGCTATTATAAACTGCCAAATTTGAGAAGGAAAAGTATAATTATTATAATATACTATATAGCTGAGTAAGGAATCTATCAGATATTCTTCGGTATGAGCGTACTGCAATGGTTGATACCACATGCAGACACAATATATATATCCATGTTAAAATACAATGACATAATTTAAATATAAATATCTGAAATATATAATATAATATAATATATATAATTTATATGCTATTTTAATTGCAATTTTCGTAACCCTCATTTTCAAATTAGAGAAAAAAAAATACTTTTTGAAGACTTTGAATTTGAAAATTAAATAATATCAATGAGTATGATAATAATATTATACAATACTGATTTATGACGACTTTCATTTTATATAAATTTAATATTACAATTTGGGTTAAAATAAAATTAACAATAATTAATCAGACTTACATGCAACTGCATCACGATAATTATTATAATATTATTGTACTTCTTATTGTTAGTTATTATCAGATCTATGTAAAAGTGTTTCTTAAAATGGTTAGATAAGAAAAAGACTATAAAGATGTACGTTGTAATATTTTTATCGTTTACTCAATTTTTATCATGGTCAATTATAATATATTATAATATAAACACCTAATTGAAACTCTGTATGAAATGACCATACATAGTGAAATATATAATATTAGGAGGCAATGAGGTACTTAATTTATAACAAAGCATTATTTGTGTAGTAAAAGTACTATAATTTTTTTAATTAAGTGGAGCACTAATTAAAATGCACTTAAATATAATTAAGCAGCGACCATGAACTTTTTTGCGGTTGATCGTAAAACCTCCTTTACAAAGGCTTAAAAAAAAAAAGTACTTCAATTTTTCCACGCAGTTACTTTTCAAAGTGCATGAAATATAACTTTCTCATAAGAAAAACGTCGAAACAAACTGCGTTCACTGTCTATATCTGTGTACGTATGACTGCATTATTGCCATTATTAATTAATTTTTTTATTGTTGCAATCGACACATTATTGGATGTGTAAGGATATACAATACTTACCCTGCTGCATGCAAGATGAGCAAATAGGAATTGCATACTATAACTTTTAACCCAAAAGATTTTTTGTCACACGTACACTTTACCAACGGGAGGAGGGGGGTCAAAACGACCCGCTATTTATATCACATGCTAATTTTTTTTTGACTATTTTTTTTTTATGGCGGAAATACATTGCTGGGTGGCTATCTCAGGATTAAATTTTTTCAGAATTTTTGGAGCAGTATTTCATACTTTTTTCTCCGCTTTAAAAGAGTTACGGGTCGTTTCGACCCCCCTTCCTCCTTGGTTATTTGCATTATAATAATTTAATAATATAAAATAGGTATGTGTTACACTGATTTTTTAATTTCACTTAACTCTTTACTTACCAATGTAGTTCAAATTGCATTAATTTGATGAACATGCCAAAAATTATTTTGTATTTAAAAAAAATATATATATATATAAATATATGATATCAGCATAAATTTGATACTGCAGATACTTTGTCATAAAATAATAAAACCTATAATTATATAGTTTATAGCTTAAAATCTGAAATTCTATAACCTAATTAAGCGTTTCTTCCTTTTCCAATTAAGTTTTATGATATAAAGACATAAAATTTTATTATACATCTGATATACAAAATTTGAGAAATTAAATTCTTCTTGCCATAACATCATTGAAATAATTTAAAAAAAAACTTCAAGTTTTAATTTTCTTTAATTATAATCCATATAGCTTTCTCACAAAAAATTGTATTATTAAGGAAACAATTATAAAAGAAAAGTTGTAAATAATATTTATAATATTACTGGTAATAATTTTCCGTACATTTATCTTCCTTGTATATTAACCATCTGCTATATAAAATATCATTTCTTAGAGACAATCATAAAATACCGCCTTGCAGGGATACCAAAGGTGACATTGCACTATCTTTTGTTGTAAAACGTAAGACCCACTGGCACTCGTTTTAAACCATCACAGATGTTTCTTCGTGTCGTCCAAAAAGCCACACGCAATATTAGCCTTGAAGCAAAAATTTGACGAGTAAAATCGACCTAAAAACTGCGTCAATCAATGAGGGAGACAATTTCCGTGGCTGCTTATTATGCTGGAGATGGTTTAATGGCAGGATGCAGTGAGAAAATGGAAGGAGATTAGTGCCTAGGGATGCGACTTTTAAAGCTGCTGCATGCACGAAACTTGAACAAAAATTTGCGTGACAAGTTCTGCTAATTTTCAGTGTATAATAATTTTATATAATACCTGACTATAATTTTGAGTATTAAAAATTGTACAAAATATTTTCAAATGTGATAGGATTTTAAATTAGTTTTATATCAAGGACATAATACTGAATTCTTTTTTTTTTATATTATTTTAATATTGACTGTTTGTTTATGAATACTAATTATAATGAAGTTTATTATCATTGTATTTTATGAGATAGATGATTTTAACATACACACATAAAATGTTTAGAATTCCTTTTAGTTTTTATAATACATGTTAGATTTAAATTAATTATTTATCAAAGATATAAATTTTATTTTATTTTCTTTGCATTTAAATTATAATAAAAAAATAAATTTAATTTTAAACTCTGAGGTAACGTTAAAAAAATTCCATTATTTTATTTTATTTTTTATAATGAAACGTTTATTTATAAATAAATCATGAGAATGTCCGTCATTTCAGTCGATGAGACTGCCACAAGGTAACAACTGCAGTAAAGGTGGCTTTCATGGTTTGGAGATAAGAAAATAGTTCTTATCAGATGTATGACTGTCTTTTTGAATTTAGCATTCCAAATATTTTTACATCGCTCAATTAATTAAAGATTATTAACGTTTTTTTTAAATATTTCTTGCTGCATCTTGTCATTTTTTCAGTGAATCTTTTATATTTAATATCAAGCACGTATAGTGTTTACCCAGTAGTAGTTTTTCAGTGTTTTGTGGTAATATATATGTAGTTTTATAAATAACAAAAAAAGAATTTATATATATATATATGCCGATTTTTTTTTTCTTCGATCCTAACTGCTTTGAATACTGAATCAAATACAAGCAATCATTCCGTATTCTATAATCAATTGCTGTAAACCTAAGTTGTGTATTAATTATTAACATAATATTGATGTACGTCAGCGACTACAAAATATTAAATAATTGTCATTAGTGCGGTAACATGTACTTAAAAAACTGCGCAGTAGAATTAATTGCAACCAATTAATGTAATTTGCACTCAATAAAAAGTCATATTTGTTGCTTCTTGTGGACTTCACGGTAAAATGAAATTATAATAATAAGCTATTATTATTACGCATACCTAGCTAATACTTTAACATTTCCTTCTGTTTATAGTTATTATAGTTTTTAATAATATCAGAAAGTAATTATTCCAGTATAACAAAGGTAATAAAAATCGCCTATGGCTACGTAACTTGACTCTGCATGCATGAAAGTTGTTTTAAATCCAAGGAATATAAATATTACCATCATATATATATATATTTTAAAAACATTTTATTATACTAAACTTTACATTCTTTATATTTTATACACACATTGTCTACTTGGCCTTAAACTTGGGCGCTGTCCCAATTCTCTAATCTCGTCTACTATGTCTACTACCCTTCCCTAAAAATCACCTTCCGCCATATTGAATTTGCTTCTCAATACTTTTCGTCCCCTACTTCGCTCCCTTTTTCGTCCCCTACCGACGCCATTTTTGTAGGGCGCATACGATGGACCCTAAATTGACGAGCAAGATGGCGTCGTTCCCTACCCTGGGAATCTTTAAATCTAAATAATTTAATTACTTAAATATAATAAAATTAATTTAAAATTTGTTGATTAATTAATTATTAGAAAAATATATTGACAATATATAATTACTTATAATTAAATTATTAATTTAATAAATATAATTTAATATTGACATTAAATATTAAATTAATTTTAATTATAATTAATTAATTAATTGATTATAATTAATTAATTGATTGATTATAATTAACAATTATAATTAATTAATTTTAATTAACAATTAAAAATATAATATATGGAGTAAATATATATATTTTTTTTCAGTATATTTATGTCCTATTATATTAATATATAAAAAATAAACACATTAAGTTAAGTTGTTCAAGAAACGTATATTGTATAAATTTTATCAATTAATAATAATTTTTTATAAATATATCTAAAGAAATTATGTAAATAATGTAAATATATTGAAATTTCTTTTGTAAAAAATTTGAAAATATATGAAGCGGCTTTATGATATATATATATAATGTAATATAATATAATATATATATATATAGGGTTTGATTAAAAACTAAAAAAAAAATATATATATATTATATATTATATATATATATATATATATATATATATATTTTTTTTTTTTAATTTTTTAATTAAACCATATATTGGGTACTTCTATTTACTAATTACATACTACTTGAAACCCCGAACTTTCCGAAACCCTAACTTGAGCGTTTCGCGGGCTCTTCTGGAACGGGGGCGGCCACGGCCTTGCAAATCCATCCCGGCATTTGCCTGCGGCTGAGGGAAACGTGGAAACCTCAGCCAGGATGGACGCTACAGCTTTTGTTAATGAACCGGAAGTGCAATGGTCCAAAGCCAGGGGAACCACATAGTGGAAAAGCGTAACGTTTTACCCCTGGGTGGGAAACGTGGTTTTTGTTGAAAATGGTCACCCATCCAACTACTAACCACGCGCGGCGTTGCTTGATTTCGGTGATCTGACGAGACCCGGTCAAGCGCACACCTCCTATATATATATATATATATATATATATATATATATATATTATATATATACATACATACATATATGTAATATGTTATAATAATATATATTATAAAAATATAAAATTGGAATAAATATATATTAGAAAAAATAATAATGACCCGGGGGGCCTATATATATTAATTATGTATTATCTGTTTGGAAAATTTATACAATATAATAACATATTTTTAAAATATTTGTAACTGCATGATATGCTCTAAAGTTTCGGTATATTGCATGCATGAATGACATCATTTTTCTATTGAAAACGATTTTTCATGGAATCCTTACAATAAGAAAACTTGAACTCCGGACAATAATATTTGTTTAAATTTTGTTTAATGTTTAATTATATTATAAGTGACATGGATATTGCATCTTTCAATCATTACGTATTAACTTAAGTTAATGACATTTGCATGCAGGCGCGGATCCAGAAAAAAATTTCGGGGGGGGGGGGGGGGGGGCTGCCTTTATAAGGCCAATGTTAAAAAAAATTGGAGTGGGGGAAATGCCTATATTGCCCATGTTAAATCCAAAATTTCAGGAGGGGGGGAGGCTGCAGCCCCCCCCCCCTGGATCCGCGCCTGTTTGCATGTAAAAATTAATGCATGTATATATCGTCTAATACAGTCAATATATTGAATATAACACGTGCAATTAAGTACGGGCTTAAATTAATTAATAGTAATATTTTTGTTCTAAATTATTTTATTATATATATATTTCCTTCCTGCATGTTTTTATTTTTCAAATAAAATTATTTTACTCAATTATTTGAAAAAGCCGGTGAGGAACTTGAGGAGGTACGTACGTGTCACTTATGGCGCAGTGGTTTATATTAATTGGGTTTGACCGACCGGGTCATGTCAGATCACCAAACACGACAGCACGTGGCGAACGTCATGACAATTTAAACTAAAATGTATAGCATCATGAATCTTCAATTCTGTGGCTGTGACAGGCGCGGATCCAGGGGGGCGGCTGCAGTCCCCCAACCCCACCCCCCTGAAATTTTGAATTTAACATGGGCAATATAGAGTCTAGAGGCGTTTCCCCCACTCCATTTTTTTAACAACAGGAGGCCCCCCCCCGCCCCCCCGAAATTTTTACTGGATCCGCGCTTGCTGGCTGATAATCAGAGGATGTCACGTTTCCCTCAGTCACAGCTAGGCAAATGCCGTGATGAGAATTATTGCAGTTAAGGTCGTGGCTGCAAGAATATAATAACCTAGCTCGTTCTCAATGAGAGCCATGGTGAAACGTTCAAGTTTTTGGGTTTAATTCGGAAGGTATTCGGAGTTTTTTTGACTATATTAATAAAAAGTATGTTATAGAGGTTTATCCAAATATTATATAGCTATATATTAATTATATATATATATATAATATATATAGAGCTATAGTTAAGTATATAGAAGGATAGTGGCCATTGCATTTGTTCTATTTTTATAATTATAAGCCATTGTGAGCTCTAACAATGAGATATTAGAATGTGAAAATTTTAGTGACTTAATCAAAAGAAGGGGGATAAATATAATATATGGTATATATATATATATATTATAATATATTATATACCATGCGGCAATATTACCATCAGGATTCAGAAGTGCCATATATGGACGCGGACGTGTTGCAACGTATATTATGTAACTTTATTATTTTTTCATACTTTATAATAATTATTTTGATAACTCGAATCTAGAAGACATTTGATGAAAGCTATATGGAAACTGATCGGAATTTAAACAATTTAATATGCAATTAAGTGCCTATATAATAAATATTACCGCAAATTTTTATAAATTGAATAAAAATTATAATTATTTAATTAAAAAAAAATTAGTTTAAAGTACTAACTGTAAGTATAAAATAGTATAAAATAATTACAATAAAAAAAATAATTATTTTTTATTATTGTTATTAATATTTTGAAAGTAATTAACACAATTAAATTAAAATTAAAATTTACTTCTATTTTTCCCTCTTTCATTTGAAAAGTGTTTTTCACCTTTTTTTAATTTAAAAAAACTACCACCAGGTGGCGAATTTGTAGGAATAAAGGGAACGAAAAGTGTCGTTCCCAATACCAAAAAAACACAAAAGGGCCCTTCTTGAAGAAAGTGTAGGGTAGGGTAGTGTAGGGAAGGGTAGGGAAGGGTAGTAAATGAGTATTGGGACACAGCCATGCTTTTTTTTCTTTTGTAGTTCCTAATATTATGGACAGATGTCAGTGTCACCAGTGTTACCTGATTTACAAGCTATACCTTGCTGCTAGCAGCGATCTGAATTCTTCTGAAAGTAAGTCCGAGGGCGACTAAGGAACGATCGGCAGCGGCACCTGCTGCCACCGTACGACTCGCACTCAGTCGTCGCGCGTCTCACGATAATAATGGGAAGGGAATATAAAACAAGGCATTTCAGATATTTAGTGTTTTCCTACCGTAATAAAATATCTAAAAAAAAAAAAAACATGATCTTAAATAAACCTGTCATACGATTTTTTTTAATGATTTCAATTTTTTTTTTTGTAATTTTATTAAATTATTTTAGATTGTTTAAACCAGCATTAAATAATATTGATAGTCGTATAATATTTATTGAAATAAAGATAAAAATAATTATATAATACAATATACAATCTTATTATTTAGTAAAGTTATAATTTATAATAATCAGTTAAATTGTAAAATATAAAAGTAAAAGTAATATTTGAATTCATAATTTAAACTTGATATATATATTATATATAGATATAAATGATAATATACAATTTTATTTGTTTATAAAATAAATGTTATAAAATTACATCATATTTAATATATTTTTTATGGTCATAATTTTTAAGTGGGTGTATGAATAATTTATAATTTTAAGACATAATGAATTATGAAAATTTATTTCATGACAAAAAACACAAGCTCACTAAACCAAAATGGTTCTCTTTTTTTATTTTTTATGTGAATGGTATTATAGCAGCAAATTTAACATCTTTTTAAAGAAACCATTTTAATAAGTCCTTTCATTTTATAAGAGGCTTATAATTTCCATAAATTGTACAAGATGTTTAATATGAAAGATTTAAAACAACTTTTTTGTTTTAATTTGCGAGGAGCAGTGGTAAATTTTTTAAAAAAAATATATGTGCATGCATATGATGACTTTTACAATTGAAACGAACTAAAAATATAAGAATTCATGCCCTTGTTGGGTATAAGAATTGAAAACAGCATTTAAGGGGATAAGGTAACTCGCCCAATGTAAAAAAAAAAAAAAAAAAAAAAAAAAAAAATCCCATAAATGAAAATTATGATTTTTTTTTTTTTAAATGTTCTCCTCTACATGCCCTATCAGCTAGTAGCTAAAATATCAGGTATATCAGGTATTCGAGCTGGTTTTTGAGTTACATGCATTTTTAAAGTTGACATGGAGAAATGGAACTTCCATGTTAAATTAGTAAACTTTAAAAATTCATAACATAAAAACTAGCTCGAACTTGTATACCTGTGATATTTTAGCTACTAATAGGGGATGTAGAGGAGAATATTTTAATTTTTTTTTTCATAATTTTCATGTGTGGGATTGTATTTTAACATTGGGAGTGTTACCTTAAGTTTATTGCATTTAAATTAAGTTTCATGTTGATATTTTTCGCATTATTGTGGCTCGGTATATGTGCATGTATCATGGTTATAAATTATTGCAGTTTTATAATTTATAAATAAAATAATTGTTTAATTTGATAATATATTTATGCAATTAGTGTTATGTTTCAATTACATATAATATATATATTATGCACTTTTTAAGTTGGATATACATAATATATATATATATATATATATATATATATATATTATATATACAATATACAAATATATATGTATATATAGTCAGTTGGATGATATATAATAAATAATGATGTATATTTATATTATCTATTTATGATTTATCAATTTTGTCACCATAATAACTATAACTTAAAAGGGTACAAATGTTGTTCAAAAGCAAATAAAAGTTTGAGGTTCAAATCAGCTATTATCTAGGTTTATATATTAAAATCACAATGATATATAATGCATAGCACTATTACCCTAGTCGAAAAATAAGAGTGCAAAGTGATAATTTGAGCAGTAGTCAAGTAGTTGACTACTTGACTACTGCTCAAATTATCACTTAGCACTCTTATTTTTCGACTAGGGTACTCCAGACCCATCAGACAGGCAGTATAGAGTTCAGAAAATTTGACTGCGAGATCAATGGCTGTTGTCAGATAATGAAAAATACCATGTTAAGAAGGTCTGTGTTTTTATCACATTTTTTTTTTTTTGTATATGCCATGTCATAAATTACAAAATATTAAATACAATGCTACTACAAAAATTGGAGATTGGAGAAGTGAAGACATGGCACAATCACGAGAAAAAGGTTGAACTAGTGACATCTAGTGAGTTTTCTTTTAACCTAATTTATCCAAGTTTCACTACTATCGTGACTGTGATCAAGAGACTCTGGATTGTGATATACCTAGGAAAATAAAATTGATAAAAATTAACGGAATGTAATTTGAAGAATATTAAATTCCATCCGTTATTAAAGTTTTCAATATTTATTAAAATTCATAATATAATTCATGTTTTTTTTTTTAAAAAAGAAAATCTGTAATAAAGCAGCAAATAATTTAATTAATAATAAGTACAGTATAAATTACAATTAAAATTCACAGGCTGACAATAATTGACTAATAATTAAATTTTAATAGCTTCCCACGAGAAAATAAGCGTGAAAATTGGAGTCAAATTCACTCGCGCATATTGACTCCAATTGACCCAAATTTGGCCCCTCGTTTATGTCAATATGCGCGAGTGAATTCACGTGTATTGAATCATTTTGGTGCAGATTGGCTCGTATATATTGACGTATTTTCACGTATTTTGACAAATATTGGCGTAAATGCCGGCCCAAATCCTTCGTTCGGCCTCACGTACTTTCAGGTATATTGACTCACCTATTTTCACCCATATTAACCCAAAATTGGCCCCTTTTATGCGTGAATATGCGCGAGTGAATTCACGTGTATTGAAGCATTTTGGTGCAGATTGGCTCGTATATATTGGCGTATTTTCACGTATTTTGACAAATATTGGCGTAAATGCCGGCCCAAATCCTTCGTTCGGCCTCACGTACTTTCAGGTATATTCACATATATTGACTCACCTATTTTCACCCATATTAACCCAAAATTGGCCCCTTTTATGCGTGAATCTGAATGAGTGGATATTTCACGAATATTCACCCACTTTCACCTCTGTTGACCTGCATTGCCCCCCGTACTTGTTTCACTCATTCTCACGCTTTTTGACGCACTTTCACCCATTTGTCAACCAATTTTTTCCATACAGTCCCCTCATGCATATTGACGCATTTTGACATATTTTGACATATTTTCACCCATTTGTCAACCAATATTTTCCATACAGTCCTCTCATGCATATTGACGCATTTTGACATATTTTGACACACTTTCACCCAATAGTCAACCAATTTTTTCCACAAAGTCCCCTCATGCATATTGACGCATTTTGACATATTTTGACGCACTTTCACCCATTTGTCAACCAATTTTTTCTATAAAATCCCCTCATGCATATTGACGCATTTTGACATATTTTCACGAAGTTTCACGCTTTTACCATCCAAATTTTTACACCAAGTCCATTCATGCATATTGACACTTTTTGACATATTTTGACGAACTTTGACCCTTTTAGTAACCAACTTTTTCCATAGAGTCCGTTCATGCATATTGACACTTTTTGACATATTTTGACGAACTTTGGCCCTTTTACTAACCAACTTTTTCCATAAAGTCCGTTCATGCATATTGACACTTTTTGACATATTTTCACGAATTTTCACGCTTTTATGGAACAAATTTTTTCCACAAAGTCCCCTCATGCATATTGACGCATTTTGACATATTTTGACGCACTTTCACCCATTTGTCAACCAATTTTTTCTATAAAATCCCCTCATGCATATTGACGCATTTTGACATATTTTCACGAAGTTTCACGCTTTTACCAACCAAATTTTTACACCAAGTCCGTTCATGCATATTGACACTTTTTGACATATTTTGACGAACTTTGACCCTTTTAGTAACCAACTTTTTCCATAGAGTCCGTTCATGCATATTGACACTTTTTTACATATTTTGACGAACTTTGGCCCTTTTACTAACCAACTTTTTCCATAAAGTCCGTTCATGCATATTGACACTTTTTGACATATTTTCACGAATTTTCACGCTTTTATGGAACAAATTTTTTACAACAAGTCCGTTCATGCATATTGACACTTTTTGACATATTTTCAAGAACTTTCACATAAGTATCGATCAAATTTTGTTATTAAGTTCACTCATGCATATTATACATCATGCATTTTTACACATTTTCACGCACAACAGCATACATTTCTCGTTATAGGCTAGCTCACCGAACCGTTGAAGTTAATGCAGTTCCATAGCCTCGTCAGTCCATCGATACCTGAAATGTGCAAAGAATCCACAAAGAAACACGCTCGCAAATTTTTTACACAATGGAAATTGTTCTCACTTTTGCCACACCACAATTAAAAATGAAGAGCAAAATAAAAATAACAATTATAAGTATTATTACAAACAGAAATATATAGGCATACAGTAAAATGAGGCCTCTAATAAAACTTTTACTATAGGGTTGAATATTATAGCAATAAATTTTCACTGATTCCCTCTAGGCTTGAATAATTTAACTGAAAAATAATTTAATTATCATAATATAGGGCCAAACTTTAACTGTTTCAATTTAACCATCAAAATGAGCGAATTCATATACCTCATAATAGTAATTTTTTAAATAAGGAACTAATTTTACTTATCTGATATACGACTTCTCGTGTTTTAATCTTCTTTTTCTCATCTTGAATACACGACTAAACATCCGATTCTGACATTTTGTAAACACGTGCCGTACGGCCGGAGGGAACTCAACATCGCATTATCTCTATTTTCACCATTAAAAATGCGGAAAACTTGCAAATTTTAACATTGGACAAACGAATGATTACCTAACTTCACTTTAATTAACAATTTAATGTTCAGGAACAAGTAAAATTTCACTTAAACACCTCATAAACACCACAATCATGAAGCTTCCACGCACCTCTAGCTATGTCGCCATCTTGTATAGCTACCAACCGCCAAGTCGAATGACCGGAAGTTCCCCCACTTTCAATTCTTGAACAATTTTTTTACGAAGTCTATTCACGCACATTGGCACTTTTTGGCATATTTTCGCAAACTTCCACGTATTTACTAACCAAATTTGTCTACAAAGTCCACTGACGTATTTTGACCCATTTTGACATATTTTCACGAACTTCCACGTATTTATTAACCAAATTTTTCTACAATGTCCATTGACGTATTTTGACCCATTTTGACATATTTTCGCGAACTTCCACGTTTTTACTAACAAATTATTTCTACAAAGTTCACTGACATATATTAACCCATTTTGACATATTTTCACGAACTTCCACGTATTTACTAACCAAATTTTTCTACTAAGTCCACTGACCTATTTTGACCCATTTTGACATATTTTCACGAACTTCCACGTATTTACTAACCAAATTTTTCTACAATGTCCCTTGACGTATTTTGACCCATTTTGACATATTTTCGCGAACTTCCACGTATTTACTAACCAATTATTTCTACAAAGTTCACTGACGTATATTAACCCATTTTGACATATTTTCACGAACTTCCACGTATTTATTAACCAAATTTTTCTAAAAAGTCCACCGACGTATTTTGACGCATTTTGACATATTTTCGCGAACATCCACGTATTTACTAACCAATTATTTCTACAAAGTTCACTGACGTATATTGACCTATTTTGACAGGTGAATGGACTTTGTAAAAAAAGGTGTTATCTTCCATAAACCGACTTTGTGAGAAGATTTGGTCGATAAACGTGTGAAAATGCTTGAAAAAGTGTAAAAATAGGTGAACTTGCCTGAACGGACTTTGTGGAAAAAGTTGGTTAGTAAAAGGGTCAAAAAGTGTCAATATGCATGAACGGACTTTGTATAAAAATTTGGTCGATAAAAGAGTGAAAGTTCGTGAAAATATGTCAAAAAGTGTCAACATGCATGAACGGACTTTATGGAAAAAGTTGGTTAGTAAAAGGGCCAAAGTTCGTCAAAATATGTCAAAAAGTGTCAATATGCATGAACGGACTTGGTGTAAAAATTTGGTTGGTAAAAGCGTGAAACTTCGTGAAAATATGTCAAAATGCGTCAATATGCATGAGGGGATTTTATAGAAAAAAATTGGTTGACAAATGGGTGAAAGTGCGTCAAAATATGTCAAAATGCGTCAATATGCATGAGGGGACTTAATGGAAAATGTTGGTTAGTAAAAGGGTCAAAGTTCGTCAAAATATGTCAAAAAGTGTCAATATGCATGAACGGACTTTATGGAAAAAGT
Organism: Siphlonurus alternatus; assembly: GCA_949825025.1. NCBI lineage: Eukaryota > Metazoa > Arthropoda > Insecta > Ephemeroptera > Siphlonuridae > Siphlonurus > Siphlonurus alternatus. The sequence goes on from OX463781.1 coordinate 45,253,325, forward strand.
TGGTTAGTAAAAGGGTCAAAGTTCGTCAAAATATGTCAAAAAGTGTCAATATGCATGAACGGACTTTATGGAAAATGTTGGTTAGTAAAAGGGTCAAAGTTCGTCAAAATATGTCAAAAAGTGTCAATATGCATGAACGGACTTTATGGAAAAAGTTAGTTAGTAAAAGGGTCAAAGTTCGTCAAAATATGTCAAAAAGTGTCAATATGCATGAACGGACTTGGTGTAAAAATTTGGTTGGTAAAAGGGTGAAAGTTCGTGAAAATATGTCAAAAAGTGTCAACATGCATGAACGGACTTTAAGGAAAAAGTTGGTTAGTAAAAGGGTCAAAGTTCGTCAAAATATGTTAAAAAGTGTCAATATGCATGAACAGACTTGGTGTAAAAATTTGGTCGGTAAAAGGGTGAAAGTTCGTGAAAATATGCCAAAAAGAGTGAATTTAAATTGTGTCAAAGTAGCTGAAAGTACGTCAAAATGAATCAATTTACTTCATATTAATTGTAGAGCAATAAATGCGTGAAAATGCTTGAAACTTTATCAAAATGGGTGAGTGAAAATAAGTCAACAGGCATCAATGTAGGTGAAGTTCACACCAAATTAGAAATACTTGGATATATGTGAAACTGCGTGAATCTGTACGAGTCAATTATGTGAAAATATGTTAGTATATGTCAAAATGGGTGAGTGAAACTGCTTGAAATTCACCTATTTTGATAAATAGCTGAAAATTTGTCAATATGCTTGAATGAAGCGTCAATCTACATGAGCCATACTTCAATATATTTCAATGTATGGGAATATGGGTGAGATTTTCACCCATATTGACGAATTATTCACGTTTTTTTTCTCGTGGGTTGTATATTATATTAGGCTGTAGAGGTTACAGTTTCATAATATGATGAGAAGCTTCAATATTAATGTCTGCATTGGACAACATACATATGAAATTTTTTTATTGCAGAAATGAATAGAGGGTACCAAATTATGCTACTCTGAATTTTTTCAGATTTTTTTGAAACCCAGAACTATTTTTAAATAATTATTGAAAGTGCGGCTACGCCCCCTGGAGGCGTCAATAGGCGTCCAGTCTCTATCCTTTTTATTAAGAATTCAGAGGTGCCAACTGAAATCACAGGACTTTCAATAATTATTTAAAAATAGTTCCGGGTCTCAAAAAAATCTGAAAAAAATTCAGAGTAGCATAATTTGGTGCCCTCTATTCATTTCTGCAATAAAATTTTTTCATCATGTATGTTGTCCATTATAAAATCTAATGCAGTATATTATAAAATGACGCATAAACCAGCTATAATATAAGGCATTTGATTTTTTTTTCTACATTATTTCTATTTTTTTTAAAAGCAAGTCAGAGTTATATAACAATTAACACTTTTACGTGCATAACATATGAACATATTTTAAGGGCATTGGGTGTAGCACCGGTAGTTGGCAACACTGACGTATCTTCACCATGTTAATTTTTGATCATTGCTCCTCGGAGTAATTTTTATGCTAGAGCTAAGCTGATTGCTCTAGTATCAAGATAATTAGTAGCCCAAGTGCACAGTTTGGCTAAATAAAGCCTAATTTAAAGAAAAGTATTTTTTTTTTACATTTTAGAAAAATGCATGTAAATGTAAAAAAATTACTAAAAAATACTTTTCTTTAAATCAGGCTTTATTTAGCCAAATTGTGCACTTGGGCTACTAATTATCTTGCTACTACAGCAATCAGCTTAGCTCTAGCATAAAAATTTCTCCGAGGAGCAATGATCAAAAATTAACATGGTGAAGATACGTCAGTGTTGCCAACTACCGGTGCTACACCCAATGCCCTTAAACTAATTAAACATGTTAAATTTTAACAAAGAAATAGCAAATCAACCTCACAGTAATATAAAAATGCTGCATCTGTATTTATATAATTTTAGTTGAAGCTTGTCATTTATCATTATAATTAATAATACATTGTTTTTAAACTTGTAAAAATTAAACTTTTTTTGATTTTTAATTAAATACAATGGTAGTAATTAAGATTATGATGAAAATTCAATGCAGTATAAAGAGATATTAAAGAAGAATGAATGATAAAAAACTATATTTTTCTACCTTTAATATCATATTTAAATATCAATTAATGATGTATAATGCAAATTAATTTGTTTACGATAAAACATGAGAATAATTGTGAAAAATCAGATGTCATGCCAACAGTCGTTGCAAAGTTCATTCAATGAGATATGAATGAAGAAAACGGACGCTAATTAGGACATGCACACTTGCAATTGTTTGCAAAAGTAACTAATTAATGCTGAAAGTGGGTTTGAAAAATGAAAATTTATTATGAAAGATGCAGGAAGGTTAGCTGTGTTTTAAAATGTAAATTCTCCAATTATATGCATTATCAGATATATTTTAAAATACAAATTAGTTTTTTATTAAATATAACTCATGAAAGTTCATATTGTAATACAATATTTAGTTGTTTTAAATTGACTCGGCTGGGTTTAGATATTTTCAAAATTGAATTGATATTACTAGCTATTACTGCAGGTATAAGTATAATTTTAACAATATTTCAGAACAATCAGAACTATATGTAACCCTAGCTATAACAAATCTGGGGAAAAAAAGCTTAATATTTTAAAATGTTGACTATTTTTCAATTACTGTAATAAAAAAGGGGGGAGGGATTGGTTTCAATCGAATGCCACAGAAAACAATGAATTTTGTGCTATTGAGGAGAAAATTTGTCTTAATTGTTTTCAAAGTTAGAAATAAAAATCTTGTAACTTTTAACATATAATATCCTAGGATTATTGTATCCTCTTTCTATTGAGCTAGTGCATGAAGCAATTAATTACACATCCAAGACATTCTAAACTGACATATCATTGCTACAAATAATCAAACAATTCAACTAGACACTTTAGGCTCTCATCTGGTACCTTGATTGTTTCCAATACATAACTTCACATAACTAATAAAGCCATGCAGTGTAGATTTGCCAAATGATACTTGCTTGTAATACAAACACATAAAACTTTCTCAACACAATATTTTTTTTTTTTTTGCCTAACGTAATTTACTTTCAATTGTATTATTTACAAATTCAACTTACTAAATAATGAATAGAATATGAAAATGAGATGAAAGTTAAAAATATGTTAATTATGACTACAATAATATAATTAAGTACATATCAAGCTTATGAATTTATAACAATTGACTGGACTCATTGTATTTTGTAAAAAAACTCAATTCAATGCAGCTAGTAAAATAAATCATATTCTTTTATTTCTTTGTATTATAGTTTTTATCAATAATAAAAATATTATTTTAATTTCTGACTCCTTTGGCAAATAATTAAGCAAAGTTTATAATATCACAAATTTCACATACATAACAATTATTAAATTTTAATTCACTACTGCACAATTTTGTAGAAAAATTAAAGTTAACATTTGACTTGAATCAATAAAGATGACATAACTATTCAGTTTCAAAATCCATGTAATTCAGCAAGCTAATCAATGTGGGAGGTAAGCACAACAATTTGTGAATGTTCTTATGACAATCAACTCCCATAGACCTACGAATTACGATCCTACTTAAACTTTGTAAACTTAACGGCTCTGACATGATATTTCTAAGCTTGCTCTCAAGATTTTCTGCAATTTCTTGAGGGAAATGCTTCCTGAGAAGTCTGTCCATCACGGTTCTTCCCTTGGCGTCTCTGAACCAGAAGTCTGCTCCGAACTGTCGCAGGATGTGCCAGATTTGCACCACCTTGTCCACAGACTCCTGCGAGTGGAAGCTCTTGCCAGCTATCGAGTGGTGCAGCAGGGAGTAGTATCGCAGACCGTCAAACTTCAGCGCGGGAGGCAGCTGATGGAAGTCCGTCACGGCACCGTGCCGCAGTGCCAGGAGAAGGCACTCGGGATGATTCTTCAACGCAGAAACCTGAGGGCACCAAGGTTCATTAGTCACTGAACAGATGGGTACTAGAAGCAATAACAGCAATTAATTAGCAGGAAAAAACTCCAATGGAAAACCAGCATGATGTTTTTTTTTAGTATCATCAAGGTTATGTATGTTTTTTTATTTTAAATAATTCACAATAAAAAGTACTAATTACAGTACATTATGACTTGTTGTATGCAACCAGTTGCATGTAAAACTTGTATGTATATGCCTATATGTAGAGCTTTTCAGTTTGGTGTTAATGCTTATAAAAAATCTAAAAATTATTGTACAGTACAGAATTTACCTGAAAGCCCTCTCCATTGTATTTAGGTGAAGTATAACAAATTCATACAAGTTTTCTACTGTAAAATATATTGTGCTTAAAAATATTGTGCTCTATAAAACAAAAGTAAATGCATGATAATCATAAGGTTGTCATGATTGAAAAGATAATTAGTTTGTTTGCTCAGTTATTAGTAGAATATTTGGTAAATTTTTGTGAGGAAGAAATTTAGTTTGCATCATTATAAAGTCTGGTTTGCAAAAGGTTGAGAGATCCAAGATTTGGATGCTAGCAGTGACCAGGTGTGACTGTTGAAGACTCTCACCTGAGCAGCGGAGGAATAGCCGGTGGGCCAGAACTCTTCAGGAGCGGCTCCGTGCCTTGCCAAGGAGCGAGCGATGTCGATGAAGCCGAAACTGCAGGCCAGGTACAAGTACCTGAACAGAGGCACAAATTAAGAAACAGGGGTGGCGGCCGTAGAAATGAAGGTTGATACACAGATTCAAAATTTTAGCTACCTTGAATAAATGCTTCCTGTGTTTTGTTTCGTTTGATTAAAGAAATTATATTCAGTACAAGAATTGTACAGCATCTTACAAAATTTGAGTCAGGCATGAAAATTGTCTACCAATGGAATACTAGCCTTGACAAATGTGCTCCAAGAAAGCAGTGTAGAAAAATGTTGTCTAAATTGTTATTTTTCTTATTTTAAGCACAAACTACTGCAATTCACAGAACTTGCAGTATGAGGTCTAGCTGCCATGAAGTGTCTGCTCGTACCAGTTCCTGCTGTGTCCCATCTGCTCCTCAGAGCTGCCGTCTAGCGGCTGGTAGTTGGGGCTTGCTCCATGGCGCAGCAGCAGTGACACCAGCGAGGGCTCTCGAGCATACGTTGCCACGTAGAGGGCACTGTAGCCTCGCTCGTTCCACGCATCAACGTGAGCACCACTCTGTGCAGACAGATAAAAGTCAAGATATATAAATGGTTGACATATATTATGTGTAAATAATGCATTGATAATTTTTGTGTTTTAAATTTAATGTAGTTATTATTATAGACACAGATTTTATGTATTGGGTAATACAGTAATAGCAAAAGTTATAATGTTTTATTTTATAAACAACTTTGAAAGTTCTTTGATGAGATTTTGGCACACAGTCACTTTTTTAGGGTTCATTTCTTTTTTTAAGAATTATAAAATTAATGGCATGGCGAGTTTGCTAACAAAAATTGCTGACATAAGATTTTGAAGGAACTGCACCAAAATTTGTCTTTGTCACTCTTAAATTTGATCATAGTTATCAAACCAGTTCAAGAATAAAATAACCACTGGTGAAGCATTTTTCATTTTATTACCAGAGTGCTCTTACCGGTAATATCATTCATATTATACCTTACAAGACATGTTATCGCATACCAGTGCGTCAAATTGATGAGCACCAGCTCACTTTCCCCACTGTGGTTGAACTACACTGCCCTCAGCTATACAAAATAACTGACTGGTGACTCACCTCTATAAGGAACTGTGCGCACAGCTCGTGCCCCACATGCACGGCACTCTGCAGGGGCGTGAGGGTGCCACAGAACTGGGCAGGATGCTGCGGTCGCTCCAAAGCCTCGGGGTCTGTTCTCAGCAGCTCTCGCATGCAGTCTACATCTGCAGCACTGCCCTGACACTTCTGCTGGTCGTGCAGCGCCGCTAAGCTGGACATGCCTGCAGAAAGAATGATGTTTTGTCACTTTATTTATCTCAACGCATTGAATTGGGGCAACTAAAAAATTTTGCAATATATTGAAATGTAAGTAATAGTCATATCACATTAAATTTACAGGACTTTTAATGGTGACATGACATGATAATATGATACAGATCCGTAGTATGATACTGTACAGCTAGTATGCAGGCATAATTATAATTATTTATGTTGTAAAGTGTCACTGGTCTTATTTACCTTATTTATCTTTGTCAACTCTTTTCATCAATTTGAATCTTTAGGATTTGATATAATCAATTATTTCTTGAGCTTCTGTGATAAATAACATGAATATTTTAAGTAAATAAAGAGAGATTTGTAAGAAAATTTACTTAGATTTTTTTTTTATCAGCTGTTAATAATCAATACCGCATTCCGATCTTCATTTTTTTTTGGAAGTGACTCAAAGCGCGCGGAAATATTAACTCTATGGGAAATATTTAAAACTATTTCTCACTTGCTCACTTGCCTGGTCACTAGCTCTATTTTAATTTTTAGTTTATTTATTAAACACAGAGATAATGTACAGAGTATTATATAAATTGTAAGAATCTTGAAGCTAAAAATAAACTAAACTTAACATTACAAACTCTATTTTGCCCTATATTAGCGGAGCGGAGCGAAAATAATGAAATTATAATTGTGCATTTTAAAAATTTCTGTCCTCAAAATTGCGTGCCTCGATCATATTAAGGCTATAATATATATGTGAGGCCGTTAGGATAAAAATAGCTTTTATACAAGCCCAACTGGGATTGAATTTTTGCAGCTTCTCAGCTACATCAACAATAATTCTTTCTGATCATGGCATGCACTCTTGAACCTATATATAGATTTGAAAAATTAACTATATATTACTTGTCTTAATTCCCATTCAAAAGTGACCTGAAACAATTATTGTTGATGTGTGTATTATAGCTCAAAAATTCAATCCCAGTTGGACTTGGATATAATAATATCCAATAGCTAGCTTGATCTTAATGGCCTCATATATACAAATTACAAACGAATCGAAAAATCACTTTTAATTCCATCATTTTCTTGCGTATTTACTATATAAATCATTCTTTGATCATAATAATTATATAGTATATTAATATTATATAAAAATAACTTGACTTTTTATACTGCTTTTACATGTAATCGGAAAAAAAAAAACTAAACATTATTTCAGTGGAAAAAATGTTTTTTTGGTAGGTTCCTATACATGCCTTGAGATAATTCATCAATAAATTAACGCATGTACAAAAGATGGAACCAAAGATACTGTCATATATATACTGTCATGTATATATATATATATAATATATATTATTCTGAGAGAGATTATTTATAATTAATTGTCCAATTGATATAATATAAAAAAAATTGAAGAGCGAATCCGTTTAAAAACAGTTGTTTATATATTTAATTAATAAATTTTAATATGTAAAAACGTATTTTTGATTAAAAAAAAAACCTATCAAACAATTTTCTCCAATATTAATTAATGATATATAATTAATATTATATAGATTGTATGTTGTATTATATGACAATATATTATATTTTATTGGTGCTTTTATTGTCACTTGCATGGTTGTTAGTTTAGATATTAAATTTATATTCCAAATTAACAACGCATTTTATATAATAGTTGCACATACATTATTATGTATAATTTTCAATTCCTGAGTATGTTTATTATTCTTGTTAAAAAATCGTATTTTACAGAAATTGAAAAGGGATCGATACAGTGATAAATTGAATAAAAGTAATTTAAATTTGGTAAAAATAACAAAGATTTATTTCCAAGTGTCTCACGTGTGCTTATTCCTTAGCTTCAGTGTCTTTGTCGATGATGTAAGCACAGAAATGAACGTAAGTGTAGGTCTTCTCGTGCCACAGTTCTACATCTGGAGTACCTGCGAAGGTGCATCGCTTCACCTCACTATCTCTGTCATAAGCCATGTTATATCGAGATGGGTAAATACCAGACTTATGAAATATAACTTTCACCACCTTCCTAAAACGTTTTCTTTGAATTTGAACTTTTTCAGTAAATGGAATATCAAGAATTGTATCATAATTAACATGTGCAGTAAAACGAGTAACAGATAACATTTCTTCTAATGACCAATCATACATTAAAATAGTAAGATCTTCATCATATGTATCACCAATAGCAGTAGCAGGTTTTACTTGAGTTGGTATACGAACTCCTAATTGTGTCGAACAAAAATCACCATTTGATGAAAATGCTAGAGAAAATACGTCATAGGTATTTTCAAAATATTCTTTTTCTATATGTATTTGACAACATTCATCATCGAAACCTATAGTAAAGAAGGTTTCATGTGTTGGTGAAAATCTAGGAAGGATTATGGTACAATATTCTTCTAATACTATGTCATCTCGTAGAGATTCAATGTCGCTTTCGCTGAGTATTTCGTTGCCGATGCCTTCGAAGTCCTTCGGTTTAAAGGTGAGGAAGCGGATGAGCTTGATTGCCGGTCCCAGGGCCGCGGCCAGGGTCTCAGGGTTCACTGGCAGACCCTTGCCGGACACGTCGTTCTTGGCCCAGCGTAGACACGCTTCGTACAGCTCGAGCTCTGAGCCCACGGTCAGGTAGTCTTGCTCCAGTAATGTCACTACGGACTGCAAAGTAGCTTTTTCAAAACTCTTGTGTTCCAGCAGGTACGAAGTCTTTCGCTGGAGGATCTGAAAGAGAGGGAATTTTAAATATTTTTTTTATTTTTAAACATTTAGGGGGGCATTCACAAAGCACTTTAACCCCCACTTTAGCCTTAATTTTTATCCCTGGTTCTAAACATGGTGCTAAACCAGGGGCTAACCATATATACATTAATATATATATATATATATATATATATATATATATATATATATATATATATATATATATATATATATATTAATGTATATATTAATTAAGCTCCTAGTTTAGCACCATGTTTATAGCACAAGGGATAAAAATTGAGGCTAAAGTGGGGGTTTAAGTGCTTTGTGAATGCCCCCCTTATATGCTAGTTCCAAAATACTATATATATTTTAATTATGTTAATTACACATTATACAACATATACATATATTGTAAATACGATTTCCAAATATTTTGTCAGTATTTATTTTTATTTCAAAATTTTAATATAAAACTTTAAATGAAAAATGATGAATAATTGAAATAAAAGTTAGACCGAGGGTCAGCTAAGGAGCATACATTAAACGAGTATCGATCATAATGACAATACAAATTTCTATGATCGAATCCAAAGGAATTCAGTAGATAGTCTCTGTAATAAAAGTCTATTCACATTGCAGAGTTATAATTATATTCTACTTTTATATGTAGCTTGGTCAGAAAAATATTAGAAATTCGGAAAAAAAAAAAATAACTATATCGGCAACAATGTTTTGATTTAATTGTAAATCATGACGATGACTGCCTTGCTGATAAATAAAATTAAACAATATAATAGAAAATATATTTTTGTCATCTCTGTCAGGTAAGAGACATTTATTTATTACTCTCAGAACTAGTTGTCACCCCCTTGAGCTGGAGTTAGGGTAGTTAGGGGTGAAAAATGTACAGTACATACCAACATGGACATTTTATATAGTCTATACTTCATATTCAATTCAGTCTATAATGTGCACCAAGGCACGATATGTACCTGCACCGCGGTGCTGTAGATCTGGGGCTCCTGAATCTCCGTGGCGAACTCGAGTCCCCGCCACACGTTGGCCGGGTAAAGACGCGACCACAGGAAGGCCCGGCACTTGGCCTCGAGGTCCGGCAGTCGGTACTTCTTGGCGGCGAACATCACGCCGCACCCCACCTCGAACTTCTCCACGAACAGCTCGCCCGAGTAAACGTACCTGCCGACCAAACTCTAATTATAGTCTGTAAGCAGGTAAGCAGGTCGCGGCTCTCGCGGGTGTATGCATTATTATAATTGTTAAATGGCACAGTTTTGTAATGTACTTACTACCAAGTTATTGCAGGTTAAATCATTAAATATGTTGTTAAATTTTATTATTGTTGGTAGCTCATTAAAAATGTTAAATACATTTTAGCTAGGTTATTATTTATGATACATATAAAATAAAAAAAACTATATGAGATATGAAATCACTTTTATTATTTAGAATATTGATTTGATTAATGAATGGAAATACTATAATTTCTAATTTTATCTATGGACACATTGCAGATAATACTATGAATTAACGCCGCCGTGCATGATGCTGTCTATTATTTTATATTGCACTTATTATTATGTAACGATTTAGTACAACTGTACATTGAAAATTATACGCGTATTATAGACTAGAATAGGTATATATATATATATATATATATATATATATATATATATATATATATATATATATATATATATATATATATATATATATATATATATTATAATTAAAATTTTTGGGGTTTACGCAACTAACAAAAACAAAATATTTAATACTGCATGCTCGCAGTCAGGTGGTTATATATTTTTAATCAAAGTATAAAATAATTATAATGTATTCATGCATATTCTTCCTTAATTTTATTAATATGATCATAATTATGCACAAAAAGTTATATAACATATTATTTACATTCATTATCTATATACACTACAAGCCAAAAATCGAATAAACCCGTTTTGGTCCAAGTCCAAAATGAGCTGTGTGCCAAAACAGGCTGCAATACCAACACTGATGTACACGTGTACCTTTCTTGGGTATTACGCCAGATAATTTTTGCGTGCTTTAATTACTTACAAAAAAAAAAAAAAAAAATGAAGATGTAGAAAATTCTTAACATATGTTAATTAAAATTTACCTCTAATTACTAACCGTGTTAAATGAAATTTGCACGTATGTTCTTCTGTCTTGTATGTGTTTGAAATGAAATTAGAATGAAATGATGGTGGTACGTGACTCACTCGACCATCGTCTCGAAGGCCTCAAAGGTGACGTCAGGCACGGGGATGGCGCACTCGTCGTCGTACGTGAACACCTCTGCACCGCCGAAGAACATGGCGGAGAACACCTCGCTGCAGCGCGCCATCATCAGCTTGTGGCACGTGATCAGCTGGGGGGAGAGGTTATAGTTAAAAAAAAAAAATTGGGGGTCATTATATAGTTGACATTATATTTCATTTAAAACGATCAGAACTGATTTCAGATAGCAAAATTCACTAAATATTATTAAAATTTTTAATACAATATTGTTGTAATATTTTTTATAAAATACTGAGTACATAATTTAGAAATTACGTGGCTAGCACCTACTGCGAATTTGTTGCTGACGACGGACAAATTATATTACATTGATATGAATCTTTGCCAAAAATTACGCATCAACTTCTGTTAACGTTGCATACTATTGTATCTTAAATTTAGTGATTTTATTTAGATTGCTGAACTCTCAAAAGATAATTATATAACATTATTATACGGTATGAAGTCATAATAATATAATTTTTCACATTTATAAACATTTCATGGTTTACAATTTTAACGACACATGACTCTCTCCAACAGCTGCAGATAATTACGTGCTGTTCTCCATCGGGAGGTCCCACGAAGAAGCCGACGTCGTGGAAAGGTCCGAGTTCGAGCATGAAGCGATTCTCCTGAGAGCGCGACCTCCGCCGCTCGTTCCTCCACTGCTCTGCGCGCGTAACAGCCCCCTCCGCCATCCCCTGGCTGCTGCTGCACCGAGAAAACAAGTCAATGACGTCCCCTGGTTGAACCAATGTATTAATTTAATCATTTTTTTTTTAAATAAAACATTGAGTTTTGATTATATTATTATATAGATAAGATAATTTTAAGGTTGAGAAAAAATAACTATAGTCTAGTTGGATTTAATATGAAGGACAAAGTAAATAATAAATATTATATTGAATATATTACATACATTTAATCGAATTAATAATTAATGATTTCATCATTTTATCATGGAGTAATATTAGAAATTTGACACTCTTAGACATTTTACATTAGTGCAGAAGTTAAATTTTCAGAAAAAAAAAAAAAAGAAATTGGCCCGACAATATTTATAAATTTTACTTACAAAACAAATTTTACTTTTTTGCGAACTGCACGTCTATACGTCATTGACCTTAAATTATGCAATAATGCAATAACAACCAAATATTGCAATTTTTATATAATTTATAATATGTAGCTGGATATAATATAATATATGTATCATGAAGATTAATTAATGATGTTTTGAATTTACGAAAGATTGAAAAATTCAATATTGAAATAAATGATTTTATTTTACTTTGCACTCCCCATTTCTCCTTACCCCAGGAAATTTTGTAAAATCATTAGTCATTTTTTGTATCTGTTATTCTGATATTAAATATTTATTAATTATAGTACTTATTTAGTAATTATTCGACAGAAAATTTTAATTCAATATCTCAATTACCATATACACGGCTAACAATAATTCTGCAAATTTCCTAAAATGAAAATGAAAAAAAAAAAAAAAAAAGTGCTGTAAAACATAAATAAAAATAGATGTTCACTCAATTTTAATTGTCATGAATTTCTGTACATATTTTATACGTATATACGAACCTTAATAAAAGTAGACGGTACCGATGTAAGAAATTAGTATAGAAGGCTGCCTAGGTAGATCGATTGTTGCTGGTCCCGGCCACTACTACTCGAGTCTGGGGTTGTTTGGCGAACGGTGCTGACATCGGCTTGATGACCTTTTGTTTTCCAATGAAAGTGAGCAGAGAGAATAGTTGACATTCTGGGGTGGTGAACGGGCACCCTGCCAGCTCGTACGTCTGAATCAATAGTAAACACACGCCAACTCGGTTAAATTGAGCAACATTAACAACACAATCGAGTCATTTATAGAAATTTAGTAAAAGAATAAAAATTACTACTGGTAAGTAATTCAAGTAGCATAGAATTATTTTACAAAAATAAATTCCCTATACTTGTTGGTAAGGATTGATTTTCCATTAGTTGCTTGTTCTATATTATTAAATTAATTTTGCATAATGAAACTATGTGCTCAGATATATATTTGTTTAAAATTTGATATCTTGATACCTTGCTAATCATTTGAATTTTGAATAATTATTAAATTAATAAATATGCATTAAGAGGATGGTTAATAAAGCGTTGAAATAAATCAGACGTAAATAAATCAAAGACGATAGAATTAGTCATGCAATCTATTTGCAATCCAACATCAGCGAGTAAACCGTCGGACAGTTAAAATTAATCAAAGACAAAAGAAATAAAAAATGGAGGACTAAAAATTTTTGTAATACATTTTTTGTTGGAAATTATTTGTTGGAAGTATGTTGCAAATTTTACCTATTCATAAACAATTTTCCATATAATTAAATATGTGTGATAATTGATAATTGTATTAGTGTCACTTGGACTATTGATAACTTTTTAAAATTACAAATTGAAATTATTTATAACAATATTAACTTTTATATTTTCAAATATTTACTAAAATAATATAGTATATTTCAAGTGCATATATTTTTTGCTATCTTATAATATTTATATACGTATGACAGGATGACAGGTGATATTCTTTTTTTAATCTTGGATCTAATCTAAATATACATTTATCAGTATAATGAAAATGGACAGTATGTATATCACATTCTACAGTTTCCAATTTTCATCCTAAGATGTTACTTTTTGTTTTAATTTCGTGTTTGGTTGCCTCGTCTCAGCAGCAGAAGCCAAATATAGTCGTCATTGTTGCTGATGATCTCGTAAGTCAAGCCTTTTAAATTGTTGTTGTTTCATTTCGTCAGGCTAAGTATATGAGCCAAGGGAAAGCAAACAAAATTTAATTGAATTAATGTAATGTTACACGGGTTAAGAATTTAAAAATATTATTGTAGTATTCTATCATGACAATGATATAATTAAATATAATTGAAAGCTATCATAATAGAAGAAAAATCTAATTACATAACGGACAACATATATGAAAATATTTTATTGCAGAAATGAATAGAAGGTACCAAATTATGCTACTCTAAATTTTTTCAGATTTTTTTTTTGAAACCCGGAACTATTTTTAAATAATTGTTGAAAGTTCCTTAAGTTAAGTTGGCACCCCTGAATCCTTAATAAAAAGGATAGGACCGAGACGCCTATTGACGTCTCCAGGGGGCGTGGCCGCACTTTCAATAATAATTTAAAAATAGTTCTGGGTTTCAAAAAAATCTGAAAAAAATTCAGAGTAGCATAATTTGGTACCCCCTATTCATTTCTGCAATAAAAAAATTTCATGTATGTTGTCCATTGTATATATTATTAGTACAAAATATATACGTCACCGTTATGATTATATTGCCTGCACATTGGTTAAACGGATTTTCCAAGACGAGGTAGTGTGTACGAGCTATTTAAGAGTAAGATTAGATTAATCGGTAAACTAATTGAAAGTTTGAACTTCACCTATCATCAAAAGACTAGAAAAACAAAATATTACAATATGGTATCCCACCTTCTCACATTTTTTCCGCGTTTTTCATATTTTTTCACAATGACAAATAAAATACATATTAGATTATATTATAATATATATAATAATAATATATGAATATATTTTATGCAATTTACTTGAAATTCAATGTTAGAAAATTAGTATTAAAATACACCATAGGATATCAAATAATGCGATGATTACAGTCCTTCATGTAAACGAAATGACAAATGACTGCTCAATGGCAAATAACATGGAATTTTTTATTGCGGAAATAAATAGACGCGCCGCGCCAGTACCAAACCTTTTTATTTTGATTTTTTCAGACTTTTTAAAGTCTAGGAAATACTGCTAAAAATTTATTCCAAATTCAGGTTTTTATCCCCAAACTCTACAAAAATCTGAAAAAAAAAAAAAAAAAAAATCAGAGTAAAAAAAATTTTGGTACCCTCGATTTTTTCATTTATGCAATAAAAAAATTCGAGTCGAGCAGGTTGTCCATTGGCATTAACAAATTATAATTTCTTTTTTTCGTCAGGGGTGGAACGATGTCGGTTTCCACGGCTCCAACCAGATCCCCACCCCCAACATCGATGCTCTCGCCTATTCTGGAGTCATTCTCAACAACTACTACGTCATGCCGGTCTGCACGCCGTCCAGGGCAGCGCTCATGACCGGCAGACACCCCATCCACACCGGTAAGTGTCTCCACCACCGGTGGCAAAGTATATATATATATATATATATATATATATATATATATATATATATATATATATATATATATATATATATATATATATATATATATATATATATATATATATATATATATATATATATATATATATATATATATAAATATAAAGTATATATAGCCTTATGGCCAAACATCGCCTAAATAAAGAAACTATTCTATTCTATTCTATTCTATTCTATTCTATTCTATTCTATTCTATTCTATTCTATTCTATTCTATTCTATTCTATTCTACCCAGCAAACCAAAACCTGCTGGCCTACAGCTGGCCACAGACCGGCTTGCCACTGCTGGCATGCGCTGGCAAGCCATGCTGGTTCTGCGCTTTTCTTGTATACCGGTCAGATGCTGGACCCAGCGCTGGCATGCCATCACAAAATTTAATTTAATTTGCAATTAAATTAAAATCATTCAGTATCACCTGAAAATTATTTTTATGCTTAATTAATATAAGCAAAATAAGAAAAAATTATCAAATTGAATAAAAAAATGGTCACCACCAGGAATCGAACTCAGGACCATTGGCACCGTAGGCAGGTGTCCTATCCTCTACACTTGGGTGATTGTTAGTAAATATTTGATGTTAGTGCTTACTTATTATTCAAAATATTTGAACTTAAACGGATATGAAGATTTCAACACAAACTGTAAGAAAAGTAGCATAAAAGTATAATTTTTTAAAATTTTTAATATTTTCTTACGAATTTAAGTAGAGGGATGTTAGAAATACATGTTTCAAAAATAAAAATTATTTGTCCCGAAAAAATTTCAAAATCAAAATTTATGGATGGCATACCAGTGCTGGCCAGCATATGGGCCTCTGAAGGCAAGCCGCATGCTGTCACTCCGTCAGATGGCCGACTGCTGGCCTCTGCTGGCAAGCCATCTGCCAGCAGTACCAGCAGCAGACCAGCAGCTGGCCAGCTGTAGGCCAGCAAGGCATGGTTTGCTGGGTATTCTATTCTATTCTATTCTATTCTATTCTATTCTATTCTATTCTATTCTATTCTATTCTATTCTATTCTATTCTATTCTATTCTATTCTATTCTATTCTATTCTATTCTATTCTATTCTATTTCTATAATCACGCAATACGTGACAGGTATGTGGAACAACGTGATTCTGTCTCACGAACCATGGGGTCTTGGATTGGAAGAAAGGCTGCTTCCGGAGTTCCTTAAAGATCAGGACTACGTCACACGCATCGTGGGCAAGTGGCACCTCGGCTTCTTCCAAAAGGAGTACACGCCAACCTTCAGAGGCTTTGACTCTCACTACGGTTTCTGGTCCGGACAACTTGACTACTACACGCATAATTGTTACCAAGATGTAAGCGTAGGAAAGAAAATGACCTACATGGATAGTTATCCCGGTTTTCTTTGCTTAATTAGATTGGCTACGACGGTTACGACTGGCGGCGTGACATTGCGGTGAGCTGGGAGGCATTTGAAGACTACACGACATCCGAGTTGACTCGCGAGGCGGTGTCTGTGATCGCAAGCCACAACGTCTCGCAGCCTCTCTTTCTGTACCTGCCTCACCAAGCTGTACATACTGCCAATTTAGATGATCCTCTGCAAGCTCCTCAGGAGGTCATTGACCTTTTCTTAGACATTGAGGACTCCAGTAGGAGAACCTTTGCAGGTAAATACGGGAAATGTAAGGTCAAAAATTCTACAGAAACTTCTGTCACGTAAAGGGAGTATGTCTTTTGATATTCAAGCCTGCATGGTCAGTGGACATGTTTTGCACCGTTATAAAAAGTTTAGCCTTAAATAATGGACATTAAAATTGTCCAAACTACCATTTAGTTTATCGTATTAATATTTTAATAATATATAATGTAAAACCCGTTAATATTTGATATTGAATCAATTACCGTGCACAACATAACAGCATGCAAAAATTGAAGAATATGGTGCTTATAATTTAATTGCTATTAGTATATATATCACAGCTATGGTGACCATGCTGGACCGGTCAGTGGGCGAGGTGACATCAGCTCTGGGGTCACGTGGTATGCTGGAGAACAGCATCATAATCTTCACCACTGATAACGGAGGAGCTGCTGGTAACTTCAAAGGCAACGTCGCTAGCAATTGGCCTCTCCGTGGTACAAAAGACACGGTCAGTAAGAAACCCTCTCTTAAATCATCTGTGACAATGTTGTGTTTTATTTGTTGTTATTGATGAGATTTGATTACCAATAGGGCTGGGAGGGCGGAGTGCGCGGCGTCGGTTTCATCTGGAGTCCACTGCTGAGCAACACGCCGCGCGTCTCCACGCAGCTAGCGCACATCCAGGACTGGCTGCCCACACTGATGGCCGCTCTGAACACCTCGGAGGCTCTGGAAGGCATCGAACTGGACGGACGTGACGTGTGGGGGGCACTCGGAGACCCGGCCATGCACACCTACGACGAACTGCTACTCCAGCTGGACGTGACTGACTGGAGAACTTTCGCGGCCATCAGACAGGGCAAGTGGAAATTGCTGCAAGGTGAGAATGCCTTCTGACGTGTGTGTGTGTGTTTATATATATAATATAATAAAAAAGTAAAGCCTAGGTTATAATTCACAAAATATTATGAGAAAGTCCATTGATAAAAAATCGAGTGTCTCACCTCAGCGAATGCTGGCACGCGTAACAGGCCGTGGCCATAATCTTTTCCCTCTCCTAACTCTAAAACTACCCATTACCCCGCCTCGAGCTCCAAAAGCGCATCGGGTGTATCTTTTTAAAAAAAAAAAAAAAAAAGTGCACTTTTTTATTGAAATTTGCCAGATTAATTTATATATGATTCTTACGAAGCATAGTGCAAGGATATTATTTTGATGTTGACGAGGCAACTTTTAATTCTTGAATGAAACTACCAGGCACCACGTGGAGTGGATACTACGACCACGTGTTCGAGCCGTCAGGCCGCGGCGGAGAGTACGACCTGAAGGGTGTGCAGCAGAGCGAGGTCGCCCTCGCCCTGGCCGCCATCTCGCGACCTCTGCCCACCAGTGACGTCATCCTGGCCCTGCGCAATCAGGCGGAGATCACGTGTCAGGTGAGACCTGAAAACAAACTATCTGCTAAGTATCGATTCAATGATGTTACATCATTGAATGGAATTGATGTTTACTGTTGAATATAACGTGAACTCGTGGTATCAAATGGTCTGCAAATCATACCTCGTCTCTACAAAGTCCTCCACTTTGTCCCCAGAACGGCCTGGTCAGCTCGTGTCTTCCACTGTCCGGCGCCGCCTGTCTGTTTGACCTCGAGGCTGACCCGTGTGAGGCCATCGACCTCTCTGGCTCGGAGCCGCTGGTGCTAGCGGCGCTGCAGGAGGCTCTCGAGCGACACAACGCCACTCGCGGACCTGACAGGAACCAACCCTCTGACCCTGCCAGCAACCCCATCCACTGGAACAATACCTGGGTGCCCTGGAGAGACCTTTAGTCGTCGAACTTATCTGTATAAACTATAAACTTGTTGCTGAATAAAATGATCAATTGGGTAAAATTGCGTATTTTGTTATCGGACAAAAGTAATAAGGTATGTTATGACCTTTTTTATGTAATAAGTTATTATACGGTATGCGTGACGTGTTTAGTTAATTATTGATAATGTTTGATTACTGAACACGTACGAGCGTGCGAGCGTGTAGTAAATTGACTCTATTGTTTAACGTAACCTCTCTTGTATGTGGTGGAAGCAAATATATTAAATAATCAAATGTCAAGTGAAACGCAATGCTTTAAAATAATTTCTGGAATATGACGGAATCAGGTATTATTTATTTATGATATTTTCTGTACTTGGTAGGAACTAAATACGTTAGTTATATTATTTGTTCTCTCTATATTCTCTGGTTTAAAATATTTTATACCATATACTTATTATATTTGGGACTTGTGACTTATAGATTTTCACAAACATTGCTGATCGAGCTGTAAATAAATATATAAATAGTTTTAATATTTCACATAATATTTTATAATTAATTGCATTTACAATTCCAAAGAATGTTATCCGTTGATATAAGAAAATAAGTACTAGATCTTTATATTTCATGCATAATAATTAATAAGTGAAATAAAATCAATTTATTCATTTTCATAAAAGATTGTGAATATGTTCAGTAATTGTTCTACTTAATTGGTGTTATTTATCATGGTTGTATATTCATTAACGTCTTCTGCTCATTGTTAGTAAAAAAGCATTGTCGTATAAAAATACGGCATTGTTGAGTAAGTTTTCTTCGAGGAGAAGGTTGATGGCTGTTACCTTAATGTATGGTAAATAACCATGATTTATTGCGGGTAATTGGCGCCAGCTATATATGGCATTACGTTCTGTGCTTTGATGGGCAAATTCAGTACTATACACAGTCCCACGATTAACGATATATAAAAGGCATTATCGGATTATCGGGCATATATATATATATTATTAAAAATTCCAAGTAGAAGATTTTGATATTCGTAAAAGATAAAAGAAATATTTTATCCTATATCTATTTATATCAATTCTTAGGCTAGAAATGAAAATTTTAAAAACAGTTAAATTATTTTTACCTTTATTTTCCAAAGCTAAGCTCTAAGCTTAAAGAAAACATTAACAAACAGACTATAATATACCGAGGGCAAATTATTGATTATTTGAAAATTATTGATTATTTCTGGAAAATTGTTTTATATTATATTTTAAAAATAACTGACAGCTCAAATCTATGCTACACACGTGCTGCAGCTTGATAAAGTATAAAAGACTTCGTTGAATCAAAATCGTTGTCAGTGATATTCTTCACCTCGATCAAAGCGTACGTTTATTTTAAAATGGAATTCGATTACAATCTTAATGCATTGAAAATTGCTGGATTTATTTTGCCAAATGAAATCAAACCATCGAAGAAGTTAAAATTCTGGAACGCTTTTACGATTGTGCCGTTCATCATCATGCATTTGCTAGTTGTTATTGAATTCTTTTACAAGGAAGCAAGTTTCTATGGCAAAGTAATACAAATTTATCATATGTTTAATGGGGGGATAACAATTTATCGGAGACTGTACTTCATATTTAGGGAGAGAGAAATTACAGAATTACTTGATTTATTTAAAAGTAAGTATTGGATACCTTAAAATTGCATCATATTCTAACAAATTTACACCTTTAAAATTGCACTTAATTCAACAGTAAATTAATTATCAGTCATTAACTCACGCACTCTGGCGGACTTATTTGATTATATAATTATGCCCTTAACAACAGTTAAAATAAATCAAATACTAATTTATGATAGTAAAAAAGTTAAAGGTAAAATTTTGATTTTATTTTAATATACAGTATTTTATAATATATTTTGCTCTAAATTAAATGTTCCCCATGGAAATGAAATATATATTATAATATAATAATTTAAATTTAAAATAAAACCAAAGAGCCTCCATTTTTTGAGTGATCTGATTTAATTGCCTTTTTTAGCTTATATTATAACTCTTCTAACTCTTCTTAAAATTTGAATTATTTATATTATTAGTATTACGTAGACTTTTGCTGCAGTATTTATATATAAATAAAGATATATTGCAATCACTTTTGTGATACAGTTCTGCTGCACGTACTATCCTTACCCAGTGTTATTATACTAATTATGTTATTTATTAAAAGCTAGGAAGGTTTTTCAGTGTTCTATTTAAATTTTGCTTTGTAAAATTACAAAATTAATCCTTCCAGTTCCACCCTCGAGTGAGAATCCTGCGTTCTCGCGGTCAGAGACGGAGATGAGGCAGCAGTCCACCAAGCACATCCGACGGTACAGCTTCCTCACCTTCGTGTACACCGCCGGGGTGATCGTCATGGTGGTTGGAGCCTTCCTCATCTTCAGGTAAGTGACCATTAGTAGAGAAGTCAATTGTCACTTTGAATTGATTCATTTTGCTTAAAATGTCTGATTTTCACATGGAGGCAAAAAGTTAAAGGCATTCCAAAGTTAATGTATAATGGAAGAAAATATATATAGTAAAACAAAAGGCGAGAAAAAAAAATTATACTGAAATTTTTAAAGTATTTTAAACTATAATAAATTAAATAGTTTCAATCAGTATGAATTTTTCTTTAATACTGTATATATATGACATGAATAATGTCATAGACGTAATTATGTCTATTTTTTTAAAGACATTTTTCATATTTTATTTTGCTCTCAAATACAAAATCGTGATAGGTACTATGATGACCGACGTCACAGTTGTTATGCACAAGGTTCACCTAGATTCTTAATTGTTTCAAGTTGATTTAAAAAAATTATGTCACACACGTTTTGATTTTCAGGTTAAAAAAATGCATAATCGGGAAAGTAAATTTTCTGTTATTCATAAATAGTTGTGAAAGTTTACTGGTACATTTTTTATCGATTTATATTTTAATTGTATTGTGAAATAAGTAATGCTTTAGAAATTTCATATTTATTTATACTAAATGCACCTCGTTAAGAATGGAAAATATAAACGGAAAAGTTTGGCTAACCTCAAGCCAATTAAGGCTTGTAAAAGCAGACATTCTTTAATTGTTGAAATTTAATTACTCAAAATTATTATATACATATACGTAACTTCAGTATTATATATAATTATATTTTAAGTATTGCCAGGTTCTTCTGTGTCTTTACCGTCTTGACTGTCCCGCAGGACCGTGTCTGCATTCCTTGGGCCGGCGTCCCAGAAGAAAGGGGCCCCCTTCCGTCTCATCATCTACATCATGTGGTGGCCCACCAACATCAGGGCCACGCCCACTTACTACTTCATCGCCGCGTGGCAATGTGAGTAATACATACAACGGCAGCATTCTTATTATTATATTGGGCAATCAGTGCCCAATATAATATAATGTAAAAAAAAAAATCTTGTTATGTTGCTGTTTCTTTTAACTTAGGCTGGACTGTGATGACTTACATGACCATCTCGTGCACCACCGATGCCTTCACGTGCGCGCTGATGCTGGCCGCGGCGGAGCGAAGTTCCTTCCTGGCTCGCACCGCCCCAAAGTGGCTGCTCCCCGGTCCTCGAGGTGACGTCACCAAGAAGTTCCGTACCTGGGTCAAGTACCACCAGCACTACTTGGAGTAAGTGGATCCAAGTCATTGCAACTGACCGAATGAATTTAATAATATATGTACCATCTAATATTTATGTTGATTATGTCACTTTTGTCTCTTTTTCAGAATTGTTAATAAACTCAATGCACTAGTGGGGCCATTAATTTTCATCAGCTATTTGTATGCATTGTTGACATTCATTTGTTTCTCATATATGATATTGAAGGTAAGTTTGAGTTTGTAATTAATAATAAAAAATTATTAATTAATACAAAAATTGAATAAATTAATAATGGACAACCTGCATGAAAATTTTTATCGCAGAAATGAATAGAGGGTAAAAAAATTATGCTACTCTGAATTTTTCAGATTTTTTGAGACACAGAACTATTTTTAAATAATTGTTGAAAGTGCGGCCACGCCTTCTGGAGGCGTCAATAGGCGTCTAGTCCCTATCCTTTTTATTAAGGATTCAGGGGTGTCAACTTAACTTACAGAACTTTTAAAAATTATTTAGAAAAAGTTCTGGGTCTCAAAATATCTGAAAAATTCAGAGTAGCATAATTTGATACCCTCTATTCATTTCTGCAATCCAAATTTTTCATGCAAGTTGTCCATTATATGTATATTATTAAAGACAATACATAATATATGCATTCATTTAACTGCATTTGGAACTCCCGAAACCTATGCCTACTTCTACTACATTTTATACTATAATACTTATACTTCTGATTTATATTCAAATCTAAAACTTGACAAACATTTACTCTGAATCTCACTACAAAGTTTTAATTAGCATTTCAATGTTCGTTATGATGAGTACATTATAAATAACTTCAAATGAAGTTCCATAACATAATCGTGCACATTATTTTATTGCTAAAATATATCATTAATATGCAATTACGCCTAATAAAAAAAAAAAGAGCATGGATTAGAATGAGTAACGAATCATTGTTATTTTGTAATTTTTAGATTGCTGAGAAGGTGACTCAAATAGGAATCCTAATTTGCATATCAGGAAATTTGATGCAGATTTTCATCATCTCCAAGGCAGGACAAAAGATCATTGACAACGTAAGTTTTATGAGTAATTTTAACATCATTGTTAAATACCATGCACGTGGTGGTCACACGTGTTTCAGAGCGTGCAGCTGAGCAGGAGCGTGATGGGCGCCGTGTCCCGCGGGGGCTTGAAGCAAGGACCCGCTCGTTCCGCGCTCTCCGTTGTCGTCACGAGACTCTCGGGGGGAAATAATTTTGAATTTGTCTCGGGACTTGGCTTCTTTGCCGTCTCCATCGAGTACTTTTCATCAGTAAGTGCTTTAAACAACAATTTCAGACAAAGTATAATGAGAATTTATAGCCTGGAAATTGATTGCTGATCATTTCTTTCTTCTTGTAATCACATTTATTTATGCTTCTATTAAGATAGAGATAGCCTTTACAGAAATTTATTACAAATTTTGAAAAATAAGTAATTCCTCATCTTCCAATTGCATGCATGCAGATAAGCAAATTCTGTGCATGATAACTGAGCAAGAGCCAAATGCATCAGGCTGCGTGTTGTGTGAATAAACAGCGACAATTTTGACGTTGACAAAGAATTTTTACCGAGTCTGAAACGTTAGAACACTAATAGTAATTAAATATAAAAAATTATGTTATAGTTTTATTATAATAATATGATAATAAAATTATACTTTCAGATTCTGAGTGCATCCATATCGTACTTTCTCTTTCTTCTAAACTTCAAAAGCCCTGGACCAAAAGAACAAAACTGGTAATTTTTATGAAAACTGAAGAGCTGATGAAGATGCAACATGATTGATTTAAATTAAAATTAAGTTGAATTCAAAATACCAACATAATACACACAACTTTTGTTTTAGCTAGGGAATGAAGGAAAGCATCGTTGTCTTATTACATTTATAGACGCAAAAACCCAAGTTGTTGTATTGTATTGAGTATGTGTATCAAATGTGAGGAATACGTTATTGAACACGTGATTGAGAATACCTTCTCAAGATTTACGTGATTTGAATGAACTGTCGTTGCGAAACAATCTTTAAATATCCCCAACACCTAAGAAAAATGTATATATTTGAGATCGATATTGCACGTGTTTAAACAAGTCGGTGAAAAAAATTACATTTCTAAAGACATAAAAACCTATGTCTATATTTATTATATATATCACACTGGTGTATTTGTTTTTGTAAAGCATTAACTCAATTTTTAATTGGTCAGTATAGCAATCGCGTCATGTGGCACACACTATACAGTAAATGTTAATATATTAATTAAAATTGTGAATTAATTTGTGGTTTTATAGATATATGGTATATGTATAAATGTATTAAACTTAATTTATAACGAATTAAAATATCCCTTCCCCTCAAATATAAATAAGTTATCTGGAGTTATTATATATAATTTAATTATGATTATATTATTATTAAAATTCAGTTATATAATGAGCCTTTTCATTTTTGTCTATAGTTACAAAATATAATTATTATACAACTTTTTGTGTTTAATTAATAAAAGACATAAAATTATTATATTGTTAGTGTTGAAATTTAAAGGATGCATGTGAGGTTATATCATCAATGTTATGTTATGTTCTACAATCTTAAATGTTCATATTAAATTTATATTTGGTAAAATATCTATATAAAAAAAATATGATCTACAAATGTTGCAGTCAAGAAAATATATTATAATGAACGAGGAAGCAATTTAGCAAAATTCATACAATGCGCCTTTACAGTACATGGGGTTCAATTTAGTGAGTTAATTAGTTAAAGTTCTAAAATAATATACACAATATATTATGTTAGTGTATGTTACACTATTATGTGTTATCTTTGAATTGCATCATGTCCAGAATAAAAAAATTCTGTCGAAAACACAGTCAGCAGTGGGAGTTTTTAGCCCTTTCGTATTTACATTTCCTATACGTTGCAAACACAAAATACTATATACATGTAATTATATTAATTATAAAGATATACTCGACCAACAGTTCAAATGTAAATGTGTAAAATTTCCTAATTGTCCAACAAGAATCTGTCATAATATATAGTCATAACATGTAGTGTTTACTAATACGGCCCCAAGCAAGCCACCCCCTTAATGAAATTAATATATATTATAATGCATTGTTTGCTGATTGAATAATATTGTAAGTTGGTATAAAATAAAGAATCTTCTTTGACGTTACGTAACAATCCGTGTTGAATGATTTTTTTTCTTATTATATAAGTGATCATGTTTGATTACTGAACATGTACGAGCGTGTAGAAAATTGGCTCTCTTGTTTAACTTCACCTCTCCAGTATTTGGTTGGTAGCAAATATATTAAATAATCAAATGTCAAGTGAAACCCAATGTTTAATATATAAATTCTGGAATAAGACGAAATCAGTTATTTGTTTATTTTATTTTTTTTTCAAAGTAAGAATTTTAAGGAGAAACGTTATATAATTGTTCTCTACTTACTAATTTTAAATATTTATCACACCATATATCATTATATTTTTGACGTACCTGTAACGAGAGATTCCTTTTAAATTGAAATATTGCAAACATATTATTTACATTTAAAAAAAAAAAAAAAAAAAAAAAAAAATTTGAAACATGTGAAATGTGAGAAACATTTTACTTAGACACATTAAACAAGAACCCTTTAAATTGACGAAGAGAAAATAAAGTAATTATTCGCACTGTTTATTTTAATTAACTGTTAATTAAAAATGCAAATAATTATTTTACGTGATGGCTGTATGTTTATAAATTCTCCTTAAATTATAAATCTGTATGTTAGAAAAGTATTAACAAATAATATAACCTTTTTTTTATTTTCCTTTGCAACAAAGCGTAAGAAAACCAGAAACACACACATTCACAAACAGACTATATTGTATACCAAGGATAAATTATTGAGTGCTGTATTTCTGGAAAACTGTTGTACACACAAATAACTGACAGCTCAAATCTATGCTACACACGTGCTGCAGTTTGATAAAGTATAAAAGACTTCTTTGAATCAAAATCGCTGTCAGTAATATTCTTCACCTCGATCAAAGTGTACGTTTATTTTAAAATGGAATTCGATTACAATCTTAATGCATTGAAAATTGCTGGATTTATTTTGCCAAATGAAATCAAACCATCAAAGAAGTTAAAATCCTGGAACGTTTTTACGATTTTGCCGTTCATCATCATACATTTGCTAGTTATCATTGAATTCTTTTACAAGGAAGCAACTTTCTATGGCAAATTAATACAAATTTATCATGGGATAACAATTTATCGGAGATTTTATTTTATGATATGAAAAAAGAAATTACAGAATTACTTACTCTATTTAAAAGTAAGTATTGTCATCTTATGTATATATATATATATATATATATAATATATTATTATTTATAATAATATTTTATTTTATTTATTATTTCACTCAATGTAAATAGATAGACAAATTGTTATTTATACATTACAAAGTTATTTAGGGAGGGGATTACATGCAAAAGCACCGAAAAGAGGCGAGGGGATTACATGCAAAAGCACCGAAAAGAGGCGCCATAATTTAACACTGAAAATGACTGTTATCCCAATATATTACAAGCCAAATGATTTAAAGTAGAGTGAGTGATTTCATTTTTTTTTTAATATTTTATTTTCTAAAAATAGTTTAACTCACCTTTTATCGAGAAATGAGAACCAAAAAATTCCATCTCAAATAGCTTCACTACAAAAAATTCCAAAAGTTGGTGTTTCGGAGGCCTTTGACATGCATCCTTATGGAACAGAAAACAGCTTTTTACTCCAACTTCGTCTGAACTATGGTACCAATTAAAAAATACGTACGTAATCTATGATGAATTCTTTAATGGATTTACAAATACAAATACAAACGGCTCCGTAAAATTTTTATTTTTTATTTTGAAAATCCATTAAAGAATTCATCATAGATTACGTACGTATTTTTTAATTATACCATAGTTCAGATGAAGTTGGAGTAAAGCTGTTTTCTGTTCCATGAGGATGCATGTTAAAGGCCTCCGAAACACCAACTTTTGCAATTTTTTGTGGTGAAGCTATTTGAGATGAAATTTTTTGATTTTCATTTCGCAATAGAAGACAAGTTATACTATTTTTAAAAAATCAAATATTCCAAAAAATGAAATCGTTCACTCTACTTTAAAATAAATAAAATAAAAATAAATAAATATATGTATATTAATTTTAAATATACTTTAAGCTTTTTACTGTAATTATATAATAAAATTTAAATACATAGATTTTTTAAATGAAAATGAAAGTGTCTTGTGTATTGTATCTACACACAGTATATATAATTAAAATATAAATATTCATTTTGCCTACTTATATAATGTATATATTATAACATTAAAATAAAAAAAGACGTTATTTTTTAATAAATAAATTTATAATACATAAATAAATAAATAATAAATAAATAATTATTATTATTAATAATAACTTATTTTTAATAAATAAATATTGTATAATATAATAATTATACAATATTCAATTTCTTGAGCGTGTAAAAGAGCTACAGTGTAATTGGTGCGAGCAAATATCATGAATAAGAAAACATTAAGTGAGATTCATAATTCATAAGCATAAGACATACATCACTGCACCTTTGGAGTCCTATAAAATAAACTATTTATTTAGTTGACCTCTCAATATGCATGTATTTGAATATCAATGTTACTAAGAATCGTTTTACTACAATAAATAATTACATATGATACAACCTTTTATTTTTAGAACATTTTTCAATAAACCAGCATTATTATATGCATTACAATAATAATTATATTATCTTTATCACACAATTTATATTAAACTACATTTCAATTAGATTTTCTTTCCATATTTTTATTCCTACAAAAACATTGAATATTTTTTTAAATTATATATAAGTTATTGTCTTATATTATAAATTAATTTGAAGTACAATTCCAAAATTTGTTTCAAACCTTTAAAAAAAAAAAACAGAGAAAAAAAGACTTCATGTTAGACGAAAGTGTAGAAATTATTAACAATAGAAAAAAAATTCTCCAACTAAAAAAAGAAAAGAATGACTGCTGTATTATGATATGACAATAGGTCATGAAGATGCATTATTGATAGACCTGTGGATTTCTGGAAACTAATTTCACGACGAACAATATTATTTATGATTAAAAAAATCATTTCAACCTATATATGAAATCTGTGTGAAGTAAAAAAACGTATAAAAGGATAAGAAATTTTCATAAGTTGTCAGTAATATTTCTTCACCTCAAAGTAATACGTCCATTAAAGAAAATGGAATTCGATTATAATCTTAAAGCCTTAAAAATTGCTGGTTTTATTATGCCAGGTACAATTAATCCATCTAGGACGTTAAAATTGTGGAACGTATTTACTATTGTGCCGTTCATTATCATCCATTTGCTTGTTATCGTAGAATTTTTCTATCATCCTCCAAACTTCTATGGCAAAGCTGTACAAGCGTTTCATATCTTTAATGGGAGCATTACAATTTATCGTCGAATTTACTTCACAATTAAGAAGAAAGAAATTATTCAGTTGCTTGATTTATTCGAAAGTAAGTGTATATCAATTAATTTATTAATATAGTTTGACACAATGCAGTATTGCGATAAAATAATAATTTTTCAAACTTCGCAAATCAATCAAATTATAACTTCGCAAATCAATCAAATTATAATAAAAATGAATATTACCGAGGGCACACTTTCTCTTGTGACAATAATCAGTTAAATGTCCTTCCAGTCCCACCCTCGAGTGAGAGTCCCGCGTTCTCGCGGTCAGAGACGGAGATGAGGCAGCAGTCCACCAAGCACATCCGACGGTACAGCTTCCTCACCTTCGTGTACACCGCCGGGGTGATCCTGGTCGTATTTGCTGCCTTTCTCGGGTTCAGGTGAGAATCACGATAGGGTCATGAGTATTTTAAATTAACGAAGTAGGGTTACGATTTCTTTTAAAGACAAATGAAAACTTCTCGATTCTATGATTATCTGAAAAATAGACTGCAATAGATTTTTATCGAGCTTTATTCCATTAAGCATTAAGGCATTAAGATTCAATCTACAGTCGTTGCCTTAGAAAATTTCCCTTTGCAGCCTCTTGTTATTCACCATGCTCCGTAAGAATAACACATCAGAGCATGGTAATTTTCAAGGCTGCAAGTGGAAAATTTTCCAAGGCGACGAGTGTAAAATGTCATATTCTACATAGTTAATGACTGGCCACAAAACGACATAAGTAGTGTGATAAAGTGATATTGAGAAAAACGGATTAAAATGCTGTGAAACTTTTTTTTTACTTTTTTTTTTTATTGTTATTATTACTGTTTTTGCTAAATCATAAACCTATATCATGAATAATATTTCAATTGTTATTCAGAGAAGTATTTATTATAATATTTAATATTTTTATGTATATTATAATATCCTATTTTTATTTTTATTAATAAACGAATTAAAAAATAAGTGTTTTACCAGCTGATCATAATCTGCAATAAGACACGTACCGTTATATATAGATTTGTATGATACGTACCGATGACGGAAAAATCCCATTGGAATTAATTAATAAACAGTCATCTGATGCAGGGGTTAACATCTTGTCTACGGACTAAAAGGGATCATGTTCTCACAGGTCCGTGTCCGCGTTACTCTGGCCAGTGGCGACTCAGAGCAAAGGGGCCCCCGCACGTCGTCTCATCATGTACATAATGTGGTGGCCCACCAACATCAGGGCCACGCCCACTTATTACTTCATTATCTTCTGGCATTGTAAGTCACTCAATGAAAAGTGTTTCAGATGATACTTTTGGTGTCAGAATGCGGAGTATGGCCATCAGTTTTGTCACCAAAATATGATAATTCCAAACACTTCCTAATATAGCTAGCTTGCCATTTGCCATATTTACCTTTGTCAATTTAGTATAAATTAAAGGCTTTAAGCTTTTGTGGTTAATATTTGCTGAACAGGAATCATGAAAAGTTTATTGTATACCCCCCTCCTTTTTTGACAAATAACTTTTCCATGCAGCTTATAATATTATAGTAAAGAACTCATTTTGCATAATCTTAGCATCTACACTTTTTAGGTTGGACTGCGATGACATACATGACCATCTCGTGCACCACCGATGCCTTCACGTGCGCGCTGATGCTGGCCGCGGCGGAGCGAAGTTCCTTCCTGGCTCGCACCGCCTCAAAGTGGCTGCTCCCCGGTCCTCGAGGTGACGTCACCAAGAAGTTCCGTACCTGGGTCAAGTACCATCAGCACTACTTGGAGTAAGTGAGACAATTTATTTTGCAGTTTGCGTAAATTTTAAATTCTTTTTACAATATGTAATTTTTTACTGCTGTTATAGAATTATTGAGAAACTGAATGCCATAGTGGCACCATTGATTTTCATCAGCTATGCTTATGCATTGATTTCGATTATTTTTTATTCTTACATGGGGCTGAAGGTAAGTAAAAAATATGAATATCAAAATAAGTAATGAATAATGTAGTATTATACATTTATATCTTAAATTAAATATAATTATCATCTGCAAGAAGTTGTTAAAAAAATACCTATAGTATAAATGAACATAATAACATCATAGAATGGAATATTGACCTCAAAATTTTTTATTGCAGAAATGGATAGAGCGTGCAAAGTTATGCTACCCTGATTTTTTTCAGATTTTTTACAGACCGGGAACTATTTTTAAAAAAATATTGAAAGTCCTTTTTGTGACGTCACGCGGCGGCAAGTCCTATCTTTTTTCTTAAGGAGCGGCGTCTCGTGACGTCACAAAAAGAACTGTCAATAATTTTTTTAAAAATAGTTCCCAGGCTCTAAAAAATCTGAAAAAAATCAGGGTAGCATAACTTTGCACGCTCTATCCATTTCTGCAATAAAAAAAAATGAGGTCAATACTCCATTGTTAATTTAATGAAACTAAGAAAAAGCTTTAAATGTAAAAATAAAAAGAGAAGAAATAAAAATTTGGCACAATTCGCAAAGGGAGATAACAAGTTTTCTCGATCGCTCAGTCTTTATAGCTTAACGCTACTAAATAAAATAACATATTAATTATATAAAACGTGGTTAGTGAGAAACCTGGTTATATCTTTTTAAATAAAAAAAATATTGAATTTATCTCTTTGTGATGAGAATTTATGCAGTAAAAAATTATAATTTTTGTGAAATTTTCAGGTTGAAGACAAAGTAACTTCAATAATGATCTTAATTTGCATATCGGGAACTTTGGTGCAGATTTATATAATATCGAAAGCTGGACAAAAAATAATTGACAGTGTAAGTCTTATTCCCCTTGACGGTAGGCAACTTGCTTACCATCTAATCAGAGCGGGTTGCATACATTTATGTAGATGGCTGCAGTTGCATTTTTCCATATATATTATATAATTAGAATTCATGCATAATGGATAGTTAATTATAAACCATGCATTTTAATGTTATGGTATAGAGCTGATTGCGCTGACGTCATGCCCCTGTAAGTTAGGCTGCCCTATGGAGGACCAGAATGCACAGACTAGAATATAAACAAATCATGTATTGATTTTTTTTTTCACTTTATTAAACGAAACAAATCATGTTTAAAAAATTCTAAAAATACGCCATTAAACGATAGATAGTATAAAAAAAAATCATGCAGATATCATTATACAATCAAAACTATTTTTTCTGCTTTTTTTTTGTAATTTCTATCTAATGCCATAGTAGTTGGACCTCCACTTTCTCTTTTCTACTCCAACTCCCCCTCCTGACCGTCCGTATACTTGCTATGCTATTTTCCCTCGTAAACATAAACAGCAAACAACTCTATAGCTTATATCATGAGTGATCGAATTTTCGTTATAATGACAAATTTAAGAGGTGACATACGATATAATATATACAGTATAATATATGCATGTGTTATATATGAGTTCATTTTTTTTAATGTGATCACGTGGCGATCACGCGTGTTTCAGAGCGTGCAGCTGAGCAGGAGCGTGATGGGCGCCGTGTCCCGCGGGGGCTTGAAGCAAGGACCCGCTCGTTCCGCGCTCTCCGTTGTCGTCACGAGACTCTCGGGGGGAAATAATTTTGAATTTGTCTCGGGACTTGGCTTCTTTGTCGTCTCCATCGAGTACTTTTCATCAGTAAGTTGATGCATATTATATATTAATTACTTAATACTTATAATAAACACGCAGCATATATATAATATATATATTATGATTTATATATATTATCTTGTTTAATTCCTTATATTCGTTTGTTTTTCAGATTTTGAGTGGTTCTGTATCATATTTACTGTTTCTTCTAAATTTTCAAAGCCCTGGACCAACAGATCAAAAGTGGTAATTAACTCAAATGAAAAGATAATTGTGTATAATTATACTATAATTAATGTGAAAGGTGCACATATATATTTTTAATTTTATTGACTTTATTTGCATTATAATATATAATAATATTATAAATACAGGTGAGATCGAGACATATATTAAGCTATACATGTATATGTATATATATGTATATATATTAAATGTGTTTTTGCAGTGTATATAGCTAGGATAGCTAGCTAGAGACTAGAGACAGTATATTATATAAAAAAAGCATGGTTTCTAACAGCTCTTAATTTCTTTAATTAACTCATTATATTATATAAAGAACCATGCAACTAACATGAATTTTTTTGTTACAGAAATAGATCGATGGTACGCGTTGCTTTGAAATTTACCAGATTTTTCTGAGTCTGCGAACTATTAAATAAAGAATAATAATAAAAAAATATATAATATATAAAATGTTCACCTCCTGATGAAGGCGTTTGGTTCTTTAATAAAATAATATATGTAAGACTTAAACGTTTGCCTCCAGGGAACGTGCCATGCAGTTTTAGTATTATTTATTTTATAAATATTTGTTTAAAAATAATTCCCGGAATTCGGAAAAATCTGAAAAAATTCGGAATGATACTCAATCGATCGAATATGTTACACGGGAATTTCATGTTTACATTTTGGGTAGCACGGGGATACCCGAAGCCGCCCGAAGAGCTTCGGGGGATGTAGGCAGAAAACCCTAAAATCCTATGCTGTGTGTGTTAACATAACTCACAACACCTCTTTTCTCATAACAGTTTCATAATAATAATTAATAATTATTATGGAATAAAAATAAATAACAGTATTTGTATTCCATAATACAAATATTAAAATTATAAGCAATGCAAAATTTACCATTAAGAAATGACAGTATATATAAACTAAAAGCTAGTTAATTTTATTCTGGTTGGGTTCGCGCAGGGTGCATCAAGGCGCCATTTATTTTAAACATGAGCTGCAAAATTACACTCAAATTTTGTAGGGTCGCTCTGCTCAAATTTAATGATATCCGTAAAAAGAACATCTTTAATGGATTCCAAATAAAAACTTTAATGATATATATCCATGTTTCTCATTATATATATGGCAAGATCTTTCTTTACAATAATCATATTTTCATTAAAGATTATTAATTAAAAAAATTTGTTTCCTGTAATTCCGCTATCAAACCATGCCTGCAATTTAAACTTAATTATTTCTTTTTTCCTCTGCTCAAGCTTAAAGCTCATAGAGGACAAAACTTTAAAATTGTAAGTATCTAAAACTGTACTATGTATTCATATGAGTCCGAGCGTTATCGCAAGCGTCTTTTTAAAGCGACGCCTGGTGGCGAAAAGATGAAACTGACCGGTGACTGCCCGCGCGGTCTGCAGCTACTTGCTATGGGTTAATACGTAGCAGAACACTGAGAGTGGCCAATATGTCAGCTTTTAGAGTTGACCAAATTATTTATTATGGCTTTCAGTCTCTTTACCTAACTTCAAACATATTATATTGAATATTAAATAAAAAGAAAGTAAAAAAAAAATATATATTTAATACCACTAAACATTTCATTTTAAGTTAAAAATATAAGATAGATAGAACCAGAACCGGTGGCTACAACTTTAAAATGATTAATAACATAAACTATATATCATGTATATTATTATTCTAAAATAGATCAAAAATTGATATCTACAAAAAAAAATATTTAAAAAAAAATATTTCACCTTTAGAAAAACAAATATTTAAGTTACCAACTAACAGTTACAGCAGCATCATACAACACTAAATGATCTTAAATCGTTTTGTTTCATTCATTTTTCTATCTTGATGAAGCATAGTAATTATAAACATAAACAAAAAGAGTTTAAAAAAATTTTAACTCTGACACCTGCAGTATCATTAATTTCTGTGTCACGAGTAAGATCCGCGACCGTAAAATCCTGGTTTGTTTGTTTTTTAACAGTTAACACTCCTAAAAGCTTACATCTCGCGGCGGGGTCAGGCGAGGATCTAGACAAAAAAAATCGGGGGGGAAGGCGGCAAAATTTCGGGGGGCTGCTGGAGCTGCTGCCTAAAGGTGCATGGATTCACATGGCGATTTTTATCATGCGACGCGACGCGAATAATGCGCACTTGCTGTAACATCCATTGGCGTCCGTATTTGGCGATTAAAAGAAAAATAGCATCGTAATTAACGCGATTCCCGTCGAATTTGCCGCAGCATAGGATTTCACAGCTTTTATGTCAAAATCGCGTCGCATCGCCGTTGTCGCCACCTGAATCCGCCTTAACGCCATGTGAATCCGCCTTTTATGTTAAAAGAATATGGAGTGGGGGAAACGCCTATATTGCCTATTATAAATCCAAAATTTCGGGGAAGGGGGGTCTGCGCAGCGCCCCCCCCCCCCCCTTCCTTGGATCCGCGCCTGGGCGGGGTCATGGGTAGGGATAAGGTAAAGAGGAATGGTGGCCAAGGCCTGTTCCTGTTTCGCGTCCCAGTATTCACTGAGTTAAGGTGAGACTGAGGGAACCGTGGAAAACCTCAGTCATCAGGACGGATATCTCTACTTTTTCTCAATGGACCAAAACCAAAGCGATATCCAAAGCCTAGGGAACTATAAACACAAGTGCATTACTGCACTGGGTGCAATGGAATTAAGCGAGACGAATTGTACCCTAGGGAGGAAGCAAAACGTAATTCTTAATTAATTGAAACGGTCACCCATCCAAGTATTAAGCACGCTCGACGTAGTTTGTTCCTCGCACTTACATTATTGTTTCTTCCGACCATCCCCCCTATCACCACTATTATTTTACTTTCATTATTTTTTGTAGCAGAGTAACTTTCAATTGTGTGTGGTTCCCCAGGCTTTGGACATCGCTTTGGTCCATTGATAAAAAGTAGAGGTGTCCGTCCTGACTGAGGTTTTCCATGGTTCCCTCAGTCTCCCGTACATCAGCGAATGCTGGCACGCGTAACAGGCCGTGGCCATCATCTGTTCCCTACCTTATCCCTACCCATTACCCCGCCGCGAGCTGTAAGCTCTTAGGGGTGTATCCTTGTAAAACAAATAAAAAATAAATATAAATAAATGAATAAATAAATAAATAAATAAATAAATAAGTAAATAAATATAAATAAATATAAATAAATAAATAAACGAATATATAAATATATTACTTATTTAATTAATCAATTAATTAATAAATAAAAAATAACTTCAATAATATCTGCAAGGGGAGGAATTTCTAAAACAGATTGATATGCACAGCATCTGCAGTACGCGGCTAGTTGCCTGGGGGTATTTTGTTCGCATTCCAGTCTTGACCGGGGCACTCTTCCGTCTCTGTCACGTGGAGGTGGGAGTTGATGAGTTGTATTGTCAACAACGCAGGTGGCAGGTGGATTCGATGTACAACGTTAAAGAAGTGTTAATTAATAATAATAAAAATTATAAAAAACATAAGACATTATATTAATTATTATTGCTATATATATATATATTATATATTATATTGTTATTATTACAAAAGTAAATTTTTTTAATGAATTTATCTTAATGTATGTATTAATTTAATTGTTCATTAAATTAAGTCGAAGTAATATTTCCCTTCATAATTTGCCAATCATTACAAGAAATTTTACCAGAAAGAATGCTTCTTAAGCCCGGATTATAAATA
Organism: Siphlonurus alternatus; assembly: GCA_949825025.1. Lineage (NCBI taxonomy): Eukaryota > Metazoa > Arthropoda > Insecta > Ephemeroptera > Siphlonuridae > Siphlonurus > Siphlonurus alternatus. Next base: position 45,289,805 of record OX463781.1, read on the forward strand.
TTTAATCAAACACGAAATGTTATTTAATATGTATATACAACTTATACAAGCATAATATTATATATATATATATATATATATATATATATATATATATATATATATATATATATATATATATATATATATATATATATATATATATATATATATATACTGTATATATATATTATATGTAACAAACAAATTATTGTGTACTTCTATATAAACTATATTTAATATATCATTGTATAACTTGATTACTTTTTTCTTCTTACTGCGTGAATCCATCTTTTAAATTTTCCGTATTTATATTAGTAATATTGACAATCCAATAACACAGCAATTGAGTCTCGATTTCCTGGTTGACATGTCCTAAATTAGCAGTGTTCAAAATATTTAATTTTTTATGATAATATTCGCAGGTTTACAGTACGCACGTACTTTAGAGACGGCTTTGCAGTACATTGAGTACATACTTGCAAGGTAGTGAGTCGTCTCTAGGTCACCCTCAGTTTTTCCCTCCGCTCAAAAGATGGCACTTTGAGCCGTGGCAAACTTAACACTCGCTCTCAATAATGATGAATAAAAAAAAAATATTAATAATAATCCAGTCGAGCCATGCAGGCTTCATGTGTGTTATATATCTTAGACGTCTACCTCAAATTTCACAAAACTGATCAAAAAGATCCACTTTAAAATTTGTATTGATGACGAGTTGAAAGTACCCTGCAATTATATAAGTCTTAAAAAAAAAATTTTATTCAAGGGGGCTGTGATTCCGAGATCTCAATTAACATCTAGCTGGATTAAATTAATCTCAGCATGCATGCAGGGACTTTGAACAGAGTAAACACAACTGTTGGCCCAGTGCTGAGACAGTTGGGCCAGCACTGTGCCAACATGGCTCTCAAAAGTGCCGATCCAACACTCTTTCGACACCTTAATTGTGTGCGTATTATAGCCATCATTAGGTACGGCATACAAATTTTAAAGTGGATTGGATGTCTGAACAGTTTTGTGAAAATTGAGGTAGAAGTCTGTCATGAACTGTTATTATATGGACAGAAATAGGAAATAGAGCTGTTGTGAGAAAAAACGGCCAGCTCCTTGAATTTGGTCAAACATATTTAGCCATAATTAAGTTTTAGAAAATTATTGAATTTTTAAAATTAATTTAATTTATTCCTTTATGTCTTTAAACCGTTTAAACTTTGAAGTAACTGAGCTTTAAATCATTACAGAAATTTTTGATTTTTTTCCTCCTTAATTATAATATTTAAATGATAAAAAAATTTTCATTTTTAAAGCTGTATCATTTTTAATTACTCCGACAATAAGAAAAAAAAAAAAAAAGAAAGGTATTGCACATATATTATATATTTAATATAATTACATAAAATATGATATAGTACCTGTATTATATATATATATAGTAAAAAAAAAAAACTTTGTTTATTAGTGTTATACTCTGTTTATTGAACTATAAGCAAAAACCACATCATACATTTCACTGAATTACAACTGAACATGTTTTGGCTTTTAAACCATTCAAATTCTAGTAAGCCAATAGAGATAGGATTCTTTCTTTTCTCTCTTCATGTTGCCAGGCAACGAGTCAAGTTCGGACGATATTGCAGAGCATCTAAATAGATGCCCTCTGTCTTGAGGTTTATTGGCAACATGAAGAGAGAAGAGAAAGAATCCTATCACTATTGGCTTACTAGAAGTAGAATGGTTTAAAAGCCAAAACGTGGGCTTAAGAAAAGAAGAAGACAATTGAACTGTGAAGAAAATAAGAGCCAACAAAATTATTTAATTATTATAACATTAAAATGTTTATGCTGAGAGGATTTCTCTTCTCTAGAGGTGAGAATAAATTGAGCATCAGTTTTGGAGATTGACACATTACTTTTACATGCTCACAAATTGAAACAGCACTTGCTAGATTATTTTAAGTATTAGAAAATGTAGGGAATGAATTAAGTTGAGCCAAGAATTATCTTATATCTAGTCAATATTAATATTTTGAGTATACTTAAACGGTTTAATTAGTTAGATCATTATAAAAGTTAATAAAAATATGTAAATTAATTTATACCCTATCTTGAAGGCCAAGAAATTATTGAAATTAATGAAGGCCAACAAAATTCCTGATTCCAAATCTGGAATTCATTTTTCTTCACTACTTTTGGTTATTTATATTTTTTGGAGGCAGACCAAAAGTGTCAGCAGGTATTTGATAAAGTGGTGTGTACATGGATTGATCCATATATGCATGGTAAGAGCACCAACACTGTTTTACAACTTTTTACTGACAATCTTTGTCTAATTGAAAATTGTAAATGGCTAACAGAAGTTGATAGAAAAAAATAGATAGTGTGAGATAGCAGATTAAATGTGGAACCAGAAATTTCAGCCTCTTTTAAATTATTTCTAGTTTATTGACATTGTTTAGTTCCAAATTCCAAAGCATTATATTATATAATTAACATACCATTGCATTTTTAACTTTTAAATACAGGAACTCATTTGAAAATATTATTGAAAGAAACAAAATTAAATTTGTTGTCAGATCAAATTAAGAGATTTCTAAATAACTACAAAAGTTAAAATTTAAACAAGGCCAATTTTCCTGTTTAAATAATTTCTTGGCCTTAGTCATTTAACCAGATAATTTAAATAATATCTTAATTAGTTATCATTAAATACTTTCAGTTCTATTATATATAATCACCATATTTTTAATTAGTCCATGTTCTCTTATCATCATTATACTGCAAAACACTTAACCTGAGTTGATAGGAACATGTGGGTTTTGTAGATCATTCAAAACATTATGAGCTGACAAGGTGAGTCATCTGTTGATTTCAACAATATGCCAGCAAACTATTGCAGCTTTTGGTTTATCAACGACTCGCTGCTAAATATACCTGGGAATTAATGACATTGTAAAGTTAGTATCAGTTTACCACCCAACTGAGTCATAATTTTCAGAATTAGCTTTATTCTGAGACATAAAATATAAAGAAAGAAAATTATTTGAAAAACATAAGACATATTTTATAAATTTTATATTAGAATTTGCAACATTATTCTATAATATAATCAGTTCATTTATATTGTTTTCTGTTTCTGTTGCAAAATGTTGTAGAAATTCATTATAGGATACACAAAAGTTTTGATAGTTTAAAATGAAACTACTGTATGTTAAAGTCATTAAATTACCATTATCAAAGAATGAAATTAAACTATTTCTACTGTAGATGTGTAGTAAAATTATAATACTAATAAAAAGAAATTATATTAGTACAACAATATATGATTACTCAGGTAATATATACCTGAGTAACCTTCAGTACATTTTAAATCAAAGAAACATATTATGAAATTTTCCCATCATCTAGTTGTAACTACAGTACATTATCAACAGAAGCCGCTGTAAAGGAATAAAAAACTTAAAAAGGTTGATCTTCAAACAAGCGAATTTCATACACTACTGCATTAATAATATTTTCCATTTGTAAACTAATACATCAATACATAATCACTGAAACAAAAATGTATGTTAAATAACTTCTAATCGGAAAAAAAAAAAAAAAAAAAATACAATACATGAAGATATTTTTTAAGCATATTATCAATATTACATATTTTTCAACCATAATGGACAACCCGGATGAAAATTTTCAATTACAGAAATGAATAGAGGGCACAAAATTATGCTACTCTGAATTTTTTCAGATTTTTTTGAGACTGGAACTATTTTTAAATAAATTGAAACTTCTGTAAGTTAAATTGGCACCCCTGAATCCTTAATAAAAAGGATAGGACCGAGACCCCTATTGACGCCTCCAGGGGGCGTTGTCGAACTTTTAATAATTATTTAAAAATAGTTCTGGGTTTTAAAAAAATCTGAAAAAAATTCGGAGTAGCATAACTTGGTACTCTCTTTTCATTTTTATTAAAAAAATTTTATGTATGTTGTCCATTATCATAACAAAAAGTTAGTGTTTAATGAGGGGGAGGGGGGATCAGATAATGTATTTAATGAACATTAGTTTGTATAGAAAATAAAACGAGTAAAAAAATATCTTAAAACTGCAATGAAGATTAGTTTTCTTCATAATCAAAACCATTTCTAATTTCTCTGGGTTCTCCTGTTAATAATGTTGTACTGTATGGAAATAATATGAAAAAATACCCAAGAAGCAGCTGGTAACTACTTCATTCATGTCTGAACACACAATGGGGTACTGACCAAAAAAAAAGTTGCAAATTTTTGTCAATATTTCAAAAGGCACTAGAATTTCATGAAGAACAAGCCCTATTACAGCATTCTATGACAATTTCCTGATTTTATATGAATTTTTAAAACCTCTCAAAAATGACGTCATAGCATTGAATCTTAAATGGGAAAATAGATCAGTTAACATTGCCAAATCCCATACTTAATATTAAAATGTAACCAAAACTTCATTTGCAAGGTTTTTAGGTGCTAGAATCACGATAATGAAGGTTTCAAATTCCTACCTCAATAAATTTTCATTTTAGCAATGTTAACTGATGCATTTTCCCATTTAAGATTCAATGGTATGACATCATCAAAAAAAGTTTTAAAAATTCATATAAAATCAGCAAATTGTCGTAGAATGCTCTAATAGGGCTCATTCTTGATAGAATTCACAGTACTTTTTATTAGTATTGCTAACTCAAATACCGGTCAGTACCCCATTAAACACTAAAAGTAAGTTTACTTTTTAAATGAAGTTATGTAAAAACAGTAATTTAAGTTTCATGTGCCTCACATGGATTTTTTTCTTTTTGCAAAAACTATTTGAAGTACATTTAAATTCAATAAGCTGTCAACATGTGCTCATTTGGAATTACTGGCACACTGAGGAAGATTTACATCAAATAGTAATTCCCATTTTTCATGTAGTAGTACTTCAAAGCATCCTGACAAGCACAGAACTCTTTTGTGAGTCTTTTTCCATGTGTGTCAAATGTTTTGAGCAGGCCAATCAAAATGGGTACATCATCTTTAGAGACAGTTTTCATGGACTTGAAGTTTTTACACTTCTCTCTGTACAGACTGCAAGCGTCTCTGAGCTCTGGGTCACTTCCCCTGTAAGGAATCAGAGAAGGAAGCTCAAACGCCATGGGCCAGTCATTGTAGCATGCCTCACAGCGGCAGTGGAAGAAGTGCTCATTTTTCAGATAAGCTTGCCTGGCAAATGAAGGTGCTTCCAGGAAATGAGGTTTGTAATTTAAGAAGATTTGAGAACCTTTTGGAATTGGTTTCACTGCCACAATAACCCCAGTGTTTCCACGATAGAATAGAAACACGTTGGGATCACATGCATGATTTAACATGTTGATGTTAGCATAAACAGCAGCACCAACATCAGCTTTCTCAAATGATCTGTTTTCATGATCAACTACATCAACAAATTCAAAACAATGAAGTGATAAACTTTGAGAGATTTTCATGAGAAATCCTCCTAGTTTATCAAAATTTGGGAGGGTATCAAGTTTGAGAATTTGCAAGAGGTAGTTGGCAACAAGACTACGCCCTAATTTTTCCAAGTAGGGTCTGTTTGTGGTTCCAGTTTCTAGGTGATAAATATGAAGGAAGTCTGCAGAGCTGAGTTGACCTGCAGAGTTGAAGTCGAAGGTCCTTTTGTTTGCTTTCTTTCTGGACGGAGGGTTCTCGAGGAATGCAGAAAGGTTTGCAATTCCAGCCAGGGCAAACACACGTACCGTGAGTAGAGTCACCGTACCAGGGTTGAAGTTGATCACCGACGTCAGCAGAGGGCACTCAAACTCATGGTACAGGCCCCAGGCAGTCTCACGGCACTCAGGGCTGCAGAACATGGCCTGGAACAAAAGATGAAGGTCACAACAGGCACTTCATAGCATATTAACAGCTTAAAAACAAACAAATAGAGTAAATAAAAGGACTAGGACACCAGGAGGTACACCAAGACACCGGTTGGATAATTTTATTATTATTTTTGTGCAATTCCTTTTAGCATTACTTCTGTAAGTTAACTGCAGCTGATAATGCCAAACAAATTAACAGAGGCACCTGCCTCGAGATTATTTTTAAAGTCCAATCTACTTTACACATTTTTTTATATCCGATTCAAACAATTAAAGTAGAGTGAGCGATTTCATTTTTTTGAATATTTTATTTTCTAAAAATAGTTTAACCTGCCTTCTATTGAGAAATGAAAACCAAAAAATTCCATCTCAAATAGCTTCACCACAAAAAATTCCCAAAGTTGGGCTTTTAACATGCATCCTTATGGAACAGAAAACAGCTTTTTACTCCAACTTCGTCTGAACTATGGTACCAATTAAAAAATACGTACGTAATCTATGATGAATTCTTTAATAGATTTTCAAATATTTTTTTTTACGGAACCGTTTTTCCGGAAAAAAATCTTGAAAATCCTTATGGGAATTAACCCGCAAAAATGTCAATATTTTTTTTTCGAAACGGCTCCGTAATTTTTTATTATTTGAAAATCCATTAAAGAATTCATCATAGTTTACATACGTATTTTTTTAATTGGTACCATAGTTCAGACGAAGTTGGAGTAAAAAGCTGTTTTTTGTTCCATAAGGATGCATGTTAAAGGCCTCCGAAACACCAAATTTGGGAATTTTTTGTGGTGAAGCTATTTGAGATGGAATTTTTTGGTTTTCATTTCTCAATAGAAGGCAGGTTAAACTATTTTTAAAAAATAAAATATTCCAAAAATTGAAATCGCTCACTCTACTTTAAATTTAATTGATTATTACAATGACTACTGTATTGGGACCGCGATCTCCTTTACGCAATATCGAATTTTACCTAACGACAAGTTGCGTAATAACGAGTTTTTACTGTATTTGTTAAATTATAAAAATTGGGTAATTTCCTGTTTTTTAAAACTTCTTACTGTACAGAATGAACGACAAGAATGATTTTATTATTGCATTAAAATAAATATATGGATAGAGAAACTAGACTTATTTACCACTAACATTTTTCAGACTTTTTAAGCCCTATAAAGAGTCTAAACAGCATAAAATCAAGATGGGAGATGTGACAGTGCTTTTCACCATTCAGGTCTCGTCAGATCACTAAAGTCAAAACCAATGCCAAGCATAATTAGTAGTTGGGTGGGGTGAGTTTTTTTTTTTAACAAATATCAAATTTCCCACATAGTAAAAATGAAATAAATAAATACAGTAAATAAATAAATAATAAAGGATCTGATATGAGTGATACAATATTATATTATTTAAAATGTAATAGTCATGCAACATCTTTCCCTATGTTTGCAAAGTTTAGTATGCATGACTGACATCATAACGTTTTAAATTTTATGGGTGTTATATCGTTGTCTCAGAATGCAAGTCACGTAAATACAGAATTTTGTTATACAAGTCTGAACCTTATCTCACTATAATTTAAAGGTCAAAGTCGTATCACATTTTTTTGTACTTATGAGACTTGCAGTCTGAGATGACGATATTACTAATATTACTGCACGTCTATGGCTGAAAAAAATGCAATGTCTGGATTATATAATATTGCTTACTCTTTTAAATCTGTGTGACAAATCTCTAGCACATCGGAGGAGGTGCAGTAGCAGAATGGACAATTGGCATTTTTTTTATTTTTATTATTATTATTAGCTCAATGAAGAGAGGTCAAAAAATACACCTGTGAATTAAATACAATTTTTTAAAGTACTACAACATGCCTAAAACAGATCTAAAGAAGTCAGTTAAGTAACCTAGGAGCGGGCCCTGATGCTTATGGCATCATTCAACTGTCCGGTCAAACAAATGATTGTCTATATAATGCATTTAAACAATGAATTATTTGTTGCTTGTTTCCATAGCAATGTGGTTGTTTAAAAGCATTATTAATTTGATCATTTCTTTGACCAGAACATCATAGCTAGGTGTTACGGGCGCCACCTCCAGGTTACTTGACTTCATTAGATCTCTGTATTTTAGTATGGTGCAATACTAATAAAAATCTCATAAAATTCACAGGTGCATTTTTCAAAATCCTCTTTCCATTGAGCTAATAATAATAGAAATACGCTAACGGAGTATCAACCTCAAAATTTTTTATTGCAGAAATGGATAGTTTGCAAAGTTATGCTACTCTTATTTTTTAGAGTCTGGGGACTATTTGTAAAAAATAATTGAAAGTACAGAGAAAGTGACACCTCTCTTAATAAAAGGATAGGACCTAAAAGGGGCGTGGGTTCAAACCCGACCTCTGTAAAACTTTTTAGCAATACTTTCCAGTCTCCAGAAAATCTAAAAAAATCAGAGTGGCATAACTTTGCACCATCTATAAATTTTTGCAATAAAAAAATTTTGAGTTAGATAATCTATTGGCCATTCTTAGGAAATAGATGACAAAGGATACTGCAATTTAAATACAACAATAATAAAATATAGAACACAGAATGTAACCTAATACTGTAAAAAGTACAATAGGAAATAAAACCACTTTTATTGAAGTAAAATATACAAAATAAATAAAATGTTGGAAAATAATTACTGTACGTCAAAAAAATAATAAATCATACAGTAATTATTGCAATAAGAAAAGGAGAATATGGAGGTATATATCTATCAGCAAAAACTCTTTAATTTGAAATTTGCTACAGTATAAAATATTTAATTGCAACAGATGTTAAAAAAATATTGTTACACAAAGAATAATGTATGAATTGATAAGTAAAAAAATAAATAAATGTATTTTGGTTGATCTGTATATAACTAAATGCATGACCAATGAAATAAAATAATAATAATAATAAAAAAAAAAAAAGTACAACCAAAATGTCTCTAAGATTATTTCTGCATGAAGCATCATGAGCAATTTTAATTATTCACTACAATACCTCAGGGCCGTCCCATGCGCACGGTGCATACGTTTAATTTTTTCTGCTCTATTATAGAGTTTTCCGTAAATTGATAGCCACGGCTTAGAAAAGCTGCGCAGAAACGAGTTTTAAATGTTAGTAGTCTACTGCGCATGGCTCCGCAAAGTGTGTGCATGATAAAAAAGCTTGAATTCAAATGAAGCTGCGCAAACGCTAGGTGACTAATCTGCGCACAGCCAATAGCAGCTTTGTATGCTTTATGAACAAAGATACGAACTTCTACCCCAGATTGCTTGCGAATTGCAGTGTTTAAAAATTCTTTTAATACGTTACTGCAACCGGTTTGGCTTGTAGTATTGCAAATAAATATCAAATTTGAGATGAGATAAAAAGCAACGTTCTCGCTAATGTTGAACAAAAATTCTGCTCCGGTAGGGGCCCCTCGTGCAGCAAAACAGCTGTTTTGAGCTCACTACGTGACGTCACCTTGGGTGTTTTTGGCCAAAATGCGCAGATCAGTCCAAATTCGTAGGGCTGATGGACCTATCTATTATAGTTGTATCATGACAATACCTGTACATAATTATACCAAGTGTGTGAGCAGGTCGTACCTGAGCGCAGGTGGGGCATGGCAGCAGGGCTCGGCATTGCTTGAAGCAGTGGCTGCAGTGGGTCATCTTGCATGGAGTGAAGAGCACGGACGCATAAGGAGACTCAGAGATCAGCACCTCGCCTAGCAAAAGAAACACAGCATAAGTAAAAATACTCCTTCAGCAACAGCTATAGTTCAGACAGTTGTTGAAGTTCAAAATCTACTTGAACCAAATAAAATGAATTTGAAAATTTCAAATCCAGTTAATTCAGTATCATAATTCTTATAAGCCACCCTCTTTAATTTGACTTTGAATAAATTTTCTGGGGCGAGGGGAAGATTTGTGGACCCATTGGATTAACCCACCTGAAGGTCCCCCCCTCCCCCCCCCCCCCCTCACACACACTTTAAATTTTAACTCTGAAGATTTTTCTGGCTATATCCCTGCTCCATATAAATAGTATAGATTTTATAGCTAAGAGATACGCCAGTTCATTGGAGTGATGAACTCTAATAAATATTTTATATATGCATATATACCTGGATCAATGTCTCTTGCAGCGACGAGGTGACGTCCATATGCAGTATTGTGACACAGTGTCACACTGTCAGAAGATGAGGGCATTTCCACACTGGGTTCAGAACTCAGCAAGAAGCATTCAGAGTCCACTGCTGGCTTACTGGCAGACAATTTAGCAGGACTTCCTCCCAACTGGCTCTCCTTACAAGTCTCAATATTTTTGTCCATCTGAGATTTGAGCTCTGCTAACTTCAGCTCTGACAGTTGAGCATTCACCACACAAACTTTAGCAGCAGCAAAACTTTCCTCAGCTAGCTGTTGAAGACCAAGTTGTTGATATGCATGTCCAAGACGCGTGTATAATTTGTATTGCAGATTTTCAGGGTATCCAAACTCAAGGGCTCTCTTTGAGTCAGCAATGCTATTTTCCAAATCTCCAAGTTCTTTTAGAGCTACAGAACGATTAGCAAATGCTAGAGCAAGAACTTTAGTTTCAGATTCAACAGGTGCAACAGAAATACTTTCATTATAGCTTTTTACAGCTTCTTCAAAACATTTCTGTTGAAAGTAGCGATTTCCATCTTCACGAAGCTTTGTTGATTTGATTTCTGATTTTTCAGGAGTGGTAGAAATCGGTGAAAAACTCATCATTCGTAGCAAGGGAGCAACTAAAGCTACGCGTTCCTCATCGGTCTTGGCTTTCGGTAGCTCGCGTTCTACTTTCACCTTCAGTTTAGGCTTGCTCTCAAGGATATTACACAGTTCGTTAAATGCATGGATAAATGGAGAGTCCAGCATTTTGACTTTCGATTCAATTCTCTAACTACCAGTGAAATTACAGATGAAAACTTAGTAAAAACAAGCAGTCTATGCATAAACCTAAACACACCAAACTTCGAGAAACATACACGTCGCACGACGGCACGAGACACGAGGAAAACTCAGCTGATTGTTCGCGCGCTTTTCAGCTCAAACGATTTCCAGCGCTCCCAGCGTTTACAAACTGAACCAAAATTATCTTTTGCGGGCTTTGCGGATTATTCCGTGCTTAGAGCTTTTTTAATTATTAGAGTGCTTAGACTATACTAGCTTAGACTCGTACGTATCCGATATAATCCGATCGCCATTCAGCAAAAAAGAGCAATATTATAAAAATATAATAACGTTCATTAAATGATGCGTATATACTTGCTTGCAGCGCAGTACACATATTTAATAATTTTAATATATAGCGTTTGCTTGGCTTTGTTGTTGTTTACATTCAGCAGTAGGTGCTGAGAGGGAACTGGAATCACTTGATTTATTCCTCCTAATTTAACATATTTTTTTTTTTTTTTAAACAATAATATATACGTAAGAAATAAATGTACATAACTTGAACATATACATTTTTTTTATTTTACCTAGATTCTTTATCATTACTTTTTGTTGTTCCATTTCCCCCTCGTATTCAAAAGTCCGCGGGGAAAGCAATGGCCGGTGATTGGCTGAGTTTTTTTAAGAATCTTAGGGTCAATATCAGTGCATAAGTGTCGTAAAATGGTCATTATTGACGTGAAATTTGGAGTCGATTTACATTTTATTTAATGATTTATTGTATTTTGCACAGATATCATTGGCAAATATTGTATTTTTTTCCATTTACTTGACATCTCAATCTATCAAATAACATAATTGTCAAATGTACCACGATTGTCATATCGCAGAAAATAAATAGTTTTTGGTATGCTACTACCATGTTAAATAGGTGCTTTTTGCCTACATTCACGTGACGTCATATTTTTGTGACGTATGGTGAAAGACCCGTATAATATGTATTGTGCATATTATATTATTGCATATGGATATAATCATATAATCATGCAGTTCAGAGAGATATATCTTATAGTTTACAACGTAAGCTCTTTGATATAGATCTGCATGTTCGTAAAAAAAAAAAAAAAATGATCATCAGCAAGCAGACATCCTCGAATCCTTTTGCTACACGCCGCGCGCGCGCTCTATACATTTTCAGGTAATATATTCATGTTATTTTGTTTTTTTTATTTTATATATATATATATATATATATATATATATATATATACTTATATATATTGTTCACCTCGATGCAGGAAAAAATTAAATGCACCTTTTTACGAGGGTAATTTGTGATGCGTAATTAAATATACTGTATAATATAAGGTTAAATTTATATTTATGTTGTTACTCTTTTGCCTTTTACTACTATTCTATAGTCTAGGTTTACTAGCTAGGTTATATATATACTAAAACATTAATTGACTTTTTTTCCCTTTTCTAGTCTCTCTTCTTCATGAGCTTCAGATCATTGAGATTTAAACAAAATTTTGTAATCTATAAAATGTACGTAACATATAATGATCGAATAATAAAAAAAGGTTTAATTACTGCAGCTAGAATTTTTTTCAAATCAACTGTATAGTATGCAACTGTTGAGCACAAGTGCGCTGCGGGTTGATGTAGTGTAGGAGCATCATGAATGTAACTCATAAAATTAAAATATTTATATAGAAAGTTCGAAAAGTATAAATAATCTCATATATTTATTTAATGTAGTGTGGTTTAATTATCCATGTCATGAAAGTTTAAAAAACCGAATGAGAATGAAAAATTCTTATGTGTATATATACTCTTTTTCTCATCCCCAATGCACATGCTGGCCCAAGATTATACTTTACATAATTATGTAGAGTAATCTTGGTTTTGTACTTTTTCTATTGTACACTGCAGACCCTATAGAGCATCTGAGAAATTCCCTTATTCTATAGCATTGTTAATCACTTAATCACCATGCTCCCGTCAATCCCGTACGTGGCTCCGTAAGAATAACACAGGGCATCAAGTTAAAATTTTCATGCAGATAATTTAATCACCTTACCACTAATAATAATAGTAATGGAGTACCGACCTCACAATTTTTATTACAGAAATGGATAGAGGTTGCAAAAATATGCTATAAACTCTGAATTTTTTCAGATTTTTCTGAGACCGGGAAGTATTTTTAAAAAAATATTGAAGGTCCGTTTTATGACGTCACGGGCGTTAATGTCCTATCCTTTTCTTAAGGAGAGGCGCCTCGTGACGTCATCAAAATGGACTTTCAATAATTTTTTAAAAATACTTCCCGGACTCAGAAAAATCTGAAAAAATTCACAGTACCATATTTTTGCACCCTCTATCCATTTCTGTAATAAAAAATTTTGAGGTCGGTACTCAATCTCAAAATGGCTGAAGTGCATGGCTATGCTGTAGTCCCCAGTTACCTTTTATGGGAAATTTACGGTTTACACTCGATTTATGTTGATTCGATCAACAAGCTACATACAGCTTGCTAAAAGTTATATACTTAATCCAGGCAATTGGCTGATTAAATGACGAAACGAAGAAAACTTTTTCAGATGCACATTTCAATATTATAGAAATGGCCAAAAACTGCAGATTCCGTTGATGTATTTATTTTTAAAAATCGCGTATGTAATGACTAATGAAGTATATATGATAATATATGTGTAAATCGTAAATTTCCTCTAAGGTGACATTAGGTCCAATTTATAAATAAATATATGTTCATATATTTATAATAATTAATAACAACAACAATACACTGCATTATAGGTGGACGAGTTTGTTTTCATTTTGCTACAACATAGTTTTACAAGTGGTTCAGCTATTCTTAATATGATTTTTTAAGAGTTGTGAACAAATTAGAATTAACAATAGCTAAGTCGTGCCAATTCATATTAACTGTTTAAAAAATAAACAAGTACAATGGAGAGGTTTACTGAAAATTGAAAAGTGATTCTATATCCCAAGTGACTGAATTGATTAAACCTCGATCCCGGCTCATCGTGGATCCGACTTTTGATAGTCCCTTTCATGGCCATGGCCTATAGCAATTCATTACAGCATTCACCTAGTTGCGACTGAGGAAACTATGGAAACCTCAGTTAGGATGATCAGCAATTGATGGAAGATGCCATCAATTACCTTCGTCCCTTCTTTTTGACTGATATATTATAACGTTGACATTATTTATTTTTTGTGACAGGAGCCACCTGTGTGAGGAGATTCCATGAATTGGCGACAGATGGTGCGCGATCGTGTCCGGCACTGCTGTGCGGTGGGTTGCCACTGGTTCAGGCGCAGTGCGAGGGTGGTTGGCAGCAGACACGGACCATGTGCGAGCTGCAGTGAACGAGGGAGCGAGCGCGTAGACCGCGTCCCTGCAGGTGCCTTCACCGCGAGTGAGTGTACATACACCATGGGCAAGAAAAACTCGAAGCTAAAACAAGACACCATCGACCGTCTCACAACTGGAACCTACTGTGAGTATAATATAATACATTATGGTCTAACGAATACACTGTGTCTTACAAATAAATATGTCTTATTTACAATATTTTGAAACTTTGAAGAAAAGGAGAAAAATATATGTCACATTAAATTACATCATATTTTTTTTATTTTTTTTTTTTTTCTTACAATTTGAGTTGTTACTATATACAGTGCATAAAATTTATATAATAAATAATAATAATAAAGTTTGTAAAGTACATTTTAAACATGGCATAGATTTAGTTACGGAAAACAATTTTTAAAATCTTATTTCATATTTGCAGCGATTAATTGCAATGTTGTTTGGAAATACATAACAAAATCTTATGCATGATATAAAATATATATATATATATATTTTTAATATGTGCATAAGCTCTGTCTGTATTAATTTAACATTCATGTGAAGTCATATCATATTAAAATAGGTGTCAAAACATTTGTTCATATATTAACATTTAACAAGAATTACTAATTGTAATTTAGTAAGTAATTACAATAGTATATTCAACTTTTAACTCTTCATAATCATATAACTCTTTTTGTAATCTTTATTCGAGCTGTATTCACCCTGAATTTCAACTACACTGTACAGTCGATATGAATGCAGATAAAAATGTTTTTACAGCCAATCACTAACAAAAGTTTAACATTGATGGATAATTAATCAAAGAAAATTCAAAACGTACGTATAAGAATAATTTTTAAACCGGAATATTCAAATTGTTACCTATTCGTTAAAACACATACGATATGCAAAATAACAGATGCACCTTCATAACCAATTCGTAAAACAGAAAAAAAAAGTGCTGCTGTTTTAACTTTTTAGGTTTTACGTTATTGACTTAATTCCTGATTTTTGCAAACTAAATTGATTTTTTTTTCAACATAAAACAATGCAAAGTACGAAGAAAATATATATCACACTAATCGAATGCTCACCCTTTCTCTATCTTTAATATTAGTTTCTTTTATATTGCAAATTATGGCCTTTTACTTACCACTATTGCTATTGAAACTGGACGGTTTTTTATATTACACTTCAAACTGTAAAATCATGTTACAGTTGTATACAGAGCTTCAGAAAGACTGTATGCTATAGGAAAGAGAATAATACTGCATCAGAACGTACGATTATGCAGCATTTAAAGATGTAGCTATAGTTCAATTAGTGAATGAAAAATTATCGGAAGTGGAAAGTTTTTGACTGAAGTATGAACATGGAAACTTTAAAACCTTGCATTAAGGTTGAAATTCCTTTATATATAAAAATATCTGTGCAAAGTTTCGGGTTTAAAAGTGAACTATAGAAAGTTCAGAAATTTCGCACTTCCGGCTAATTCCGGTGGCAATATTTCATTTATTGAACTATATATAATGATATATAAAAATGATTTCAGAAAGTATCTCATTAAAGTTCGTGCGTGTTGCTTGTAAGGATTGAATGAGATGGGGAAGATGGTTCAAGGAAAGGAGGGAGGGACGTTATTATATAATGCACAGCATAATGGGAGCTTATCCCACGTGAAGAGCGAGAAAAAGAAGATTTAATTTAATATTTAAATAAAAATCTCGCACATAATATATCCAACGTCAAAAACATCACGTCCACAATATTGATTACTTTTTTTTTTTTTTTACTATAGAGCACAATATTTCATGTTACGAATAAATCATGTTATTACATATTTTATTAAAATTGTATATATTTTAGGAGCAATATTATTTTAAGTATTCAGTAAAAATTTATGTCATATTTTATAAGTAAAGTTAATAATAATGTTTTTTTGCTACAGGTACAAGTCTCACCGTCTTATCACATCTTAAAGTTATATTTAATGTTTGTTAAACATGCAAGCAACTGTATTAAATGTCATGTAGAGGTCAATGTTAAAATGTAATTTCTTGAGTAGTAACATATTTTATATTTTAATTGTAAAATCGTACTTTAAACCATATTTGTGACTAAAATAAAATTTAAAACGAGTTTGAATTTTTATAAACAACATTTTATTAACTCTAGAATATTTGTAATGAAGGCTTTGTAATCATTGTATTTCATAAACGTCTTTAAAATAATGCTATAGCAAATATTGTAACACAACACAAAAATGTGATTGGTTAATTTTTATAAGAGAATATAAAAATAATTACTTAAATTGACTTTTCCTCGGTCACAAATTTTGAATAATTTAATCTCTATTAAAAATTATTGAGTGACTACCGCGCACAAAATTCTTTCACTCACAATATTGATTTATTTTGAATAATTTCAAAATTTAAAATTTAGTTTTATTCGTTTCTCGTTGCACATATAATAAACAATATTAACTGGCGGTACTAAAGCAAAGAAGCCCTGAAATCAAAGATTAATTGCCACTCAAGCAATATATTTCTTCGAGATATTTACTGTAGAGATTTTACTGCTGGAACAATGTCATTGGTGTATTGATGTTGATCTTAATGGCATGATAAAATAACATTATAAAGACCAATAAAACTGAGAATTGTGGCCATTAGTTAATATATTATGGAGCTAAACAGAACCTTTATTGCTTTAAATTATTTTGGAAGAGTAGGACATACAAGGATTTGAAAAAATTAAAACCATCATAATGTTAATCACGCCTACTTAAAAAAGCTTGAAGTGCAATATCTTTACAGTAATTTATTTTATTATTTTTATTAAAACAATTTTTAATATACCTAGAGTGCCCAGTAAATATATAAAATTTAGTGCACTTTTTGCATGAAATTTTATAGAGTAAAAATTGATTTGAAACTTTTCACAATACATAAATAGTTGTGAACTATAAATGGCATTAAATTTAAAGATTTTTACTACTTAATAGATAAAAAATAAATCTTGTAAATCAATAGCTTCGATAGCTGAGGTTATGCAAGCCTCTTGTCGTATGATATAAAGGTAAACAGAAGATCAAATTAATCCAATAGAAGACAATTAAGAAAGTATGCGTATAGTGGGTGTGCAATGATTAGGCAATGACTATTGGATTAGGCTGGAAGTAACCACGGTTAGTGAGAAATCTGGATAAATTTCGGACAACTCTGCAATGTTGTGAGTAGCGTCCAATTATTTATGGGATAGAAATAAATTTATTTAGGACATGAAATCATAAAGAAATTGTGTCTTTATTAATTTTACATTTCAAAATAATTATATTTATAATACATTTTGTGAAAAGAGTAAACAAATTACTTTACACAAATTATATAAATTAAAATTAAACTTTGTAATTTGAATATATTACATCATATTATATTATATAATATATTTATATAATTATATAAAAGCAATTGTTTTTTAGGATCCAGAAAAAAGTTCGGAGGGAAATTCCTATAGTGCCCATGTTAAATCCATGGGGGGGGGATGAGGAGCCACGGATTCGCACCTGCCCCTAGTTGGAGGATATACGGCGGTACTTACAACATTGAATTCATAAATATATAACCGAAAATATGTTAGCAGTGAGATAGAGAAATGAAAGCGTTGACATGGTTTCGTGAAAATACTCATCTCTATAACATTGGCTGAGTCAAAGCCTCCTTCAGCAACGCGAGGTTCCGTGACGTCACCCTGGCTTTGCACCACGAAAGTTCACATGATCAAAGGACTTTACGTCAACTCTGCTGCATGAAAGCGTCAACATCACATGAATTATGATGTAAAGTCTTGATTTTTAGAAAAAAAGTACGTGTAGGTACTTTAAGAGATTATTTACTAATTTAAATATGCATGACGGAAGTTAATGAAATTTTAGCGAAAGGAACTTCATTACATATTTTCCTGGAGTATAAATTTAAAACCAGAGATGATAATTATGCATGGAATTAATAAAATGCTCTCTCAAGTTTCTTGTATTTTTAAAAGTATCTCAAAACACATGGTTAACAATTATTTTAAATTATATAACACTATGCATAATTATTATCTTTAATAATATTTTATTGTAACTGCATGTGTTGATTTGTATTTTATTATTGCCAGTAAAAATTTTTAGCGAGTATATAAAAATAATTAAAATCATAATTATTCTTTCATGTGTAAAAGATTGTAGAGCTATAATTTCAATAATTTTACGTAAATTTAAGTTTAACGATTTTCGCTAGCAAGTTACATAAAAACACGTAGTGTTTCATTATAAGTATATGGCAATTAACGTTAATAACATTAATTTTAACGACTATTAGTTACATAAAAAATATAGTTGAAGACATGTCATGTTATTATATTATTTTTTAAAGAAAGTTAAAGAAGCATTTAAAAAAATATATATAACTTTTAAAGTTGATTTTTTTAATAATTGCTAAGAAGTATTTAATATATTATAAGTTAATAGTATAAACGCTCAAAGTTCACTGTTGCTAGCTCAAAATAATTTAACTTTTTATTGATTAACTAAAATATTGAGGTCTCAAAAAATATAGTAGGAAAGTTGTAAATACATTACATATATTTTTTTTAATATTCTGCACATAGTTTTTACATAACTTTGTATCAGTATCCAGAGTTTATGTTTATACATGGAGTAAAAAAAAAAAAAGAAAAGAAAATTATATTACTAAAGTTTGCCAATAACAACAGTAAAAAGTTTTGAGCAACATTTTATTTCCTTAGGGAATCGATATAGCGTCGAAGTTATATCATACAAGTCTTGTTGATATTATACAATGTTATACATCATTTTATTATCTAGACTCTCTTATCTCACCCACGATGCACAAGAGAAGTTGGATGTTTCATTCCAACAAACTTGGATGTCAAATAATTTTAGAACTTAACCTATTAAACATTTTTACACCTCTCGGCGTTTATATGTTCTTATGATAACGTGAACATTTTTTGGAGTTTAAAAGATTTTTTCTGGGTGCCATGTAATATATGGCTCAAAATAATACGGCATTAATATTTTATAAATATAGTTATTTGATGATAATAAATTAAAATAAGCATGGCATAGTGATAATATGATAATAATGTGAAGTCATTTCAACTACATTGCTTGTGAAACGGAAAAAAAAAAAATTAATGGATTATTTGAGCGTTACATGGGAATTTCCCAGATTTAAATTAATTTAAAAATCAATTTTACAACTATCTTCTGAATGTTAAGTATGTACACCCCGGGACTCTACGAACTTTATCCTTGCGTTGTTTGAGGACGATGTCACGCAGTCTATGAAGTCGTGGTGAACTTTTCGGTTATGGCTAGAACAGGTCATGCTCTTTAGAGTGTACATACGAACTTTTTATTTTGGCTTACGTCATGTTTACGGCTCTATGATTGGTCAGTCAGTTGGGCTGATACATCCCTCACTTTCTGTACCCATGCAGGGTTAAAAAGTTAGGACCTGCGACTTGTCAATGGACAACATACATGAACATTTTTATTGCAGAAATGAATAGAGGGTACCAAATTATGCTACTCTGAATTTTTTCAGATTTGTTTGAGACCCGGAACTATTTTTAAATAATTATTGAAAGTCCTGTGATTTCAGTTGGCACCCCTGATGCCTTAATAAAAAGGATAGAGACTGGACGCCTATTGACGCCTCCAGGGGGCGTGGCCGCACATTCAATAATTATTTAAAAATAGTTCTGGGTCTCAAAAAAATCTGAAAAAATTCAGAGTAGCATAATTTGGTACCTTCTATTCATTTCTGCAACAAATTTTTTTCATGTATATTGTCCATTGGGCGCAAAACGAAAGCTTAAATTTACACTCTTACTTCCCACAAAAATGCAAATTTCTTCGTGTCATTTTTATTATTATGATTGTTTACCGGCCAGCTGCAGCGCCAGAAAATCAATCAGGGTAAATTTCATGTTGTCCAGAGGTATATATATATATATATATATATATATATATATATATATATATATATATATATATATATATATATATATATATATATATATATATATATATATATTTAAATTGTTTATTCACTTTATTCAGAAAAAACAGATATATATATATATATATATATATATATATATATATATATATATCTGTTTTTTCTGAATAAAGTGAATAAACAATTTAAATATATATATATATATATATATATATATATATATATATATATATATATATATATATTTAAATTGTTTATTCACTTTATTCAGAAAAAACAGATATATATATATATATATATATATATATATATATATATATATATATATATATATATATAATAATATATATATATATATATGACACTTTACATAGAAATAATTAGTATATTACAATATACACCCCAAGAGTTTGGAAAACTCATTAACGGGGAACGTAAGTTTTTCTTTGATAAATTTTAGACACGATGGCAAAGACATTTTTTACAAAATTAGTTCGAATATTAACAAATTGTGGTTATATATGAACATGCACAGACTTCAAATTTTCATATAATTAAAACATATATTGGAGCATTGAAACAACTCCACTTTGAATGTTCGCGATATGCAACAGTAGAATGGTGAAAGCTTCTCGTCTGGATATAATATCCAGTTTGCTATTTTGTGGTGTATAATGCAACGTTAATATTTACTCTAGTTTCACCACTGAACCGGCAAGATGAACGTTATAGTAGTATGTGTACATATAAATTACAAATTACAGTCAGAACAGTTGTGTTAATTAATGGTATAACTGGGAGCAATTTGCTGTGCTTGCTGCATTAATGTATTTTAAGTAGATATAATATTAATGTTTATGTTGTATAATATGTACCGTCTTTGGTAATAAAACAGAATCCTCTCAATGCATACAAAATATGACTAAGAAATTAGATGGAAAAATTGAAAAGTTGAAGTCACCATGCTATTAAATTTAAAAACCAGATTAGCAGACTCGAAAGAAGATTTTACCTACTTTTATTATATATATTATAATATGAAGAGTTATTTATTTATTCATTGTACATTCAGCCTCAAGGGCTGAAGCTATTTAAGGAATTTAATCCCTCTTTAACCATAGTTAATGAAAATATTTGTTATTTGAATACATGAATTATAATATTTTAACATGTTAAATTGAAGTACATAAATAATTGGATACCTAAGGCTCTAATACATAATAATTTACAATAGATAATGAAGAGTTGAAGGTATAATTAAATTTAAAAATTATTTTAAATCTCAGAAAGAGCATAGTTGGAAGAAATTTATTAATGTTGATGACATTTTTTTTATTCTACATTTTATCATAATAAAACACTTTATATTTTAATAACTAGGAATGGTTTTTATGTTAAAATTGAAATTAATGGTTAAAATTAATAAAGAAAGGAAATATTTTTACTTTGTTGTATATCTAGTATATATAAATTTAATGTATATAATATATAGATATAGGTAGAGTACAATGAACAGAAACTATAAAAATAATGACATACTTTAATAATACTATAATTTTTATCAATTTAAACCTTATGATCGTTATTTTTAAATATTTCCAATCAAGCATTGAAATAATGTGATTATTATAGACAATTTGTTCAAAATAATAAATGGTTTTGGTGATGAACAAGTTGCCTACTAGAATCAAGGCAACATTATATTTATTGAAGAATCTTTATCTCAGCTTCAATGTACATGTATATTATAATTTATTATTAGAACATTAAAAAACCTCAAAATCGACGATATTTTACTTTGTTCATGAAGTAGAGCATGTCCTTGGCCGGTCTTTTTTCTTTTTTTTTTTTTTTTGCAACACTTGAGTTCATTTGTGGTACTTAAGCTGTACTTTGTAATCTGGAAAATGTATTAGATTGGAGAAAGATAGTTCCGGCAACGAGTAGTTCCAGTTTAGTACACTTGGCTCAGTCACGTCTCCATGGAATGGAGCCTGGCTGCAATTTGGCAAGCTCTGTTTCCGTCGGGTCAAGGTGTACCAATTCACTGAAGTCTCTAAACTTGCAAGCCAAACAGAATTTCTGCACGATAAGCATGTTACATTAAAATCATAAAATTTTATTATTATTATTATAATACAAAGACAAATATATTGAAACACTTAATATAAAATACAATACTATAAAATATATATTATATATATTATTTTTATTTATTAATGCACTTAATGTTTTGGCATGATGATAAAGATAATAGAGGATATACTTAGTTGAAATTATTGTAAGAGGAAATATAAATCATTTTATGACACATTTCTTTTGTATATAGTTATTGGCAAGCGTAGTCAAAGTTTTATACTCTCAAAGTCTCGAAGCAATTTTCCGCAAGGCTTTTTAGAAGTGTGTAATAACTTATAGTTGTCGTGAAGTTGTGTCAAATTGCGATAAGCGTAATGAAACAGTTGTATGAAAAACTTGTAATGTAAGTAATTCTGTACATTTTTCTTCTAAAGTATCAGAGAAAAATAAATGTAATTTGTGTTTTAAATTAAACAGTGTCAGCTATAAAAATAGGCAAAGAATTTTGTGTACTGAACGAATAAGTTATTATAGCAATTTGAGAAATAGTTAATATTAATTCAAAAATGATAACACTTAAAAAAATATGTAACACATACGGCATTTATTATTGTATAATAATTAAGCATAACTTTCAAATATAAAATTTATATAATAATCCGATGTTAACACGTAAAAACGTAACTGTAGGGTATAAGATATGCTAAACTCAAGTAACCTGTGGAAGAAATTTTGTTTTGAAACTCTCGGAGATGTGAGTAATGTGATTTTGAGCCGATGTATAAGTAGATTTATGATTGCCACAGGTTCATATAAACGTAAACAAAATAACAACTTATGGCCGTAAGTTGCAGCCAACCTATCTTGGAAAAATCCGACAATTATCCGAGAATTTTAATGTTAATTAGTAAATAATCCACGGATAATCCTCAGATTATTCTCGGATAGGTGGCTGCAACTTACGGCCATTAGTCTCCTAGGTAACATCAGGCAATTTTAATAAAGGCAAATCATGTGGAGTATAGTTATGACTACAACTTTAGCTTTTGAGTACAAGCTTGTTTTATTCTTACTACTAATATTTAGAAAAAGGAGAAAAAAAAATGCAACTAAAAGAAACTCATTCTCTGCTTACCTGTCAAGTTTACTTTACTTCGAAAAAATTCTAGATCCAAATTCTAGTTGTTACGATTTTAATGTTACATACAATAATAATGTTTCAATAAAATCACTGAGTGTGGATATAAAACTTAACAAGCTTGGTTATAGGTTCCACCTGATTTATTAATAATAATATTTGTTATAATTGAACGTTTTATGGAATCAAATATTTAAGTAATATGAACAAAGGGAACTGATATAATAACAATTATTTTTTTAAATAATCATTAAATTTGTTGACAGTATAATTATGTACTAATTCATTTTGTATTTGCATTTATTATAATAAACATAGATTGAGGATTTTACAAACAATACGCTATTTGGCTAAAATAAATAATGCGACGCACTAACTTAATTTTTGTTTAAAATTTCACAAAATATATTTTAGCGTACTTTTGTAAAAAAAAATAAACAACAAGGGACTGAAAATTTATCTCCCTGCATTAAAAGCCTTTATTTTTCCATCTCATTTCCATTAACGTGCCTTGTTTTTTTCGTTATGTGAAAATGAAAGCCCCGAGCTATTTTATTTTCATTCTGTATTGTTATATTTTTTTTATAATTATTGAATAATCATAATAATAATATTATAACCACAGCAGTGTGGTAAATTTTGAGTTTGTTAAGGATTTTAAGATATGAGCTTATGACAGTAATTATGTACTAACTTATTTAATTAATATTTATTTATGCCATGGAGAAAATACTTGTATTTTAATCTTACTTATATATCTACGAGTCTTCTTCAACGAGTTGCATACATATAAGTTATATTTATTGCTTACAAGTAATTGAATTATATGTCCTATTTACATTACTTACGAAGGAAGAAAATAATTGCTGAATATTTTTTCTCTGTCATGTGATATTAATATTACTTTTAAGGCACATTTCTTATAACACCTGTATTATTGTAGTGTGTTGGTGAAAATTTATGGTCACCCAGGGACCTGAGTCTGTGATTAAAGCAGCCGTATCAGACCTGCATCACGAGTAGCTTCTGTAGATTTATCTTCTTTCGTTTTAACCTTGTAAATAGAACTGTGCACTGATGAGTTCTAAGAATGTGATAAATAATCTTTCGTAACTTATAAAGTATCTGGGTTTGATTAAATTAATTTCATCATTGTGTATATCATTGACATATTAATGATTAAGCAATATTTTTTGTGTGAATTTAACACAAAATACATTCAAAATAATCACATCGAAAATCATTCTAAAATAAAAATTCTTTTGTTACCGTAAACTAGTATCGGTGAAAAGCATAATTATTATAGTACGTATTTTACAGTCTCTTTATTAAAATTGAATCGGCTGCTGTGAAGCTGCTGATTCAAATGTCGGTTAATTTCTGTAAATCCTTTTGTCTGTAATTCTGATGAATATTCGATCAAAATTAATACCCCACTGCTCTACAGGCCAGTCTTTATCTCAGGTATAAAGTAGTGTGTGAGTCCTATAATTCTCGGGGGTAAGAAAGCATAATAATGGCTGCCATTTCAATTTAAATGAAGAACACTTTTGGTTAAAGTATGTGAGTAAGTATTAATAGTTTTTTAATACTAAAAGAGAGAAAATAATTTGTATTGATAATCATTTAAAATTTATAATGTATGTAATAAACTGATTGTTCGAGAGCTGTAGATAAACCAAAGATAAGCCAGTATTGAAATTAAAATCTGTATGTGAGGTTCTGATTTATCGCAATCCACTTTTTATGTGCTTTCATACTGCTTAGATATTCCAAACATGAGGAGGTTTGTTCATTGTTATTACTTGAAACTGATGAGTCAGTCCTCCAAGTAACGGCTGACGAGAAATGATAATGTTCCTCCTCCATATCATTAATAACAAGTTATAACGTCAAGTTTGATGTAGACTTTATCTTACGTTCATCCCCGCAAACCACCAAGATGGCTCGAGATTTGGTAACCATTAGAAATAGACAGTAAATTATTTATTATTGTTATTGAATGTGTATCTCACAGTTTTTTATATAGTTTATAACAAGTATTTTAGTCATTGAATAAATTAATATTGGGGATGATGCAATGAATTGAATTTTAAATTGAAATAAACAATAATAAGAAATATTAATATTTAAAACGCTTTCACTTAAAACATGTACTGTACGTATGAAACATAAAATGCATGACAATGAGGTGATATTTGTATACATATCTTGAGTCCACGTGGTATGGAGTCTTGTTACTCCGTGAAACTTGAGGAATGTGGAGTGCATGTCTGGTGAACATTCCACAAAACAAATCTCTGTCGAGTCTCAAATAGTCATGTTTAATCTTTTAGAATGGGAGATGTTTATACTATTACAGTACATGCTTCAGTTTTACTTCACTACATTGTATTTAAATTTTCTGTTTAGAAGAAGTAAAATTTTATTATACTTTGTCAGTATATATGCATATTTAACGTGCAAACTAACAATTTAATTTGCAGCGTTGCTTCGTTCTTTTTCTCCAATGTTAAAAAAATGATGAGCCCGCGGCTTTTTCGTTAGCACACTCGAATAAAAAAGTGAAAGGTCACGCGTTCGTGAAGCTAAAAAAGATAAAAAAAAAATAACATCTAACAAAGGGGCATAAATTTTCGCTACTGAGAACGTCACTGAATAAAAATTCAACACCTGTGAAAGTCATGCCTTTCAAATTTGTTTTTATAAAATGTAAAAAAAAAAAGTCATACACTAAACTTTAAAAAAAAAAAAAAGAAAAATTACAGAAAAAATTATATTTTTATTTTATAAACTTGTAAAATCGCTTTCATTTTAAAAAATACACTTATAATTCTAAATTTCTACTATTATAATCTGTGACATGCCCATTTTATCATTATTTTTTTTTACAATATACATTATTACCTTTATAAATTAACAATTAAGACATTCAACAGTATAAAAAGCGGTTTAAATAACAATTTTCTGCTCGTCGTTCGAAAGAGCTGCTGAAGTTACGATTGCTAATAACGCTTCTCCGTCGGTTGTCTCGCGTTTCTGAAGTAATCTCTTCAATCTACTCGGCGTGCACGAACCAAATCCCTGCAGTAATCCCACTGCAGCAACGCAAGGTATTGCCACACTAGGGTGTTATAGTGAGTCTCTTAAGTAGCATGCAAATGTGGACTCTGCATGTGTAATAGTAATTAAGACTAGGAATTGCAGCAACGTAAAGTTTTGCCTTGTGAGGCGGGCGTTAGACTCGATTCATAAAACAGCAGCTACACTTACAAAATAGCATGAAATTGACTTAAGGCTTAACCTGAGAAATTTGGACGAAAAATTCGCTACAACAGATTTTCTTCAAATTAATTTGGTGGACTCACAACAATCGTCAAATTAGCTCTGAATTTTTTCGGAATTTTTTAACCGTTGGTTTAATTATAATTAATTTATTTAAATGAGAATTTTGTATCCTTCCAATGTTAAATTTGTTAATTAGCATTGCAAAAAAACTATACAACAGACTTTTACTTTTTTTTTTTTACTAAAACCTAATTTTTTAGACTATTTTTCTGAATTGTTTTCATATATTTTGAACCGTGGCGATGATCGTTTCCTATATGTGATGAGAAATGTGGCAACGTTCTCAAGGACTGTTGTCACCACCCACTCCTAAAAATTTATGCGCATTCCAATGCAAACAGTGTTGCCACTATAGCCACGCCTCTTGACCTTGACAGACAAATTCTCAGGTTATACCTTAAAAGTATAATATTTTAATTGTTGCAGTATTTGGATTTTATCCTAGCTGTTAAAATTAATGGTATAAAACAGCTTCATTCATTTAATTAAATTCACCTTATTTTTTTTTTTTAAGTTACAGTAGGTTACAGTAGTATATGTTGTTTTATAATATAGTGAGTGAATTTTTTTATGCAAATTTAATAAAATTCTGCAGCATTAATGAATTTTTTCATAATCAAAACTATATACAAACAAGTATAAAAAAAATTGTGGTAGGTGTTAAAATTCTACCAACACAACGAAGTATTATCATATGAATAAAATATAGAGCCGCGCTTAAAAAAATAAACAAAACACAAACGTTTTTTTGTGTGCTTTTTAATAAATTTATATATGTGCTTATGCTACTTAATCTGATAAATTATATTATATTTACTTTTAAATGTGTTCATCTTTTTACGTTTTGCTTACCTCTGAAAAATTTGAACTCTGTTTTGAGAACTTTTATAAATAGTCTATGGACAATGGCGCATGAGTGTTTGACTTGAATGATCAGGTGTTCAAATCCCAGTGGAGATACCATGGATTTTTGCTGAAAGCGAGGTCCATTCAAAATTTATTCGGGAGGTAATTGATGGCATTGCTAGACTTACTGAGGTTCTCACGTTTTCTCATTTAAATTAGTCGTTAACTTGCATGAATATAAGCTCATTTTCTAATACTTATAATACCCCTACCATATCCCCAAAGATTAGACTTCAAGAACACCTTTACTTTTAATATGGAAATGCTGGGGTGAATTTTAAATTCATTAGCATAGTTGGACTGCGAACTCTTCCTAACTCTCCCAAAATTACAATCTTTGTCTCATAATAGAGCTTCAGAGCCAGTAATGAAGTATACAGGCAACTCTCGTGATTTCCAGAAGTGTAATCTTCATACTGTCGGTTGCACCTTACGTTTTGGCACCTTGCGTGTCACGTGAGGATTCTATTCACCTGAGCAGGTCAGTCAACACTCCCTACCGTGTGGGTGGAGGTAAACCACGCTCTCCGCTGATCCGCAGATTAAAAAGTTACACAATATATGAATGAAGCTGTGTAGGAAGCTATATAAACATTTTGTTTCAGTTGTTTTAAATTTTTAAGTAGGTAAACAATGTACTCGGTACAATCCTTACTTAATCCTGAAATATTGAAATACTTATTTTATATTGTAGACTGCTTTTTATGTAGTTTTATTAATTTCATATAGCAATTTATTATAGAAAGTTTATAAGAATATATTTTTATTTATTTTATTATAAATTCAAATTAGAAGTAAAAGCAAAGGTCCTAAAATCCTATAAACCAACTTTTAGGACTTTATATGCTCTTTATATTTATAATATGGAATAATATTTGTTACTCGAGTAGACATCTCATATATGGGAACCTATATACATTATATGTATAAGTGAAAACTGAAAAATCTTAATACATAATTATGATATCTTATGATTATAAATTTATAAGGAAAAAACAAAAATAATT
This sequence comes from Siphlonurus alternatus, assembly GCA_949825025.1. NCBI lineage: Eukaryota > Metazoa > Arthropoda > Insecta > Ephemeroptera > Siphlonuridae > Siphlonurus > Siphlonurus alternatus. The sequence goes on from OX463781.1 coordinate 45,318,516, forward strand.
AAAATAATTATTACTATAATTATTTAAAAATCAATGGAGTGCCTTTTGTACATCTAATAATAAATTAACATTTTAGCAACAAATAATTTTGAATATCAAAGAAATTTTCAGAAAAATCAAGTAATATTTTCTAGGAAAAATGTCTGTTGTATTCCCAACACACACGTCGTGCAGGATTTGTGTATACGCATATCCTGCATGATGTGTCAGATCTGAAGTGTCAGTTTGTCATATTAGTGTCACCTCCCAGTGGAGATCAGGTCGGCATTTGGTGGAGAAAAACGGATATACGTGTCACAGGAAATATCCATATTGTTCATGTTGTTCTGAAAACAGAAAATTGCATGCGGTACAAAAAAAAAAATAATAAAGTTTGTAAAAATGGAATGTTATATTATAGCGTTTGCCTGGCTTTGTTGTTGTTTACATTCAGCAGTAGGTACTGAGAGGGAACTGGAATCACTAATTCCTCCTAATTTAACATATTTTTAATTTTTTTAACAATAATATATGTAAGAAATTAATATACATAACTTGAACATATACATTTTTTTTATTTTACCTGGTTTCTTTATGATAATTTTTTGTTGTGCCGTTTCCCCCTCGCATTCAAAAGTCCGCGGGGAAAGCAATGGTCGGTGATTGGCTGATTTTTTTTAAAGAATCTTAGGGTCAATATCAGTGCATAAGTGTCGTAAAATGGTCATTATTGACGTGAAATTTGGAGCCGATTTACATTTTATTTAATGATGTATTGTATTTTCCACAGATATCATTGGCAAATATTGTATTTTTTTCCATTTACTTGACATTTCAATCTATCAAATAAAATAATTGTCAAAGGTACCACAATTGTCATATCGCAGAAAATAAATAGTTTTTGGTATGCTACTACCATGTTAAATAGGTGCTTTTTGCCTACATTCACGTGACGTCATGTTTTTGTGACGTATGGTGAAAGACCCGTATATTATTGAAAATGAATACGCTTTTATAAAGAAAAGGATAATATATTGACAGGAGGAAATGAATTGACAATTTTTGCGGATTAGACTGCGTAAGAAAAACAAAAGTGACGTCATACTTACATGGAATTGTCTTAACACATTTTCGTTGTATTTTTTTAAAGAGTAGATCTAGTGTGTATATTAAAAAAAGAAGTTATTGGTTTTTTTAAATTAGAACTTCAGTATTCTCTTGTTTCACGTATTTTACATTTCACCTTTGAAAAAGCAATAAAAGTCCATATTGTTTTCTTACCTCGGCATTTTAAACAAAATTTATTATAAAATGTAATTTAATGAAATTTAAATTTCTTATGCATAACGCAACTTCATTATACCAAGAAAAATTGATAATTTATAGACCTTGCAATATATTTTTTCATGTATAACTACAATATACTGCAATTTTGTATAGTGCTATATTATGTTATAACGTTATAACTCATTTTAACGAAGATTTAAAAACACGCAGATCTTGTGATAACAAAAATTACTTAATTTTGTTACAAAAGTTTCTTATGTATTACATACAGCGTGGCAGGCAACATATCCACTTTGTATATGTGCGTGTAACAGCGCAATAAATTGGCGTAAACTCCTCTCTCTCTGCTTACAATGCACGATGCCAAACTTCTCCACTCTCTTCTCGACAACAACATATCATCCTACTGCACTTAAAATAACTTTCAACGATTTTTTACTACATTTTTATTTGATATAAAGTCAGTAATATTAAAAAAAATTAGTAGGCCCCATGTGGGATAAATGTTGAGATGAGAGATTGTCAACGGCTTCATAAGAAATGGTTTTATTACAACATTAAAAATACCAACATTTTAATTTAATGTTCACTTGCAGTAATAATATTTCCCCATTAATTAATACCCAAAAAGAGAACTATATATAATATATGTATATATTCAACAGCTTAAAATTCTCAAATAGAAGTGATTTTATGTATCAATAAAAACGTACACAATATAACAATAAAAAAGTCTCCAAGAATGTATTTTTTTTTAACTCGTTTTAAAATTATTGCATATTTTTTTTTCCTTTTATCTTTTTAAGTAAGGTCTTTTGTATTCAGGACAACCTGGTAATTATCACCCCTATTTTTATTCTGCATTGTCGACGGGCGCCTAAAGCTGACGTCGTGTTTAAGTGCACCAAGGTTTTAAGCTGGCTCGCCGCCTCGCTTTTGTATTAACGCTTTAGTTCTTGAGATAAGCAGCGTGGTGTACAATACACTGCAGTAGACACAAGAAACTTAACCTTTATTCATAATCTCTTGCCTGCATCTTTCCTCTTAGCACAAATTGTTCTTTTTGTGTCGCCCGCCAAGAAATATACCAAAATGTTTCCGTGTCAAGGTAGTAATTACTCACATTTTTTTAGTCAATATTCATTGAAAATATGATAATTATGGAGAAAAGTTCAATGTTAAATAATTTGTAAGTTTAAATCAAGGCTCGAACTTCTTTTTTAAAATAGTATTATTTTCTTATCTATGTTGAAATGAAATTAATTTTTTTCCAACTTTTTTTTCACAAATTACAACAAATTTTTTCAACCGAGGGTAAATAAAAAGTGTGCTGTATTTAACACACAATTTCACTGTAATTTGTTATCACAAAAACAATGGATAAAAAAAGAGTTTAAATTTAATCTAAATCTAATCTAAATTACTATTAGTTAGTAATTAACAACATAATTTATGCTGAAAATAGTATTTAATAAAGGAAATTCCAAGTAAAATAATTTGACTTACTTTTTCTGTATATATGCCACTGGTCGTGTTACGAAACGATAAGAACCAGAAATAGTCACGAAGTAATATATTTTTTTTTAACGAATTTCATTAAAATCTCTGATTTTATTTCATGATATAAGTCAAGAAATAAGAAGCATGTATTGTAAGCGGTTTTGAGGCTCAGATTTTAGTGACACTAGCGCCTTGTAGCTCGGCAACTAGTTGTGCACATGTGCTTGTAAAATTGCATATACTACAGGATACTTTCAAAGTTAAATTTAAAATATGGGGCAAAATAATTTATTTTATACATTTTTAACATGCTACGATAAATTTATATTGAAGTTAATTATGTCAATTTAAGAGAAAAAGTTATATTAATGTGCAGGGCAATACGTTATAGTGTAAATTGTTAATTAAAACATTTTTTCATTAAATAAACACATAAAAATCATTGTTACAAACTTAATTGTAACGTTTTAATCCAAATGAGTAAAATAATTTTGGACTAATGTTGAATAATTAAATCCTTCTAATCTTGTCCTAATGATATTTTATCTCAAATAAACATGGTTCTCATTTATCCTCGTATTATCATTAGATTTAATTATTGAAACAGGACACGTACAAGGAAAATTATGCATAATATCAAACACTGTTATTATAGGTTTGCCCGCTACAATAGAAACAAGTATTATGTTACTTATTTCAAAATAATACTAAATTTTGATCATTGGCTCACTCCATCGAACCTCGGTACCCTTACTGAGTTTGTGGACGTTTTTGTGCAGTGTATGTGGATGTGGTGGAAAGAAACTTTTTGGTGTAATTAAATTCATATCAAGAGAGTGGGTGTTCTTGTTGCATACTTAAATTACTGCAAATCTGTCTTTTTCTCTTGTCAAATCAATTGAGCATTATGCTTTCCTGAGGTATAGAGCTAGCAATCTGAAATGCGGATTTTTTTAAAAGTGCTTCATTTTCAAAATATGGTTTAAATATTGACCTGTAAACAATTAATAGTAATGTACACTACTTTAAAAGAAAATTAGCTATTAATACGTAAACAAAAATTTTAATGTTAAAAAATAATTATATTAATTTTGACATTAAAATTAATATAATTGTTTTTTAACATTAAAATTTTTGTTTGCGTATTAATATATATTGACACCAGTCAACTTTGGCATTCTTTAAAACTAGCAAATGGAATTGAAAAAAAAAAAAAAAAGTGACAAAAATCAGATAATTCTTCGTTTCGTCTTGCTAATGCTTTCAAACAGGGTTTTGAAGCGATAATACCCATCGTGTTAACAGCATTGACGTGTGAGCTGAGAGTGCTGGCAGGTGTCGGAAAGTCCCGGGTGGTTGCCTGTCGGTCCATGTGCTCCCTTGTCATTACCATCTCTCTCTGGTTCAGTATTATAATTAAATATTTACAATTTCAATCTGGTTCTAATATATATCCTTTTTTTTTAAAAAAAAAAATATGTATATAATGTACGAGTAATTATTTTATTTGATGTAGTAATTACATAAATCCAAACCTTTGTAATAATTATTTTAAAACATTTTTTAACAATGTTTTTTTGTATTTTATTTTTTATTTAGTATAATGTTACGTTATAATTTTATAGTGCTGTGGTTATAAAATAAAAAAAGTTTGTTGCTCTGCAATAAAGTCATGAATATATTTATAAAAATCGATATGAAATTGTCCCCTCTTTCTATTTTTAAATTAAATTATTAGTGTTGAACGTTGCATGTGATTTGATTTATTTTTATTAGTATTATATTAGTAATTTTTTTATTTGTTAATAAAGTCATAGCACAACAAAATCAATAGAAAAAAAAGAACTACAGTTCTAACTAAATGTAATTTATAGTTATATAAGTATTGGGAGTTTTATTGTATATGATAATAAATTTGCAATTATCACTTTAATTTGAATTTGAAATTTTCATCATTTCCAATTAACGCGTTATTATAATTGAAATGTGTAAACATTATTTTATTGTTATTTGTTACAGCTTTTTTATACCTATATTTTCTGTATATTTTTAAAAAAAACAGGTCTTCTATAAATAGAGAAGATTAATAAATAAACGTTTCATAACTTATTCTATATAAAATTATACAAAAAAAATAAGACTGCAAAACAAAGGAGCATCGCTAATTGTAGCAGCAGTGTCACGCTGGGAGCAGGACCGCCGGGCACGAGACGGAGGGGGGGGGGGCAGCTCGTTCCGTGTCGTTCTTCGTGCCAGCCGCAAGGCGTTCTGTAGTTGGCATCATCTCATTGTTGACAAAGCTTGTTTGTGACTTCAATATGCGATGTAATAATGATGATATTATAACGGTGTGAGTAATTAGAGCAGGTACAACTATTAATTATGAGAGAAATTGATAGATTTGCTTCATAATATTAATTTAAATTTGATAAAATCGGTAAAATAATGTTGAACTATTTTAATAAATAATATATTAAGTTTTAAATATTATATGTGGCTCATTTTATTTTATGTACACATGTATGAATATGTTTGTTATGTAAAATAAAATATTCCATTTTAAAAATTGAAACATTTTTATGACGAAGCTCTGAAATGAACAGACTTGAAACGTCATGTTTTTACAATAAATGTTGTCAAAATTATTTAATTGCTGTCTAATACAGCATATACTAGCATTAATTTACCAAATTTTTATCATTATAATTAAAGCTTATTACTATAATAAATTTGATAATGTTAAATTGCTTCGTTCCACAATCATACTGAATTCTCCTAACTACCAATCTAAATGATAAATACTTCTTTAGAAAAGGACATATCATTGTAAGGAGCACACAGATCAAGTCCATTTGCCGAGATCGCCTGCAAAGATGTCTGGCTTAGATTTAGGCGTGGTCTCATCAGATAAGTCTGGTCCGGTCGGAGGCAATTGTGAGGACAAAGCGAGAACGTACCGGATATTTGCAGGTTTCCGCTATTGTGCGATAGCTTTAAATTGTATAAGATAAAGTGATAGTGGTTTGTATACAAAAACATTCATTTCTATTTGCAATTTGAAATTGGTTTAGAAGACAGGAACTTTTAAACAGTTTTATTACCTCCAATATATGTCGGTTCTTTATACTAAATCAGTATTCTTGATTATAAGTAATCATTTCATATGTGATATTTTATCTTGAATTCAGAAATATTTATTTAGTTTCCAATGTTTTTTCACGGAAATGTGATTTTGGGAGGTCTGAAAAATATTATAAATCGGTAAAAAGATATAAAAGTCTTTATTGTGTTTGTGTCCGCATAGATGTAACAATACAATCAAGCAAGTTGATGTTCTGATAAAAAAAAAGGTACATATTTCACAATATTGCGTTTATTACATGCTAATTAAATAAAGTATAAGAAACACTGATAAAACATATGAAATGATAAATTACAAAAACTTTTTATGTCTACAAAAAATACAACAGAACATTGTTATTAAAGTTTGCTACAGTGAGTGAGTGAGTGAGAGAGAGAGAGAGAGAGAGAGAGAGAGAGAGAGAGAGAGAGAGAGAGAGAGAGAGAGAGAGAGAGAGAGAGAGAGAGAGAGAGAGAGAGAGAGAGAGAGAGAGAGAGAGAGAGAGAGAGAGAGGATCCGGGCAATTTGCTGCGGACTATTCCTTTGTTTCCTGCCTCGAGTCGTAAACTCCAGTTGGAGGTGGGTGGGTACTCATTAGGTCCAATTACCCCACTGCTGTTGTAGACCCCCGCAGTCAGCAAGCCGACCAACAGCACTATAGCGCCGCCTACCAATATTTAGACACTCTGCACAAGTAGTGGATGTTGTAATGGGACGAGCGAGTTTTTTCATTCTTTTTATTTTAACTAGAGCCAACATTTAATGTTACTTCCCTGACTAAAGTGAACCTTTTTAGACCAATAAACTCTTTTAATACGAAACAAAGTGCAAAGTAATATTGTAAAAAATTATATATTTTAAATAGGGTCAACTATTTTGTAGAATGAAATGAGCTTATATCAACTTTTTGTTTGTTTGAAAATTGTAATAAATATTAAAGATACTCTTGACAAATGTTGCGTGGTGAATTCCATTGTTTTTGTTTTTACAATGAAAAATATGTTACTCCATTTGTAACTAAAAAGTGACGCCTGGCAATTTCTGTGCTCGGCAGTTAATCATTGCTTGGCTGTTTTGAGAACCATTTGCAATGTCCAACAATCTTCTACACTATAAAACTCGTGCAGTGCAGAAGGAAGTTAAACGTTTTGGAAACATTCGTTATTATTAGTAAAAGTAGAAGGTTTTATTTGTATTGGATGTGAAGTTAGTATGCAAAAGTATTGTTGTATGTAATATTATATTGCATGGAACTAAACTTTCTTGTCAGTTGATTTTAAAAGTATGAAATTTTAAATCAATACTTGGACATGTTCCCATATGAATTAGTATATTTCATACTACTTGCTATTATGAAAACTTATAAGATCATGAAAAGTCACATAAAAATTATTAATATTTATCACATAACATATTTTAACAATGAGTGAATGAACACATCAGTGAATGGATTGCTCAGCAATTTTTTACATTTTTGTCTCATGGTTTTTTATTTTAAAATTTTGACTACAATGGAGTATTGTCCTAAATTTTTTTTATTGCAGAAATGGATAGAGCGTGCAAAGTTATGCTACCCTGATTTTTTTCAGATTTTTTAGAGCCCGGGAAGTATTTTTAAAAAATTATTGAAAGTCTTTTTTGTGACGTCACGCGGCGGCAAGTCCTATCTTTTTCTTAAAAAGCGGCGTCTCGTGACGTCAAAAAAATAACTTTCAATAATTTTTTAAAAATAGTTCCCGGGCTCTAAAAAATCTGAAAAAAATCAGGGTAGCATAACTTTGCACCTTCTATCCATTTCTGCAATAAAAAAATTGAGGTCAATACTGCATATTATTCAATGTTATATTTTATTGTATTTTGTCCATGAAAGAGATAATAAAATATGATTTTACGTAAAATGGAAAACGACTACATATATTCTACATACTGTACAACAGCCGTCACATTAAAATTTGTTTTTGTCGTGTTTTTAACGCTCTCAGTCATTGGTAACCGGTTTGTAACAAAGGACATAACTGGCCGACATTAGCCGAATGACTCCCGAACGGTTCCGACCATAACCAAGTTAAATGTGACGGCTAGTGTGTGTTATGTTCATTTTTCATATAACAGTATTGTAAAAAAAAAAAAAAAAAAAATACGTACGGCCATACAAAAACATGACCTTTAAAAACAAAATAAGATTATTTTTTTTATTAAATAACTAAAGGTTAGCTAAAATTTTAATGAATTAATTTGAAACATGAAATATGAAAATTTATTTTTATAACATGACAAGTTTTATTAAAAAAATCTTACACGAATGTAAAATTTAAATGTCATTGCAGCCAGCAAGTACCTCAGTATCAAATGTTGCACGAGAGTCTAATGTAACTCATGCACGTGAGACATAATTCAACTTATCTTGTGCTATGTTTAGCTTTGTACTAATGCAGCGTGCTCGTAACTAGAGTCTATGTAATACCGTATGATCAAGATTGCGTATATGTTAATAAAAAAAGTAACCACATGAGTAATTTATTAGTATAATTTCATGATGTTAAAATAATAATAAAATATAATAACAAATGAATATTGTATAAATTAAATCTGTTTATACCTGGAAATGACATTGAGCTTTTTTAATATCCCTATATACAGTTTTTTACACATTATACTGTATATAATGTACTATCAATCTAAGATGTATAACTTGAAGTTATTTTGGGTGGTGTTTCAAGAAAAGGTTATCCAGAAAATTATTTATGTGTTTAACCACGGTGAGCGCCAGTCTAATTTAATGAAAACGTGGTTAGTTAGAAATTTGGATACCTTTCTTCGTGAATCGCGCCATTTATGTTAGGATTTCCTCAATTGTTAAAATTATTAAAAGTTGACTTTTACCAATTAAAACAGAGACATGCATTGAAAAACAACTTTTGGTTCATCCAAAGAGTAAGATTTTGAAAAACGATAATGAAAGTTCAGCTGGAGAGTGCGAGCTCTTGCAACAATGTTGACCCGTTCTTGCCATTTGGAGTTTCTGCATTACTGACGCGGTCTGATCAAAGTACCACATCACAAAGCTGACATAAAAATGATCCAGTGACATTGCAACCTTTATCGACAGTGCCATAAATTCAACCATTCGCTTTGAATATAAAATGCTTGTCCTAGATTCCGGTGCATGTGTTTACTAATGTAGTATAAAATATAATATCTCTCATAATTTCACAACCAATGCATAAAATGATCCTGGAGAAATGATAATGGTTTACAAGTAATAATAAATTATTACATAATTATCTAAAATACACTAATAATTTCAATAATTGGTAAAAAAAAATGACAATTTCACAGCAAATTCTGAATAGCAGAGCTCTGTGCACCCAAATATAACGTCACCATAGAAGTTTCCTGCCATAAAAGAAAAAGGTAACTCAATGACGCGTAATTTCATTACTAGCTTGTTCATCAACAGCTGACAGTTCCGAACACCATGGCACATGATAACTCTTTCTGGACCCCACGTGACCGATGGTGAAATATTTTGCTGTCCGATTGACTCAGAAGAAGCTGAGTTCAGTGGGACGTCAAGACATGATGAATTGTTCCACAATAACAAAAATATCGGACCATCTTTCTTAATATTATAAATGTGATCATGATTAGTTTTCCTTTTATACAATCCATCATCATATATATTATACGTTGATTTCAAATTGAATGAGTGAATTGCAAAAATATATAACTTATGACAGCAATATATTACCTGTCACGTAAATGTAAAAGTACAGTCCTCATCCTAGAATTTGGGGAAGGAAGGGGGGTTCTAACAATTTCTACTAGATGGCTTAGCGTCGATGTACTGTTCGAGCCTTGAACATAATAATCATTATGACATATGAACGTGATATGCCAATAAAAAGAAATCACGTAGGGTGTTAAAACTAGGAATGCTGATAAATGTTAATAAAACAATGCTTCATGTGATTTATTAAGAATTAAGTTACGGGCAATGACTGTTAGGTTCACAGACCAGAATTCAATACATCAATCAATCAATTATTAAGAATTAAAAAAAAAATCTAAAAATATGTTGTTTTACAACCAGTTGATCGAATGAAATAAAATATAATGGATAGTATTGCATATTATATATTCCCTACTCATATATATTTATAGAAAAATCTTAGTGCAAATTAATTCAATAAAAAGTCATGCATATTGACAATGCATTATACAATCTCGATTAACATACCGTTTTGAGTCCCATTGGATCTAATACGTTTTGAAACATGAAATAAAAAAATATAATTTATTCATTGTTGAAACTTTATGTAGACTCATGAAATAAATTTTCTGTGATATTTAATCTTAGTTATAAGTTTTACGATGTTTCAACAATATGAAGTTACTGCGAAATTCAATTTCCCCGCCGTTTGTAAAGAGGGCGATAAATTCAAGACAACGCCACGTGCAGCAGCCTCCCAGACGTACTTTCAAAGTGCAATCCCTCATCGAACCAACTTCGCAGCCAGAGTCGTGATTTATTAGAGAAAAAGAAGACGCCAGAATGTCTACCATAAATCTGGAATATTTTTGTTCAACAAAAAGCAAAGTTAAAAATTTTGTATGATTTCAGTTTAACACTAGAATTAAATTGAATTAGCTTAATCACAATAATCGTCCTTACAATACATAAACATTATTTCATGAGTAAATGAATAACAAGAATTACAATATAGCACTGCGAATAAAATAATAAATTGTATTAAGCCATGCATGCAGGAATATTAAAAATAATACTTCAAGTAGTTGATGAATTATGAGACCACCTTTATGTGGGATCGTTATCACGTCAGCTCATATTGTGAATACAGTTCTCATTTTAATACACACAAAGCTTTCTGTACTACTTTTAAAAAATACAAAGCCTGATAAAATATTAATGAAAATAGAACAGAGAAAATTGTGCTCTGATTTTAGATTAGCGTTTTAATAACAAGTTACGTCAAGCAAACCGAGCTTGGAATTAAAAAAAAAAACTTTTTTTTACACAATAATTCTTATATTTAAAACTCAAACTATTTTTCTCATCAAAAATTTTTCTCTGGAGTTTTGATATACTCTAGAAAAGTCTTTCACACTACTAAATATATTTTTTGTGCTTCAACTGATAGAAAGAATTTTATAATATTTTTACAAAAGGGATAATATAAATTTTGTAAAAAAAAAAATATTTGACTGATAACGTGGAATCACAAAATGAAGCATGCTGACATATTTTATGTTAAATTTATTTTTTTCATAAATTTTTAATATTAGTACATGTAGATAAATTATATTTATGGAATATAAAATACAACAAGTAATATATAACGAAAATCAAACCAAAAAGACTTATTTTTTGAAAGGAAATAAATATTCTATCATACCGTTCAAGTTATAAAAAACAGCTCACCGTTACATTCAATGCCATTAAAACTTGTGTACTGAGTACTCGAACATATATTGCTTCTCTTTTTTGTGTACTACATGATAACATCTCGGTTTCCATGGCAACGGGGATCTGTGCGATGTCAAATAATCACCCTTCTTGTAGAGCGACTAAAGCAGATGTCGTGCAGTTGAGGATCACTGGCAGTACATGTGCGGCTTGAAATGGGGTTGATAGGATTGACTGTTTGACCTTTAAATAAGTAAATCGTACTTATATTGCCATAATTATACAAAGTACATGTTTAATCTAATGAATAATAATTTAATACAGTTATGTGAATGTTTTTCAAAAAAAAAAAAAACTTTTACTTTGAATTTTTGAATGGCGTTGTTTTGTGCCTAACTGTCCAGGTTCAAGTTAAAGTCCTTCTTGAATGAGGATGTAGCTTTACCCAGTAAGTCACAAATGTACTAGCGTAGTTGCCTTAATTTCAAACTAATTTATTTATACGCCTATTCATAAACCATAGTCGTATTAGTCGACACTCAACATAGTTAAATAGCCTTTAATTTTAAGTAAAAAAATTATTAAATTAAATATTGGATTTTTTTAATTAAGACCCAGTTTTATAGATGAGATCTAATTCTAAGCTAGGCTTAATTTTGTTGATTTAGATTATTGCAATTATCAAAATGAACAAAGTTAAACCTGGTTAGACCTTATTTATTTGGATGTAATAAGACGTGCATGGTAATTTTAGTACATTTTAATTAAAATAAGAGATTAAGATATAAAAATTGGATTCATATTCCATTTTTATCGCAAATTTAAATTTTACTTTAGAGCTTGCTTTTACATCGCTGGAATACGTTTTCAAATATTTCCTCTTTCATTGAAATGCGCTCCTCTTATACTCCTTTGCATTCCATTGTGTTTTCTATAGAGGGAGATAAAAGGTAAAAGCCCAAGAACAAATGAAAGAAAATAAAAAAAATTTAGAGGGAATGAAAAAATTCTTCTCGAAAAGAAATATCAAAACGTAATCTCATTTTAATATGCGGCTAGAAATGCATTTTTTTTTATGTATTTCAGTGATTTTAAAGAGTATCAACACTCACAATTTTGTAAAGATATATTTTTTATATTGGTAAAACAGTTTTATTCGTTTTTAATTATAAAAAATCCATTTAATTACTATTCAATGATATAAAATGTTTACGAAACTATTTTGCAAAATGAATAAACAACTGAAAATTAATTAATACCATTATCATTTTTTTAATTTAAAAAAATCTGAGGTAAACATTTTAAAAATACATCATTAAATAAATTATCGCCCATTTCGATCTTTACCGTGTTGCTACGTGCTAGTGGATTAGCTCGGAAAAGCTACTTTAAAGATGCAGTCCTGGATTCAGATAAACTCCTGTAGATGCGACAACCAGTTGCGCATTAATGTAGTGCAGGTTGCCAGGCCTGCAGGGGCCTTCTTAGACGACCTATTAGAAGATATGAACAGAAAATTAAGCATTAAAACAAGAAAAAGACATTTATAATTATACTATCAATACGTTTACATGACTGTGTTTAATACGGATCCGTTGGCAACGGATAATGTTATTCTTACGGGGCGTTGTCAAAGAATGCGTATCGACATGTGAACGCAATGTAGCGTATGTTTATTTTTCTATTATAATAAAATTTTATATTTTTAATTTTTAAAATCGTATGACTGATTAGGTTAAAAGTTCTTAATTATACCCAAATCTTTATTTTAATGTGTGTTTTTTTTCTGAATAAAGCTTTTTTTGAATTGAATTGAAAATTGATGCGTTTTTAAATGCACGACCGAATTATGAATTAAGAATTAGATCAGATGAACCATCTGTACAGGAAACAAGTTAAGAGACAATTTATATGATTATTCATTCTTATTTGGTTAAGAATTTACATAGATACCTAATGAATACAGCAATAAAAGTTGTAACAACTAACAAGTACATAATTGTTCTTCAGATTTTTCAGTAGAACTTTGTTTTAAATTATTTGTTGGAATTGCAGTTTTGTACATTTTTTTTGTCATTTTTTTTTTTTTTTTTTTTTTTTTTGCAGAATGTTGATCTATTCATATAAAATTAGAAATCTATTTCTATTGTCTTTTGAAATACGATAGCAGCACTTAACCATTTTTTTTATGTAAATATACAAAATATAAGCAAGTTTACGGTAGTTTTTTTGACCTGTGGCTACAGCAAAGAAGAATTTTTTAATCTTGATTATAAATGAGCACTACAAACGTGCAAGTGACACTTTAATTAAAGATTTTAAAACTAACATCAAGATGTAAAGAGTAATCTGTTGAATGTTTATAATATGGTTTAAGGAGATAAAATTTTACCTGCAGTGCCTATCATTCATGTATGATAAAAAATTAAAATAAATCAAGCATGTAACATATTACAAAACATTAAAAAAAATTATGTATGTTAAATGATTGCTCAATTATAAGTACAAAGTTTATTTAAACAATCATAAATAATTTTTGTCTCGTTTTTTAAAATGCAATAAAATCTTCTTTTCGTAAAAAAAAAACATTAAATTTATGCATTAAAATAAATGTTTACCTTTTTCTCATTTATTAACAACAAACAATTACTGCAATTTAACTGAAATATATAAATAGATAGTACTTTATTTGGTAAAGTATAAAATTAAAAAAAAAAGAGCACGATATTAAAAAACATGCAGACTAATTAAGCTACTCGCATTATATAAGCAGATAAAATATAAAAGGCTAATTACAGAAAAACATTATTGCTAAATATTTTTTTGTAGCTTTTTTGCAAGAGGTTCTCTTTTTAACGAAGTTGTATTCAACATTAATTATATAATTATTCTTATCTTCCTCTCGCAATATTTATAATTTGTTTACGTTTGATGCGTGTGTTGTATTACACGTTATTTTTGCTTTACATAATCATTTTAATTATTACTGATAAAATTCTGAACATGAAACAGAGAAGTAAATTAATAATTTTTTATATAGTTTGTCAGATTTTAAAATTAAAAGTTGTAGGTTGAAAAACGTCAATATTTTATGAACATATTTAATTAATTCATTAGCATTGAGATATTAAAATTTCTTATTATAGCGATTTAACGCTTCGATAAATATTTCATATAATTTTTCCATTATTTTAAATGAAAAACACTAATTGAAAAAAACAAAAGAGTTTTTATAAAATATTAATTACTTAAACTGCCACTCATAATAAAAGTTATATTCTTAAAAGTTTGCTGTTAATTTAAAATATTTATAAGCATTTTAAATGTTTAATTGTGTTTTAAAATATTATTTACGTTGAATGTATTATATTTAATATTTTGACACAGACTTAAAAAAAAAAAAAAAAAAAAAAAAAATAGGTAAATTCATTTGCTGAAAGTTCAAGTTGGTATTTACAAAGCATGTAATGCAAAATAAAAAATGTTATTCATTATTTAAGTTTGATATCCTTTTATCGGATGTACATAAAAAAATTAGACAAAAAAGTTGAATGTCTTACAAAGAATTTACGATTGCTTGGATATAAATCACGCGAGAGAGAAAAAAAATCAGTGACAGAATGATAAATATCTATAAATTCAGGCCATATGTATCAAACAAAGCAAATTACTGTCGAAGTTGTGTCTACTTCCTCGCTTTGTATTGAAAAGAAAAGAAAGTCTGTGTTCTCACTCGCTGTAAAAGAAAATAGATTATAAATAAAGAATGTTTTACTGTATTATGTTATTTGTGCAGAATAGAATATACTCCAAGAGCCTTAAAAAAAATAAAAAAGCGATAAATAATTAATTATGTTATATCTATAAAACCTGAAAACAAAAAAGTACAATATAATTTTACATAAAATATAATATGATGTAGTTTTCCAAATAATTATTTTGAAATTATAAATTGAATTTTTCTTGATAACAATAGCTGTTATTATTAAGTCTACATTATACAGTCTTATGTAACAGTTTTTGGTAAAAAAATAAAACATTACAATTTGCTGAGGCAAGGAAAACAAGTACAAGCCTCCGTTGAACTTATAATAAAGCCTGCAGGGAAAGCCATGTTTGCTTCTATGTACGTATACTTTTTGTATTTTATTATATTCAACAACAACCTCCTTGTAGTAATTTATTATTTCCATAACAGTCCATAGACAATAAAAATAAATTTGAGAGATGTATGTTAATTTTAATAAGTGAAGACTCCGGGCATTTTAGCTAGGATTCAAGTAAATGCAAATTCAGCAGCAATATTTTATGAACGTGTAGTATGTGACATTGCCAAAACATTACATAATGCTATGGAAAATAGTGTGGTGGGATATGGATATGCCACATTGATTATAGACTATTTTTTAACATAATATAAAATAATTTCTTGTTCAGTAACTTTAATAGTGTCAGGGAGGGGTAGAGCACCCTGACAATATATATATATATATATATATATATATATATATATATATATATATATATATATATAATTACGTTTTTTAACATCTACTTCTATCAGTTTTAACTTTAAATTGAGAATTATTATATATTGTTGACAAAGTTGGTAAAGATGGCTCATTTATCGCCTCAGTTTTATCTAATTTCAGAACGCTAAAAATTACTTTGTTGTAGCATACAATAATTTTCCGTCACAAGAGCTAACTTTTGTTTCACAAAAAAAAGTCGTCCCCCCCCCCCTCCCCCGCACTCTTCGACTTTCCAAGAACGGAGATTATGTTTGGTTCCAATTAACCCTGGCACCCAGATCGCCCGGCTCTTTATTAAAACTACATTAAGACAAAGCAATTGGATTCCGTTTACAATTATCAGCATAGAAAGAGTTTAAGTTAAATTTAACAATAAAATGTTCTAAATTACGACATTTCTTCTAATTATATCTACAAAAGTATTTTATGTTTAAAATAAACAAGACTAATTAATTTGTTTAAATTATATATTCAAGATACTCTGCTTAAAATTTTTTAAAATTTTAAACAAGGTATTTTACTATCGTTTTTATAAATAAGTTTTTTGTCAAAGGAATTATTTAATTGTGAATTTGTATCTTTTGATTTATACTAGTTGATCCTCTTTAAAACAGAGGAATGATATTGAAGCTTGTTTTATTTAAACTTGTTCTTTTCTCTATAGGAATATTCTACAGCAAAAAATCTATACGGATCACTCTGAGAAATTTGCATGTGATATTTTAGTAAATTCAGTCATATGTATTTTTTTCCCCTATGATACGGTATCGTTTTTTTCCCTCGAATATTCTACGTAAAATTTCCATCTCTCCCCACTTTATAAGCTATATTATATTTCTACGCGGCTTAGCTCACAATATTGGCTGCTGAAATATTGGCTTTCAGATTACTTTCAGCAGCACTCTGCCTGCGTACTTCATGGTACAGAAATGTAACAATAATTTTCTGGATAAAATAACCATTCCAAAAACTTTGTGTTGTTGTGATACGGAGTTTTACTAGCGCTTTTTCCCACCAAAATATGAACATGTTGAGTACATTCGTATTACATTGAATGTAAGCTTTCTGGTATTTCCTTCAATACTGATTAATAATATTTCTTCTACTTCTATATGTAAACAAACTAAAATTTTCATATTCAACATAGAATTATTCATATTGATTGCCTTTTTTTTTGGAATATGATGTATAAATTTGTATGATATTTGATCAGAGATTCATTTTATTGAATTCCATGTTACTTGGGAAAAAAAAACTGAATAGATAATGTTATTTTGATCCCTAAAATCATGCATTATTTAGACCCAACTTTAAAGTAACACTCTAACACTTGCATCTCACACGTCTAGTCATAAATTAGATTGCTCTCGTAACTTCTTGGTTCAGCCAGCTCGTAGTTCCTCTTCTTAAGTGTACACATTTTCTTCTGGCACATACAAAGTTGTGAAACTTAAGATAAATTAATTAAGAGTGTAGTCTAAACTTAAATTAATTTTACAGGTTATTTTATAAAAGTTTGAAAGAAAAGTTCTTCTTTCATATACGCTTATTTTAAAAAGTAATTATTATAGCTTTAAAAATAATAGCGTTAGTTGAGAAAATATTTTTCTCTTTTTTTTTAGGCAGAGGATTGATTAGTGTGAAATATTTAACAGAAAATTTAAAATGTAGCTTTTATTTTTTAAAATACAGAGTTAATTTACCGTTTCTGAGCCCTTCTGTAGTTTCTATAGAATCATTAAAAATTAAAATTATTAAAATCCAAACTCTGCAATGCACGTTCGCAAATGCAACAGTTAGTATTATAGCTACTTGCATCTTGCAAGTTAGAATTTGATATTGATTAGAATGATTAGTTAATAATTATGTCACTGTGAGTATTAATATTGCAATATACATTCCCAATACACGTTGATTTTCGAGTGCCCTCTTTCCATTTTCAAGAAGGTTGTCTTTTTTGTCAGTAAAAAATAATTTTATACTATAGAAAGTGGAAGAATTGCAGTTAAGAAAATTGCGTACCCAGGATTATATGATATAATATTTTTTATATATTTATACAGATTACAGAGGTATTAAAGTTCTCTTTCTGCAGCGCAAAATATTTTGATATATATATATTATTTTTTTAATTTCTTAATCAAACCCTATTGGGTACTTCTATTTACTAA
This sequence comes from Siphlonurus alternatus, assembly GCA_949825025.1. Lineage (NCBI taxonomy): Eukaryota > Metazoa > Arthropoda > Insecta > Ephemeroptera > Siphlonuridae > Siphlonurus > Siphlonurus alternatus. The sequence continues at coordinate 45,336,534 of OX463781.1, forward strand.
TTACATACTACTTTGAAAACCCGAACCTTTCGAAACCCTAACTTGAGCGTTTCGCGGGCTCTTCTGGAACGAGGGCGGCCACGGCCTTGCAAATCCATCCCGGCATTTGCCTGCGGCTGAGGGAAACGTGGAAACCTCAGCCAGGATGGACGCTACAGCTTTTGTCAATGAACCGGAAGTGCAATGGTCCAAAGCCAGGGGAACCACATAGTGGAAAAGCGCAACGTTTTACCCCTGGGTGGGAAACGTGGTTTTTTGTTGAAAATGGAAATATTAAAATTTTAATGTTGAGTAGTATCATAAAAAAAAATGTCTCTCTTTTCCCTGGTAGTATAATATAGTGTTTATTTTTTAAACCACGCAAATATTGTATTTACATATAAATATGTAAAAAAAATGATTGAAAATTGTAACTTTACCAGCACGTATTTTACATAAAATTGATATGTTATCGAAAAAAACAAATTGATCGGTTCACATAATAATATAGTGGAATAATAAATATTAAATATTTATATTGCATGGAATTCATTAATTTTTAAGCTTTTTTTAAGTACATATGGATTCTGAATATTTTCATAAACAAAGCATAAACAAACGTAAGCCCGTCTCTTTTTTAAATAATTAAATTTTGTGTATTTTATTGACCAGAAAAATCAATGCTGAACTTTTGCACTACTAGTTAGACTGCATATAGATTGGTCCAGTGAAACAGCTTGGTTTTTCACTTACATAAAGAAAAAAACGTTAGCTAATATAAAAACTATTTAGAGGGTTCAGATAACGGAGTAAATAGTAAGAAAGTTTTAGGCTGCTAAATAATTGTTCTAGATAACTACACAGTTCATTAGAGAAATAATACACTATCGAGTGACCATAAAATATATATAACAAACTCAATTGCATTAAACAGACTTTCAATGTTGTAATTAAGATTAATATTCATTGCAATGATTTTTTCTGCTATGTTATTACGAAGCACATTCAAAATATAATTGATATAAAAAAATATCCTAACCCTTAGTGACCAAAAAAAAAATATATGTACAGCTACCAATTATTATTTGCTGACAATATTATTATTTTTTTTATCATGTTTTTCCCCTCTACTCTTTTGTAATACTTAACCCAATAAACAAATATTAAAAAAAATATGGGGTGAACGATTTATAAATATTAATAATGCAATTTAAATAACTACATTATAACAATAATGTATATACAAGCTAACTGTTATGTAGTCCATACATGTACAGTACCATGCACTCTTCTCGTCTCTGAAAAGTTACATTCTGTAACCTTGTAATGCCCGTAAGTGTAACATGGCAATTAAAAACAATGCTGCAGAAGAGAACTTTTCAGAGGCGAGGAGTGTATGTGAATGATCACTATTAAGAAACTTCACTAAAATATTTTATAATTTTATGATTAATTATAAACTAATATAATAAAACCTTTAAAATATAATTATATTCCCGTTAATATATAAAATTGAAAACAAAAATAGAACATTTTAAATAGAATTTTCATGAAAAGAACAACCTAAAATTTAATCACATTCCCGATAAAAAATTATAATTACAAAATTAATAACATGATCACATATTCAATTATCCTTTCAATATTTATTAAAATTCTTTATGTAGTTTATTGATAAAATTTGTGCGTACTGTGCGTAGATGAAAAATGCTCCTCAATGTGGGGAGACAATTCCGTTTGTCAGCAAGAGCGAGGTGACTACGATATTACAGCAGTCTGGTCGATACTGCAGAAGATAGCCAGCGAGAACTTTGAAAGGACCTTTTCTCACGACACGCTGCTGCCACTGAGCACACACTTTCGCAATTTCACATTCGTGAAGTATACAAAAGGGAGAAGGAAAAAAAAAATTTCAATAGAGGTATGTTCACAAACTAAACCTGTGTAAACGTATACACTTTTCTCTCGTATTCAAGATTTAACGTTCGCTCAGGCTTTATTTGTATTGGTTTTTATTATTAATGAAAAGCTTAAACATATATAATATGTTATATATATGAAAAAATATTGGATATTCAAAGCTTAACTCATATATTTTGTGCTGAATAGAAGCATGAACTTTGAAAAATTTAAATATTAAAAAAATACAACAACAACAAAAATTGTCAAATAAAAATTTAAAACGTGGTATTCACGAGGAAAATAGTTTATTTTGTACTAAAAGTAGTATATGAAACACTTTTTCTGTGTTCCTGTTATTATGTTAGTTCATGTTATATTTATTTTTACAGTTTTTCTTGCTTCCAAAAAACAATTTAAAGAATCTTGGCGTAACAAATAAAATATACCTAAGAAAACATGCCTTATAGCTACTTATTTTGTAATTCACATGAGCGACGGCGATGCGACGCGATTTTGACGCACAAACTGTGAAATCTTATAATTATGCTGCAAGCGAATTCGTCGGTTTGCAGTAGCGAAATCTACTTTTTTCAGCCAAATATTGCCACCAGTGCAGTTACTACAAGCCCGCATAATTCGTGCCGCGTGCTGAAAATCACTCATGTAAATCAACCTGAAGATACAGCTCAAATGGTATTACTGAAGGATTATATAATTAAGGCCAGTAAATACTTTTCTTTTTTAGATTTCAATTAACTTATCCAAATGGTATTCTGCAAAGTGATATAAAAAATATGCAGTAATTAGTTGACATTTTAGTACTGCACAAGTGACAGTGAAACGTTTTAGAACAACATTTTTTATTTTATGCATTGGGTAATATTATTAATACAAATCTAAAGTAAACATTTATAATTGTATTTTAAAATAGTTATTGGTTAATTAATATATTTTATTCACCGTATATATTAAACTCAACGTAATACGCAATATTTATGAACTAAAAGGAAATTTCAATAAAAGGAATGAATTAACTTGTAAGAATTCTGAGAGATAGAACAGGACATGTGCACTTTCTCAAAGAGACTATATCATTATTTAAAAATGTGCCTGATGCGAAAAATTTAAATGGCACATTTTACTTCTGCGAATGTTATAATTTTTAGATGACATTTTCAAGTCGATGTCAGTTGTACCTGACATTACGTTGATACTCAGGGCTACACACGCAAGATTTCTATTTCCACGGCTGACCGTACATGAGTCCTCACATATTGGCTCGCCGCTGAAATATTGGCTGTCAGATTAAAATCGCAAGTCCACACAGCTCTACCGCAACGGTGACCGTCTCCCGTTACGTCGTGATGATCAAATGGAGCCTCTCTGCGTCATGAGGAATTTTGCCAGAATGAAAAAAAAAATCTAATTCTTTGGGGTTAAACTGCCAGAGCTTCAGTCCGCCGTTACGAGAGGCTATCATCTCTACGTAATGGGGAATTTTGCCAAAATGAAAATTAAGAAAAAAAAAATATATATATTTTTCAATTCGTTTGAGTTTAAACTGCCAGAGATGCAAAGAAAATATGAACTGACGTAAATCTGTGAATATATATTTTTTAATTCCATTAAAATTAAAACATAAAACAATAATGAATTACTAATTTTGTCATTCAAAACTAAATATTTAAAACTTAAGTATCCAATTCTATGTGGAGAGTAATATAATCCGTATTGCTATGTAAGCAGAATATAATACAGAGTAAAGCCCTTCTTTGTACATGCATGGGAACAATAGCTGTGGTGTTACACAGATTAGCGCAGAATAAATATAGCGCATTACATTTACATAAAAGTGGTCTTTTAACAAAATGTTTTTTTTTAACAAGTATTAGTTTTTAAAGAACTAAAAATTTGCCTTCTTTTTGCATCCATAATGGAGTATTGACCTCAATTTTTTTTATTGCAGAAATGGATAGAGGGTGCGAAGTTATGCTACCTTGATTTTTTTCAGATTTTTTAGAGCCCGGGAACTATTTTTAAAAAAATTATTGAATGTTATTTTTGTGACGTCACGAGACGCCGCTCCTTAAGAAAAAGATAGGACTTGCCGCCGCAAAAAGGACTATCAATAATTTTTTAAAAATACTTCCCGGACTCTAAAAAATCTGAAAAAAATCAGGGTAGCATAACTTTGCACGCTCTATCCATTTCTGCAATAAAAAAAAAATTGAGGACAATACTCCATTCAGTGGTGCTCAACAACAGTTTATATAAACTTTTAGTACTTGATTTATGTATTTCATAGAGTTAGGGAAATTTTCAAATAACATTCTTATAATTTTATATACCAAAAAAAATATATTATTCATTCAGCTGTTTGTAGCAAAAATATGATAATTCACACTAAAAAAGTGTTCAAAAACCTGTTTAAGTGCAGTAATAAAATACATGATATTACAAAATAAAAGTTGATCTCCAACTCTTGCAATCTTAAATACGTCTTATTAAAACAAAAAGTTATTAGAATGTTTCTCAATAACAACCCCCCAAGGCGTACTTTCAGGCAATGTGGTAGCAACATTCATAGCCAAGGGAGAAAGTAGCAATTACAGTAGATCAACATTTACACACTGGTGTTTCTCTATTGAATCCACAAGAAATTGCTTTGATATGAAAATTCTTTTGTAGCTTAGTGAAGCTCAGATTATTATAATTATAAATTGCAGAGCACATAAACACATGATATATGTACAGTGATATAGAACTAGACTACTAGAAATATCTATGGACTTATAGAAGAGTTTTTGAAATTTAACAAAATAATGAAATTAGTAAACGAAGGAATTTTAACTGACAGTAAGCTAAAACAGGTATATTTTTTTTATTAATTATTATTATTTTTTTTTTAGAAATATCACTGCAAAACCTCTCTATTTCATTGCATTAACTGAATATTTTGACTTATAAATAAAAACAATTTTAAGTGCGATTTCTTTTCAACCACAGTATTTGGACTTCGAGAATCGCGTACATTATTTTTTGATTTATTGCTGATTGCGACGTAAATATCAAAACTGAAAACACGACAACGTTTGAACATAATATTTTAATGCCTAAAATTGTTTATAGCAAATTGTTATTCTTATCGGCTGGTTGCAGAGAATATAAATAGTTACGTTTCAACCTCATGGAAATGTACAGAGAAAGGAACATAAAATCACCCAACGTTCTTAAGTTATATGGAAAAAATTCATAAATTCCCACATACGAACACAAACATTGTACATATAACTGCCAATGTAAAGTAAGATGGCTTACAAGTTTTCTGTTGCAAAATTATACCCAGTTATTTATTTATAATTGCTGTCATGAAATATGCTTCTTTAATGTTGTACAACAGTTGTTATATGATATCGTGATATGAAACTAAACAAATATTTTTTAACTTCTTCTTTCATATAAAATCGATTCACGTAATGTTATTTTATGTTCTGTCAAGTTTAAAAAGTTGATGTAATGGATCTCATATTTTTTTTTTTATAACCAAAAACTTTTAAATTTTATTAACAAAAATAATACGTTTTTAAACTCTTATAAAAAATAAAAGCTATTTGTACTGATATTATTATATAGTACAGGTGTGAAAAGAAATTTTATTATCACTGCCATTTTTAAGATTCTAAAAGCTTGTGATATGAATATTTTCTTTCAATATAATAATAAAAAAATAAAGTAAAAAATTCAAAAAAAAAAATTTCGAGCCACATACTTAGATGAGTAGAATTTATAAACCTTTATTTTGTATATTTACTCCATGAAGAAGTGCGCATACTTTTGAAGAAGCCACATCATGAGTATTGAGATACTATGGGGATTTATTTTTAGCATTTTGACATCATTTTATTGATTAAAAATTATTTAGAGAAATGACTTGTTTTTATGATGAAATTCAAATACTGACTGAAAACAAACAAACAAAAAATATATATTTTGCTAAGTGCGTGTAAAATTTGAGATAAAAATATTGTAGCAACGATTTTTATGGACATAGCAGTGCAATATCTTTTAATACGACATAATATTTTGAGATCTCTTCTGAGACTTTGCAAGAACTTTTCTACATTGATCAAAAAATATGAAAATAATAAATTAATATGAACCAATTATAAATTAATGACTAAGATGTGAAAATAATAGTTAATTGATATAATTTATGATTCACCGTTTCATGGCAAAGTTAATTTAAAGCTAATAATAATGTATAATTATGTTAGTCAGATCAAACATTGTAATGATATATTTATAACATGTTTCTTACTCAAACAAAAGTAATGAAGTCAAAGTTTTAGATTTAGTATAAATGAAGCCAAATCAATGGAATGTTATGAAAGAAATTACAAAAAAATATTCATATAGAAAGATGTATATTTCTTTGAAATCAACCATTATACTAATATATACCTTTTAATAAAACATTACTAAAATTACATTACCCAATTGTAAGTATCTAATAAATAAAAATATATGCATGTTATTCTTTTACATATTACAGTATGAAAAGAAAAGAACGTTCCATATCTAAAAGGAAAAAATAATTAATTCAATTTCTCGCGGAGTCATAAATTTTCAAATTTATGAGAAAGGATAAACTAATGATTTAATTACACCTTAATTTCATTCATTAAGATATAAATTGGTAAGATTAAAACAAATTGCTTTAGAATAATGTATTGCTCATAAACCACGAGTTTTGATACAATATCATACAGTCTCTAATAGCGCAAAAAAAAAAAAAAAAAAAAAATGCAAATTTTACACCATCTTTTATATTCTGGGACAACAAACTGTATTAAGTATTCTTTATTTTATTGTATTAATTTAAAAGAATTATTTTATTAGAAATGGTTTAGGTCATTAAAAAAATTAAAAAAGATTCCCAAGACAGAGGGTATTTCATATAATAGAGTAGTATCGACCTGAAATTTTTTACTGCAAAAACCAATAGAGGGTGCAATGTAATGCCACTTTGATTTTTTTTCAGATTTTTTAGAGCCCGGGAAGTATTGCTAAAAAGTTTTGCCGAGGTTGGGTTTGAACCTACGCCCTTTCTAGGTCCTATCCTTTTATTAAGAGAGGTGTCCAGAGGTCTCACTTTCTCTGTACTTTCCATAAATTTTTAAAAATAGTTCTTGGGTTGTAAAAAAATAGGAAAAAATCAGGCATAACTTAGCACCCTCTATAAATTTCTGCAATAAAAAATTTTGAGGTTGATATTAAATTTTATTTCTGCTAATACCACGGAAATTTCAAGTAAAAACTACATAATTATATATAATACTGTATGAACATTTTGAAGTTCACGCTGAAGAAAAAATAATATCTTACGTTATCAGGACATGGCAAAAATATTATCATTATAAAAAATGAAGTGTTCAGTGATAAGTGTATGGGATGGCAAAAAGTGCTGAAGTTTGCTTTGGCATCAGGAAATTTTTATAACATGAAAGCAATTCACTCGAAGCGAGTTATTTACTCAAGAGTGGTTTCTTTTCAAACGGCGACTTTCACCGCCATAAACTGAAAAGTTTGACACTTAATACCAAAAAGTTTTTTTTAACCTTAAAACTTTTTAAACGTCTTTTCGTGTTTGTGAGTGCAGTTAAGTCAGTCTGACTTTTCAATAAATGAGACACAAAAACGAGTTAGGATTACAAAACGAGATTGTATTACAAAAATAAAGCATTTAATTAAAAAAAATACTGCTGAAAAAAACATTAAAACGCTCAAAATGGATTTTTTTTTAAATTTTTTATTGTGTTTATTATTGTATTATTAGAATTACTCAACTGAAAGTAATTATTATACATTAGAAATGTTAAAAAATATGTTAATTTATTTGCATAATTCTTAACAAAATTGCAGTTTAATGGTTTATTTACTTTTGTCACGATCAGCATATAAACTTCACTTTATTATGATGAAGATTACCTTACAGTGGAATGTAACCTAAAATTATTGTAATTTAATTTTTCAAGTGATTTATATTGATTCTAATAATCCGGTATATTTCATCATAAGAGGTTAGGACTTTTTTTACATGGAATTTTTTGTATTCGATCCGGAGAAATAAAAATCAAGTGTTTGTTTGATATTTTAAATCAATGCAGTCTGACCCATCGAAAGTGCACTTAAAAAAAAAAAAAAAAAAAAAATGCTGAAATTGCAAAATTTGAGAGCTCAATTTGGGAATTTCTTTTTGCTGTTGTATAAGTTGTGAAGTTCTCAAATTTGAAATTCAAATACAAAATTTTATCCCAAACTTATATTTACAACAATGGAGTATTGTCCTCAATTTTTTTCATTGCAGAAATGGATAGAGCGTGCAAAGTTATGCTACCCTGTTTTTTTTTCACATTTTTTAGAGCCCGGGAAGTATTTTTAAAAAATTATTGAAAGTACTCTTTGTGACGTCACGCGGCGACAAATCCTATCTTTTTCTTAAGGAGCGGCGTCTCATGACGTCACAAAAATAACTTTCAATAATTTTTTAAAAATAGTTCCCGGGCTCTAAAAAATCTGAAAAAAAATCAGGGTAGCATAACTTTGCACCCTCTATCCATTTCTGCAATAAAAAAATTGAGGACAATACTCCATTACTTGCAGGTGTAATCTTATAGTTAGCTTGAAAACAGCTTCTTTGGTAAGCTAAAATACACATAACAAAATTATTTATATAATATTATATAACAGTAAACTAAGGAATAATTGATTAAACATGATGTCATGCAGTGAATTTCAGTAACTCTAGAATCCACGTTGTTAGCTTTTGAGGCAATTATTTTGTAATTTGAATTTGTAAGACATTACGAGACAATAGAAAAGTGAACTAATTGGCTGATTTGTTTATGTTTCAGTTTCGGAGAAGGAGATAAGGCAGTGGTAAGTAATTATTTTAAATAATTAACAGGTGTGATCAATATCTTGCTGACGTCACTTGACAGGTTGTTCTGATTTACTGCATACTTAATTACATACGTTCTCCCACGGACCATGCACGTGAATACTTGTACCTAGTTACTGAAATTTACGATGATGAGCTATTTCGTGCTACTGCATAATAAAACATATTTAATTTTATAATTAGAGAGGGTTAAAAAAATAAACATGAATATAATCATATTATAATCTTTATTTATCTATAAATTTACGAATAATAACACTATGAATTTTTTAACTTTAAAATTTACGTGTTTATGTTTAATTTTGACGTTAGGAATTTTGCATTATAAGTGTGATTTCAATGTTTTCATGCAGTTTCGTTGCAATACATTGACAGTTTAAAGGTTTAAAGTACAGAAATCCATGGTCCGTGTCTGCATTAGTAGAAAAAAAAATTAGGCTCCTCAGAGTTAAATAGAAACTACTGTAATCTAAAATTACATAATATTATAAAATACAAATTAATCATGTATTAAATTAGAAAATTGCACTAGTATGTTTATTTTATTGACCTAGTTTTGTTTTTCACTTACTGAGCATGAAATAAAACAGTATAGAGCTAACATGAATTAAATTTTAGCTTTTTTCTTGCGCTCGATATTTTCTTGAGATTTTTTTTTTAGTAGGACTGCCCATGGATTTCACTTACATTAGATTTGATGTGTAATTCCATAAAACATGAGTTGGAACCATTTGTTATGGGGCGTTGGTGGACAAGCGAACGATACAGTGTCACAGTAGAGTTTTCGCCCTCTTGCATTCCGTATGGCGTATCAATCGATCTAATTTAATATACAGCAGCAAATTGTGAACCATATCCCTCCCTTGGCTCTCTTTCAATATATATGCGACTGAAATGAAAGCAATCTTCTCTAGTAATGTCGTAAATCAATTTTACAATTGTTTAACTTTCGTGTAAACAACAGTAATAATTTTATTAACATAGAACAATGCCAACGTGAAACGAGCATTCATGTTTGATTTATTGATGATTTTTTTTTTTTTAATTATTTTTATTGAATGCTTGTTAACACCAAGTACAACTATGATGTTTTTTACAATTTGCTTTTATCTCCATTTGGAATTAGATTGAAAATTATAACTTACTTATATAAATTAATTTTAAATATGTGAATTAACATTATAAAACAAACAAGATACAATGGTATTATACATATTATATTACCTGCATTATTGTCTAAATTGTAAAATATTGGAATCTGGAACGAGTGAAACATACCACTTACGGTTTAAGTGCATTATTAGAAAAATAATAATAATAATAATTGAGTTTTACTCCTCACAATATAAAATGATACTGAAATCATTAATGCAAATATGAAATAATAATGATAACTACGCGTAAAAATTGAGAATATTTTAAAATCAAAACAACTGTTCCAAATGAAGCATATATACTATTTAGGTTCTTAATTTTAACTTTATGTCAATGTCATTACAAATTTTTTAGACAATTTCTTCATTTCTCGTCACGTCCAATACATCAAAACTTGACGATGACCTAAAGTCTGGCCGAAATGAACGAAATGTCTTTTCTGTGCTCACGGAAAAGATTATACTTGTGAGGCGTCCCAAGAGATCTCGAGACAGCTCCAATATAGCAGCAGCTTGTAGCGGGGAATGTTCTCCGGATAACAGCGACGTTGATAGTAATCTGGGACGTCTTTAATTAAAAATATATCACAAAAATGTGTTACGAAATACACGGACTTTGCGTCCTCGAACGGTGAAGATAAAAAATACAATGATGTAAGTTTTACTGAAAGCATGTCTATAGAACCTTTCTAAAATTATGTTTATTCGTTTAGTTTTAATTATTGTAGCTTATTATAGAAGATGAATGGTGGTAATGTAAAATATCAAAAGCTTCATTTTTTTTAGTATACTTATTACATTATTATTTACTATAATTATATAGTTAAAAATATATAAAAAAAATATAAAAAAAAGTGAAGAGACAATATTAATTATTTTAAGCACTTGCTAAAAATTAACCAAAATGTTAATTTAAAATGCATATTTGTTTGTCCCAAGTTTATTTTTCTTCTTATGAAATACGTTTATGTACAATATTAATTTTAATTATTATCAATATGCAATTTTATATATTTATATTTATTTTATTTATTCAGAAAACATACTACAGGTTAGGTAATCCGATTATAAAGAATGCAATAGTTCATACAAATTCTTAGTTGAAATACACACGTACAAAAATTATTATATAACTAAAATCTTGGTAACATATAATACATTAGATTTATATTAAATAATTAAACATGCATTTGAATTATTTACATATCCTTGCAATTTCTTGCGAAGATTGAGGGAAAATGTCAAGCTCATATTTACTGTACAGTTCATTGCAAAATGATTGAACTCTGGAAATAAAAGAATATTTATCAATATCAATTCTTGGGTTTGGTATGTAGAAAAGGTGAGATGATCTGTTTTGTCTCGCTGATACATTTAGACTGAGCTCAGCTAGAATTTCAGGACAGTAATTTTCCATCGATTAACTTCTTAAGAAAAAATATATCACTCATATCGCGTCTGTATTTAAGTGTTGTTATTGCATATTTTTTGCACAATTCAGGATAATTTTGTTTATTGTAGTTGATCTGGTCTTTTTGACACATTTTACTTTTAATAAATTTTCTTTGAATTTTTCCCAGTGTATCTTGTTTTTTTTTTTATAGGCAGCTGGAGACCACACAGGGCTTGCGTAGTCGTGAATTGGTCGAACAAGCAATCAATTTCAGTATACAATTTGGCTATCTAAATATTATCATGTAATTATTATACACCCTAAATCACACTAATACTACAATATTGTTAATTAAGTTTCCCCCACAACAAACCAAAGCTTATATACTTAATGCGACAACCAATAAGGTGAGAGATATTTGTCACGTGGCAGCGCGGTCATCCCCCAATTTCACACCTGGGCGCTCGCATCACCGCTCCAGTGACCCTCAGGGTTTGCCAGGCGAGTGATCATGAGGTCACGTGATCTGTCACTTTGATACGTGGCCTCTATTGATGTATCTTGTCAAAGCTTTATTATATCAAAGCTTTTCTTATGAAGTGAAAAAAACTTTTGATGCGTCAAAATTGAAAGTTCGAAAAAAAAAAAATACACAAATAATTCAGTTTCCTTAATAATATTTAACCTAGTTGAAATTATCTTCGTACTTCTGACATTACATAGATCTGCATAAATATTATTGAAGATTCGATCAATGTCCTGTTTGACAAAAAAAAAAGTGTATTGATCTAGGTTTTCTCGGTTCGATGAATGTTGATTGCTAGGCAAATCTCTATAGAAAAATATTTTAGCCTCGAAAGTACGAGCCGAAACGTCACAACGGCGGAAAGGAGAACTACACCCACCACGAATTTCCTGAAAGAGCTAGCAATCGAAGAAGAAAAAAGTGTTTATATATTTTTTTATTGTTTTCAATTATTTAATTTCAATATGCAGAACAATGTACAATAAGCTAGACCTAAAAAACTAATAAACTAGACTAGCTACCTCGGACTGCACCAACTTTACCGTACCTGATTTGCTGGATAGCTGCAGCTCCGAGAGACAAACAGAAGCAGACTTGCAATTATGTGTTCAGGTTTAAAAAGAGTCTATAAATTCTAAAAAATACAAGTATTTTAAATTCTTTACAATCTAGATGAAAACTGCCCCAAAGTTCAGAGATTTTGTGCTCTACGTAAACGTTATAGTAAAGAGTAAATAAAAAATCTTTTATAACACAGAAACAGTATATCAATTGTTTATCCTTGTGCACGTACATACGGACATGGACCAACGACTCACTATGCTTTCTATTTGTATTGTTGCACATTTTCTTGCAGTCTCATTAATTAATTAATTTCCGCTCTTCTGGAGCAATCTGCATGTTGCTATCAAGTTCTATTAACATGCATGGTTACAACAAATAGAGCAGTAAATTGATGTGCATGATTGTTTTCTAAATATAGATAGTAAATAACTTTCATTACTATCGGGAAAAGTAAATTGAAATTCGCAATCTAGCTTCCTGTGGTACAACAAAATAATGACAATACAAAATATGGGAAGATTTGTTGAAACAACGATGGAAGTAATATGAAATAGTAAAGTTTTAAATTACATATGTGCCAATGTAATAAATGAATTTAAATTCTTATAATAATAAAAAACAGCATTCATGCTTGAGTACTGTGAATGTGAGCGTATAACTAAAATAAAATATACATTGTACCCAAAATTACTAAACCTTCAGCCCATAATCCATAATAAATTCTTCTAACAATGAAATGATTCTATAATATGTATGAGAGTATATCGTACTATAAGTGACAAAAGACGTATCTATGCCGTTTCTGTTTACATTATCTATATATAGTATAATATTTTTTTTTCTCTTGGAAGACATGCGAGGAGGGATCAGCTTTTCTGAACACGATATAAGCTCAATTGCAAGTACTCGAGTGTCGCGTGAGCTGACAAGAAATCGGCATCTTTTTCCTCCTATACAGTATCTTCTTTTTCTCGCGTAGTAACGACCTCGTAGCATTTTACTGCCCCCCAATTGTCGTCATCATGGAACACCGCAGTGGCACTTCTTCGTGGGTAGATAAGATGTCGGAATGTTTATGTACAGTAGTAAAAGTTGAAATGATAATCAAGAAATGAATGAAACTTTATGTTCTTTAGAGTGTTGACGTAGTAATAAATTAAAAACGTTTATCTATCAAATGTAATTTCTATTTATAGAATAAATATCAAGGAAATTAGAACTACCTTGTTTAAACATTTCAAATGTACACAATTAATAATCAAAGAGACAAAAAATAAAGTAATATCCTTTTTACATGCTTTAAAATAGAGTGAAATAAAATAAAATTACTGGAAATTAATAGGCACTGTTAAAAGAAACACAAACAAAATTAAATTTAGTAGAAATTAGTATGCTCATTACGCACGCACGTAAAACTTTTAATGAGTCAAAATTGAATTAATTCTTATTGCCGTACTTTCATTAATGGCATTTTAAAAAGTTATAAAAATATGATACAAATTAGGGCTTGTTACGATCACAGTCGAAACACGGTTATATATTTTTATTGAGGCAGCATTGATAATCGATATTAGTCGATACCGGTAAGAGCCAGCTTGTGCGTGGAGGGCCATTTTCCGATCCGCCTTTTTTAATGAGACCAGTCGAGAGGGTACCACATATTGACGTACAGTCATGGACGTAAGAATCGAACTAAATTTTGTAGCTCTATATTGACATTTGGGAGTTTGAACTATTAAAATTTCGGAGTTTATATGCCATGGTGTTGGAAAGAGAAAATAATCATAGAATAAATACGTTTTTTTTTTTTTTCAATTTTAATTAAAATGCTACAGTAAAACTAATATTAGGAGGTGATTAATTGATCAAATTGGTTTTGAAGATAAAAGATTTTTTTTTTTTAAATATTGCTTTATAATAATGTTCCTATTTGTATATTTAATATTTATGTATTATGTTTAGAATATAGAACTGCTCATATTTATATAAAGCCTATGAACCCAATAACAATATAACAATAGTTGGCGTTAGTATAAGCTCAAAATTCAACGTAAATATTAATTCTCTCTCTCTCTCTCTCTCTCTCTCTCTCTCTCTCTCTCTCTCTCTCTCGATACATATTTATATAAGTATATAATACTCCAATATATAATACTCATATATTGCATAGTATAATATGCAATATATGAGTTTTATCCTATAATACTGTATATATTTCACTACAAAGCACACAATAGGTTTAAAAATTGGCATTATATATTGAAATAATCTTTTGAAACGTAACTCTTAACAGTACTTAGCAATGTACATCTGTAATACCGATTCTGTATATCTCTATGAAAAAAGCATTCAAGTTTAGTACTCAAAACCTTGATATGCAAAAACGTGTATTTATAGTTCAAGAAGGACTCGAACTAACAAGAAGAATCGCCGATTTATTCCTCAACTTCTTCCACATAAGCGAACAAAAAAAAAAAAAAAAAACGTGCCTAACTGGAAGAAATGTGAAAGAGTATTCTCACAAACGTTTTCTTCACTCGACTGGCCGATTTCAAGTTTTCGTTGTTCAAGATATCGAAGAGAAATACTTTTATGTGTTCACATTTTTTATAAAAGCAAAAAACATTTCGAAGCAGTGTATAATTCTTTGCAAAATCTCTTTTTTATTTGTGGAAATGGATATTTCCAATTTTTACTCCCACTCTTGGATTATCAAATATTTACAATTTCAGGTTTTTATGTATTAAAAATACACTGTTGCATATAAATAAGAATAAGTTATAAAATAAAGATGAAAAAGCAATTAGTCAAAAGTGTATCATTATCTCTCTCTCTCTCTCTCTCTCTCTCTCTCTCTCTCTACATGGCAGATTATATTGTAGTATTGCATTTTGAAGGCTGATGATGATTTTCAAGGCACTTCTGAATTCCTAATGAGTGGAATAAGCAAAGTTATAATAAAAAAAGTAAATAAAAGCATTTTAATAAATGGAGCTACAAGCTCCTGCAATAAAGATTGGGGCAGAGAGATCGGTGCAGTGGGTACATGATGTCGCATTAAATATGAATACAACTGTACAAAGATGAAGTTGTATAATAACACAAGACTCCAAATGAAGAAGTAATAAATATGAGAAATGTGTGTTGCTTAAAATTTAAATTTTGTGAAACAAATCTGAATCGTGCTACCATGAACACCACGTGATCTGTTCGAACGTGGTGTTATTTAAATGAAGAAGCTTGCATGGAGTATATAAAAAGCAAAGTTGCTCATTTCTCTTGATGAGACTCCGTGTTTTTATTCTGTACAACGACAAGCTTAACTTCTCGTTTAACGTAAATCTCATTTGCATGGCGAACGTTCCTCGCGTGGAAACTTTAATGAAGTAAACGAGCTGCAAACGTGAGGGGAAAAAGTACAGACAAAAAAATATTCAACATTTTTTTGTCCTGCAATTTGTAAAAAAAATATATAAATAAACAATTTTTTTAAAAAGGATGATAACATAAAAAATGCAATGTAATATTAATTTGTATATTAAATATTTACACATTACACAGGTGTAGAAGAATTTTGGTTAGTATTTTTCTCTGCTTAATTAATTAGAACGTTATTCAATATAATATAATTTAAAATTTTATATTTATAGTGTAAATGTCCAACTGCTGTCAGTATATTGGCACAAACGTTACAAAATGTAACACGTTTCCGTGCCGTCTCAATCAGAGGCAGGTAATTGAATTGCTTGCTAAGTGAAGCACGCTGATGCTAATTGCAAGATAAAATGTTATGCAGAAGTTTTCTCAGTTAGCCCCACGAGACGGAGGGCAAACTTTGCCTTCTCTTTTCATTCCAGTAACCGTTTTGACGACTTACACAAAGAAAACTTGCAAATTAATAAAATTCAACGTAAAGTAACGTTATGTTAAGAGAATTTTCATTATACACTCTGGAAGATATTTGTAAAATTGGTTGCAAATAGCCAGTTTTTTTATATTATTTAATAAAAAAAACTAGCGTTGTAGTATTCCATATTAAATGTTAAAGATATAAGAGCTTGTCTATCGGCCACATGAAAGGCACGCTATTGGAATGGAATGAGAGAATTACTGATGTATAATTTATTAATAACAATTTGAATAATTAATTATAACCAATATAGTCGTTGTTTTATATTTTTTTATATTATTATTTTTTTTTATATTACCTTTCTGACTTCAACATGCAATAAAGTTGAAATTTGTTCATTTTAAAATTTCAGCTTTACGAAAATTAAGAAATATGTATTTTCTTGTCTCATAAAGTTGTTATTTTTTCTCTTCAGATTTCTGTTACAAAACTTAATAACATCTAACAATTTTGTAAGTTAACTGTGTATTTTTTATGACCAAAGTTTTGTTAAGGAAGAAAACACATGTAAATGTAATATTACAGTATTACTGTCTCTGTGTTTCTATGTTTGATGCAAGAGAGAGATTGCCCAAGGGGTAGAGAGTCAAGAAATACAGCCTCTTTATGCCTTCTCAACTTGTTCCTTGAAAAACAAAACTCAACAGACTGGAAAGTAAACTTGTAGAAAAACTCAAGACATTTCCTACTCTCAAGTGAGCAAAGTGTATAACTTGAAATCACTGCACACAACCAGCATTACTGAATTGAATGTAATCTTTTGCTTTTATTTCAAGAAGTATACTGACGATGATTCAATATAGTGTTCTTATTTCATAACTGTAAACTATAACAAAGTTATTTTTATTGTTTGTTTTTACAACGAGATATCACGCAACTTGTCAGAAAAAAAAACGATATCCAAACATACAAAGAAACAAGTGCCATGATGCAAAATACTGCTGTCTATAATATATAGAGTACGCTGTATTGAAAAAAATTAATAAAAATTAGATACTACAAGAAGAATTGATAGAAAATATTTAAAATGTACCAGTGTAGGTATAAGAAAATACCATTTTAGGTATAAGAAAAACGTTACTTATATTATAACGCTTGGTAAATGTATCCCAAATACTTCGTTATTTGCTCGTAAATTTTATTTCACTATTTACTGCTGTTGTCATAAATGGAATGGCAACTTTTTGTGTTGTTTTGCAATTAACATTACATTTGCATGGCGAGTGTTTCACGATACTACTGGTATACCAATTTAAATTTACAATGGATGATGTACTACTTTTTATTTATTAATATTTTATAATCTTTTTATTGTTTTTGAATAACTTGTAGCTGCAGGCAGTACATGTTTTGCTACTTTTCATTGAAATTACTCAAATTAGCAACAAATCTTCACGATTCATAAATAAAAGTAGTAAAAATTAGTTAACTTGGAAAAAAAAAACAAAAACATATTCTTTAATAACTGTAAATTGTACCAGTATGCAGATGAAATTTGAATTACGTAGTCTGTGCTGGTATTACTTATTTAAGGATTATTTCAGTGAATTGAGATCTCGGAATCGGTCCTCTTGAATTCCACAAAACTTGCATGGATTTTGAATTCGTCATCAACAGTGGTATACACATTTTGAAGTGCATCTGTTTCATCAGTTTTGTGAAAATAAAATGTAATATTTTTTAACACAAAAGCTTATAGAAGGAAATTGGAAATGGAGCTGTTGTGAGAAAATCACCCCTTTTTGTCTCAAACTGTAAGTGATGAAGTTTTTACAACATTATTAAATTTTATTTATCTCATTCGATTCCTTTTTACAGAATATATTCTACGACTCCGAAGTAACTAACAGTAAGATTAATCATTAAAAATATCGCTTGAGGGCTTGTTGGAAGAGGCTTCACTGCCCACTCCCCCTCCTTCTGATGAGGATGAGACTGTCCATGAAGTTTTGGGGCCAAAATACATGAATGGATCCGGTCCACTTTTGTTGCTGGGGGGAGGGGAATACCCTGATTAATTTTTTCATGTAATTGAATTACGTAGTTATAAATTAGTCGTCTGAATTGCATTAACTCTCTATTCACTGTACTTACATTTACGTTTAGTTTCTTGTAAAATATAAAAAAATAATATATTTTATTGAAAATATTAATATAATATAGTTTGAAAAATCTCATTATATTTCTGACGTTTAAAATCGTCAAGATGCATTTGACCTAGTTTTTCTGAATTCTAAGGAAGACTAAATCCAAGTCGTCTTGTTTGAAGTGTTGAATTGTATCACGCAACACGGTAACTGACAATGCATGCAGCACTTATACTTAATAAAATTGTCAGTTACATGCACTCCCTGGAAGCATGCAACTCCAAGTTAAATTGTGAGTGACGTTCAATGCATTTATATCGTATGCAAGAATGTAAAAACCTTGAACAAATTGTAAAGAGTCACTTTAGAAAAAATTGAATTTGCATAACTGATGATCACGGTGAAAATAAAAATCTTATAAAAAAATCATGATTATGCATGAGAACTTTACTAGCTTAATTTAAACTGCAGTATTTTTTAATTTTAATATGTAAAATATATTGATTAAGAAACCCCACCGCATCACAGCATGCGCCTTTAATCATAATAAAAGTGATATGATAATATCACAAATTAAACTTAAGACTTTTTACAGAGTATTGTACACTACAGCAAGCTAATAAATTGTATAAGAATATACTTTATTTTTCCTTTACATTATTTACAATACACATTATTTATTGTAGTAGGTGTAAATTCAAATTAATATTGGGTGTTTTATAATTGTTATCCATGCATGTCCATACTTATATAGATTTCCTAATATGTTTATAATAATTATACTGTACGCGGATAATATTAAAGTTGAGCATCCTTGAAACTTGACAAAATCGGTTACCCTTTTTCAGATCTCTGCATTTCTCATGATGTTTATTGCAGTAGCTAAAATTTTTGGGCCCGTTCATTTTGACTAATCAGTAAGTGTCCATAATGTTATCTGCCATCCATTGGAAGCTACCTACCCTTCTTGATGACCAGTGGGGTGGTAACGCTAAGGGCGGGCATGAACCAGATGACTTTCTTTCTCCCATAAAGCTCGTGAGTGACCTACCACAGTAGCTGCGCTACTAAAATGCAGTAAAACTTTATATACCTTCTAAATTAAATGGAGTATTGACCTCAATTTTTTTTATTGCAGAAATGGATAGAGGGTGAAAAGTTATGCTACCCTGATTTTTTTCAGATTTTTTAGAGCCCGGGAAGTATTTTTAAAAAATTATTAAAAGTCCAAAAGTCCTTTTTGTGACGTCACGTGGCGTTAAGTCCTATCTTTTTCTTAAGGAGCGGCGTCTCGTGACGTCACAAAAAGAACTTTCAATCATTTTTTAAAAATACTTCCCAGGCTCTAAAAAATCTGAAAAAAATCAGGGTAGCATAACTTTGCACCCTCTATCCATTTCTGCAATAAAAAAATTGAGGACGATACTCTATTTATAACCTCTTCTCGATCGCCATTGCACCTCTTACTCTGCAACGTTAATTCTTACCCATAATTTTTTTACGGTTTTAATAGCACGTTATATTCTTCCTTAGTTTATCCCTCGATACTTGACTTGTATACATAAATTATTGTTACAAGAAAATTTGTTTCGATCGTCTGCTGTCAACAATTAAAGTTATGTGATAGTTTCAAATTGACAAGAAAAATTCTAGCCCATAGTTATTAATGTGATTATTGTTATTAAATTATGTAATACATCATTTCCATAATTTATAAAACTATAAAACCTCTTCCCTTAAGTGACATCTTCAACCAATGCAAGATATAAAAATGATCCACGTTACGTCTTTAATTCCAAACAGAAATTTAAATTTTCCATTTTTTATATGTTAATTATTATAGCATTTTTGTTAATTTGAAATTGATACACGAGGTAAAATTAAGTAACAAAAATAATTTACTTGATAAAATGATTTTAAATATTTATAAAATTAAAAATATTCAGCATAGTGCAATGATAATGCTTTTATAAAAACGACATGATCCTATTTGACTTGTTTTACAATGTAAATTTGTTAAATCCAATTTAGAAGGGTAAATAAGGTCTCTTTCTCATTTTCATGAATATTCGCTAAGAGGAAACAACCAAGAGCTTTTTCTTATTTAGAATGGTGGCATTTTGTTTTCTCAAAATTACGTTAAGATGTTTTTTTCTCATTTCACTTGATGGCTCTGATGACGTACTTTTTCTTCTCTTTTGTTATTAACGTAACCGCATTTGCAAGGGAAATTGGTGACAACGTTCCGGGAAGAAAATTCCCTTCACTAATTGTAAGTTGTTGAAGTTATATTTTATTTTATTCTCTCGTTCGTTCTTCTCGTGTGTCCATTTTCAGGTGTGTTATTAAAATTAAATGTTTTATTATTGATAATTATATTTTAAATTATATACAATCACGTTCAAGTTAACTAAATCTAGAATTAGTTACTGTGAGGAAAGAAATAAACTCAGAAATTTAGAGAACATAGACTGCTGTACACTCGCCGACTCCGAAAAGTTTCTTTTTGCAGCCTTGTTAATCACAATGTCCCGTCAGAATAACACAGGACATGGTGATTAACAAGGCTACAGAAGGGAACTTTTCAGAGGCGAGGAGTGTACAATACATTTTTTTAAGACAATTTGAAAAATTACTTTTTGAGTTTATTATCAAGTTAAATATTTTTTAGACAGGATTTCCATAATTTTGGTACTCAATACTGCTATAAAAATTAAAATTAAACACAAATTCAGACTTCCAGAAGACACATGAAAATATGATGTTTGCGATAGATATATATAAAAAATAACTGTTATTATAGAAACAATAATATTGTTTGATTCTCTATCTATTAAGTATATACTAATACTCTAGAAGGGAATAAATACATGTCGTTGTTAGGTTCAAACAATGTCTGTAATTTCTCCGCGGTTCTTACATTGTTGTAATGCTCTGCAGCGTTAGGAGAGACATTGTTGCGAGTTTCTCCCCCTGATGCCATTCCAGTCACTTCCACTTATGCAACAAACTCATTACAAACTAAAATGAATAGACGTGTACAAACTTGTGTCTAAGTTTCTCACATGCAACAAGGGAGTTGCTTATACATAATATCTTTGAATTCGAAATACTCTGGAACAGTATGAAATATATTGGAAATTTAAACCATGATTCTATATAACAACAACAATTACTTAATAGAAACTTAACTGTGTGTATAACATATAAATAAATATATGATGTTCCACTATTTGTATCTATCTTAAAGTTATTGTAATTACATTTTAGAACCTCAAATGCCATAAAGCAATTAAGAAAGCTAGTTACTGCAAACTGTGTTTATCTTAATGAAGTAGATTTTACTTATCTCGTACGAGAGAGCAATTGGATTCGTGGTTCAACTAGCAAAACGTCACAATAATTTTGCTAATTGCTAAATACAGTACACTCTATATAAATATTATTATTGGAATAATATTTTATGAAGAATATGTTTTTCAACTTTTTTAATTAGAGAATTTTGTAGTTTTAGGCTCAATCAACTTATTTCAATTTTAATCAATATATTCTTATTTTTGCACAAACTTTTTCATCATAATAGTTATTTCAAAAAAATGAAAACTAAATACGTAGTTTTTTCTCCACTATATTCGAAAACAACTCTTCACCAAAGAGTCTGAAAGTAGAATCAGCATCTGAACTATTTATAGATTAACATTCCTAGCTTGCAGTTATCATCACAAGTTAGATTTGTATGGTCAAAATTATGTTTTCCAAAACTTCTACTCAAAATTAATCATGGTTTTGAAAATTCATCCTATTTTTTATAAAAAAAAAAATGTATCATACAATACAAGTACCTTTTAATCATGAAATATTCCTTTGTATCTTTAAACTTTTCTTCTTATTTGTCAGAAATAAAAATATATGTAATTCTCTGTTGTTTGTGCAATAATTTGTGCAACATATTATGCTGTGAGCAGTAAACAAAGAGAGTCTAGGTGAATATTCTGCATATTTAAAATTCATGTCTCAGTTGACCTGTTTTACTTGAATGAAATTCTTGGTACACCATACAGTATTTTACTTACTGCCAATGCTACCATGGATTACAATTGCTTCTAGCTTGCTCTGCAAAGTACCACTGTATAAATATAGCGGAACAATGCAGCTCATATACAGCCAACAGAAAATTGGCTTGCATCAGCGAAAATGATATAATATAAACTGTATATTCATGGAGGTTGTTCGTAAGGATCATTTTATTATGAATTGGGTATACTGAGAGCAACCAACAAGATTTATTACTGGGTGTGTCATTGAAATAACAGCAATATTTATTTATGTGATTACACAAGAAAGAGTAAATAAGTCTTATAAATACACTTCTGGACAGTACAAATTTTTCAGATTGTTGTCAACACATAGTCTGTATAATATAGAGAATTGGTAAAAAAAAAAATGAAAGGCTGTCGATACAAGCACTCCACCTCATATCCCTTAAGATTGAAAAGCTGCGTCTCGTTCTCCCCTCAAATTGCATGCCACTCCTGCAAACCAGCCAGTTAATTGTAACATTCGATATATGTAGGCACTACTTTAAACTTATAATATCACATGTAATATATTTGAATTGTAAATACGCATTACGTTTAGTTTCCTTCATTATATATACAATATTTTAATTTTTCTATTAAATTACAAGCCCATATCAACGCTGGGGGAAATGTACAGAATATTATTTTAACACAAAAATTTTACCCTTTATATAGTTTATATAGGATATGCAAATTATATTAATTTCCTCATTAGTACAATAAATTAATTTGTTATAGTGCATATGAATTTAAAACAAAACAGAAATATTTCAATTATGTTAACATATAACCGCACACGTGTGGCATGCTGGGAATGCTGTAACTCGCGATATGAGTGCACAGTGCATGGTAAAATTTGCATGTAATCCCTCATGGTATCGTTAGTTACCACCCCCTCCGTGACGGCGCTGCACTCGCAAAAAGGATTACCCGAGAGACGGAGACACGACTCTTCGCTCCTGCTCACATAAAACATCAAACTATCTAGCTGCAGTGCTCACACAAACTTTACACAACTTTTAAATTAAATTTACTTTGATATTCATTAAGTTAGTATGCAACATTTTTTTTTACTGACAGTATAAGTTTCAGTTGCATTTCAATTTAAATAATTCACTTGCTATCATGGTTTTGTTTTATCCTTGCGTTCCTTCAATTAATTATAATAAGGAAAATAAATATAGACGGTAATCAATTACTCAACAATCAACAATTAAAGACTGACCAGTCTATGACCCATATAGTAGTACTTGAAATATTTATATATATTATGCTTATTTGAGGGTAAAAAATATAAGTAATAATTTTTTTCTAAAAGAAATTGTCTAAATCTTCATATATAGAGAAAATCAACAGAATCATGCATAAATAATTTGTTTGTTATAAGCAAAATGCATGTAATTATCAAAAGGAGTGTAAACTTATAAGCTGACGATATCACGATAAAAAATCAACGAAAAGGAGTATTGTAATATATTTATATAGTAATCGTCTTTTTGTTTAAATATATACAATTATTATTAATGTAATTAAAAATTAATCAAAATTCTGCATATTCTATTTTATACTTTGTTGATCAATCCGATTAAATTACTACAAAATGTAAACTCAAATATTTTTTAAGTGATATCAAAATTCTCAACTTTTTAAAAGTGTAAACTTACTAATAATTATTAAATGTTATTGCTTTAATTCCAGCAAACATTTCCTCTCACGTCAGAGTTCTTTCTTTCAAAGTTCTACTTTATTAGGAAAAATTGGAATATAACATATTACATTAAATATATTCAATCTTGCACCACATGAAATTGAACATTTACATAATAATAAAGCTTGGAATACAATAGCTCGGAGCGTGCATGGAAGCACAAAGGACTTGATGATAGTGCCGACTTACATTCTCAGACTGCAGGCTTGAGAAGCGTTAGTCTCTCTCTCTCCTTACAATAAGCAGCTGCAGTAAGCCTGCTTATCGTCGATGCATAACATACAATCGTATAACTTCGATAAGAAATGTCTACAAGCAAAAAAATCAGCTGAGGTCTTTGTACTCCCATAAGTTCAACAACTTGTAGATTTTTTCGTATGTTTTATATCATCAACTTAAAAGCATATTGTGATAGCATCGTTTTCTATCATTGCAATGTACAGTCGACTAAAACTTTGTATGATAAAACACTTTGTTCATTGCAAACTTTGCATTCAGAAATTACATGATATCGTCCTTCGTCCGGAATATCTGCTATTTCAAGTGAGCGCAGCAAAGAGCTTTATTTTATACCGATTTACAGCTCATAATTTTGCTCATCTGAAAAAGCAGATGATAGCTCATTATATCAACGAAATCGTGGTAGATAGATCATTATTCCGGACGTGAGACGATATACGAACGTTATTTATGGTAATATATAATAATATATTATTCGTAAGGAACTAAATACAATTATTGGAGTAGCGAAAAAGAAATTTTAATTTTAAATAATAAAAAAACTTTTATTTTCTTTTTAATATTTTATACAGAAATTGAAAAAAATTATATAGTAAATAAATAAAATTAGAAATACGTATCAAAAACTGCTTTATAGCTTTCGTATAAAAAAAACACTAAATATTAAATAATAAAAAATTACATTGAAAAAAACTTTCATAGAAGATATTTATATTTTAATGAGAGTATCAAGTAGTGATACAGCGCTGAACTTGAAATAAATTTTCATGAAAATTAAAACAAGTTACAATTTTCTAAATAGCTTAGACTAAAAGAGAATACAATTATTTACAAATTGAAAATTTTAAGACACGTTTAAAGCGAATTACTTTATAATCCAGTTTGATAAGACCATTAGATGCTGTATTTGAACTTAAGTTAAAACGAGATGATCGAATAAGCATTGTTTTTTAATTGTGTTAAATAACTCCCATATCCAACTTTTCACAGTTCTCGCAACGACATTTTTTAATACTATTAAAAAAAGTTTAAAGTTACACTAAATTGCGTGATTTTCCTTGAATTATATTACAAAAATGCGTTATTATTGTATTAATAAATCACAGATACTCGAAATTATTATATACACGCGCAATAATAGAGTGACTGCTTAGTCATTTCTGCCATTGGTTATAAGATGCGTTATAGATTAATGATAATATGAGACTCAAAGGAGATTGCTGTTATATTTTCTTCTTTTACTTGCATTGGCTCGCCTTCTCTTATTGCTACCTCTTTTTCATTGTCTTGAGCTAATTTGTATCTTATGTCAAAATGGAACTGTTACCTCATCTTGCTGTAGAGAACGTGTTATTGGTATCCTTTTGGTGACACTGAAATATCACCCCCCTCCTCTCTCTCTCTCTCTCTCTCTCTCTCTCTCTCTCTCTCTCTCTCTTTGAGCATCATACAACTCCCAAATATATTAATATTTAATATTTTACGAAATATCTATAAAATAAGAGATTAATTTATTATTCTATGGCTTACATTTTATAAATTTATGTTCCATATATTATACAATGACCTCGATAAAATGAGATGCAATTTTCAGTTGTTTGTTTTCCCCATAAAATATGTAGGATATTATATGTTTTGAAACTGCAATAGGTATAAAGTTATAAAATAAATATATATTAATATGGAATATGATACATAATATTATATTTATAATATCATGTATTTTTTATATTGTCAAATAAATGAAATTTATAAGGGGATGTGAAATTTTTACATATT
Source organism: Siphlonurus alternatus (assembly GCA_949825025.1). Lineage (NCBI taxonomy): Eukaryota > Metazoa > Arthropoda > Insecta > Ephemeroptera > Siphlonuridae > Siphlonurus > Siphlonurus alternatus. Next base: position 45,362,816 of record OX463781.1, read on the forward strand.
ATAGAAAATAATGTAGCATAGATTTCAGCTCAGACATTTTTAAACCACATAAATTAGAATTGAAATGCAGGAAAATTTTCTAGGCTAAAATTAATTTTCATCAAGTTTATTACAGTGCTTTGTGGACCCCGCAAAATTTTAAATTTTAAGATATCTATATTTTTTAATTAGTCCATATTTTTAAAAATATTATTTGTGAGAATAATTTTATATTATCATAAAAATTGCATTGCCGATGACTGATGAGTAAGTATTTTAAGAAAGTACAGAAATTTTAATAGTAATGTGGTCACTTTTCTTAAAATTGTAAGTTGTTGTTCTAAAATAAATAAGACGTGAAGACGAATTAAAAAAATGCGTAGTAATTTTTTTTAACAGCTTTCTACTCACATGGACAAATCATGAATTGAGCAGTCTAAATATTCATAACATTGCAATATATATATATATATTTGCATGGTATATAACTCTGTAGAACTAAGCCGTATTTTAGCAGAAGTATACCTGGAGCTTTTTTATATACAGAACATAAATCTCGACCGAGACTGAAACACGGTTTTGTGCTCAACGCGAGCAAAATCTTTAGAACATAACTGGAATGTTAAAGCATTTTCATTTCTTTTATGCAATATATTTTGTCTCTTGCTTCCTTTTTATACAAAACATACAGCGCTAAAGGATTATTTTAATTCTTTTAAAATCGTATACTCCATGTACTTAATTTACAATGATACTAATGCTATTATTTTAAAGCTTATTATAAGCTTCTTCATGTATAATATAAGACAACTTGGCTTCAAAATACAAAGTATTTTCTCTTATACTTCCACGTAATTAATCATTTAATGAATCAGGATTATAAATTACTTGCCTTAAAAAATCTGTTCAGAACACTAGCCTCTTTTTTAGAAGAATATGATGTAACAATTTAATAACATCCAATAAAATGTATTGCTTAATATTAATTTTGAATTTTTACTTTTTTACTTCTGAGAGCTTAAAAAAACATTCATTATTACTGTTTTGTTTTTTGTGTATCCTTAAAATTAAATGTAAAATTTACAGTTCCTTAAAAATGCACCTTTATATTAATTTTAGAAAACAATTTGAGCAATAGACAATAATGGTGGCATTTTTTTATTTCATAATTAGAAAATATACATAAAATTATGCTTTTCTGAATTTTTTTCAGATTTTTTGGAGTGCGGGAACTAATTTTTAAAAAATATTTAAAATATCTGAATTAGGGTGGTACATCTGATGGGACAACCGTGACGTCATCAATAGCCAATCACAGCAACCGTGATGTCATCAATAGCCAATCACAGCACGACAAATGACGTCACGGTTGTCCCATCAGGTGTACCACCCTAATTCAGATATTTTAAATATTTTTTTTAAAATTAGTTCCCGCACTCCAAAAAATCTGAAAAAATTCAGAAAAGCATAATTTTAGGTATATTTTCTAATTCACTTTTAAATCCCAATGAAAATCCCGAAATAAATATAAAAGTTAATCCCACTGAGAACGCAAGTAGCACAGTAAATATTATGACCCCCTCTACAAAATATAAAGAAGTAAAAGGCTTCAATATATATTTCACTAATATACAGGGGATCTCAGGCAAAATAAATGAGGTTGAGTCATGGCTGGATAGCCACAATTACGATGTCATAACATTTGCAGAACACTACTTGAAAGCTGAACAAATTAAAAGATTAAAAATCTTGAACTATGTAAATATAACAAATTTTTGTAGAACTGTAAAGCAAAATGGTGGAGTAACAATATATGCAAAAAAGAATGTAAAAATAAAAGAGATACATTTTAATCATAGCAAAGAAAAAATATTTGAATGTTGTATGTCGAAAATTGAATCTAAAACAACTTGTAATTCAATTTATTTATTATGTATGTATAGAACACCCACAAACAATAACAAAGAAACAGATGAATTTTTTGAATATTTTGAAAATGCAATAAAAATTGCATTCAGTAAATGTAAAAAAAATGATAGAATAATAATATGTGGAGATTTTAACATTGACCTACTTGCAACCAGTAATATAAATAATAAATTAAAATATAAAGAGAAATTTCTTAACTTAATCTCAACGTTTAAATTGCACAATACAAACTCTAACGCTACTAGAGTAGCGGAAACAAAAGCGGGAACCTCCGCTACAAAAATTGATTACATACTCACAAACCTCGACACAAAATCATACACTTCAGATATCATCGAAGACCAACTATCAGACCACAAAGGTCTATACATTACAGTAAAAGGACAGTCATACAAAGAAAACATAGTAAAATACACAGATAAAAGATCTTTTTCAAAAGAAAACATAAAGCACTTATGTTATCTTTTACGAGGAGAAAAATGGTCAGAAGTCTATTTAGCAAAAAATGGCGACGCAAAATTCGACATTTTTTACTGCCTTTTCAAAATATATTTTGATTCAGCTTTTCCAAAAACACGTAAAAAAATAAATCACAAAGAACAAAAACTGCCCTGGAATACAAAGCGCTTAAAAAATCTACGCGCTGAAACAAGAAAATTACACCATTGCAGCAAGTATGATAAAAGTAAAAAAACAGAATACAAAAATAAACTAAAAACAATGCGGAAAGAAATGAAACAAACTAGGATTGGCAATAATGATAACCTTATAAAAAAGTCACAAAACAAAATCAAAACAACATGGTCAATAATCAATAATAATGTAACACTAAAAAAAGATAAACAGCCAATGAAAACAGTAAAATTTAATGATGTTGTTGAAACAGATCCAAACAAAATTGCAGAAAAATTAAACAAACAGTTTTGTGAAGTTGCACAAGAACTCGCAAATAAAATTAAATGCACAAACAACTCAAACCCAGATATTACCAATAATTTTTCAAACAAAAAAATACCAAACATGAAAGTAAGCCCCATCAATGTACAAAATGTATTAAAAGTTATACACTCACAAAAAAATACATCAGCCGCAGGCATAGATGAAATTCCTATTTCAGTTCTTAAAGCTTGTGCAAACTTAATTGCACAACCCCTAGAAAACATTATAAATTGTTGCTTTGTACAAGGAATTTTCCCATCAGCATTAAAATTAGCTAGAGTCACCCCAATTCCTAAAAAAGGTAATTCAATATCCTCAGATAATTTTAGGCCAATAGCAGTTTTGTCAGCCTTCTCTAAAATATTTGAAAAACTATTTCTCGCACAATTAGAATTGCACTTGGACCTCTATAATATAATGTCGATCGATCAACATAGCTATACAAAAAACAAGTCCACTACCACTGCAATATACACCTTACTTAAACCAGTTTACGAAGCATTAAAAACAAAACAATTAGTAACTTGCACCTTCTTTGATTATTCAAAAGCTTTTGACATGCTCAATCATGACATACTGTATAAAAAACTAGACACATATGGGATAAGGGATAACGAGTTAAATTTTATTAAATCATTTCTCACGGACAGAACACAAATAGTTTCATTTAAGTTTGATTCAAATAATGAAATCTTGCAAGCCACATCATCACAACTAAAGACAACCCTAGGGGTCCCACAGGGGTCGTCCCTTAGTCCAAGGCTATACGCAATAGCCACAAATGACCTGTCAGATGCAATAACTGAAGACGAAGTTGTAAAATACGCAGACGACACAGCATGCACAACAATCGCAAACAACGTTGATACACTCGTAAAGCAAGCGTGTAATAGCACGGCACAACTCTCGGATTGGAGCACTGATAATAAACTCCTATTAAATCCACAAAAAACTACATTTATCCAATTCACACACAAAAATGCAGTACATGATTACACCCCAAGAATAACAATACAAAATAAAAACATACAAAAATGCCTGGAAACAACTTATTTGGGAGTTAAAATTACTGAAAACCTAAACTGGGGAGCTCATATTAACTCAAAAGCAAAAAGTATAGCATCAGGTATACACGCACTTAGAAACATTAACAAAAAGGTATCAGAAAATGTAAACAAACAACTATATTACGCCCATGTTCATTCACATCTATGTTATGCAATAATACTGTGGGGAGGCTCAAAGGAAGCTGAAAAATTGTTCTCTCTTCAGAAAAGCGCACTGAAAGTTGTATACCAGCTTAAAAAAATGGAGTCTTGCAAATCCACATTTATTAAACAAAAAATTCTAACACTGCCCTGTATATATATACTTGAGTGCTGCAAATTTGTACGAAAGCAGCCTGATCTATTTAAAACAAACGCCACAGTACATAACCATAACACACGAATAAAAAATGACCCCCACCTCCCCAAAGATGTTAATTCCCCCCACTACTCGTTAACAAATATATACAATAAACTGCCAACAACAATGAAAAGTATTGAGTGCAACTTAAAATTTATAAACGAAGTCAAAAAGTTTTTACTTGTTAATCAATTTTACTCAGTAAAGGAGTATTTAACTTTTAAATTTCTGCACTAGGACAATGCTAAATACAAGCAAATACCTCTAAACTATTATAAAATAAACTACACGTATGTATAACTAACAGATTTTTGTTTTGTTCCATGTTTAAATTACTGCAATATGTATATTTATGTAAACTTAAATTAATTTAATTTCTAGCTAGACGTAAGATTTAGATTAAGAAAAAACTTTTGTACCTCTATGTTGTATTATGTACAGCCACACGAGGAAATAAATAAATAAAAATAAATAAATTATGAAATAAAAAAATGCAACCATTTTTGTCTATTGTTGCAAATATCTGCAGCCGCATGAACATGTAAAAAAATACAGTAATATAAATGCCGATGAAATTAGCTAACACATTACACATTGAAATAAATTTATTTTAAAATTATAATACGAAATTATTTAGACCATGCATATTTGGTTGAGTATTTTATTATTACCTCCTCTTTTGATGAAACTAATAAAAAAAGACATGCAGGAATCGAATTAAGTTCATTTGTAAAAAAAATTAAACACAGGAGGAAATTACACTTTTTGTTATTAAATTTTAACACTTATAGATATTTCGTATTTCTCTTAAGTTGTTATTGTTGCCCATTTGTTTAAAAATAAACTATTCTTACAATAAATAATCATTGAAATGTAAAATAATAAATATTCCCATTTAAAATGACAATACAATTACTTTGGTTCTTGCAAAACAACAACTTGTTTTTATTTTTCTTACGAAGAACATAATTTAATTTGTGTTAATATTTGAATTTTTATTGCAAGTGTCGTTTCTGTTACAAAAAAAAAACATATAAGAACAAGTGAAGAAAGACACGGACTTGAAGAAGTATGTCAACAAGAAGACGTATCCGTTATAATACATAATACCACAATACCGTTGTGACTTTTTACATTTCGGTGTGAGAGGGGGAGGGGGGGGGGGACTGTCAGCGATGTATTATAATAGTAATGAACATTTTACATTTTTATAATTGTATGTTTACATGTTTTTATCAACAAAAACAAACATATAATATTATATATTGCACAATGTGCAGCATTTTCTTCATAAATATTTTGTTTAAAAGATGAACAAGTGACATCTATAATAATATATAGGAGTGTGTAAAAAGGTTTTATACTGTATATTCACTATTGTAAGCCTTGTATTATTACACAATTTACGTCATTGATAAAATTACAGTAAAGCTACACAGTAAATTTATCATCACAATGTATTTTTTTTTTTCAAGCTGTAAAATATAATGCATGAAAATAATAATTCAAAAGCTTTAACAATGGAGTTGGATAAAATATACGTAAAGAAAAGCATTGTGCAGCAAAATCTTTTAATGAGAATGGTAACAAAATCTTTCTCATTGCAATTTGAATCTTAGGACTGAATTTTAATGTATAATAAATTGTTGTCTAACTGTACATATATAATACATTATTTTATTTGCATTCAAAATCCCTCTAGTTGGTACTATCAAAATTTACAGAAGCAATAAAATAAAATTATAATCTCTTGGAGTAAATTAGTTCTCTAAATAAATTTTCTAGTATATTAAAGAAACAATTAAAACGACGCTTCAGTTTTATATTGCTATTAATTTTGTTCAACGACTTATAAAAAAATTATTTATGTTAGATATAAATACCATATATATAATCTATTAAATAGCTCAAGACAAAGAAAATTAAAACAGGCTTTAAATTAGCAATCACACTCATTAAATAAACGTTAATTGTCTTTATAGCTCATTGCATCTTCTAGCATTCTGTGTAACTCTTTTTAACGTTTTTTTTTTTTTTTTTTTTTTTTTTATATAGTAAGCAGAAAGCAGCAACCTGCTCTTCACTATTGCTGAAAAAGTTGCATAAATTACAGGCGTTCAGTTAAAAACCATCATAGTTTTTGCCTGGTAACGGACCAAAGTCTCTTATGATTATGTTGTCTTACTCTTTTTGTTTATCTTGCTACTATACAGATACTATAATATCGTTTTTTTCCTCTTCTTGAGCTTCAGCTCTTGAAGTGTAAGCAAAATTTTGTAATCCATAAAATATAAACATTTAAAATAAATAAATAAAGTACTTAAAAGAAATCTAAAGTCTAACGTCACTTACATTAGTAATACAGTATAATGTAATATCTGTTTTTTATGTGACAAAATAAGGATTTAGACAAGAACGTTTCGAATTGATGAAATACGCTTGTCATTTAGACGAAAGAATTGAAATATAATTTTGTATCAAAACGACGTTACCTCTTGACATTAAGCTTTGATCAGATAACACGACTACATGTGCTTTTATCATGTAAAAATTATAAATAAATGTGTTTTTTATCTGATTTTTAGTACAGTACAATGATAACTTCTTTCTTATTGATTTTTGAACAAAGAGTTCTTGTTAACCATTACAACAGTTGTTAACAACTGTCAATATTTTCATATTAAATTTATTGGAGTGCTTCCACCGTGTTCCATTGTTATATAATGTATTCGCATTTTAACATCTGTTTCTTTTAATAAACTAATAAAATTATTTCATATTTTATAATAATAATACATTACATAATATAATAAAATATAATATGTAACATTAATGTTATAGTTTTTTTATAGTTTCCTTTCAAAAAACTCATTGTATGGAAATTTCTGCTATGAGTCAATTTACATTTTTTAGTATTTCACTGCTCTTTAGTGTAGTGGTTAGTACACTTGACTCTCGTCCGAGAGGTCCCGGTTCAAATCCCGAATACGGCAGACTTTTCGCGACTTGGAATGGGTGTGACTGGTTACTAGATGAAAGAGTTGGTAGGAGGAAGGCAGCTTACGGCTGTCTATACTCCGCTGGGGTGATTAAGACCGCGGAATGTTGTGCAAACAACATACGTGCCCCGCTAAGAAACGGTACTTAACTGTCTGGCGTGCAGACTGGGTATTAGGAGCCCCAGAGAGCACTGTGAACAATGTTGAAAAACAAGTTCCGCCATTGGTAACCAACCACATTTTTTAGTCTCACAGAAAAAATTGAAGAGCTTTTTAAAGTGTTGCTAATTTCAGTTCCACGGTACACTCTATTGAAATTGCTGAGTTTGTTCTTTTTTTCCGCACCGCAAAGTTCTAGCTGAGTAGCCCATGTTATTTCTCAGAGGACGAGACGGCGGGCCTAACATTGATTACTATACAACACGAAGGCGTTAAAACGTGTTTCTAATCAACGAAGAGCTTTGCTCTAGTCTACTTGATAAATATATACTATAAATACGACGCATTTGTTGGCTTAAATGTTGTTTGAATTGAGCTTATGTTTCGAATAATATTTAATTATTACTGGTACAAAAATACAAAAGAGAGAACTTTTATAATATATTTTTTAAATCTTTTAGTTACTTTTTGGTAGAAATTTCAGCAAAAATGTATATATCCTTTATAATAAATGTAACCTAATTATAATGGACAACCTGCATGACAATTTTTATTGAAGAAATGAATAGAGGGCAACAAATTATGTTACTATGAATTTTTGCAGGTTTTATAGAGGTCAGGAAGTATTGCTAAAAAGTTCAAAAGTGAAAGCTCAGGTTTCAGCTCACGCCTCTTTCAGGTCCCTATCCTTTTATTAAGAATTTAAATGGATGGCGCTTTTTGATGCCTCTTTCTGTACTGTCAATAGTTTTTTAAAACAAGTTCCTAACCTCTAAAAAAAAAAAAACGAAGTACCATAATTTGATACCTTCTATTCATTTCTTGAATAAAAATTTTTCATGCCTATTGTTATATAATAAATAATCATAATATTAATATCAGATAATATAAAATTGTTACAAGTTGTTAAATTCATAAAAAACTGATAAAAATAAAGAAAAAAAATAATAAAAAAATATTCTTTGTTGTAATTGTCCAGAGTATAAAAAAATAAATTTAATTATTTACAAACCAAACTTGTTGTAAAGGAAGTGGTATGTTGCTGGGGACAAGGGACTTTTTGAGGGTTAAAATCTTTTTATCCGATCAAGCTTACCTCTTGAATTTCTAGGGAACTGACACATGTCAAGATAAATGTAAATCAAGGTAGAAAGATCGAACAAGCTTTACTAATGTCTTCTTGTGTATTTGAAAGGACTACATTAATAATTTCACTGCATTGATAAAACAGAAAACATTTGTTATTATGGCAGTTACGTATAATTTTTACGTGAAATAACATAAAAGAAAATATAAAAAAATTAATGTATGTTTGACTTAAAATACAATACTTTTTCTCCGATCTTTTAAAATTTCACTGGAAAATGGAGGTATTAATGATAAAAAAAGTTTCAATTGCCTCAAAATATAAACCAACGGTGCAGAACAAGTTTCAATTTTTTTTCCTGTTTAGTTTGCATTAAAAGTAGGATATTAGTGAATTGCTTATACATACACATGTTAATATTATTGTTACATTGTTCTAATCCAGTTAAGGTAGATGGGTTAGATTTTAAAGATTTAAAAAAAAAAGTAACCAAACAAAATTCAACATAAATTTAAATTACCATGCATGCATGGAAAAACGACATTTTATGTATTTGTAGGTATATGTTTGTTATCCATCATTACTGTAATGTAATCATAAAGATTGAAACTCCCAGTTGTTGTGACGAACTATGAATGAAAGCATTATAAAATTCAAATTTGCAAAATATTAATAATTAATACATTTTTATTTTAGTATTAATATTTTATTCAGCGTATAAATTAAATAGAAAGAATTGGATGTTAATTTCGATTAATATTGTGTAATTAAATTCATGATACAAGTAACATTATGTGACACTCATTAAATTAGAACTAAATTTTCCTGCACTTTCCCCTGCAGCGTCTCGGAAATTAGCCCGATTTGGTGGTAACAACCGTGGGGCTGATAATGAACACATTAGCGAGTGCAAAACATGTCCTCGCGAGGGAGACAAAATACATTAGTTTAACATTAAATTTTCATCGGAGTTTAAACATGTTTCGTGTTGCTAAATTAATTTATAGCAGCAACTTTGAGTTTATAACTAAAGGTATAATTAAGTGTAGCGCCGTTAGGTGGCAACACTGATCTATCTACACAATGATAATCTTTCAATCTTTTACTCTAGGGAATAAAATGTCCAGTTTTTAATGTTTTTTCATATATTAACAAAGAAAAAATCAAAATATTATAAATCATTTTGTTTTTAAAACAAGGTTTATCAAACTTTTTTCTTTTGTCTTTGATATTCGTGCAATCGGCAAGTTGAAACTGATCAAGAAAATAATAGATTAACATTATGAAGATTGTCACCGTCGCTGCACCCAATTAAATGTTCTACACAACATGCTGTACATTACTGAAAAATTTTATGAATGAAGCTACGTTTATGCATGATAGCTAAAACACAGACTTATTTCACTCTTCATGTCAAGTACCGATCCCATTAATTATTTTTGATAAAAAATACCACTTTCTCAGTTATTCGAATAACAGTTTCAACACCTTTACTTAAAAATTGCTTTTTCATGTACTAAAAAATGTTTTTGTCTATCTAGTCTACTGTCCATTAGACTAAAGTAGCAAAAAGCAAAATGGGATTATTTTTTTGTCTTTCTCGCTCTTCTCACATCAAAAGCTTTTTGTTGCTTGCAGAAAACAGACTCTGACCAATGGCTGTAGTCTTAGCAGAGAAATAGATTTACCATGTTGCAATAAGTGACGGAAGCTTTGAGTCATTATTTACATTTAGCGTCACATGTAAAATATACAACAGCGTAATATCAGTCACCAATTTAGCTTGATCACAATGCACAATGATTAAGGCGAGTTTTCAAATGTGAAAAAGCTATTTTAAACAAACACTATAATTTTTCATAAATATTTTTAAAAAATAAACTTATTAGGATTAAACAAAATTACATTAAAAACATTAAAAATTATGACAAAATGTTTTTTGAGCAGATATGTTATAATTTTATTCAACAAAACCCTGAAATTTAAAATTTGATTCAAATTAATATTTTAATATAATAAAATCTTTTAGTATTTTACATTTAACATGATTTACCAATATGTTTTCTCTTTTCTAGGTAAGTGCAAACTTTCAAGTTTTTTTCTAATGGAGAAAGGTGGTGAGTGTTTATAATATAAAATATTATTAAGAGTTATGTACCCTAATTAAGACAAATTGTATTTGATTTTTAATTTCATCAAATAACATAACAAATTTATAATATTAATGGAAGCCCTAATTTCTACAAATAGCTGGTCTTTGAACTTTAATTCTCAGGAAATTTATAAATATCTAAACTTATCCAATAGCATTACTCCTGAGTGAAAACACCACCAAAACAAAAGTAGCATATCAAAACCACAATTGCATTCATAAACTTATACCTGGAATTAGCGAATGAAATTACTGTAATTTCAGTTTAAAAGGAATGACCCACACACGATGATGTTTTTAGTACTATACATTGCTTCTTTCCACTCAACGATGGGAAGACTGAAAATTTGATGGCTGTCAACATCGCCTTTGCAATAAGCAATTTATTGAGCGTTAATGTAATGCGGGTTGCGTCATCACGGCAAAGCATTGGCTTGTGTTTTTTAAATGAAACTGGTGAATATGAAAGCATTTCACAATTAAAAATATTTTTACATAAAAAAATAATTAAATTAAACTAAAGCAGACTTTTTAGTACTAACCTCAATGGTCCATAATTTAATTTAAAAATAAAATTAAAGGGTCAAAAAGTTGCTGTTCTTGGATTAGATTAGACTGCAGTACACCACTAATAAAGTTAAGTGAATGTATGTGTAAAGTATTCGAGGTTGCTGTGGCCGGAATTTCAGTGGTGTTATAGCAAGATTACACGAACATGTGGTAAGCTTGGAGTGTTAGAGCTGAGAGTGCGAGCATGTGTGCTGGGAGATGGAGCGGTCAGACTCTAACCCCCCCCCCCCCCCTCACACACCTGGTTTGTACCCTCTGCGTATTAATTCAATACGTCTGTTAATGTTTGCGTGCTAAGTTTGCAAAAGCTTGTATTACCATGAAATATTCAATTCAATTATTTTGATAATATTGAATTTGATAGTATTTACCCTTTTTTTTCAATAATTTAAACCCAGAGTTTGTTACAGATATATATATATATATATATAACTGAATAATTTTGCAAAAGAAAACAAAAATCAAATTTACACGTTTGTCATTTTTATTTATTCTTTTGATAACCGTAATTTTTTTATGATACGCTATTAGAATAATTTTAAAAGCATTTTCATGTAATTCGTTATAGATATAATGTCATATATATATTTTTGTCATTCTATATTTCCGATGGCTTTTCAATTTTAATATATAAAAATATACACAATTCAGTTAACAAAATTTTATTAATTGACGATGATATGCAAACAAATTAATATTCTAGGATTACTTAATATTCTTAATAACAACGTGAACTTCCTTCGTCGCAATTGTTTTTATTTGTTTAAAAGATAAAATCTTACCACTAAATTTTATGTATTTTTTTTTAAGTTAATGAACAAATAATACTTGAATATAATTAATTTGATAAGCATATTTCTAAGTATAGGTAGTAGATTTTAATGTAGTTTTGTGACTTTGAGGACACATTTAAATTAATTAATCTGATTACCTTTTGAACAAAGACAAGTCACTTCTATCTCAGTGAAAGTGGTACAATTATGAAGTATCCTAGAGAATTTAATTGTGCTCACTTTCTCCTTTGTATCCTAGAAGTTGGTCACTTTGATTCGTCTCAAGCAGAAGGTTGTAACAAGCAAAGGGAAAGTTTTCAGGGGAATGCGACCCAGCACGTTGACCCTCGTCAATCTGTCAGCCCGTCACTCGGGTGAGACGAGGCGAATTTCGTTACCACGTACTAATCGTCGTCATAAACGAACGGTAACAATTAACGACACGCAAATTTTGTGATGTGTAGATCAATACAATATACCCTATGTGTTATATAATGTGCCTTGATGATTACTTAACAAAATAGTGAATTAAATTGCAAGTTGTTAATTAAGATGTAGCAATTTCATTTAAAGTAAAGTGCGCGCTAGAAAAAAAAGTTGAGTTAGTATTTTCTAAAAATAGTTCAAATCGTCCTCCATATCAAACCAAAATTAAAAAAATTCTATCTCAAATAGGTTTGCCAGAAAAAAATTCCAAAGTCAGAGTGAACGCGTCGCTTAACATGGGGCCTTACCTGACAAAGACCCTCGAATATCTCGAAAAAATACACCGTTAGGTGGTATGAAAAAAATATAGTGATGTTCTATGACCCAAGTTTTAACCAAAAACCGATTAAAAAAAATTTCGCTCGAATCCATTTTTCCGTAAAAAAATAATAAAAAACCTTATGGGAATTAACATGGTAGATTTTCTTGATTTTTTTACGGAAAAATGGATTCGAGAGAAATTTTTTTTAATCGGTTTTTGGTTAAAGCTTGGGTCATAGAACATCACTATATTTTTTTCATACCACCTAACGGTGTATTTTTTCGAGATATTCGAGGGTTTTTGTCAGGTAAGGCCCCATGTTAAGCGACGCGTTCACTCTGACTTCGGAATTTTTTTCTGGCAAACCTATTTGAGATAGAATTTTTTAAATTTTGGTTTGATATGGAGGACGACTTGAACTATTTTTAGAAAATACTAACTCAACTTTTTTTTCTAGCGCGCACTTTACTTTATATCAACCTCTCTCTCTCTCTGATCGAAATACTAAATCTAAGAACATAAAAATAAATCAATTTTTTTAAAGTAAATTAGAGATGAAAGAGATGAATGAGATTAAAGAGATTAAACTTGTTAAAGATCAACTTAAATAAATCTCGTATACGTAACGTTGAATATTGACCAGTCTTTCATTTTTATTTACTACAGTTTGGCCTTAAAGTGACGTGGCTATATAATAATGAATATATACATGGGCTATAATTGCAATCGATTGTGCCATGTGATTCCTTTATTTATAAATTATATATATTTTTTTTATCATGAAGAAAACGCTTCATATTTAAGCTTATCCTGCCCAAGTTATCTTCATATCACGAGAGAAATAAACAAATTTTACTATCGCTAAGTTCATCTCAATTCACATGTATTTTTGTTTTGGTATTTGATTCAGTCCTCGCATGAATTTTTCTTCCAGAGAAAAACTTGTGGTCGACAAACGCCCAGAAGTGCGATTACCTACTTGTCAAGGCAATCTTATTTAGCAAAACCAGAGAGCGTGCTGTAATTTAGAGCTTATGGAGTTAAAATCCGTGGTAAAACTTAATATATACAAAGCTTTGTGTTCCTATTAACAATGAAGATCTTTAATTAATTTCGTAGTTACCTCGCTACATAATTGAATGCTCCATGTATTCAAATTAGTTTTATTAATTTAATGTTGATAATATTAAAATAACAGATGGCACAAAGATTCTCATTTCTTGATTGCAAGATAAAGATTACAGAAGAGCCAATGTTATTTTGTTCTATACCTCGATATTATTAAATATCTGAGCTCCTGCGTGGAAAGCAAACGGGTTTTTGAAATATTTCACTAAAATATGTATGTTTCTGTGAATCGTGATCTATAATTAAACTTAATATGACATAGTCTGTAAGCCTATTTGAATTGCAAAGCCTCAATCAATATTTCAGTTCAAACAGAAAATAAGTTATTAGTAGAGAATAGCAAAAAAAAAAAAAAAAAAAAAAAAAATATTATGTGGAATGAGATAAATTTTTTATAAATTTTTATAAACATGGAATTGTAATTTGCGAATGCACTGTGCCCGTTCTGAAAGAGATATTCGTCCTGCAATGTATATAAATACAGTTTCAAAGTATATTTTTTATTCAAGAATTTTACATGTTTAAATAATATTTTTTCTTCTTTGTAATTTATATATACTGCATAATTATACACTGCAGTATGTTCAGTACTCCAAGTAAAAAAGATGCTTGATAATTATTATCTCCTATATTTTATATACAACATTGCATTAATTTCATTTGTATGGATAATGCAAAAGGAGACATGTTTCACTTTATTCTGTAAAGAACAAAGTCCCCTGGCACTTCATTTAATTTAAACCGCATTTGCATGTCGTGATAAAATGGAAGCCTTGACGTGTGGGATTTACCGAGAGTTTGCATCACTACAGTTTTGTGATTGTCGACACGTGTTTGTACTCAACTACATAATGCAAGACCTACATTTGTCAGTTCTTACTGCACTTTATATTTAACATTTTGTTTTGAATATTTGTGTTGTTATATAGGATACTTACATTTTTATACTAGTTAATATATTACACTGGAGTTTAAAAATTAATAAAACTGTCTTTTTTTTTAAAAAGTATATCGATGAAAATATATTAAAAATATATTATATGGTAATAGGATAATATATAATTCTTTCAATTCATGTTTTAACTTTCGTTTTATTAGTATTTGCAACACAACACGTAACGGTAGATTATAAATAGAATATTTTAATTAAATTACGTAAGATAAGAACTATTATCATTTTGAAGAGTCATTAATAATGATTATGAACATTAACAAATAGTCCAAGGGCCAAAATTTTTATTTTATATTGTGAAATTTGGTATCTCAATATATTTTAATTTAACCTAATTTATTTTGCATTGCTCTAAAAAATAATGAAATACAGAACTATAAGGTAAATAAAATAATTAATTATTTTCACACATTTAATTAGACTAAATATCATCATTTACATTTAACACTGAATTTTAAATTTGTTATAGTATAATTATTTTCATAAAATAATGCTGGGGTTTTCATCATGAGAAGTGACTTTTTGATTGGTGCTCATTTTAAACTCCAGTTATGGACGTGATCCAGTTCCGCCAGTAAGACACCGTGTTGTAAACTGCAGGCAACCCGAGACCACAGTCTGTGCTCCAGGACACGATGCCATGCAGAGTGTTGGAGGCAGGGTCGAACAGGGGGCCACCTACGTCAGCCTGCAAGGAATTACCTTTAGAATTAATTTTTTTTTTAAATTAAGTGCTTCAAAATTAATATATGTCACGGTGTGACGACTAAATTGTGACATTAATAAAGATTGCTGCCTTAAAATTTCAACAGCTTTGAATTTTATCAATCAAGAATAAAATTTGCTATAAATTTAGCATTAAAATTAATAAATATTTAAATTATAACTTTTAGAAAAATTTGAAAAATACAATAATTACCACACAAGAGCCTTTGTTGGAGCTTCCAGCGCAGATCTGGTCAATCTGCATTCCTCCTGAGCTGGCGTACACCGAGTTGCAAGTGACGTTGTTTACCACGGGCACATCCACCCACATCAGGTCTGGACTGTAGGGTTGGAGTGCACCGCCCTGTTGGAATAAATGAAATTAAATACCGATTATTACCATCAACAGTTTATAACATACACTTTTGGACGTTGGTTATGACTTTTTGTTGAAACGATATTGATATCACTTTAGACGCAACTGTACCAGTGTTTTATTTCATTCTCTGCATTTGTATAGCATCATAGTCTGAATAAAGTTGACATAATTACGTACTCTAAGAGGTCCCCATCCAGACACTCGCACATCTCCAGTTGGCGTCTCCTCATTTTGAGCGGGAAGTTTAACGTTGCGAGTGTTGGTATAATCAAACACGAATGGAGGGTCAACCTAGAGGTCATATAACAATTAAATAGAGGTTAGAAGATACTTCTTGTATTGTAAATAAAACAGAAATTTAGTGCACATGAAATTCAATATTCAATTCAAAGAGTCAATTTGAGATTAAATTTTCAAATTCAAATTATTATATATTTAACAACAGTTTTTTAGTTACAATAATTTCATTTAGATGATTCATACAAAAAATTATCTTCCAATTTGTAAGATCATTTTTACAAATTAAATAGATTTTCATTTAATTGCATGGTATTAAAATACAAAGCGTACTGTATATAATTTGTAAACTTAACAAGTATTTTTTTTTTAAAATATAATTTGGATGAGGCATTGTACACTTTTTTTACTAAAAAAATAGTAGTAACAAAAATTTCAATACAAAAAATATTTTTTTGTGAATAACTGTTACAAAGTTCTTCTATTAAATGATAATTCATTGTATTCTAACAAATAATCTATAAATTATTAAATAAAATAAAATCTAGAATATAGTTTTGCATGTAATTGTGAGTCTTTCTTTTCATGAAATTACATTTTTCTTTTATACATAATATAGTAATATACTGTATAATAAGATTGCCAACAATAAACTTGAAAGAAGTTACCTCCCAGAGGGCAATATCAGCGTGATTGGTGAGGTTGGTGAAGCTTGGGTTGATGACAATCTGGGCAATGGTGTGGAGGGTTCCTCCGGAGCCGTAAGTCAGAGTACCGGAACGAACACGGTAGTTGGCGGGGTTGACGCTGCGTAACAGAAGTGAATTATATTAAATCAGCAAGTTTTATGCACCCAAATCATTACAACAATCTGCCATGAAGTAATGCAACTTTACTTTATATGCTTGCAATTTTTGATATTTAAGTTAACTAGTTACATAAAAATATAGTGCAATTCTGAATAAAAAATAAAATTAATTATTTAAGTAATATTGAAGAATCAATCGGAAAGAAACGACGTTGACTGTAAAGACCTTCTCCAAAATTTAGTTTTTTTTTTTTTTTTTTTTTTTTTATTCATTTTAAATAAACATGATACATTTCATTTATACAAAAAAACATTTATACCTCAATGAGCTAAAGCTCGAGAAGAGGAATGAAAATTTTGTTTCATCTGGAAAAAATTAAAAAAGTTTGACGCTTCTATATTATATATAGAGTGCTTGGTTGGTACCTCAAATAATATTTACAAACAGTTCAGGTGCAACGACTATAAGAAAACAAAAAGCGTAAAATTTTGTACACTTTACCATATAATCTATAATTTTACTCATTAATAAATTTTTGCAATGAAAAAAAAAAAATCATGCAATGGTTGATATATATGTCTGTTACGTATTAAACATCTCCTTATAGGAAGAGACAACGTCAATAACGACGTGATATTTTTAAATTGATTATAACTCACTCGGAGCAGCGAGCTGAGGTGAGAAGCCAATTAGGGCTGATGATGGAGCCTCCGCAAGTCTGGGAACCTATTGCGGTCTGGATCGACACCTATTAAAAATATTTTTATTTTTAGTAAACTTGTGTTTAAGCTTCATTTTTAAACAAATGAAAAAGTCTGCATATAAAATAAAATATAAACAAAGTAACAAAGATAAAAAAAAAAAACTTAAATAATAAGGGGCATTCACAAAGTCTTAAGGCCACATTTAAGACTCAATATTTTAAAGCTTGATTTTAGATGTGTTTTTTAGACCCAAAATTTCTGGTCTTAAATTATTGAGCCTTAAATGTGGCCTTAAGGCTTTGTGAATGCCCCTTATATTGTTCAGAAGATTTTTTTTTTTAATAGCTGCTAAAAATTTCATTATCCATAGGTATAAAAAATACAGTAAAAATAAAAAGCCGCATTTCTGGTGCATTCTTGCTTCACAGTACTATATAATATTGAGTGTTAACTTTGTGACATATATACAAGTATAGTATCAGCAAAAGTGTATAGAAAATAACATTATTATATATTATTATATGTATAATAACCCATGCATATAGTAATTTTCTAAATATATAAAATCAATATTTATAAATTGAAGGGAAAGAAAATGCCATGTCCAGAAGGACTATACAATATTTGAGATGTCTCACCTGCCATGGAATCTGTCCACTTGTGGCTTGGGTACCTCCCATGATCCTCCCTGAGACGGAGGAGGCTTGAGGTTTCCGTACGAAAGAGTTGCCTGAATCACAACAAATAAAACGTCATATATTGTACCTTAACAGAGTTTTACAAGAAAATTAAAGATCAAACTTTTCCCTGTGATGCCACAAAGGTCCGTTAAAATAAAACGGTTGTATCGTCAAGGTGCAAGGAACTTCAGTAAATTGTCTATTTACATTGTATTACTCTAAATGTCCCAGGTCTAATGCACACAAAGAACTAACAAAACATTCCATTGGAAGTATGTAGTTCTTACATTTTGTAAAAAATGCAAATTATAAATCTGTTTGGGTAAAAAAAAATTAAGAATAACAGTTAAATGATTCTATTTGTAAACATGAGTATTTATACACATCTAAAAGTTCCGAGTTCAGATCAAGCCATTACATTTGAACTTGAGTAAGAAATTTAATTTTTATAAAAAAATTGATAAGGAATGAGATATTAGAATGTGAAAATTTTAGTGGCTTAATCTAAAAAAGGGGTAAAAATATGGTACTGTGAATTTTTTCAAAATTTTTTTTTTGAGACCGGGAACTATTTTTAAAAAATTATTGAAAGTCTATTTTATGACGTCACGGGCGGCACTGCCCTATCCTTTTTCTAAAGGAGTGCCGCTCGTGACGTCATCAAAATAGACTTTCAATAATTTTTTAAAAATAGTTCCCGGTCTTAGAAAAATCTGGAAAAATTCACAGTACCATATTTTTACCCCTTTTTTCGATTAAGCCACTAAAATTTTCACATTCTAATACCTCATTCCTGACAAAACTGAGAATTAAAAAAATATCCTATAATTCTGACTTATTTTAACATTTGTATGAATAGCAATTTTATTTAGGTCTCTCTTATGCTTCATGTCAAATAATAACATAAATTTAAGGGCATTGGGTGTAGCACCGGTAGTTGGCAACACTGACGTATCTTCACCATGTTAATTTTTGATCGTTGCTCCTCGGAGTAATTTTTATGCTAGAGCCAAGCTGATTGCTGTAGTATCAAGATAATTAGTAGCCCAAGTGCACAATTTGGCTAAATAAAGCCTGATTTAAAGAAAAGTATTTTTTTAGTAATTTTTTAACTTTACATGCATTTTTCTAAAATATAAAAAAATACTTTTCTTTGAATCAGGCTTTATTTAGCCAAATTGTGCACTTGGGCTACTAATTATCTTGATACTACAGCAATCAGCTTAGCTCTAGCATAAAAATTACTCCGAGGAGCAATGATAAAAAATTAACATGGTGAAGATACGTCAGTGTTGCCAACTACCGGTGCTACACCCAATGCCCTTAATCTTGAAGCGTACTGCAAGAAATTGTTTCATAATATATAAGAAAGAAGAAAGTATAAGCTCGTTTTGATAGAACATCAGTGAATTAAAATCTCTTATAGGAATTTTCATAATTTCATTAAAAAATAAGTACTGAAAATTGTGAGTCACAGCAGCAAATTATGTGGATTAAAAAAGTAAAAATCTAAATGTAATTAAAAACTTGAAAGTTTATAACTTGACTTATAGATTTTTTTTAATGCATTTTAATGTACATCTGTCAAACATGTCTTTTTCTCACCTAAGGTAGCGGTGGCAAGAACGTTTTGAAAAGTCAGGAAGTTAAATTCAGTTACCTATGACTAGTACCAGGTTATGAGAGTCTTGGAGATCATGGTACTTCAAGTAATGCGTCTTCTCTGCTGAGCTTTTTATAAATAACAATTATTATAATAACATTGTCATTATCTACACTTGGTTTAATCAAGATAACTGTACCCAAGAGGCTGACGAAAGTATAAAGTTCTACGTAATTATTTTTGCTGGTAGACGTGCTGCTTGTACTTAACAGCTTTTAAAACGCAGGATAAGATTCATTTCATCAGATCTTACTGCATCGTAATATTAGCTCTAAAAGTGATTTTGTAGCTTTCTTTAACTGAAACCTGGTACTAGTCATAGGTAACTGAATTTAACTTCCTGACTTTTCAAAACGTTCTTTTTCATGAATTATTTTTCTTAATATGATATTAAGACATCCGATTCCTTTTGAATAGTATGTCAATTTTTTAATTGTGAATTACTGTCGATACCTGAGTTAATTTTGTCGGTACGGTATACGAAAATATTTTGGGTACAAAAAGTAATTTTATAATTGATATTACAAAAACATATTAAAATATTAAATTTATATTATTTACAATATTTACTACATTGTTACTATAATAATTATTTATTGTTTACAGAATAATTTCAGGCCTTATTATAGAGTATAATTTTTCTACGAGATAAGATAAGAATTATTATCATTCTTGAAATGACACGTTTTTTCTTGTCATGGTGAGGTATCATCATAATGACTCGATTGGCAGCCTCAGTGAATAGTCAAGATTTATATTTGAGACACTTGATGAAATCGGTACAAGTTGATTCACGGGAATGAACAATTCAAATTGTGTTAGTGCAATGACATTTAAAAAAATTGGTTTATTAAATTTTAATTTTTCATCGAAATTGTTAGAATTTCAAACAGAATTTGTGTTAAATTTGTTTCAATCAATTGAACAGTGATTTTTAATGTAAATTGTTCTTTAAAAATTATTATAATTTATTTTTATCAATAATAAAATTCTATTAATTTTTATTCCACAGTTTAGAAAATATAATCTTACATAGATTTTATATCGTTTTTATATTATTATCTAGCATGACAGCGTAACTTTTTTTATTGGAACACATGCAATGGCCTTCTCCGTTATACCTGCAATACTTGTTTTAATTACAAATTGTGATAAATCCAGTTTTTTTCAATGTTTCTTTTTAAATTTTTTATACTGTGGGTAATATTATTGCAGTTAAGAAGAAAAAGATGACACCCTCACTCCAAATTTTTTTTATACACAACTTTCGATTACGATCACAGCCCGTTCCTATTTCAGTAGATATAAAACTATTTTAGTGCACATACAGCACTGTACCAGACCCAGCAGCACACACTTAAGAACGGCTTTATGAGCAAATGAAATCTCCTCCTTATCTGATAATCCAGAGAGTCATTTGTGCATGTCTTATGGCCAGATTTTGTAGTACAAATTACCAAGAAGGCGATAGTTAATTCATAAGGAAATGGAAAATCTGCTTACTTGAAATTTTACGGAAAAAAAAACAGTTAAATAATTTTTAACTGTTGAATTTGTGGAGAAACAATTGCTACATTTGCTACGTTTGTAATTTAGAAAGAGCTATTTAATTTCTTCCTTTGTTTTTAATTTTTATATATAAATATATTATATATAAACCATTTTCTACTTACCTTAATACTGACCTGATTATTTAAAATTTAATTAAATAAATTAAAAAATAAAAACTATATTAAATAATTATGAATATTATCCCTATAATATAACCAACAAATATATTTATTGTGATGAAATAAAAAAGTGATTTCCCTGTTTTCATGACAGTACTTTATTTAGATGTTTCGACAACAAAGACTCGTTTAGACTCCAGTGACGGTCCTGATCCAGTTGCGGTGGTAGGACACCATGGTGTACA
Source organism: Siphlonurus alternatus (assembly GCA_949825025.1). Lineage (NCBI taxonomy): Eukaryota > Metazoa > Arthropoda > Insecta > Ephemeroptera > Siphlonuridae > Siphlonurus > Siphlonurus alternatus. Next base: position 45,384,730 of record OX463781.1, read on the forward strand.
CTCCGGGGTAGCCAGCGGCAGCGCACCCCACACCCCAGGACACGACACCACGAAGGGTGGAGTCACCATTGCTGTACAGAGGGCCACCGGAGTCTCCCTGGAAAGAATGATTCAACAACAATTGTTAGTGGAAATTAGATTTGTTGTATATTTACTTATTTCCTTACTATGCTGTACTGTATTAAACATAAATAATGTAAAGTTGGTACTTAAAATCCAATATTTTTCTTTAAAATTACTTCAGGTTTTCTATTATGGCAGAGGTCAATTGTTTTAAAGAGCTAGTATTTAATATTTCCTTGTCAAAGTATTTATATTTCAATAAAGTTAATCGGATGATCAGTTTGATATTAAGCAAGAATTTGGCAATACATGAAAAATAGCTAAAGCATACTGTAAATATTCGTGCATATCATATTTTTTTGGGCATGGTTAAACCAACTCAAATGCACGTTACACTAGCCTCAGTGAATACAAAATCTATATAGCGTAATACAAACGCTTTCTAAGCAAATAATGCCTCGTGCTTATAGAGTTACCTGTGTGAATTAAGTTAGATGTTGTTATTTCTATACAAAATTTCAGTATGGAAATGCATGGAACTATAAATTATTACTTATTATATGGTAGCAATTAAACTTTGATTTCAATGTTAAATTAGTATTTTTAAATTCTTCATATGAGCATTTTAAATGACGATGTTTAACATTCGTAATAGAGGGCTTTTTTCCTTACCTGGCAAGAGTCCCTGCCGGCCTGTCCTGCGCAGATCTGGTCAATTTGAATTCCTCCATAGTTGGCGTAGTTGCTGTTGCAAGTGGCGTTGGACACCATTGGCACATCCACCCACAGCAGGTTGGCGGAGATTGGTCCACCAGACTGCAAAAAGTTTGCCAAGATAATTTAAAGACTGCATGATAACGTCGAAATACAAAGTAATTTAATTTTGAAAACATGAATATAATCGTATAAATTAAAAGAGACAATAATATTATGTCAATTTTCAATTCATTGGCTATGTATTTTCTTGTTGCAAAATTTTCATATTTTTTCTTCACCGTATCCATTAAAAATATCAAAATAATGAACAAACACCAAAAATCAACCACCACCAGAAAAGATTTTAAAATATTTTATTTTGATTCTGTATATTAATTCTTAACGTTTTACAAATATAAGGTGCAATAAATTTTATTGAAAGCAAAATTATATATTTTTTTCATGGTTGTTTTCTGTTTTTCTCAATTTTGAATAATCATTTAATATAATTTTTGTATTTTGTAAAAAAAAAAATATTATTTTGTATTAAATAAACCAATTAAATAATTATGTTAACAAGTATGTCATTATTATTTTTTTAATCATCTTCATAACTAAAGAAAAGTTTTTTTTAAATGTTAAGGTCATCGAGTATATTTTCATTTAACTTACCGAAGTTGTTCCCCATCCGGACACTCGGACGGTTCCTGTAGGTGGCACTCCGCTCTGAGCGGGCAGTGTGACTGCACGAACATTGGTAGACATGGTGAAGGCGGGACTTATCTGGAAGATGAACAGGATATTAATATATTACCCACACCAGAAAAAGTTGATATCGTACGTACTGAATGGGATTTATTAACAATAATACTCAATTAGGAACATTCTTAATCAAAACTTGTTATACATTAATGATTATTATCCATACAATGTTATGATATTCCAAGTAGTTATATTCAGGTTTTGAATTTATGTCATAATTACGAACAAAGAGAAAGTACGTAAAGAAAAATAATTAAATTATTTTGAGGCTGTGCACGAGAAGCTCTAAAGTAGACAAGTTTATCTTTAAGTATACATAAAATATCGGTTGTGTTACACACAAGGAGTGTACTAAAGTATAATTTATTTGACTATGAAAATAATCTTATTAGTCACCTGTACAATTTGAATTCACCTCAATATAATTACTTGTTCTGTATAAGGTAATTTTCCCGACTGACTGAAGTAGCATGCTAATTTTTATTTACCTCCCAGACAGAAATGTCAGCATGATTATTGTTGGAGTTGTAGGCTGGGTTAGAGACGATACGTGAGATGGTGTGGACGGTTCCTCCTGAGCCGTACGTCAGAGTACCGGCACGCACGCGGTAGTTGGCAATGTTGATGCTAAATAGAACAGATAGCGTTAGATACTAAAACTATAATTAACAATCGCAAGAAACTTTGTTTTCCACAGCGTATACGTTTCTTAATTATCAATGCTTACTTGGAGCAGTGAGCAGCGGTCACAATCCAGTTGGCATTGATGATTGCGCCTCCACATGACTGAGAACCTCCAGCGGTCTGGATAGACACCTGTAGAGCACAATAAAAATGCACATTATTAATACTAAATCCTCGGGAAACCGTTTGTTACATATTAATATAATACTTGAATAAAAACAAAAATTAATAACAACTTTTGAGAGGCAAACCTTTCATAACAATTGAAAACAACATGTAATGCAATCGGTTTCGCTAAATTTTAGCTAATTTTATAAACTTTATATTGCGTCGAAATACACAAACAGTAGACGATGCCTCACCTGCCAGGGGATCTGTCCTGCAGTAGCTACGGTACCTCCAACAATCCTCCCGGTGGCTGGGAAGGCTGCAGGTCCCCATACGAAAGGTAGGGAGTTACCTGGAAAACGGGAAACATTAGTTTAGAAAAATTACAGATTAAACGAAACGACAGGGTCTATCGCCAAAATACACAGACTACTACAGTATATTATTTTTTACGTTGGTATATAAAATAATAAAAAAAAATGTTGAGTATACATACACGATAGATAAAAAAAATCAAACCACTAGAAAAGTATTGAAAATATTTTATTTTGATTCTATATTTTCTTAACGTTATTTGGACCACCATCTTCCCCTCCCACGATAAAGACCCTCCGTATACCTGCGTTGTAACCTCCCCTCCTCTGAGTCTCAAGTAAACATAGAGAGCAACAACTTACATATTTTGATTGTATTGGGCTTTTGGGAGGAAACAAAAATATAATAAATTAAAATAAATTATATTCTAACTTCAAAATAAAAATAATATATTCAATTTAAATTCAATAATTATATTATATACATGTATCAAGTTAACTTTTTTATTTATATGTAAATTAGATTAAAAACTTTTAATTTTAAAAATTATTAAATAAAAATCTCACCCAAAGCAACGGTGGCAACAGCCAAGATGATCAGAGTCTTTGCGATCATGATGATACAGGTAATAAATGATCGTTGCAGACCCTTTATATAGAGGTAAAATTATAGAAAAATCAAGATTAAAAAAAAAAAAAAAAAAAAAACTGAAGGCCTCAAAAAGAAAAAAATCTCGTTCAGATAAAAATATATGTTAAAACAATAGAAACATTTATGAAAATCTGGATTTCACAACATATCCAGATTGGGGGAACAATTTGCAATACGTGAATATATATAATTATATAACCATCAACAAAATTCCTAGAGTATTTGAAAATACTCAAAATAGAAAATATTGTTACTGCAATGTGCTGAAATTTGTATTTCATTATTATATACGTTTTAATAATATTCTATCATTTAAAATTCTTATTACTTTTACTTTTTTGTGCAAATTAAATTTTAATGTGAGAAAAGTAAACATGAGCTTTAATGACGTAATATATTTATCTATTATATATAATGGTATAAAAAATTACTTCTCAAATTAAAAGATAAAAATAATGCGTTAAATGAAAATAAATATACTATTAATTATTATTCAATTATAAAGAGATCTGCAGTTACAAATTATTTTATTAAATTACTTGTATTTAATACACACAATAAAACAGGCCAGACAATTCTAAACAGTAAAGATAATTGATAGTTTATTTCTTGCATGCTAGCTATACACTTGACTGGCAAAGTATTTTGGTAATTAAATAAATTTAACATCTCAGCACTTTATCACTGGAAAAAGGTAAAAAAAAATCTTAAACAAACATTTAAAACATTATTTTTAATATCATACTAGTTCAGAAAGACGTAACTATATTTTTATATTTTTAGTTACAAATTAATGACATTTTCTGTTATTAATTGGCAATAATTTAAATTAAAATGTAAAAATTTGAAATCATAACTCTTAGCCAAAGCAGTGGTGGCTACAGTAAAGATGATTTTCAATCATGATGATACAGTTACCGAGAATTACCTTATACTTTTAAACTAGTGCAATTTTAGTAAAATCAAGATAATTTTAATTTAAAACACTTGACAACCACTTCAAAATGTCAAGGTTTCCAAAAACATAGAAATATATTTTTTTATATTGCTTTTAAATTTGAGGTTAAAGTGTTTAATCTTATTTTGGTTAGCTCATTTATTTTTTTTATCGATGAGATAAATATATCTCTGTAAACAAAGCGGTAAAGGTTATAATTTTTTATAAAAAGTAAACAATCTAAATTTTACAATAGGTCAAAAGTAGTGGGGAACTTTTATCTATGTAATTAAATTAATGTGTTATAATATTAACAAACTTAATTCACGTGGAACTATTACAGTAAATTAATTGTTGAATTTTGATAGCTGAGCAGGAGGGTCTATTATTTATTTCATCGATTGTTATCGTTAGGTGAGTTTGTGTTTGTCCCTTGAGACGATCCAAGTGCTTGTACTTCAGTTTTTTAGTTTAAAATTTTTTTTTTTTTATCAAGACTTATTATAATTTTTCCCAATAAGTGTAGCATAATATAATGTATACACCGGCAAAACCATTTAAAAATAAAGACAGTGTTTCAAGCTAACTTATTAAATAATATACACGGGTGTAAAGTTAAAAAAATAAATATGAGCTAGAAACTTAATATAATACCAAGAAACATGAAACTAAAGATTACAGATCGATTCTTATACTACGTAAAATAGTTCAGTCTTTAAAAACATTTGTTGTTACCCCTGTATTGCTGGCAACTTATCGGACAACGAAGCAGTGTGGGTTGCATAAGCAAGAACTCAGCAGGCGCCAGTAATTAACTGATCACAACATATTGTAAAAAATTGTTTCCTAAATCAAGTAAGTGGTTGAAAATAAACACCCACGTTGCATGCATGAAATTATTTTGATTTTTTTTTTTTTTTATAAATATCTTTCTCGTTTTGTTTAAATTTACAGTATTTAAAATGTTCTTTCTAACGAACAAAATATTATTAAGTTCCAATAAAGTTCCAATACCCTTGTACCGATCCAGCTGTTTCTGTCATTATAAAATTATGTTGTATTGAAATATTTGCAATCATTACGGTACTGTATTCTATGCGTTTACTGAATTTTTTATGAAAGAGTTTTAATGTTTTTGTAATCTTGTGATGAAGAAAGAAAAATTAAATAAAAACAATTAACCTTATCTTAAAAAAAGACAAACAATATTTAATCATAATTTGGAGATCAGTTTACAAAACAAACATAACACGAACTTGGTCAACTCTTATCGCTTTGACTTTCATTTAAACTATACTCAATAAAGTAACGTTGAGCTTCGGTGTTTTGTAACACTTTGGAATTTTACATAAAAAAGATAAAATTTAGTAGGCAATCTGTCAATATCTTGCACAATATATATATATATATTTTGGTAAAATATAAGGTGATTTGTTGAGGTTAGAAAATGTATTTATTGTAATTTTTTTTTATTGGTCAATTTAGCTATACATCTCAGCCAAGGTTATAACATATAACCTTATTGGCTGATTCAAATTACATGAAAGTAAATTTCTTCAAGACCTTGCTGATAATAATTTTTAACCTAATTAACAAAATATTTAAGACATAACTTCTTATTTTGAACAAAAGCAGATAAAAAATTTACCGTTGAAATTAGAAACATAATTATATACTTGTTTTCAAATTTTTACATATTATATTAGTTAATAATTATCATTACTTTTTCAAATAGATACATAATTTTAAAAGAGAAAAATACAGATTTTTTATTCACATGAAATCAAAATATAAATGAATAATAAAATAAAATTTAGTAGGCAATCTGTCAATATCTTGCACAATATATATATACACAGTATATATATTGGCAAAATATGAGGTTATTTGTCGAGGTTAGAAAATGTATTTATTGTAAATGAATAATAAAATATATAAAGCATGTTGCAGACAACCCTGAACTAGAAAAATCGTTCTTTAAATTTAAATGGGAATGGATGTCCACTTGCTTTTCATAATAGACTTTATTGTAAAATGAAGAATAGCCGTTTGAAAGTGAATTACTAAAAAAATAGTACATAGTTATTTCAACTATAATTAAATTATGATTATTTATATTTATAATGTTTTTCCCTCATTTTTTTTTCTGTATGATATAACCATGATAAATGCCTCACAGATATCAATACAAGTGTAAATGAAACTTTAATTTCGAAAAACTAGTTTAAATGCATAAAGTTTTGAAAGTTACCACATACGAAGAATATACCAAGTCCATCCCTTATAAAAGACTAATGGCCGTAAGTTGCAGCCAACCTATCTTAGAAAAATCCGACAATTATCCGAGAATTTTAATGTTAATTAGTAAATAATCCACGGATAATCCTCGGATTATTCTCGGATAGGTGGCTGCAACTTACGGCCATGAATGTGATATTGAATCGTCCCTCTGTTTGCAACCATCATGTATACTTAACGTAACACCATAGTCAGTGCCCTGATTTATCAGTGTACATGGCATAACCATGTACACTGATACATGGTAACCCCAAGTGCCATGTATATTTTTTTTTTTTCACTTTTTGTTGATGAAATTTTTTGTTTAATTATTGTAATCAGGCCGTGGTCACCATCCTCTCTCTCTCCCTTATCCCTACCCATTAACCCAGCCTCAAGCTTACGTACATGATAAAAATAATTTAGACATATATTTGCACAGCAATCATGAGGCGCAACCTTGGTAAATTCTTATCACATTGACTTTTGAATAATTATCTAAAATATATAATCTATACAGTATATACTTTTCAATAAAACCGTACTATGCATCGTTGCAATATTTTAAAGTTTCGTAAACAAATTTCGTGAAGTTATAACGAAGTCTACAGTAATACAATCATATAAAAAATAATCAATATTATTATTATGTTTGTCACGACAATGGACAATTTGCATCAGCTTTTTTTAGTAGCTCAATCGAAAGAGGAGGTCGAAAAATACACCTGTTAATTTTTATGAGATTTTTATTCTTACTGCATCATGGCTAAAATAGGGATGTAAAGAAGTCACGTGACCTGGAGGCATCGCCCGCGTCGCCTATGACGTCATTGAACTGTTCGGTCAAACAAACGATCGACTTTATAACGCTTGTAAATAACCACGTTGCTATGGAAACAAGCAACAATTAATTTACTATTTACAAGCGTTATATAGACGATCGTTTGCTTGACCAGACATTTCAATGACGTCATTGGCGACACGGGTGACGCCTCCAGGTCACGTGACCTCTTTGCATCCCTATTTTAGCCATGATGCAGTAAGAATAAAAATCTCATAAAATTCATAGGTGTATTTTTCAACCTCCTCTTTCGATTGAGCTACTAAAAAAATTTGATGCAAATAGACAATAATGGTTGCATTTTTTTATTTCATAATTTGAAAATATACCTAAAATTATGCTTTTCTGAATTTTTTCAGATTTTTTGAAGTGCGGGAACTAATTTTAAAAAAATATTTAAAATCTCTGAATTAGGGTGGTACACCTGATGGGACAACCGTGACGTCATTTGTCGTGCTGTGATTGGCTATTGATGACATCACGGTTGCTGTGATTGGCTATTGATGACGTCACGGTTGTCCCATCAGATGTACCACCCTAATTCAGATATTTTAAATATTTTTTAAAAATTAGTTCCCGCACTCCAAAAAATCTGAAAAAAATTCAGAAAAGCATAATTTTAGGTATATTTTTTAATTATGAAATAAAAAAATGCAACCATTATTGTCTATTGTCCATTAAAAAAATATATATAGTATAACAAATATATATGTATTATACTATATAGATATATTTAAAATCTATTTTCTCTAACATAATATGAAATCTTTAAGTGAAATCTGTGTTTTGTTAACAGTCTCCCCATATCACCACATAAATTTTTATATAATCAATTTGAATAAAGACACCACTGTGGACTCTAAGAGACTGGCAACATGGCTGAAATGATGTTGAGATATTGTTTTCTCTTTTAATAAATTTTAATATTCATCATTTAGAATAGTTTTTCAAATTAGTAAATATATAATGCTACGTGTAAATAAAATACCCCACACAGCTTCCTCAAAATTACTCAAAAATATATTTTGTATTGAATTTTTTTAATAATATATATATTTTTTAATTTGTGTACTTTGTTTAATTATTTTTTGCACTAACAATTACAAAATACCAATGAGTTAAACAATTCAAATTCTATTTTTATTTTTTTACTGTAAATCGAAGGTATTATTGAAATTGAAAACTTTTTAAAATGTAAGTTAAGCCGGTATTACACGATACAATTTTGAATACAATTAATTTTTTCTTGCAAGAAAATTTCATCTCCATACAAGCAAATGGAATTGAAGTTTTCTTGAAAGGAAAAATTGTATATACAATAATTTTATTAGAAAATTGTAACGTGTAATACCGGCTTTATAGTTAAAATTTACAAAATTTTAGTCCATTAAAAAAGTTGTTTTGTTTTAATACCTTTTCTTAAAATGTGATATAACTTAAGATAAAAAATGATAATATATTACTCTTAAGCCACTATTACACGATACAATTTTTCTAACTATTGCATACAATTTTTTCTTACAAGAAAATTTGAACCCCATTTGTTTGTATGGAGATGAAATTTTCTTGCAAGGAAAACTTGTATGCAAAATTGTATGGTGTAATATAGGCTTTAGAACATAGTCACTTTATGTGAATACAAGTAACGTCGTGTGCTCCAAGCTTAGACTCCGGTGTTGGTCCTGATCCATTCGCGGTGGTAGGACACCTCGGTGTACACTCCAGGATAACCAGGACGAGCACAGCCGGCACCCCAGGACACAATTCCGTGGAGAACTCCGTTAAAGTACAGGGGGCCACCAGAGTCACCCTGTCAGAGTGATAGAGAAAAATATTTTGAATAAAATAACATTTAAATTAAAATGTATTACAACTTAATGCGACTCATCTATGGTTTTAAATATTGCATTAATTAATAATAAGAGCAGTCAACTATTATTTATCCCAGGAGAATTGTACCGATTATTATGTCAATAATATAAATTAAATTTTTGCTTCCTCCACATATATTTTTATTGAGTTGAGGATTGATTTTTAAAGACTTGAATTACTTTTTACGAGGTAGGTTGTTCTTTTAAAAAACGGTAGGTTTTTTCAAGCTAGCAAATGTTATTACACATCATAACCAGATTTTTAATGAATTTTTCTTTAAAATTCCCGAGTTTCATTATTTTTTAAATAAAAATGAGCTGAAAACTTCATTCATATGATATTAAAAAATATTGAAGATTTAAAGTAGATGGTTGCATACCTGACAGGAGTCCTTGCCGGCAACTCCAGCGCAGATCTCATCAACCTGAATTCCTCCATAGCCGTTGTAGTTGCGGTCGCAGGTGACCTTGTCGATCACGGGTACATTGACCTTCAAGAGATCAGGAGAGATTGGTCCGAGAGTCTGAAACATTAAGCAATAATTTTACTGAAAACGCTCTCGTATAATATATTATATAGTGTTTCGCTAAAGTGTTTCACATACGCTTATTAAAATGTATCACCGGATGCTTCCTTATTGAAAAACACCTCTAAGTGTTTTTAAAAACTCGTATTTAAAACACAAATTTTGTTTTGTTTCACGGGTAAAACTCAAAAAAAGTTTTGATTTTGATTTTTTTTTTTTTTTTTTTAAACACAAAGTATGTTTTCAATAAGGGAGCATCAGGTGCCATGAGACTTCATTGCGAGCTCAAGCATCTAACATATGATTATAACTTCTGATAAGTGACAAAATTGTGTGCTTATAATAGATCAATGTAAAAATTTAAAACAACCAAATCAAATTCTAGGACTGGTCCAGAAAAAAACGTAATTCAATTTAACTGCACTAATTTTATTATTAATGTTAAATAAATTCATATAAGTATTTAATTCATTATAAACGATGTCAGAAAATTAGTGTTTCATTATATTATATTCATGATCCATGGAGATCAAATGGGCATATATCCAATTTCAAATAATAACTTTCTAGTCCAAAAATGCAAAAAAAAAAAAAAAAAAAAAAAACTATTTTTATAATACAACAACGTACCGAGTTGGTTCCCCATCCACTAACGGTGACATCGATACCAGCGGGAGTTTCAGTTCCAAAGAGTGGAAGAGCAATGGGGCCGGTCTGGGGTCCCCAAATGAAAGGAGGGTCAACCTGGCCAAAGCAAAAATACATTATAATTAAATTGATTAATGTATCAATATTGCTTGAAGATGTATTATTTCAGCTTCAAATAAATATTTTTTTTTAGCTGATCCCTGAACTTAAATTACACACCCTCCAGACGGCGATGTCTCCGAAGTAGTTGTAGGGGTCATAGTCCTCGTGGGCGGTAGCCTGGGTAATGTTGTGGATGGTTCCTCCGGAGGCATAGGTCAGAGTACCGGAACGTACTTGGTAGTTGTCGGGATTGATTCTTTTAAACAAATACCGCAGTTAGTATATGATATTTAAATGTGATGTTGTTTCACATTATTGCATGCCACTTACTGGCCGGTGCAGTGAGCAGCGGTAACAATCCAATCAGGGCTGATGATGGAACCTCCGCAGTGCAGGCCTAAGGTTGAGACTTTCTGGATGGACACCTGGGACATAATATTGTTAGCACAGATTGTAGGTCAAATGATTTTAAACAAAAATATAATTGAAAACTATATATTTTTTATGCTTAAAGATTTAATAAGTGTTGCAAAAAAAAATATAAAATTACTATATAACAAAGTAATTATATTATTTATAATATTCGTATATAATCCATATTTATTATATATTTTTTTATATATTAGAGAGAGAGAGAGAGCTAAATCTATAATACATTTTTTTTTCGATGCTATAGTCAACATAATTTTCAGTTGAAATTACACAATATATGCTTTAAATTTAACTATAAAATCTTTTTGTGATTTTTTTTTAAATTTCCTTTAGATTCAAATTAAAAATTGACTTTCATATCTATACAAATCAACACCGTACACCATCGTGTCTTATTATTTCTATTTTAATTTATAAGGATTAATTAAACTAAAAATTATGCGTTAATATTTTAATCCACACATTAAAACGATATATTATATCAACAAATAGACTTATAGTCATCTCGGTTTATCTCGGTGTGACGTCACGCGAAAAGGAAAAGGTTCGTGACGTCAAACCAAAGATAACCTGACAGAAAAATGAAAACAGCAACGATATTAAAAAAAAAAATCTTTGGAAACGTCAGCTTATTTGGAAGAACGTTTCGTCTCACCTGCCAAATTGCTTCACCATCAACAACTGGAGAACCTCCAACGATCTTCCCGGTGGCTGGGAAGGCCGCGGGTCCGAGGAGGGAGCGAGGGTTGCCTGAAACATGAAAAAAGTACTGAACCAAATGAAATGACGTGATCTTGGGAACTCTTAATTTGTAAAGTTTGAAAAATACACAACACACTTGAAGTACAATTATAGTTTTGAAAAACATTAATAATACAAATTTATAAGTTGCACTGGTGCAACATTCTTCAAATTTGCTTTCCTAGCTCTTCTACCATGACTTCAAAATTGCCTAAAATAATGTTTCCGACCAAGTATAATGCCAGAAATTGGGCTGAAAATTTCAGTGTGATTCAAGTTTTACAAGCATATTATTTATTTATACCAACATAAACCATTGAGATGCTTAATTCCTCCCACCCCCCATCTCCTTCACAGGCAACTATAAAAAATTGTTGAAAAAATAGTAATCTAGCTAAAATTGGCTTCTGAATCTTAACAAAGAAAAGAAAAATATTACGATAATTAAATTGACGTACTTTTACATACCATGTGTATGCTGTGTATGTATACTGTATTACTGTGTATTATTATATTTCGATAATTGTTGAGCGCTATCCACGTTGGAGATTATCAGGAATATACGCAGGTTTCTTTCTAACCAACTCGAGGTTTCGCTATTTCCAGCGTATTATTGAGATATATTAGCCGTAGTTTTTGAGGAACCTGGTTGTATCTTTCTAAATAATTCTCCTAGAATTGCTTCAATCACTACGTTTACATGACGGTGTTTAATACGGATCCGTTGACGACGGATAATGTTATTCTTATGAGGCGTCGTCAACGGATACGCATTAAACACCGTCATGTAAACGTAGTGAATATTGTTTTTCAATAATTCATTAAGTGTAAAAACAATATATTATTTTGTTTATTTATTATTTTATAAATTCTAAACAATTACTGTGGCCAGGTGGAAGGCTGTGACTCACCTCACCTTAGCTACCATGGTGTTATCACAATAAGCCAAGCAAGTGAACTATTGGTGCTCACTTAAAAATAATAAATTTCAAGTGTTTGAGTTTTTTTACCTTATCTGTACATCGTAATTTAGAATCGATTATCTAAATATCTCACCTAAGGCGGCGGTAACGACAGCCAGGACAATCAGTGTCTTTGCGAACATGGTGAACCAGGTAACGAGTGTGCTGGATTATAATGTATACTGAAGGATAGCAATCAAGGGTGTTTTTTATCACTGTTATCGATGTCCAGTGTTGTTAAAAGTGAAGAGATAAGTAATTCTTATCACATTTGTATGTAATTCATAAAAAAATATATTCTCAATTACTTTCTTTCATCCATATTGTAAAAATAAACAAATTAAAGTAAATTAACCAGTTGATAAGGCAAAGTCTACGAATCTGTAAAATATTAAATTAGAAAATTATTTTTTAATTAAGGCTCCTTTTGGCTGTGTCGGTAAAATTTTTTATATTTAAAGCATCTTTAAAAATTTATTTTGTTTTCAAAATTGATTAAAGTTTTTTTTAGGTCTTTTAATTATCCATTTTATTTATTTATTTTTTTTCTTTTACATATTGTTGAAGCATATAATATGAAATTTAGGATTTTCATTTGCTATAAGGTCAATCTTTGTGCCAGCAGTCTCCCTTCTAGTCAAATTGCCTTTTATCTGCCTGTCAACTTGAAAAAAGATCCACGCTGCCAACATGATTAAAATAAGATTAGCAGGATTGTTCTTTTTTAAATAAATTTTACTACTCATCATTGAGGATTTTTCATTTTCTTGTTGTTAATTTTGGTTACATTAAACTTTGTATTATTCAAAAGACAGTATTCATAAAGTAACCCACACATACGTAGCGTTCTACAGCTTAATCAATTTTTTTTGTATAAATTATATAACTGTATATATTATTTATTTGAATTTGTGCATTTTGTTTACTTAATACTTCCACCAATTACAAAAGCCGATAGGTTAAACAGTTGAAATTCTCTTTATTTGCTATATATCAGTAATATATTCAATTTGTACATACTTCTTAAATTTAAAGTCAAATTTTATACAATTTGATTCCCTCAAAATATATATTTATTTATCTTTAGTTTAATTCTTTGATTTTATAACCTATATAAAATGTGAAATAACTTGGGGTAAAAAATAATGATACTCTTAGTTTTTAGAAACTTTATTTTTGGATGTTAAATTGTACAATTGTACAAGCAACGTCGTGTGCTCCAAGCTTAGACTCCGGTGTTGGTCCTGATCCATTCGCGGTGGTAGGACACCTCGGTGTACACTCCGGGGAAGCTGGGACGAGCACAGCCGACACCCCAGGACACAATTCCGTGGAGAACTCCGTTAAAGTACAGGGGGCCACCAGAGTCACCCTGTCGAGGATATGTATTAGTCATAATGATAAAGAAAAACATTGTGAATAAAAATGAAATTTATGAATATTGAAACTTATTACGACCTTTCTACGGTGCTTAACTTTGCATTAATAATAAAAGCAATCATCCATTATTTCTCCCAGATAATTCTATACAGATTAGTAAGTCAATAAAAAACTTAAATCACCTACCACCATTCTTTTTACGAGGTATGTCATTCACTATGAAAAATATAAATTAAGATCTTTTGCAAGGACATCTTAAGGGGCATTCACAAAGTCTTAAGACCACATTTAAGGCTCGATAATTTAAAGCTTGATTTTAGACGTGTTTTTTAGACCCAAAATTTCTGGTCTTAAATTTTATTGAGCCTTAAATGTGGCCTTAATAAGGCTTTGTGAATGCCCCTTATTATGCCCAACTGAGTTTTTAATGCACTGTTCTTTGTTAGACTTCCTGAATTTCAATTATATTTTAAATCGAATTGTAAACTATTTTATTCTTCATTCGTTAATGAAATAATAAAATGATGATTTATAACTTGAGGTACATACCTGGCAAGAGTCCTTGCCGGAAACTCCAGCGCAGATCTCATCAACTGTAATTCCTCCGTAGTTAGCGTAGTTCATTGCGCAGGTGACCTTGTCGACCACGGGTACATCGACCTTCAGGAGGATGGAGGAGATAGCTCCGCCAGACTGAAATATAACGCAACCATTTCAATGAAAAGTCAAGAAATTTAGAATAGAAGTTGATTGACAACATTATGTACAAATAAAAAATTCTAAAACTATAACCAAATAAGAGTCGAGAAATAATAAAAACAACAACATTTATTTACCTGTTAAAACCTTAACTATTAATGGTAAATATATCCATTTAATAAATAGTTGTATCAAAACATAAAAAAGTGATAATTCATTAACTACATATTTTAATACATAATTCGAGGTAATCGATGAGCATATCCACTCTCAGGTAAAGATAGCTTTATTTAAAATATATTTCGCAACTTAATTATTTTTAATGACATTTATATTTTTCCTTCATTTAAGGTTAAGAGATTAATATTAATTTCATAACTTTATTATTAAAGCTGAATAATAATTTAGCTTACTTACTAAAATAATTTATTTGTTAAATGACAACTTACCGAGGTGGTTCCCCATCCAGAGACGGTGACATCGATACCAGCGGGAGTCTCAGTTCCAAAGTCGGGCAGAGCAATGGGGCCGGTCTGGGGTCCCCAAACGAAAGGAGGGTCGACCTGTCAGGGAAAAAATACATTATAAATAATGTAACAATATTATATCATGATGCATCATTCCACGTACGTTCGTAAATATATATATATTTTTAGAGTGAAGTTGATCACTGGAATTATTAATGAGTACGCACCCTCCAGACGGCAATGTCTCCAAAGAAGGTGTTTGCATTGTAGCTCTCATGGGGTGTAACCTGAGTGATCATGTGGACGGTTCCTCCGGCTCCGTAGGTCAGAGTACCGGCACGCACGCGGTAGTTAGCGGGGCTGATTCTAGTAAACAAATACGACAGTTGTTGTTATAGTTTTTAAATGCATTCACACCTGTGATGTTGTTTCACGTAATTTAATAATGTAACTTACTCGGAGCAGTGAGCAGCAGTAACAATCCAGTCAGGGCTGATGATGGAACCTCCGCAGTATTGGGAGCCTGCAGCGGACTGGATGGACACCTGGGAAGAATTTGAATGTTGTTATAGCATTGTTGCAAATTATATTTAAAGAGAAATCTTACTAAAAAAAAAATATCATTTCACTAGAAAATTTATTAATAACTATAAAAATATACAATATTATATAATAAAGAAGTATTATGGTATTCTAATTTAATTTTTTAATACAGTGCACAATAAAACTTAAAAAATTTGTTATTCTTTTAAAGTTGAAGCATTTATAAATTAAGAAATTATATATATTAAACCCACGTCTCGGCTTATATTTGATTGTACTTCACGCTACTTTCATATTAGTATTGTATTGTAGGGCAAAGGAAAGGGTTCGAGACGTCAAACCAAAAATATGCGGAGACACCTTTCCATTTTTTTGAAACTCCTCGTGGCATTTCAGAAAAATGGAACCACACAGCATCGAGATTACAATTTATATTGTGAGGCGACGAAATACATTCTGAGAAAACGACTTGTATGGAGTACGATTCGCCTTACCTGCCAAATTGCTTCACCATCAACAACTGGGGAACCTCCAACGATCTTCCCGGTGGCTGGGAAGGTTGCGGGCCCGAGAAGGGAGCGAGGGTTGCCTGGAAAATAACCACTTACATGAAAAAAGTACTGAACCGAATGAAATGAAGTGATTTTGAGAAGTTCTAATTTTCAAAAGTTGTAAACTATGCAACATCCTTGTACAAGTACAAATATAGTTTCAAAAAAAAAAAAAAAAAAAATATGTTTTGTAGTAACAAATTGATTTTTACAGTAGGCAAAGCAATAATTTTTAAAATTTTCCATTTTATTTATGGAATAAAAAATAAGGTATTATATTATTTTATAAACCAAGCAATTGCTCACTTCAAATACTCATACGTTTCAAGTGTCCCATTTTTTTTTACATAGTAATTTAGAATTGATTGTCTAAATATCTCACCTAAGGCGGCGGTGGCGACAGCCAGGACAATCAGAGTCTTTGCGAACATGGTGAAGCAGGTAACGACTGTGCTCAGGTATCCACTTTATATACTGGTGGGTAAATCAAGATTATATGGTGACCCATGAGTATTTCATGGCAGTGACAAGTTGTTTTTTAACAAACAAACATTGTATTTTACAGATAGTGAAAGATTAAAATATCCCTCTCATGGTTTTGCCAATTAATTACATTTTTATACCAAAAGAAGATAACAATTAATTAAAAAATAATAGGTTTTTAAATATTTTTAACATTAAGTTAAAATTTTACAATAAGTCCAAATTGAGGGAATTCTTTCTTTTCTTATTTTTCTTATTATTAATTAAAATAAAATGAAAGCAATAATAGTAATTGTTTATTGGGTTAAAGATTATTGCGTTTACGATTTGGAAGGGAACAAAATAACTCAATTGGTGGCCGAAAAAGGCAAGTGCGCACCCATTCACAATTCATCCATGAAATGTATGAAAAGTGGTTCCGTCATGGATACAATAATAATCAATTTATAAAAAAAAAGTTCATACGTTTTTTTCATTAATTAACATTATTTTGTAATGCTAAATTTTGCTTTTTTTGTAAATGTAAAACATACTTTATCATAAATTATCATATAAGTCATATATTACTTAAATTAATGTGTTATCAAAAACTCCGTATTTCACAGTGTATGCCAATTTGCTTAAGTAGGTTTTAAATTAATGCAAAATATATATATATATATATATATATATATATATATATATATATATATATATATATATATATATATATATATATATATTATATATTATATTGTCATGTTCAAATCATATTATAAGGATTAGTCAAAATGTCATTTCTTTCTTGACTGCAATGTTAAAATGTTGGTTGCTGAAAACTTGTTGGGTGATACAGTTTCTTGAGTTAGACATTTACTACCTGCCATTGAGATTTCATTTTTTTTTTTTTTTTTAATATTTACTACGAAGACTAAGCTAATCAATCAAATCACACAAATTATGTAGCGTAGTAAGGGTTGATATAATTGAAATATCTCTGTCATTTTTAACTTAATGATCGAGTCATTAAAGAACTCTGCAGGCGCTAGCTGATATTTTTATTTAAATTTTTATTCGTGATTATCATGAGATACTTCAGAGGCTATTTTTTCTGAAAATTATATCAAAATTTACACATAAGTTGTTAGGAACAAAGATCGACGTATGCTAGCGGATCAAATCTTCATATTAACAGCTAATACTTTATCTAATACCTAAATTATACAAAAGAACTTCCAAATCCAGAAATGTTACTATTTCAAATAAATGAAATTATAGAAGGTGCCATTCAACGTAAAATTTATTGAGCAATATGTTTGACTGTGATGCACGTTATCATGAAAGCTCATAATCTTTATCATGTTTATTCTTATTATTGTGCTTGTGTATTCTTTTTAACACAGGTAAAACTTAAGCGGTTTGATTATAGTTCCAACGTCGATTTTTAAATCAAGAAGGTTTATTGTTGACTGATAACTATTTAATATAGAAGCTTTATCAAAAATTGAAGGGGCGCGATTCACGAAGCAGTTAGCTAGGTTTCTAACCACGTTTTTAGCTTAACCATGTTTAACTATACCTGTTTTACGTGTTAAACACTGTTAAACCACCCTAGTTAAACGTGGTTAAGCTAAATGGGCGCGATTCACGAAGCAGTTAGCCAGGTTTCTAACCACGTTTAGCTTAACCACGTTTAACTAGGTGGTTTAACACGTAAAACAGGTATAGTTAAACGTGGTTAAGCTAAACGTGGTTAGAAGCCTGGCTAACTGCTTCATGAATCGCACCCAATGTGGTTAAGAAACCTGGCTAACTCCTTCGTGAATCGCGCCCAAGATGAGCTCTACATAAATTCTAATATCAAACAACATTAAATTATAATTATTATTAATTAATTTGTCTAATTATAATTATTTATGTATTTTTAATCCTTTCATTTAGTGTGAACTTTGTTCTTTCTTTACAATATAAACGATGGATACCTAATTTCAAATTTTACTTTTCATGAAGTCAATGTATAGTCGTCGCATCGGAAATTTTGCGGCCATGTTAATCTCAAATATCATCATGCCCAACAATAACGCATTGTTATGTTAGTGTTATGTGTATTGTTACATTGTTATGTAACAATAACACAGGTTATGGTGAGTAAAATGGCTGCAAATG
Source organism: Siphlonurus alternatus (assembly GCA_949825025.1). Classification (NCBI taxonomy): domain Eukaryota; kingdom Metazoa; phylum Arthropoda; class Insecta; order Ephemeroptera; family Siphlonuridae; genus Siphlonurus; species Siphlonurus alternatus. Next base: position 45,403,615 of record OX463781.1, read on the forward strand.
GAAAATTTTCCAAGACGACGCGTTTACAATAAATACCCAGGAAACTTAACCACTTGCCAAGGCTTTAACAGGAACAATTTACCAAATGATATAAGGTAAAAGAGAAGACCTGAATGGTCCGGTGCTCATCATATACTTTTTGCACATAATTAACATTATTTCTCTTATAATTAGGGGTGGTATTGAGTTTCAGTTTCACAATGGCAATCTGAGGTGCTGAGTAGCATTTTTTTTTTATCACTATGATTTGATTGATCGGTTGATTGGTGAAGTTAATGTTATCTTATAGTGAAAAAAAAATAGTAAAAAACTTATATTTCATGATAAAAAGAGACATATTAAAACGCATAAGGCCAACCTTGAAAAATTACAATCATGGTGACTTTAGTTAAATTCAACTACTCAATAAAACAATGGTGGAATCCATTGCAACATTAAAATTTCGTACACAGAATATAAGATTTAATACACAATCTCCAAATCTCTCATTAAAAATCATATGTGATTCTAATAATATTAAATTAATTACTTAATTACTGCTGATTATTATGATAACTGAATTTATTATAATATTATATTTATGAAGAATTTAAGTTTTTATATTTTTTACTATTGGCTGAAAAAAATATTATTATATAATAATAATCATGGCAATTGTATATAATAATAAAGTAACTTGTCTTCAATACTCAATACTGTTAGTTAAATGTATATTATATATTTCATTTTTGTATTAATATATCTCATATTTATTATATTTAGTTGCTGTAAATACAAGGCAATAGCAAATTCGTATTTTTATTTACTATTTAAATGTTAAAAAACTCCCTAATTATACACGGAAATAAATTCTCACAAAGAGGTGGTAGAATTTTACCGACTTAGCTCGAGCTAAAACCCATGAACCAAGTAAGTCGGTAAAAACACCTGATCCAACATTGTAATTCAAATCATACTAACAGGTCGGTAAAAACTACAATCTTAATGAGTTAACACGAAACTACACATTAAGTCGGTAAAATATTAAAGATTTCGAATAGTAAAACTATTCTACTCAGACGTGTAAAATTTTACCGACTTGATTTTGCTATTTGTATTTTTTACTGACCTAATGTCCCAAGTTTTACTGTCTTGTATCCTCTAAAGTTAACTCTTTAATTGGGTAAAATTTTGCCTCCCTTATTTGTAGCTATTACTATTTTCAAACTTGTAAATTTTACGTTTAATAATTTGCTTACATTGAAATATAATGAATATGAAATGACATTATACACTGTAACATCGATAGAAAATATTAGTATTATTACAAAAAAATTACAATGCATATAAAATTATAAATTAATATATAAAAATTACTTTGTGAAATTATTTCACACATCACTCTCGATCTATACCAGAATTAATTATATTTTATTACACTATTTAACTCAAATAAACTTAAGTACGTCATCATGGAATATAAGATTGTTGATAAATAAAAAAGTATCATCAAATTTGTTTCACATTATGTAACACATTTTATTTATTTACGACAGCATACAAATTAGGTAATAATATATATATATATATATATATATATATATATATATATATTTTTTCAAGAGAGAAAAAAGCAAGTATCAAGAGATTTGAATGAAAATTAAAAATAGCAGTTAATAGTTGTATAAAAGTCACTTCAGTTTTATGAATCACTTTCAACTTTTAAGTCGAACACTGAGAATGAATGTCAAATTGCTACAGTACACAGACCGTTGATAGTCCAATCCTTTGGGGTGAAGAGGCTTCCCTTTCGTTGAAGTAGCTGCTGGGGTTTGAGGAATAACTTTTCCAATCGTGGTGTGATAATGCAGAGATGCATCGCGGATGCATCACGATGATGAGTCGATCGTCCATTGCAGCACCCAGACACCTTCGGTAGGCGCGTCATTGCTGTAAATATTCGTTATTAGAGCTAACAAGGTACAAGCAATATTCATGAGAAAATACTCGAAATACAATATATAATATGTTACTTAATTTAAAAGCAACTGAAGCGAAAAATTAATAAACCAATGTTTAAACCTCTTTTAACACGTATACCATGTATTTATTTATAATTATAATTAATATACGGCAAATTAGTATGAATTGATTCGGTAAATTTATATATATGTTAAATGGTGCAGGGTATTCATGAATGATTTTTTAGAAAATATATTAATAATTTGCATAGTGCCATATTTACAGTAATCGAAAACACTTCGCACTAGGATTTATTTTCTTAAATGCATAATATTATCCTCTAGTCACTAGAGGATACATGTATTTAAGAAAATAAATACTGACAGAGAGACACAGAAAGAGAAATCGAGGAGATAAATATAATCAAATAATCATATGAGTTACTGACACAATGATTTTATGCTTACCTTAATATGATATTCACGGTGATGAAGTAATGACGAAAAATCTTGACGTTACTTAATTGTATTGAAGAACTATTTAAATTAAACGTATTAAACACGGTAGCCCAACTTTCAGCACAACCTCACTCACAAAGGACGCGTCAAAAATGTGAGGAAGTTTGCTCAAATGTAACGGACGTTTTTGAATAAAACAACCAAGTTGGTAAATTTTAAGAACGTAATGGGCTATATTTGCAAAGTTTGAAGTTGCAAAAAGGAAGCATGCTAAAATCACAGATTTAGGTTGGTAAAAATGGCATTGCAAAGCAGAAATGTTAAACTTTTACCAACACTCTTTAAACAAGTTGGTAAATTTTAAGAATGTAATGGGCTATATTTGCAAAGTTTGAAGTTGCAAAAAGGAAGTGTGCTAAAATCGCAGATTTAGGTTGGTAAAAATGGCATTGCAAAGCAAAAATGTTAAACTTTTACCAAAACTCTTTAAAAACTATTTTACAATCCTTTGTCTTCAGTTTTTACAGAATACATTGTAACAATGTCGGTAAAATATTACAAACGTGCTGGTAAATGGCGCTTTTACCGACCTTTCCTATTAAAAATTTTTATCCGTGTAAGCATCATCCAAAATTATTGTCGGAATCGGGGGAAAAAAATCCGACCACTAGTAATCGGAAATTTAGACTTTTCTCATTGGTTGAGAGCTTTTTTTTTATTACTTTATTTCCTTTTTTTTTCTATGTATTTATCTTTAGTCATGTGATTTAACTTGGGCTACAAAATGAAGATATTAATAATGGTTCATTGTCACTTTATTTTGATGTTAATACAAGTAACGTTGCGTTCTTCAAACTTAAACTCCGGTCTGCTGGGTGATCCAGTCGCGCCAGAAGGACACCTCGGTGTACACTCCAGGGAAACCAGCACGAGCGCAGCCGACACCCCAGGACACGACTCCGTGTTGAACTCCGTTCAGGTACAGGGGGCCACCAGAGTCACCCTGTAGAGCAAACATAAGTCAGAAAGGTTTTGGTGTATACCCAAGTAAATCTAATATAGAAGACACATTAATCAGCATAATAAAAAAATTAATTGTAACACAATGACATTTAAATTTAAAAGTGACTCAAATTAATGCATCTCTCTTATGGTTTTAAGCCAAATTCACAATGGAGCGTCACTTTCACCTTGACGCGCATCAAACGCTTCTGATTGGTTGAAATTTGACGCGCGTCTTTTCCGTGGAGCTTGGCAATCTGAATTTCTGATGTGCGTCAGATAAAAGTGAATCCGGCTTTAAACGATGCACTAGTAATGAGAGAAGTCAACAAAAAGGAGGACAGTAGAGATTGCTGTATCAATGATAACAAAAAATATGATTACCCTCTCCACAGATTGGGGAGGGGGGGGGGGTTAGGAACAATTTTTAAATATTCTAAATTTGAAATTCATGTATGTTTTTCTTTAATGAGGTTATAAAATGTTGATTTTTAACATAATGGTTGCATACCTGGCAGGAGTCCTTGCCGGCCTCTCCAGCGCAGATCGCGTCCACGGCGATTCCTCCGTAGTTGATGTAGTTCTGGTTGCAGGTGGCCTTGCTGACCACGGGCACAGCGACCTTCAGGAGGACGGAGGAGATAGCTCCACCAGACTGAAAAATAACGCAATAATATAATTAACGAAAAGTAAAGAACTTAACGCATGATCATATAACTTTTGGTTAAATTAATTGGTGTTTTAATGAATGATGAAAATTCTAACATACCGCTATATCAGATTTCAAAAATTGAAAAGAAATATATACCAACGCATAATTTACCATCTGGATAAAAAATTAATATTTCGTTTTATAATAATTATATACATGATAATCAATAAAATTATTGATGCTAACATAAAAACTAATTTCTTTTGTACATTTGAATCACTTCTTCACAGAATGTCCTTGTTAGTCATAGGGATCAAACGGGCATGATATTATTGTATCCACTATCCAGGTTTGATTTCACAATAGTGTTTTCTCAGTGTACTTTCAAAGGAATAAAAATTTTGCTAATTGTTAAAAAGGATTCACACTTTATAAATTTGTAATTAATACAATTTTTAAATTCATTAAAATTTAAACTTTAACAAATAAATGTTAAATTTAATAAATCTATCATTATGCTACTCAATAATTATTTAGTTCAAATTCTAAGATGTTGTACTTGTACAGAACTTACCGAGGTGGTTCCCCATCCAGAGACGGTGACATCGATACCAGCGGGGGTCTCAGTTCCCTTAGCGGGCAGAGCAATGGGGCCGGTCTGGGCGCCATAGGTGAAAGGAGGGTCGACCTGGCCGAAGAATAGACAGTAAAATTAATGTAACAATATTACTTGGTGATTGTTGATTCCAGCTCCATATAAAATTATATTTTTTTGGATTGAAGTTTTTCACTGGAACTAATACACACCTTCCAGACGGCGATATCTCCGTAATTGGTGTTGCTATTGTAAGCGGAGTTGGCGACAATTTGGGTGATGGTGTGAACGGTTCCTCCTGAGCCGTAGGTCAGAGTACCGGCACGCACGCGGTAGTTGGCGGGGTTGATGCTGTTAAATAAATAAATAAATATTTATTTATTAAATATTAAATAAATTAAATAAATAAATATATATATTTATATATTTATTAAATAAATATACATAAGTTGGTATGGTATTTGTATCAAAAGCATGGCTTTAATGTTGATATGCGTTATTTTATGTCACTTACTTGGAGCAGTGAGCAGCGGTAAGAATCCAGTCAGGACTGATGATGGAACCTCCGCAAGACTGGGAGCCTCCAGCTGTCTGGATGGACACCTGGGAAGAATTTTAAATATTTTTAGCATAAATGCAAATTGTAGTTCAAATGGTTTTAAACAGCAATATAATTGCAAACTAATTTTACGCTGGAAAATTTAAAACATTTACAAAAATAATAGCAAAAAATACATACATAAAATTATATGCGTCAATGAATAAGGTCATCAGAGCAAATAATTTATTACTGAATTATAAATTAATAAACATATATTTGTATATATATCTATATGGCTATATTTATGTATACGTACATTAGAATATAATATATACTATATAAGTCTATTTAAGATTACATAAAATTAAAAAATGAACAAAAAAATATGATATTTTAGCTCCAAATATTATTTAAATTAAATTTCTAGTATTGGTTTAACTCTAAAGGCGGATCCACTTGGCGAAAATGGCAATGCGACGCGATTTTGACACAAAAGCTGTGAAATCCTATGCTGCGAGCGAATTCACCATGTTGCGGCAACGAATATCGCGTTAATTATCAATGCTCTTAATCGCCAAATTTAATAATAATAATAACAAAGCACAAATTTGACCGCTAATGAATGTTACAGTAAGTACGTATTATTCGCTTCGCGTCGCATGATAAAAATCGTCATGTGAATTCGGGTTTAAAACTATATTTTCAATTAATTGCATCTATTAATTGATATTTCTATTTTCACTGAGTTGTAAGTTATAACTATAAGGTATCTCGTAGTATTAAATTTATAGGGCCCCGGCGATCTTACTTAAAACTTATGTTAATATTTGAATAAAATGAATGAGCCTTAAGGTACATACAATGAATAGTTTTTTTTTTTAAATTTTGGATCAGGCCTCGTCCATAACGGATAGAGCCACTCAGCCAGGGGATATATTTGTAAAGTGTGTTCTCAAAGCAAGCATATTTTAAGATCAGGGACAAAAATTGTGTGGGGTAACTTTACCTGCCACGGGATCTCGCCCGCTGTTGCTGTGGAACCTCCAACGATCTTCCCGGTGGCGGGGAAGACTAGGGGCCCGTACCCGTAGAGGGTGCGGGGGTTGCCTGGAGAAAGCACCCTATGTTAAAACATATGACTACGTACTAATCGTTAAACAAATAAACCAACATTATTTTAAAAAGCAGTTTATTATAACCTGTGCTGAAGATTTTTTAAAAAAAGCAAACTTTAATATATTAAAAAAAAAATTTATACACCATGCAAATATTCATGTTTTTCCTCAAAGTTACTTTAAGGTTAATTTCTTTATATACCTAAACGTTACATTTTTGAAAATATATTTTGTACAACTATTAACACCAATAATTTTAAATAGTAATTATAATTTAATTAATATTAATTACTATTTTTTTTTCAAAAATTAAAAGAGCAAAAAGTACCAAATGTAAATATTTTATGTTAAAAATAAATTATTTGCATTGCACAAATATTTATTGTTAGTTTATTTACGGTATAATTGAAGTGACAAATATTTGTTTTCTGTTGAATTTTAAGGATTAAAAAAGTGTTGTAAGAACATGCAACAACACTTTGATCTAACAAGTATTATAAGTAATATAATAATATTAATTATTTACCTAAGGCAACGGTGGCTGCTGCCAGAAGAATGAGCGCCTTGGAGAACATGACTGTAATGAGACTCGTCAGCCACTAGCTTATATACTCACCTGAGCTTGCTAGTTACGCACGTGTCGCTATGATGTAATTGTGTATTTATCTCTATTCGTACCTCGATAACTGATAATTTTCTAGTTCCTAAAGTACAAAGCTCATTAAATATAAAAAAAAAATTAGCAAATAAAAATCTGATGATTACACTATCAGCAAGTGAAAAAATAAATGAAAATAATTGTCATATATTTTCTTAAATACATTGTTTTCAAATCTACGTACCATATTTTCTCTTTTAATACAACTGTGATAACAACACTTACAACTGTCTTGGAATTTTCTCGGAATTTTTAGTTCTTCAAAAATATACGAAACAATTCTTCATAGCTTTATATAAATAAATATATAATAATATAATTATATAACCTTAATCTCATCCACTACCTGACTTTTTTCCATTTATGATATTTTTTTTTCTTTTATTAAACAATACTTTCATTATTTGTATTCTAGGGAAATCTTTGTGCCATATCTTTTCTTTAAATCATAGCATCCTGGAATACTCCAGGACGCTATGTTGAAGTTTGAATGCAAACTTGACAATAACACCGGCAACAATCGTTGAATGGTCTCATAATTTTTAGTTCACTAACAAACTTGACATTTTTACTGTTCTATATACATTATATATAACATATAGTGTACATGTAAATCACAATGCTGCATGGCTGGATTGAAAATTATTTACAGTCTTACGTTGCAGCCACGCACTTATTCCAAAAGAGTAAATGAATTTGCTAATTAAATTATAGAGGAGATTGCGCTGACGTAATGCCCCTTCGCTGAGCTTGGCACAGCATACAAACGAAGTATATTATTATTTTTTTAGTTGCTTTAACAAAATAAATCTTAACATGCCGCGTACGAATATACAACAGTATACACTATATATACACGTTATAACTCGTAAAAAAAATCTCGCAAAAAGAAAAAAAAAATGTTAATTAAGGTAGAGATAATACGGATCAGCTGGCCCAATGTTAAAAAAATCCCATTCATAAAAAGTATGAAAAAATTTAAAATGTTCTCCTCTACATCCCCTATAATCAGTAGGTAAAATATCAGGTATACAAAAACGAGCTAGTTTTCGAGTTATTAATTTTTAAAGTTGACTAATTTAACATGGGATTTCCATTTCTCCATGTTAAATTAGTCAACTTTAAAAATTAATAACTCGAAAACTAGCTCGTTTTTGTATACCTGATATTTTACCTACTGATAGGGAATGTAGAGGAGAACATTTTAAATTTTTTTCATAATTTTTATGAATGGGATTTTTTTAGCATTGGGCCAGCTGATTCGTGTTATATCTACCTTAATAGTATTTTATTTCAATATTTGTTTCATTGCAGCTCCTATGTTTTTTAACACAAACTTGCCCACCACTTTCTCTTTCTCCCTCCCCTCCTTCAGCAGCGAGCAGGTAGCGAATAACATGGTACCTCCCCTCCCAAGTCACACATAAACATAAGCAGCAATCAGCTCTATAACTATAATACTCAAGATTATGTTCAGAGCTTTCAGGGATAGCTAATTGCAATTTAATGCATGCCTATTGCAAGTAATATATTTATTTATATATACGATATTATGTATATATTGTTTATGAAAAATTTAACTTTTTAACCATGAAACTGTCATAGAATATAAATATTATAAGTAGAAGAAAAGTGCTAAAGTCAATATTGTAATAAATAATAAATTGATAAAAATAATAATTTGAATACCCGTTACTTATTTTAGATATATATATTATATATATTATATATATATATATATATATATATATATATATATATATATATATATATATATATATATATATATATATATATATATATATATATATATATATATATATATATATCTTTTGCATTAAAATAATATATATTATGAATATCTTTTCTTTATATTTTGTGCTTGATGTCGAATTTTTTTTCCCACATAATACAAATACATATTTTTACAGCTTGTTGGTGGGAATTGCAGCAAATTACCAATGGCTTTGTTATATTTGTAGGTAGTTACAATATTTTATTAATACAGTATAAATAAGTCTTCAGCTGTAAGCTTACGTCAAAACAAAATTAATCATATCGCACCATTATTGCAATTATAATAATAGCGTATCTTTAAAACACTATAAGAAACTAATTTTCAGAGCAGACCTTAACTGGACCCGAAATCCGGTTCCACTCACACACAGCTCTTATTTTAAAGCCATTTTTGTAACGATTAGTTTGAGCTTCCGTTAAAATGAGGTGAACCGTCTCCACCTTAATTTCTCATGGAGTCCTTTAATTACATAGTAAGTGATATTTCTACCATCAATTTAGCCGGTTTAACATTTGCTAAAGAACTTAAGTTCTATAATAAGTTCAAAATACTCTCTGATAAGAATTATATTACTGCAGTTAGGAATATTATTTTTGTACAAAATTTTCAATAAGTATGTGTTCCAAACCCTCAAATTTATGTATTCTTATAAGGCAATGATAGCTATATATGTAACATCATTCTCATCTTCCCCTGATTCTTTTCATTGCTTCAATGTCTCATTTTCCAAATAATTTAATTATTATTTCTCTTGTATTTTGTCTGGAGCCGCCATCAGTGTAATTCTTGGTGGTAATAGAAAATTCAAATAAGAATTATTTTTCCATTCATGTTACATTTAGGAATTCAGTGATTCATTCAGCAATTAAATAATTTTTCCATTAATTCCAATGCAAATCAATATCGTTTTATAAATTAGTGCTGAAAGATGCGCTGTAAGTTAACTGTAAAACAACGACATTTTTTTTTTTAATATTTCAATTTTGAGTAACAATTTATAAAACCTCGATCTGATCGAAATTATTTATTTTTTATAATAATTATTACTCTGTTTAGGCTACGTAATATGATAAAATTTGAGGTAATAAATGATGGTTTTATTATTAGCTCATAGTCACTTTATTCGGATGGTTAAATACAAGAAGTAACGTTGTGTTCTCCATCAAACTTAAACTCCGGTCTGCTGGGTGATCCAGTCGCGCCAGTAGGACACCTCGGTGTAAACGCCGGGGAAACCAGCAGCAGCACAGCCGACACCCCAGGACACGACTCCGTGTTGAACTCCGTTCAGGAACAGGGGGCCACCAGAGTCACCCTGTAGAGCAAACATAAGTCAGAAAAGTTTACGGGCAATAATTTAGATATAAGATACACTAGTCTGAATGATAAAAAAAATAATGTTACCATGAAAATGGTATTTAAATTTAATTAATACAGCTTAATGCGACTTTTCAAGGGGTTTAAAAATTACACTTAATAATAAGAGCAGCTCACTCTCAGAAATAGGTGTTTCACAAAGTGTTTCAGAAACGGTTAAAGTGTTTCAAAATTGCCCCCTTAGTTAAGACACTTTAAGTGTTTTAAAATGTGACATTTGAAACACTTAATGTGTTTCTGAAACACGTTAAGTGTTTTTAAACTTAATCTGAAACACGAGATATGTCTTAACTAAGGGGGCAATTTTTGAAACATTTTAGGTGTTTTTGAAACACTTTGTGAAACACCTATTTCTGAGAGTGCTAGTTAGCTGTTGTTTATTCCAAGAGAATTGTATTATTGCTCGACATCTATGTGTCATTTCTCAAACCATATTTTTTTTTATATAAATGAATTAAAAAGTTTGTTATTGTTCATTAAAAGATAATATTAAAAAAAATCTGATTTTTTTAATATGACATTTGCATACCTGGCAGGAGTCCCTGCCGGCTTGTCCAGCGCAGATCTCGTCAACTTGGATTCCTCCGTAGCTAGCGTAGTTTCGATCGCAGGTGGCCTTGCTGACCACGGGCACATCGACCTTCAGTAGGACGGAGGAGATAGAACCACCGGACTGAAATATAAAACAGTAACTTTAATTACAACGCAAGCAATTAAAACATGGTTATAACGTTTGATCCGTGAATTAATTAGATTTTTTAGTAAAAAAAAAATAATGGAAATTCCAATATATACTACTTCATCAGATTTTAAAGATTGGAAAAAAATATATATCAGCATATATTTACTATTTGCATTAAACAATGAGTGTTTCTTATATAATTTTATGATACATGGGGATCGAATGGGCATGGAATGATTAATTTATAATATCTGCATTCAAATAAATAAAACTTTATTCAATTATTATTTCAACCGACATCACACCTTTTATAAAAAGTTATAAATTTGTAATAAATACAATTTTCAAATTCAATAAAATTAAAACATTAAGAATTAAATTTCATTACATCATTTCTGCTGCTTAAAAATTATATAATTCACATATTAAAATGTTGTATTTGTTATATTACAACTTACCGAGGTGGTTCCCCATCCAGAGACGGTGACATCGATACCAGCGGGGGTCTCAGTTCCCTTAGCGGGCAGACCAACGGGGCCGGTCTGGGCGTTATAAGTGAAAGGAGGGCTGATCTGGACAAAGCATAAAAATATAATTATTTTAACATTATTGCTTCAGGGTAATGTATATTTCCAGCTTCGTATATATATATAAGTGACTGGAGTGAAATTTGTCACTGGAACTATCAATGAGTACACACCTTCCAGACGGCGATATCTCCGTACATGGTGTTGCTGTTGTAAGCGGAGTTGGTGATAATCTGGCTGATGGTGTGGACGGTTCCTCCTGAGCCGTAGGTCAGAGTACCGGCACGCACGCGGTAGTTGCCGGGGAGAGAACTATTAATCAAATACGGCAGTTAGCATAGTTTTTATGTCAAAATCATGGCTGTGATTCACGTTACTTCATGTTACTTACGGAGTGCAGTGAGCAGCGGTAAGAATCCAGTCAGGACTGATGATGGAACCTCCGCAAGACTGGGAGCCTCCAGCTGTCTGGATGGACACCTGGGAAGAATTTTAAATTTTGTTAGCATATATACACTTTACATGCTTTTAAACAGAAAACAAATGGTGATCTATTGTTACAATGAAAAATTTAATAATTAACATTTATAAAAATTATAATAAAGCATAAATGGAGTATTGTTCTCATTTTTTTTTATTGCAGAAATGGATAGAGCGTGCAAAGTTATGCTACCCTGATTTTTTTCAGATTTTTTAGAGCCCGGGAAGTATTTTTAAAAAATTATTGAAAGTCCTTTTTGTGACGTCACGTGGCGACAAGCCCTATCTTTTTCTTAAGAAGCGGCGTCTCGTGACGTCACAAAAATAACTTTCAATAATTTTTTAAAAATAGTTCCCGGGCTCTAAAAAATCTGAAAAAAATCAGGGTAGCATAACTTTGCACCCTCTATCCATTTCTGCAATAAAAAAAATTGAGGACAATACTCCATTATATAAAAAATATTAATATTAATTCAGGTTAACATATTAAATTAGTTACTAAAAAATGTAAAGTAAATTAATTTTTTATAAATATAATTATATAGCTTTATTGCTATATATATATATATATATATATATATATATATATATATATATATATATATATATATATATATATATATATATATATATATATACTGTATTACTGTATATATTATGTATATTAGAATCAATGTAAATGTTCAGCTTATAATAATTATAACATACTGTATTACATTTAGAAATGTAACGAATCAAAACAAGGCAATCTTATTTAAATTAAATCAAAATTTCTCATGTAACTAAAAATATCCGATTTCAATTGTTTATTTTAAATTTCTATTTTAACTCAATTATAAGTCATAAGCACAACAAATTATTAAATTTGTAAGACTTTCGTGATCCCACTTAAGACTCATGTTAATATTTGAATCCACAAAACAAAATTAGCCTTCAGCGTGAAGATGGTTATCGTATACATTTCTTAATTTTGGATCAAGAAGCGTCCATCACGGATACAGCCACATGAAGGCCAAGGACTATGTTTGTAAAATATATTCTCAAAACAGACTTATTTCACAATTAGGGGCAACAATTATGTGGGTAAACTCTGTAAAACGTGTTCTCGAAACAGTCATTATAGTCACGACTAGGGGCAAAAATTGTGTTGGAAAATTTTACCTGCCAGGGGATCTCGCCCGCTGATGCTGCAGAACCTCCAACGATCCTCCCGACGGCGGGGAAGACATGGGGCCCGTAGAGGGTGCGGGGGTTGCCTGGAGAAAGTACAATATAATACCTATTGAGTTATTGACATCAAAAAGTTAGCAGCGATCAAGGTGGTAATTGCTGCACTACGTTCGTTCATCGATCGAGGCAACTTTAGATGATTTAACATTGTAAACAGCCAGCACAGCATAATTTTACAGGACTGAGAACATCATACGTAATTATGACACTGTCTCTATATATCCCCATAAAGTAGCAACAAATTGCATTATTATCCTCGTTTGACGCACTAGTCAGTATGAATCAACTAGAAGTGCACTTCAGTCAGTAGAAAAGCTCTGTTGTCACAACAGTGCCAGTGTCTTACTCAGGTAAAATCAACTACCATACCTGTCTTTATGACGTCAATATACTCAATACAATATTTCGGCGCTCAATGCCATCTATTGGTCTTTTATATCCTCAATATGACTAAATCGTAGACATTTAACAAATAAACTAACGTGACTCGGGAAACAAGTTTATAATGACTTGATTTTAAAATAAATAAATAAATAAATAAATAAATAAATAAATAAATAAATAAATAAATAAATAAATAAATAAATAAATAAATAAATAAATAAATAAATAAATAAATAAATAAATAAATAAATAAATAAATAAATAAATAAATAAATAAATAAATAAAGCAAATTTTAATAGTAAAAATAATATTCCAAATTTTCATATTAATTTACTAAAATCACTGACGCATTATGTTATTTTTTTTTTGTATGCTTGCGCGTTAAAAAAAAAAAATCTATATTTTAGTGTTCGCATAATTATTGCATGATAGGAATTATATTACAATTATAATCCTTCGTTTAATAAAAATTAAAGATAGAAAATAGTATGATAGTAATATTTTAAAAATCAATTCTTTTAGCAATATTGTTTAATTTTTATTTACGGTATAACTGAATTTGCTAACACTTATTTTCTGTTAAATTTTTAAGAATTAAAAAAAAAAGTGTATAGTAATTTTTTCTAAAGACAACAACACTTTGATCTAAAGAATAATTAATTATTTACCTAAGGCAACGGTGGCTACTGCCAGAAGAATGAGAGCCTTGGAGAACATGACTGTAATGAGACTCGTCAGCCACCAGCTTATATACTCACCCAAGTGTACTTAGTACGTACGTGTCGTATGTCAGGTAATGTTTCATCAATTCGTACCTCAATTACTGATAAATTTTCAAGGCCTAGGTACAAAGCTCATTAAATAATGCAATGAAATGCATTACTAGCTGACACAAATCTGATGATTACATTATCATCAAGTGGAAAAAATATGAAAATATATTCTTTTAAATTCATTTTGTTTTATAATTTTCATATAATGTTTTTCCTTTCATGCAACCATGGCAAAAACACTGAATTTTGATCTTTGAATGATCTCAGAATTTTTGGTCATTAAAAAAATTGAAATAATAAAATTGTTCCAATTTACTATAAAATGCACCTGTAAATAAAAAAGAAGCATATGGCTTGATTGTTGGGTTTGAATACTATATGTAGTCGTACATTTTTTGTAACCACTCTCTAATTTCAGAAGAGTAAATTTTATTTTGGTAATTGAAAATTATTACTATAGAACTCAAGATTATATTTTCAAAAAGCATTCAGGAATAAGTAGTTTCTTATTTAATAATTTTACATTTAATATAATTTTTTCATAGGCAATAAAATTATAATAATTCAATATGTTTATTGTTTTAATTTCTGAAGAAAATATTGTAAAAAAAAATAAGTTTATAAAAAAATACTGACTTTAATACTCGCAACATTCATTACGATGTAAATTTTTCACTTTGGGTTAAATTTATCACTGTTCATATTTGTGTATTATTTGTAAATGTTTCAAATTAATTCCCCCATAAATAAAAAATATGTGTTTTATAGTAATGCTCGCCGGTTCGTAGTACAGCATGCAAAGTACTGTGTCACTTACAAGCGAAATTGATTATAATTTGCAAAAAAGATCAGCTACGATCATAAAAATTTAAAAACAATATTTTAAAACATAATTTAAATATTTAGGAATATTTACACCACCCTGTATTTGTATATTTATAATTGCATTATTTTCAAGAGAAATAAAGGCCCTTATTTCTATACCACCCTTGATGGTAGCATAGCAAATTAATAACAGAAAAGAGTCCATATCATCAATCAGTGAAATACCATGATGGATTTCCTAGCCTGATGTTGAGGCACATAAAAATTTAATCTTTTTTTAAAAAAATACTAAAAAAATTCTTGCAGGGATATAGTTTTATTATATATATTATTAAACAATTTATTCTTAGGTATATTTCAACAAGACAGAGATGTTGGATACAAACTACACAAAAATATTATAATCAAATGGATGAGCACATTCACTCTCAGAAATAGGTGTTTCACAAAGTGTTTCAGAAACGCCTAAAGTGTTTCAAAAATTGCCCCCTTAGTTAAGACACTTTAAGTGTTTCAGAATAAGTTTAAAAACACTTAACGTGTTTCAGAAACACATTAAGTGTTTCAAATCTCACTTTTTGAAACACTTAATGTGTCTTAACTAAGGGTGCAATTTTGAAACACTTTAAACGTTTCTGAAACACTTTGTGAAACACCTATTTCTGAGAGTGTTACTATTAAAAAATTCTAGAAGTCTCTCAGGATTTATAAGGATTTGGATTTGAACTCAATGACTTTAAAAATATTCCTTACAAGAGCAGGAATCAACAATAAAAAATGAAAAAAAAAAAGAAAGATAATAAAACTACATTATTTATCTTTGGGTTTCATTGTTAAAATGTCCTTATGGACATAATATATATTACTTCCAATAAAATTATCATTGCATGCATTTGCAATTTTCTCACAATTGTTAGGTATCCAATAATTACAAATGAGTTGCTGCCAATATTAATTTTATTGTTTTCTATTAATTTATGTCCACAAATATCTCTGTCCATTATTTCCGACTCCGGACCCAAGACAAATTTGTTCTTTTTAGCATTCTGTAATTTATATTTGTATACTTATATTTGACACAATTCATCATTGCTACATATTTCTTAAAAAATTGACACTATTACCCAAGCAATTTAATTATTTCTTTGGTAATCCAAGTACATGAGTAACCTTTCATGTTACTTTTAATAAAATGTATCCAAACATATCTCGTTCAAATCTTTTTTTTTTAATCATGATTAAAGAGTATTAATCTATAAAGCCTACGTAATGTATTACAACTTGAGGTATGAAATGATTACATTAAAGTAAGTTCATAGTCACTTTATTTAAATGTTAATACAAGTAACGTTGTGTTCTCCAAACTTAAACTCCGGTCTGCTGGGTGATCCAGTCACGCCAGTAGGACACCTCGGTGTAAACGCCGGGGAAGTTGGGACGAGCGCAGCCGACACCCCAGGACACAATTCCGTGGAGAACTCCGTTCAGGAACAGGGGGCCACCAGAGTCACCCTGTAGAGGAAACATAAGTCAGACAGGGTCCTCATTGTAAATTTATAAATTTTACAAATTACTGTAAAACCTGCATGAGAATTAGTCAAGAGGTCACTTGATAGGAAAAAAATGTTGGGAACAATGTAACATAAATATAATTGAGTACAGAGAAAAAAATTAACAACATAAAATAAAAAATCTGATATTATTTACGTACATTTTGACATTTAATGTTTATATAATAAATTATGAGATAACATTGGTAGCTTCTATTATGAATTATTTAAAGCATTTTCTTTTCTTTTATTAGTTACAACGCATATTTAAATATTACATTCTTGAATATGATGTTTATTTAAGTTTTCAACATGGGTAACTTGGCGATTAACAGCCTTATCAAACTTTTTATTTAATATTTAACGTTCTTATTAATTACAATCAACTTTGCGGTTCGAAAAATGTGAAAAAACGTCGGAAAAATAGTCTAAAAATTAATTTTTGTACTTTTGGTTCTTTGATCTTATTTAATGGTGATTAACAAATTTAACATTGATAGGTAATAAAATTCAAATTTGATTAAGATAAATATAAAATAACCAACGGTTACAAAATTCTGAAAAAAATCAGTGCTAACTAGAAGACTGTTGTAAGTGCACCAAATTAATTTGAAGAACATCCTTAGTTACGACTCCCCCCCCCCCCCAGTTCTCAGGTTAAGCCTTACTGTGACTCTTGTCTTCAATAATGGTTTTAAACATCGAACTAATAATAATTTAAAAGCAGCCAAGAGAGTTGTACGGATTTTTACATTAATAGTAACAAAAATATGATTTTAATCTGATCGAGTTTTGGAACAATAATTTTTAAATACTTGAAAATTATGTTGTTGTTTTTTTTTTTCTTTTTACTACGTTCATATTGTTCTTTAACGTTGATTTTTCGCAAGCTTTTATAATGATTGACACTTGACACATCCTAAGTTTTCAATGCAATTTTTTTAGACTTACAACGTTCCATTTTTTTTTCTTTTTTTTTTTTTTATAACAATGAATTGAAAACTTGGTATTCTTCATTCATTAATATAATTATATTGTATACAATTTTTTTTAACTTGACAGCTGTGTACATACCTGGCAAGAGTCGCTGCCGGCTACTCCAGCGCAGATCTCGTCCACGGCGATTCCTCCGTAGTTGGCGTAGTTCTGGTTGCAGGTGGCCTTGTCGACCACGGGCACATCAACCTTCAGGAGAATGGAGGAGATAGATCCACCAGACTGAAATATAACGCAATAATATTACTGAAAACGCAAGCAATTAACACATGTTTGTAACTTCTAATCAATGACAAAATCAGGTGCTTTAAAATAACCAATAAAAATTATAATTTACCGCTAAACCAGATTTTAAGAATTTGATCATAAAAAGTATGTACTGTATTTACGATGTGTACATCTTGAATTTTTCATTATATACATAATCAATGGGAATCAAGTGGGCATATTATATATAAAAAATATTAATTACATCCATATGCAAACAATACGTCTGTTCGTAAATAGTAGTAAATACACAATCAGAAATAATCGATTATTGTTGAATTCCACAAGTATACGTACATTATAAATTTGTATTGAATACAATGTATATATTAATTTAAATTAACAAATTACCCTTAAATGTCAAATATATATATATATATACCAATCAATAATTATTTAGTTCATATATTCTAAGATGTTTTGTATTACATGACAACTTACCGAGGTGGTTCCCCATCCAGAGACGGTGACATCGATACCAGCGGGGGTCTCAGTTCCCTTAGCGGGCAGAGCAACGGGGCCGGTCGTAGCGTCAAAAACGAAAGGAGGGTCGACCTGACCGGAACAGAGGCATTATTATTAATGTAACAATATTTATAATTAATAATTATTAATGTAATAATATTACTTCATGAAGCTTTCTTTACTTGATGATGTAAATTTTTGTGTAGTGATCTCGGTCACTGGAACTATTAACATCATATACACACCTTCCAGACGGCGATATCTCCGTAGAAGGTATTGGCGTTGTAATCGGCGTTGGCGATACCCTGAGTGACAGAGTGGACGGTTCCTCCTGAGCCATAGGTCAGAGTACCGGAACGAACACGGTAGTTGGTGGGGTTGATGCTGTTAAACAAATACGGCAGTTAGTGTGGTGTTTGTAACAAAGGTATGTTGTCTCAAATCACGCCACTTACTCGACGGTGCAGTGAGCAGCAGTAACAATCCAGTCAGGGCTGATGATGGAACCTCCGCAGTATTGGGAGCCTCCAGCGGACTGGATGGACACCTGGGAAGAATTCAAATTTTGTTAGTGTTGTTGCAAATTATCAAATGGTTGAAAACTATTTTTCATTGGAGTAATATTAATAATAAAAATATATGCTACATAATAAAAAAAAAACATTATTATTAAATTAGTTAAATCAGCTAGATAATTACTTAAATATGTTCAATTATTTCATTTGGATTAAGAGAAAGCACAAAATTTTATTGTATTATTATTAGTATTAGTTTTCCTGCAAATTTTTCAACTTCATATGTTTATTGATATTTCACCAAGTTTCAATTATAGGTATTATTAAATTTATAAGAGTTAAGATTCCACTTAAAAATCATGTTAATATTTTAAATCCAGTATAGATCACAATGAATCTTCAGCTAGAGAGTTCACGAACACTCTGCTTCAGCACGTACGATAGTTAAAGAAAGTTATCGGACTCGTTTTAACTTAATTTTGAATGAGACAGCCAATAATGGATAGAGCCACCCAATGCAGGATATTATATTTATAAAACATCTTCTTGAAACAGACTGTATGTACCAATTTTGTTCTCTGTTTACCTGCCACGGGATCTCGCCCTGGGCCGCGGAGGAACCTCCAACGATCTTCCCGGTGGCGGGGAAGACATGGGGCCCGTACCCGTAAAAGGTGCGGGGGTTGCCTGGAGAATACACATCAATTAGTTATAATATGGCTAAGTTCTTAACGTTTAACAAATAAGTAAACTTGATTTTGGAAAATATAAAATAGTGTATGAATTTAAGGAAAAAAAGTAAAGGAAACTATAAAAGTAAAAATTGTTTTCAAATTAATTTTCTCAAATCAATTTAAAGTTAAATTATTATTAATTATTATTAATTTTTTTAATCAGTTACAAGAAAATAAATATTTTTAATATTATACTGTCATTATATAAAATTTAAAATGGTAACTTTTATATTTTAATTAATATTAGTAAATACTATACATATGTTTGAAAAAAAAAAAATAAAATAAAAAAAAGAGGAAAAAAGTACAATGGTAGATTATTTAATGTTTTTTTTTATGTATAATTAAAGTAACAAATATTATGCTGTCTGGGGGAAATTTTTAAATTCAATTTCAAAAAAACTAGAAATTGCTTTTTTGATAGTAAAGAGAAATTTTACAGGAATTTAAGTTCTTGATTCATTGTCAGAAGACCTTTAAATGGGGGAAGGAGATGGTTCTAAATTAAAATTAAAAATAAATTGTAAAATTGGGACAAAATTCAAATATTCTAACATGGTGGCTTATGGAGAAACTTTTCCCATCAGGGAACACTTGAAACCTCTATTGTAAAAGCAACAACAATTTGATCTAAGTAATAATAATATTAATTATTTACCTAAGGCAACGGTGGCTGCTGCCAGAAGAATGAGAGCCTTGGAGAACATGACTGTAATGAGATTCGCCATCCACCAGCTTATATACTCACCTGAGCGTTCTAGTTACGCACGTGTCGCTATGAGATAATTGATATTGAATGTAATTGGGATTATCGCTACTTCGTACCTCAATAACTGATAAATTTTCAAGGCCTGAGGTGCAAAGCTCATTAAATGACAAACTGCATCGCAAGTTGGTGATTTCACTATCAGAAAATGAAAAAGATGTATGAAAATATTATGAAAATTTCATATTTTTCTTTTTTTTTACCACAGCCATTAGGTCTGTTCGTAAATACACAATCCGAAAGAATCGATTATTATTGATAAACCTTCTGTACATGAAACATAAGGATCGTCAATAAAATCGATTCTTTCTGATTGTGTATTTACAAACAGAGCTATTATATTGAAAACACTGATCATCTTGGTTGATCTCAGAATTTTCGGTTTCTTATAAACTATTGAAATCTTAAGGCGGATTCACATGGCGATTTCCAGCCTGCGAAGCGAAGCGAATAATGCGCACTTGTGTAACATCCATTGGCGGCCATATTTGGCGATTAAAAAAAAAGAGCATCGTAATTTAACGCGATATTCGCCGCCGCAATGGCGAATTCGCTTCCGCATAAGATTTCATAGCTTGTGTGACAAAATTGCGTCGCATCACCGTTGTCGCCATCTGAATCCGCCTTTAAATGTCTTAATATATACGTTATAAAATGAACTTGTGGACCGTAAGATGGCTGGATTAATCATAATGAATGGATTTGAATACAAATATATAATATTCTCTTGTTCACATTTAACTTGGTTTTCATCGTGTTTGTAACGTCTTCAAATATTGATAGATAGTTTTGTAACGAAGAATTACACTGGCCGAGCAGAGCCGAAGGACACCCGAGCTTTTCCGACAAAAACAAAGGTTATGAACCTTAGGTTGAACTACTAATCCTAGAAGAACCACTTTCATTGCTATAATTAAATCATAATACAGTACTCGAGATTATACTCAGAGCTTTCAGGGAGTAGATAATTGCAATTTAATATATTTATTTTGTGTATAATTGCACGCACAAAAACGTGTATCATAACAATTTTTTTACTGTAGTTTCAAAAACTTTATGTTGAGAGAGAAACTTATGAATCTTAAATATTTTATCTGTAGTTGTGTTCTAATTTGTAAACTAATTATCGAATTTCAATTATCGAAAGGGCATATAAACATTGTTAACAAATTTTAGTATGTATAGATTGTATACTACTTATTTTAATATTATTTATAAATAATCTCGACACACTTATGAACCACAACACAATTATTGATCGATCCAAACTTTATTGCACGGAAATAAAAATTATGATTTTATACTTTTAAACTTACTTTACTTTAGTTTTAACTAAATAGTATTCTAAAGTTTTCTTTATTTCAGATAATTGGCAGTAAATAATACTAGTTTATAAATATAATATTATATGGGATCAAAATAGAATCTATCTAAAACTAGGAGCTTTAACTAAACACTATTTTTGTTTAAACTTTTAGGTGGTACAAAACAAACTCGTCTCGTCATAAATCTTAAAGAAATATGTATGCATAATATATAAACGGAAAAAACAAACAATGGACAACATACATGAAATTTTTTATTGCAGAAATGAATAGAGGGTACCAAATTATGCTACTCTAAATTTTTCAGATTTTTTTGAATCCAAGAACTATATTTAAATAATTATTGAAAATGCGGCCACGCCCCTTGGAGGCGTCAATAGGCGTCGAGGTCCTATCCTTTTTATTAAGGATTCAGGTGTGCCAACGTAACTTACAGAACATTCAATAATTATTTAAAAATAGTTCCGGGTCTTAAAAAAATAAAATAAAAAAATTCAGAGTAGCATAATTTGGTGCCCTCTATTCATTTCTGCAATATTTTTTTTTCATGTATGTTGTCCATTGCATGACTTATAACATCACTACACTATAAAACACAAAATAGCCCTAATTATAACAGCCGGTTCATACAAATCAAAATACACAGCACCTTACATTGTTTCTGTAGTTTCAGGAAGTTCATTCCTCATGGAAATGATTTCAATGAATAAATCATCATAAATCTTCATTGATTAAAATTACCTTTGGCATGGTGTGGAATAATTTATTATCGTTTTTGATATTTTTTAAAGAAAGTGAAAGAAAATAAATTTTTAGTAATTTGACAAATAGGGCTGCTTTCAAATAACTTTTGAGCTGTGTTTTTCGGAAACATTTTTTTTATTATTATTATTTCTTGTTAAGTAACTATATCACTAATATATGCTGTATGTAATATTCCGTGTGTGATATTTTGAACATAGCACATTTCAAAATGAATATAGTAAAATCAAAATTGTGTTATTTTTACAGAGTTTGTCAAGGCTGACTTAGAAAATTTTGATGTGGTTCTTATACTGTATGTTCTCATTACTCTTGTTTGCAGTATACAAATCGCCTCTACTACCACCAATTTATTTTATATTATGCAAAATGTGGATATTTATGAGCGTAATAAACGGAAAGGAGAATTTTATGATATACACAATTAATTTATTTCTTACTGAATATAACATGAAGTTTGCAGTTATTTATTTATTTATTTATTTATTTATTTATTTATTTATTTATTTATTTATTTATTTATTTATTTATTTATTTATTTATTTATTTATTTATTTATTTATTTATTTATTTATTTATTTATTTATTTATTTATTTATATTTTTTTAATTTTTTTTCACAAAAAAGCATATATTTATTTATATAAGAGTTGTCAAGTCTAATAAGTCTATACGAAGACAAGTATTCTTGATTTTATTGCACACACTGTACATTTTATGCTTTCGCTGACATTTTGCAAAGAGTATAACTTCGATCAGAAAATTGTCTTAATGACTGAAACTGAATAAATTATGTTTCTAAGTGCATTTATATTATCTTAATATTGTCACACAATGACTTTACCATATAATATACAATGACTTTACATCATTTATAGCTAATCTAGCTTTATGAATGATTTCACTTCCCGTATCTGCATAACAATCGCTGTATTATCATCAACATATTCATCCAGCACTGCATTTTTTATACATATAAATTAATTTATGGTACTATTGAAATGGGTCTTCCAAAGCTTTCTTTGTTTCAGATCATTGACATCAAATTGCACGACTCTTTCTTTGTAATTAATTTTGTGAGATAATGTCTTACATAATTTTGTTTTAATGTGAAAGTTTCATTATCTATGTTAGATATTAAGACATAATATATATTCATGCATTTGCTACATCCTTAGGAAATTATGTTTATTTAATTGTATTTTGCTTTTAATTCTACTTTCATATTATTTGCGGAATAAAATACCTATTTTTATTTACATTATTTACAATAAAAATATAGCAAGATTATTTGAAAAAAATATGTTAAAACTATAAATTAGGTTTGTTTAAAAGTTACTTAAAGAATATTTTTGTTTTTTGTAGCATCCGACAGCTAAGGTAATTTATAACCTTGGCTGGTACAATATTATGTTATCAAAACAGTAATAATAAAAAAGTATTATGAATAACAAATTTTTGTGTTTTACTGTCGGTTTTGAATTGGTACATAATACATAATTTCTAATTTTCTATCATTATTATTTAATTTGTATTCAATATTTATATGATTATTTTTATATTAAAAATAATGATATATTCTATAAATTAATTATATAAATATGACGTAATTATGTACATTTTTAGTCATATAATTAATTATAGGTGAAATAATAAATAAAAATATTTTCATTTATTGTACAATGTTTTAACATTAATATTGTAATCTTATTACATTTCTACTATTTTCTTTTATGCACCATCATACATTACGAAACGTATCATAAGCCTACTAATCTGCAGTTTTACTTGGGTTTTTCTGCAATCAGTCTGGCAGACAATTAGGTGATTGAAATTCGAGGTTTAACAGCTCGCATCACACAAATTTAATCTGTGTGCTTAATAACATCAAGAGATAATGACATAAGCAAACATGATGAAATAGATAAAAGACGAATTTTCATTGGTCTATTTGACTACTAAGTGATTTGTACTTTAAATCTTGAGGACTGTCTCGAAAGAATTTTAAATTGTTATCTCTCATGTCAAGTACTTTATTTTCTTATACTCATCACTTATCATAATTCTCAAGTTCTATTCTATCAAAAACCTTTAACAGACGATCTGGCGTGATTACATTTGTTTCACTAAATATTGCAATATATGTATATGTTTCTATGTACTGGATACATGATTTAACACCGGTTATCTAGTGTTCGGACAAGTGCCCTGCATTCGGGGGGTGCACCATAGAGTGTGCCGAGCTTCTTGATACAGGGTTACATGGTTTTATGTAGCTATATTATATGCCTAGTAGCGAGAAGTTTTAGTTAGACCATCATGGCCGCTCGTATTCGTACGAGGTCAGCAATATTGTTGTTAAGTTTGAATGCTTACGCCAATAGTAGAATATGCTGTAAGCTAACATTGCAAAATAAAATTAACAGAGCATATAAAGATACTGTACTCAATTCAACATTGATCACATTTTTTTTTAGAAAATTAGACAGTGTCTATGAAGTTAATGTTCAATAATTTACAAAACATGAGCTATGGAGTTTTATCAGACACCTCTACCTTTTGAATTTTTTAATTTGAGCTAGAGCGGTCTATAATATACGTACCGATGGGACCACAAAAAATGCCTATTTGTTTACATTGGTATCGGCAACGATGTGTATTATATCTGTGAAGTTGATTGATCCAAGGTCATTCGATACTGTCTTCTCTTATCACTCATACCTTGATGCCAAACGTCTTTTATGATGTCGCTCATAAGGCCTGTGTATAGGCATTTTTTGTGGTCCCGTCGCTACATACTGTATATGTAATAGCGCTCTCTGTTTTAGCATATTTGAGTTCGGAAAGAAACTTTGAATAATTTTTTTTAGCACGAACTTTAGCTTGTATTATTTTGCTACATTATATATTATATGCACAGAGTATGCTATACATTAGCTTGTTTAATTAGTTATTATATTTTTTATAATCTCTTTCATGGGCAATCTACGATAATATAACAAAAAAAATATATATTATAGGCAAAACAAAATTAAGATAACAGGGGCAAATAAAAAATACAGCTGAGCAGTTCATTCAAGAAAGTGTTCATTGACCAGAAAAAGAAAACTTTATTTTGTGGCAGCACCTCACCCCAAACGACTACTGTACAATAAACAAAGTTATGATTAAATTTAATTTGGAAATAATAATTTTATTTTATTATTCGAATAGAGGCGGGAAAATTTCCTCCACAAGTTACATACCGTGTACCATATTATTTTTTTTTTTTAAATTTTCTATGCAACTATTAAAACTATTAATTTGAAACCATCTACTACCCTCCCATTTAAGAGTATTCTGATAATGTATCAAGACATTATTTTCCTCTAAAAATATTCTTCAATACCAAAAAGGCAATTTCAAGTTTTTTTACATAGGTTTGGATAGGGTGGTGGGAAGTGGGAACACCGCAAAATCAGCTGACTTATTGAATCAGCTTCTATTAAGAATACACCTAAGGGCTGCATGAACGTTACTGTTTGCTGCTGTTCGGTGTGTGGAGGTGACTGTCGTCCTAACGTTTGAAATCTGCACGGAGTTTGTCCATTTGATGTCTGTGCATTAGACCGTGATTCTCAAATAAAATTGAAGTATTTTTTTTATACAAAGCTTTTAAAATTGCACAAATACATTCATTCATGAGTATATATGTATTATTATTATATGTACATATTATTATAGTCATTGTAATAATAGCATTAATAATCACGTTCCTTTTATTTAAAAAAAATCAAGAAAATAATTTTTATCATATTATATAAAATGTGTGATATTAATTTATAAAGCGAAATAATTATATCATTAGTTTTAAATACTTTTATTGGAAATTGTAATTAATACATCAAGATCAGCTATAAATTGGCATATTTTATGGTTTTTGATCTTGTTTCTAATTACTATTATTAATATCAAAATATATAGAGGTTATATGTGTAAGAATTGCCTTACGGCCAAACATTGTCTATAATTAAGAAATTATTATACTCTATCATTATGCGCCTGATTATATAATACATTATATAATTGTAAAAGCTGTTTTCAAGAGTTTTATTGATAAATAATTTTTTGAAGTGTGTCATGCTTTATCGCTCTCCAGATTTTCTGTAAAAGCGCACGTACTTATATCGTGATTAAATAATATGAAATGACGACGCATGTTTTGACAAAATATCAACTTATCTTGAACGGAGAGTCGTATGTTCCATCATTTTGATGCCTCACTGGCTTATTGTTTATCATATCTTATCATAGGTTACGAGACATTATTACGAAATGAAATCAGCATTAAAAAACTTGCAACTCACCTCGTAAGATTTAAAATGTTAGTATCTATTTTTTTTAATCAAAGCACAATTAAGTACTTTTACATACTGATTACTCACTAAATTTGAAACCCCGAAACTTCCGAAACCCAAATAACTTAAGCGTTTTCTTTTGGAATGGGGGTGCATGGCCTTCAATTCCATTTCGACATTTGTCTGTGACTGAGGAAAATATGGAAACCTCAGCTACGATGGACGTTGCAGCTTTTGTCAATGCATTGGAAGTCCAGTGGTCCAAAGCCAGGGGAACCACATGGTAGAAAAGCGCAACGTTTTACTTCTGGGAAAACGTTTCTTTGTTGTTTTTGAAAATGGTTACTCACCCACTAGCCGCTCTTAGCGTGGCTTAACTTTGGTGATCTGACGAATGATATATAAGTTTAAATTGTTTTAAATGTAGGAACAATAATTGTGTTCTTAATTGAAGTCTTGAATTACCTATATGAATTGCATCGTAAAATATTTACATTTCATCCTCTTCAGTAAGTACAGAACTGTGAATTCTTTTAAATATTTCTTTACGAATTGTAAAGTAAAAACATAAAAAATGAGTAAAAATTATTTTTAAAAAATGTCAGTTAACTAAATTTTAATATTGTATATCTATTTTTCACTGCAGAGCAATTTTATATAAAATTTAGGTCAAGTCTACAGTTTAAAGAGAAAAGCAAATTTAAAGTATCATAAGAAGGGGATTGTCAAACTCATAGCACTATATTTATGACTTTAATAACAAATGTAGGAAAATTCACAGAGTTATGATAAAATATTTAAAAATCTAGGCCAGTATAACGATGTTGTGAGGGAAAAATGCAGCGGCATGCTAGGCTGTAGGCAGCAGTAGTTTAGTAACAATATACAACAGACTAGGGAGAAATACGGTGTAGAAATGAGACAATAAAGGGCGAAGTAAGTCGTCGTTCTCTTCTCTCTATAGTACCAAGTGGCGAACGTGTGGGGAATGTGCGAGATGCAAGGCGTGAGATGAAATAATACTCCAATACCTCAGTGAAAATACAATCAATAACATGTACAGAGGGCATTTGATCATGTGAAAGTTCAAAGTACTGAAAATCAAATTATATACACTCAAATATTAGAAGCTGAATGGATTTTCAGTAATTTTTACCTTTCATGTAAGGATTCATTACATTGGATGTACTAATTGAACAGGTCTGATTTATAATACTTTTTAGTACATAAGTACTTCTTTTTTACAAAAATTAAGCACAAAATTTCCTTATAGTATTACCTATATACTCTTTGTGATTCATTTAAATACAGTTTTTTTAGTAATAAAAATCAATAGTAACGGTTGTTGCAAAGGGACTAATACAAAATCTATTTTGTTCATAAGCGTTATTACCGTACTTACAATTATTAAAATAGTGATAGACACTTTTTAAAGACCACTTGTCTTATAAAGGCTAAATATACCAGTTCTCTCTTTACAATGACCATAATCGATATTATACTCTTCTTATTATTTAACTTATTTGCAAAAAGAGAAAAATTCCCGATCAAAAATAATTTGAGATTTACTGTTTGACTGTTTCAAAATCTATATTGTGTGTTCACCAAATGCAAAACATGAGCAGATCTTCCTCTTCTTTTCTCTTTCTTCCTTTACTGACAATTTAATTGAAAATATAAATTCTCTTTTTTTTTTTCCCATACCTTTCGACTTAAGGAAGCAATTTAATTCATGATGGAATAAATAAGAATTCCACGTGTGAAATTTATTAAAGGAGGCGGCAGCTCTTCTTCTGTGTTACGTTCCACATGCAAATTCCAACTCTTCCTCGGCAAATGTCATCAGCTCTCACGACGATACAGTGGCCATTCTCTCTCTCTCTCTCTCTCTCTCTCTCTCTCTCTCTCTCTCTCTCTCTCTCTCTCTCTCTCTCTCTCTCTCTCTCTCTCTCTCTCTCTCTCTCTCTCTCTCTCTCTCTCTCTCTCGGTGGCTGCTAAAGAGTTAGGGTATTTTCATAACAGAATTGTGTTCACTTATTTATGTTTCAATATGTCATTGAAAATTTAATTAATTCCCCGCTCATTGAGTTTTTTTTCTTATTCATTAAAATTATAAACAAAATACTTGATATTTCTGTATATTGAAAAAAAAAATCAGCATATAACAAACAAATTTGTAGCTACACGTATTGGAAAATATTTGTTTTAAATAGTTTCATTTTTTTTATCCAAAAGTGCCACAAACTTAGTATTTCAAGATATACTTTATTGCTTTTTATCAATACTTTCATTATTCACTGCAATATAAGTATATATTTAAAAATCATGATCCATGTAGCTCTTTATGCTATAAAAACATTTTTCAGGTAACGTGTTTTTGTAACATTTATTTTATTATCTCTATCAGGGCAATTTATAATAACATATTTTTAACACTTGTGGGTAAACTTATTTAACACTTTCGATGCACTTTATATCAATTGAGAGCTTGTTGTACAGTCAACTCAAGTTGAAGCACTTACCGGCCGGGAAGATTATGAGAATCAGCAAATATTACAGATAGTGAGTCACGCGCGAGGTGACTTGCACTTCACATTTTATTTTGCAATAAAATGACGTTAAATTCAATTTATAAGCGATCTGTACAGTAAACAAGAAACAACATTTTTAGAGCATGTTCCTTGTAAGTATTGAGGACATGAAGTAAGTTATTTTGTCTCATGCTAATAAAAGTGACCTTCTGCGGGAAATAAATCGAGTGGCAGTTGTCGATTTAAAAAAAGTACATAATTCTTATAACTCGATCGTCCTAACAAGAATGAAATACAGTTCACAGATTTCACACTTAAGTCGTAATTAACTGTTGCATTAAAATGCACCAGAGACATCGTTGCAATTTTTTGCACTCTACTTTTTTTTTCAAACCAAAGTTGGATACTTCTACTTACTCACTAACAATAAGTATGAAACCCTGAGCTTCAAAAACCATAATTTGAACGTTTCATGTGTTCTTCTGGAACGGGAGCAACCATAGCTTGGCAATCCATTCCAGCATTTGACTCTGACTGAGAAAAACGTGGAAACCTCATCCAGGATGAACGCTTATCTATATTGACAATGGAAATGCAATGGTCTAAAACCAGAGGAACTAAATGGTGGAAAGGCGTAACGATTTACCTCTGGGTGGGAAGCGTGATTTTTGTTGAAAATGGTCATCCATCCAACTACTAACCCTGCTCGGCATTGCTTGACTTCAGTGATCTGGCGAAGACCGGGTCAAACTTACTGTGTCACGACTCCCCCATGCACTATAATCTGCACTATTATGTTGCTTTTACGGTCTCTGTATAGTATACATGAATGCAGGAGTGATAAAATTAATACTTCTCTTGCAACCCTCTTTTGCTGCACTCCATTAGACAATAAAAAGTTTATACGTGACCTCACGTGCCATGCACACGTGATGTCTGGCCACGTGTGACGTCACGTGACATGCCCAGATGGTGGAAAGTTGCTACCGTTGACACTACTACTATAATACCATAGTCTTGAAAAGGGAAGAAAATAAGAATTTAAAACGCGTACGCTGCAAATCTATTTTACGAGACACAAAAGAATTCAATGTTCTATAGCACCGTAGCAGTACAAGGAAAAGCACAAAAACAAAGACGCACCTTTTTTTCTTGGCATTTAAAGTGGAAGTATCAGAATTTAAATAGAAGGTCTAAAAGTTATCGAATATTTTCTTGTAAAAAGTTTGAGTCGAAGAAAAACATTTTTTGTAATTATACCAATTCCTTATAATAATTAAAGCTACTATTATTTTTTTAATTATCTCGCCTAGAAGTTAGGCAATTTGTTCAGCATCAGAAAGCAGCAGGGCTGCATATACAGTAGGGGCAATCAGCCGTTAAAAAGTCTTGTACTTAAACCCAAACTTGTATTGTAATATGTGTTTTCTGAATAAAAGCCTTTTGAATCTGAATCTGTGATGTCATGCTCAACGTTCTGTTTTCATGCTGAACAACTTACTTAATCTCATAGTAAAATAATACTATAATTGAACTCTAGAATTACTGGGGGGGGTCGTACGAAATGACACTATCTTATTCTTAAAGGTGTGAAAGTTTTCGAAAAATCTGAAAAAAATTAGCAATCTTTAGTTAGCCAGAGAGCAACGCATTTCCGCAAAAAAAAAAAAAAAAAAATGTGAGAGAAAAAAGCTTTGAAAATATTTAGGGATAGGGACTCAAATAGTGAATCTTTTGACTCTCCCCCCCCCCTCCCTCATGATGACAAGTTTACCGTCCACATTCACCAGAACATTGCCTCATGGTTCACCAATTAAATGACATGTATTCTAAACGTATCTTCATCCATACTGGTGATAAAAATTAAATCATAATTATATGATATGAGAAAAAATTGTTTATTAATTACATTTAGTAATTAAGTGCTATTATATTTTTTATGCTATTTAATTTTCATATAAAATAGTATTATTTACTACTGTATTAGAGGATAGCAAACTGAATTACCAATCACCATAAACAAAGCAGCAGGTTACAAACCCAATTAAAATGTTACAGATGTATAACGATTGTTAAGGTAATAAACTAATAATACGCTTACACAGAGCTAGTCATGTGCGTACTTGACTGGTTTACCCAGACACATAAACAATGCTCCGGTCATACGTCACATAAAATAAACAACGCTACCATATCACCTCACTGGTGGGCCTATCAAATTGATTAAACAAGCGTTTGACACATCATAATATAATTCAGTCTCAATGAAATCTCTAGTGTTTATTTTAAAACTTATTATCTTTGATCCAGTTCTTTTGTTTAGAGATTTTTTTGAACTCTGAATCAATACACAAAGTTACATTTAATGTGGTTTTAAAATTCATATTTGCTATTCAGAAGTCTTCAGTATATCGTCCCTCTTCTGCAATAATAAGATATTTGCTCCACGATCTCGTTGCAATAATGAGCTGTCTGCTCTTTCAGTTGAGCGCAATTTTGAGCTTAATTTTATATCGATTTATAGTTCAATATTGCGTTCATCTGAAATAGCAGACAGCTCATTATTGCATCGAGATCGTGGAGCAGATAGCTCATTATTGCGGAAGAGAGGCGATATACTTTACCATATGAGATGGTGTTAATGTGACCTGTAGAACTTAACGGGGGGTCACTTAAAACCACGGCAAAATGTTTAAAATGACTGATGACAACGTAGTACACTCATAATACCAAATCTGTAAATATGCGACCAATTCTATAATATTAGTCAGTAAAGTTTAATAGTTTTTGGTTCATATATAATGTAGTTGTAGAATTCATCGTATATCTTCCAGGTGCGGGGAATATAATAAGCCTAGTGGGCACTTATATAATAAATGTTGGAGGGTACAAAATATATTATTATTAATAACACTGATATAATAAATTATTAAACTTTACCTCCAAAATAAATATACCCAAATGTCTTAATGTAATCTGATATAATAAGTTTGAAACACTTTTCAATGCTATTTTTAAGCAAATTCTGAAGCAACGCCGTCTAAAATTTTAATCATTGTTTGGTAAAAAAAATATCCGAACTTCAATTTTGTAAATTATTAAAAATACACAAATGATAATATATATAATTAAAAAAGTAACAATACACTTACTAATTATGCTCTTCTTTGTTTTTAGGTAAGTTCAACTCCAACCCCTGATCGATTTGACCTAATTTAAAATAAGAGAGACTATATCGGGTGAGTAAATAATATTATGAAGTTATAGCTAAAAAATAGAGATTTTACAATAATTTATAAAACGCTCTGATCAAGATGTATGTCATAATAAATTTTTTTATATCAAGCCTATAAGATGATTGCTCTAAATGAAAAGTAGAACAAAAATACAATGCATTTTAATTTAAAAATGCTCCATTTTGAAATGACAATATCAATATTTTTTTATGAATTTTCTTCCGTTTATTTGTAAATTTGTGTAACGCTTCATTGCAATTTTAATTTTACTTTTTATTGTCTGAAACGTAAGCATCACACAACTTGCAACGTTATTGATTAACATTTTGCAAATTTTTTATTTAATATCAGAAAAACAGGAATAAAATCTAATAGTTGGAAAAATAAATGAAAGAGGAGAATCAATGCAGTTAAAAAGAGAAGTTATTTGAAGAGAAAAGGATGGGATATATTTATAAATATCTGAAAACGTTTTGGCAATATCTGTATGTATAAGTTTCAGTTTTACGTCCTCATGCAAATATATCCCCCCCCCCCCATTGGCAGCCGGGGGCGAGATACGAGCAAACATTGAATGGGGGGCAGAGCAGATATGTAATATCAAATATGGCAACGCAGCACACAATGCGTAAAATTACAATATAATATAATATCTGTATAACCAAAACTATACCTACCACTAAACTTCTTGCAGAACTAGGGTACTGACTTATTTTAATGTATACCACTGTTAATGGTAAGTGGACTCGTATAATATAGGTTACATTTGGTATATAATATGCATACAACTGTGGGATACGTCTATTCATTATTCCATTAGCGTGAAATAATGTCCATTTCACTTCATTGTATAATTAGCAAATTTCATACAGAGTGCTGATAATGGAACATACCGTTAAATTCAATATAATAATGAAAATTAAGTACATTTATTATTCCTCTGCATTAGAATGACTTTATTAATGAAATGTAATTATAAATGGATCCACCTGGATTGAAATACTTTATTGAAGTGCACCATTTTTTCCGATTCTCTTCAAATTTTTAAGTTATTGAAAGCAGTGTGGTTATTAACAGAAAAGATTACTGTTTGACGAATATAGAGGTCGAGCGTGGCGCAGTGCATTGACCGGTTCTCGTTAGATCACCGAAGTCAGGCTACGTCGAGCGTGGTTAGTACTTGGATGGGTGACCGTTTCAAGTAAAAAATACGCTGCTCCCTCCCTGGGGTAAATTCATCTCGCTTTCCACCCAGTGCAGTGATGCACTTGTGTGTGGTTCCCCAGGCTTTGGACATTGCTTTGGTCCACTGAGAAAAAGTAGAGGTGTCCGTCCTGACTGAGGTTTTCCACGGTTCCCTCAGTCTCACCTCAGCGAATGCTGGGACGCGTAAGCATGCAGGCCGTGGCCACTATCCGTTCCCTACCTTATCCCTACCCAGTACCCCGCCACGAGCTGTAAGCTCTTAGGGGTGTATCCTTGTAATATATATATATATATATATATATATATATATATATATATATATATATATATATATATCCCTCGACTCCCCCCAAAAAAATAAAAAATCATTGCAGATATTAAGTACTATAATTATTATGATATTCAATACATTGAAATTATGGGTACACTAATTCACGAAGGATTTATCCATAAAGATAACCATAAAGTTTCTCATTAAGCCACTGTTAGTGCCATTGATTTAGGTTATAGCACTAAACATAATAAGTGAAAAAAATTGGTAATTTCCTTTCGTGAATGGGACTCTTTTTTAAATTCACGGTGGTCTTATTTATTATTTATATTTCAAATTTTAATATAAAAATGAAACAAACAGGAGTTCAAACTTTTTGTAGCTATTCTAAATCTAATTTGGATTTCAAGGCTCATATTGAAGTCAATTCAGGGAGTAATAGTACATTTTTTTTTAACTGTAGCTATTTTTAGCAAACAATATTGGATATATGTTTTATATTTTTTCAACATTCCATGTTGCGATATACAAAACAAAAATTATTACAAATTTTACGTTTGATGTTATACAACAAAAAATATGGTATTGCGTTTCAATATGGAAATATTTTCCTTTACTAAAACAAAAAATTTTGTTTTTCATAAATATTTTATATTTTAATATTGTTATATAGGCTCCAAGAACCAATGATATAAATCGTGTGTGACCGTATGGGAGCCAGCCAAAAAGATACATAAAACAGAAACTACCGAGCATTACATTTTACACTCTTATACTGAACTTATGAATTATAAATATATTTTCTGAGGTATCAGTCTCTTTGTTTTAGTGTTTTTTTCTTCTACGTGTCTACTTTGTGATGTTATATAACATTTTGAGTTTGAGGGAAAACGAACACACATCAATTTCGAGTGAAATAAAAGAGCAAACTTATAAAAATTAAGCATGATATTGTATTCCTATATATTAAGTTTTATATAATACTCACTTGTTAGTTAATAATACTAGAATAATTTCAAAAAATTGTTCATTTAGAATTTTTTATAGATTTTTCATGCGCATGATAGTAGTTTTGAAAAATGGCTAAACTTAACAAATGTTCGATTACTCCCGGATGTAGCCTCAGTATGAGCATTAAAATCTAAATAATTGCTTGAGATTCAGAATAGTCTAAGAGAAATTTGAACTCCTAATATAATGTATTCATGAGGAAAAAATTATAAAAGAAGTGCATCTTTTGATGAAGGAAATTTCTAAAGGTAATGAACTATAATCACTTATCACTACCAAAGCATTATCGTTATCTGATAATAAATAGTATAAATACGTATACTTCTCTCTCTCTCTCTCTCTCTCTCTCTCTCTCTCTCTCTCTCTCTCTCTCTCTCTCTCTCTTTCTTCATTTTTTTTGTTATAGACAACAACAGACAACCCTATGAGTAAATTTTTTTTATTTTGAATTGTGATATGAGATTCATCCTTCACCACATTAATCTATTAATAGAATATATATATATATATATATATATATATATATATATATATATATATATATATATATATATATATATATATATGATTCATCGATTATAGATATTTAGAAGGTATATCAAACAAAAATTTATTTCTTATTACAAAATTTTATATAGTGTAAAAATAACTTTTCAGCAACTTTAAAACTTGTGACGGAATGGAATTCTATTAATATTTTATATGGCAAGGAAGAGCAGGACAGTGCGAGCTGATTTTGATATTAAACAACATTGACATTGGGGTCACGTCACGTGGGGAAAAGTGCGGCTCAATTTGGCCACCCCAAAGCCGGCTTTCCTGCCACTCTGCTTATTCTCCAGCCCCATTTTACGTGACCACATATTTCTCTACGCCAACTTGATATTGCGAACGCGTTTACAGGAAAACAACTTGTTTTCAACACATATATAGAAGGGGGGGGGGGAATCTGTTTATTATATAAAATATATTGTAAAAACTGAACTTTTTATTATTATAGTATGGTAACGTCTGCAAATATTATATAAACGTAAATATACATAAACATTATGTAAACATTGTTAAAAGATATTTATTTGTATTGTATTATAATTAATCCTTAGCTTTTATGTGTTAAAGGGTAAGTAAAATAAAGTAAACAGAACCCTTCCTGCTGATGTTAAACTTAATCCAAAGTGTTACTTTGTGAGACGATAATGAAACAACACTTTGTACATGACAGTTTATAAGAACAAAGGATTTAACTTGGGTGTTGTTAGTGCTTCTATACTTTCATATTTCATATAAAGTTGTTAGTGCATCACCGTCTTTCATAATATTGCTAATGTTAAACAATGAACAGAAAAATTAAAAATAGCTGGGTTATATACATGCTTTTCTTACTCTATGTACAGTCATCGCCTCTGAAAATTTTCCTTTGCAGCCTTGTTAATTACCATGTCCCGTAAGAATAACACAGAGCATGGTGATTAACAAGGCTGCAATTAGGACATTTTCCAAGGTGACGACTGTACATTTAAAATATTTAATTTTATATTTGCATCCTTTTTTAACTCACTAACTCTTTGAATGCAAAATGTTAAGATTAATTAAACTGACGTTATTTAAAGCTAGGGTAACCACATACTACAAGTGCATGGAAATAGAAGGAAAGTTAGTCGAGTTCTTAGAAACAAGAAACGTGATAATTTCCATGGAAGATCATCTAACTAGACACTGCTGTAATCTAAAACCTAAATATTTAATTTGATATATATTATATTTTGCATTAAATATTAAATTACAATTCGATTTCAAATTTTATAGTTTTTTTGCTGGAACTTTAACCATATAAGTATATTTATTTTTTTCGAGTTTCTGTAGATCTTATGAATATTTTAAAATGGAAGGAACATGAAAAGAGTTTATGTTTAGTACTGCGTGTATACTCACGATGAAAATGTTACTTTGAAGTGTTTGTAAACGCTTCAAGTTGAAAGCATTTGGCCGTGGGTTCAATTTCTCTGCTGGTGACCTGCAGTGCGTTTTCTTGATCTAGAAAGTCGATGTGAAATGAAGGAGTTTAATATTCCATCAAAAACAAAAAGCATTTGGCCATATATCAATAACATTTTATACCTTACACAGATGCTATATGTTATAGGAAATATACTTTTTGTACATTTTGTTTTTGTTTATAAAATTTATGTCCACAAAATATCCACATTGTAGATTATAGCTTATGTTAATAAATATATTATAATAAAAATAAAATGTCACAATAATACAGAGGGTTGAAAAAATGGTGGATATATGCATTAGAGAGAAAATTTACACATATTATTTTATTGTACCAACTCATTTAATTTTAAGTGATTTTAACAAAAAGTAGTGTAAAATAATAAAATGTATCGAACCAGAAATGTAATTCAATATAATTACCATAAATTGAGGACAGAATGAGAGGAATTTTATATTGTTACACAAAAAATAACTCATAAAAAAACACTGCGGTATTTTAGTGTAACTTTATAATGAACAACATTTATAATTTATAAAGTTAAAAAGTTGGTAATCGGGAAAGAGGTTGTATTCATATCTAATAATTTAAATATGATGTGTGCATTTCTTGAATTTTAATGATTTCGTTACAAACTTTAATTCAAACTTTACCTCTTTACAGTTTAAACTTAAAATAATAAATTATGAAGTAAAAAGTCAATTTTTTTAAAATTTATTAAGTACTTATAAAAACGGAATTGAAACCTTGATGTTTAATATTTTTATAAGTCTATTTTTGATGTATTTTTATGACATAAAATGATGTATATGACATGGCATACAGAGATATATTTTAATTCGCGCTGAAGGCACCCACAGCACAAATTTTAATTTTTTCAAATCGCAAACTTGTGACGATTAACATTAAACAATTCCATTATATTTTAAATTACATTTTATATAAATTACTTCCAAAATTTTCTAATCATATCTGCCGGCAGATCAAAATATTATGAGGTGGAAAAGTAAATTTTTGTCATGGCCTCCGCACGTTCTTTCTCCAGTCACATGACGTATCCTTAAAAAAATTGAATCGGCAGCCCAATATGTTTTTTAACCTCAAGTACTAGGCCACACACCTTAAGCCGGTATTACACGATACAATTTTTCGGATTATTGCATACAATTTTTTCTTGCAAGAAAGCTTCAACTCCATTTGTTTGTATATGGAGATGAAATTTTCTTGCAAGGAAAAATTGTATGGTGTAACACCGGCCTTACTTCAGATAAAATATTGCAGCACACAAATTAGCGTACACTGCAACTGTGTCAGGTGCAAAGAAATCGTCTGGCTATTTTTTTAAATGCAGAATCTACTCCAGCTCTGCAAATTTGTTGAAAATTCTATAATACTTTTAAGAGCCGTTATTACATGATACAATTTTGCATACAATTTTTCCTTTCAAGAAAATTTCCATATAAATTCAAACAAATGGAGTTGAAATTTTCTTGTAAGGATAAATTGTATGCAATAATTAGAAAAATTGTATTGTGTAATATCGGCTTTAATCATTAAAAAAAAATCTGATAAACCAATTGTCAGGGAACATAAGGGTCGTATTTTCTTTTTGTTTTTGAAACGTTTGTGTAATTTTGCTCTCAGTCTATATTTGCAAAGCGGAGGGCGAATTCCATATGATGCAGGTGCAAGCACTTCAACATTCGCCCAATGTCTCACAGCCCCTTGAGAGCCGCCTACATCAAACACAGAATTGAACAAAAACAAACAAAATGTAACATTTCTAACAAAATGAATTCAAGTTATGTATTAGTTTCATATCTCTCGTACCAGAATTTGTAGCGATAACAAATTCAATTACACAATATACTTGTAAAGAATAACAAATAAATTTCTGTATTCTGTTGTAGCTGTTTTCCTTGTTTTATTGTTCAAAATAACAATGAGCGATTGTTTCTTGTAACTTCTCTTGATATGTAAATCATGTATTTGTATTATATACGTTAGTTTTGTGAATACTGTATAGTAGAAATTATTACTACTAAGATGACCTGCAGAAGATAGGAAATATGATATTATACTATATAGATTATATTTCCTTTTTGTTGTATATTTCCGTATATTAAGCCGGTATTACACGATACAATTTTTCTGATTGCTGCATACAATTTTTCCTTACAAGAAAACTTCAACCCCATTTGTTTGTATGGAGATGAAATTTTCTTGTAAGGAAAAATTGTATGTAAAATTGTATCGTGCAATACAGGCTTTAAACGATACAATTTTGCATACGATTTTTCCTTACAAGAAAATTTCTTCTCCATTCAAACAAATGGAGAAATTTTCTTGAAAAGAAAAATTGTAGGCAATAATTAGAAAAATTGTATCATGTAATACCGACTTAATAACTATATTATAATTCATGCATGTATAAATATATATTACTATATTAATATTATATTTATTGGAATGTGTGCATGACCGAATCGATTAATATAATATTATATATATTTATGTTAAATAATGGAGGATTCAGTTTGATATTATATATTGAAGAGAAAAGTTGTTCTTATTTAATAATTTAACCCTTTGTAAGAGAATAAAGAAAGTTTTAACAAAAGAAAGACAGCAAAAAGTTCTGGACAGTGTTCAAAACACACGTCTTCTTGATCTAGCAGTTGATGCGACGTACAACAAAAAGTTTAACATTGGGAAAAAAATAGCTACTATAGCACGTGTCTGGAAGGCGCTAACTGGCGCCCTCTGCAGCGAAAGGCGCCACCTGTGACGTCACAACACTGACGTTACGTCGATCGCGTCTAGTTTACGTTAAATTTTGAAGAATATAAAAAAAATAAGAAGAGCGAAAAAAAAATGTGCATTTAAAATTTATGTGTACTTTAAATTTACAAGAAAAAATGTGGAATTAGCGTATAAGTATTATCAGATGAAATTTATTAGAATTTGAACTTTTCTGCTAAATTTTTATCGATGTAATTGTAATTCCACATGGCATTTGTAACGATGACATCATTATAACAAAATTATGGGATTATTTTAAACCCTGCGATACATTACTTGACAAGTTTAACTTTACTTCTAAAGAATTAATTAAAATATAAAAAAGTTTCATTCCGTACGAACTCTTTCTTCTACCTTTATAATCGTACGGTAATTATATAGTTAGTTTGCAATATTTAATATGCGTGCTGTAGACACTGGGGAAATAAATAATGTAAATTGTATCTCCATATAAATACATTCTCTTCTACGCTTTTATTACTAAAAATATTTGCATAACACAGCATCAACATCGTAATAATTAATCAACAAGATTACTTGATTTTTTTAATTATAATAGTTATAATACTGAAAATAAAATTAAAAAGAATATATTATTATACACTTAATTTTTTTTCCTAGTATCATGCCTCTTAAAAATATCAATAAAAAAATTATTCCTTCGATGCATACGATTAAAAATTATACAAAACGTAATACATCATAATTCTGATGTTTTCAGTGTATTTTGGTGAATGTTCGAATTTGTTTGATAAAGTGACTGCTTGACATAGATATTTCGAAGTTATTTATGAAGCAACACAAAAGGCTTCTCTAAAATTGTTATGAACGCAATAGCGTGTATATTTATGTTTGCAAGATATAATTCTTCCTGTAAAAAAAAATCATTATTATATTCAATGCATCACTATCACTACGTTTACATAACGGTGTTTAATGCGTATTCGTTGACGACGGATAATGTTATTCTTATGAGGCGTCGTCAACGGATACGTATTAAACACCGTCATGTAAACGTAGTGTTTGAGTATTTAATTTAAATTAATTTTAATAATACTTCATTTTAGGATCATTTTTAGATAAGAGTCTTACTAAATCAATATTGAAAAATCGTTCTGACCGCTACAAAGCTAAATTATTCAGTGATAATGCACTGTACAAAATGTGTAAAAAAATTTAAAGATTTTTTAACATAGGATTTTGTATTGACGTTTCGTCATCCACATCAAAACGGTTGTGCATGCAGCGTATTGACATGGTGTGACACGCCTGTTTCCTCAGTTCAATGCACCGACCTTTTAGAAACGGAAATCGATGCGTGGGGCTCGCACACGCACCTTTATTAGGAATGACAATAATCAGCGGCGAGCACTCAACCAAGCAAATAACTGCGTGTACATGGCGATTCACTTGCTGTGTAGCTCTTCTAATGTAAAATATGAAAAATGTTCAATCTCATGAATTCTGTGGTACAAATAAAACATAGAATTTTAGTACTGCAAATTTTCATGGTTTTCTTCCTTATATAGCTATAAGGAAGTTAATTAATTTAAATTGAATCTTTAAAAAAAAGTGAGTCTTTTTGGAAGCCGGGTCAAAGACATCTCAATTCTCAAACTTTTGATCGATAACAAAATGTGGGACATTTTTTTTAAACACTTAATGTCAAATATTCTTTTGATGTCTTCTGCATTAAT
The DNA here is from genome assembly GCA_949825025.1 of Siphlonurus alternatus. NCBI lineage: Eukaryota > Metazoa > Arthropoda > Insecta > Ephemeroptera > Siphlonuridae > Siphlonurus > Siphlonurus alternatus. The sequence continues at coordinate 45,445,123 of OX463781.1, forward strand.
GCTCTTCTAAAAGTTTCTGAAAAGCAAAATAAATCAATATTAATAAAATTTATGAATTAAAAGCACTGAAATTTGTAAAATAACTGCAAATAATTATACAATAACTCAATTTATAGGTGAATTAATAAATTGGGCATGATTCACGAAGGAATTATTCGAAAAGATCGCCAGGTTTGTTACTATAACGTTGTGGTTACTTAATTTTCATAAAGTTATTGAATAATTAATAAGAAATCTGTCGTTATCTTTCTTTGTCAATTGCCCTGATAAAAAAGAAATTTTAACTAAACACTAATAAGTTATAATTTTTTACGTTGGCAAAAAAAAAAAAAAAAAAAAAAAAAAATAAGAGCTTCTTCGAAATATTACAGTACCTTTTCTCGTACGATTCAGCTCTGCCATGTAACCGCACCTTTGGTTACAATGTCAGTTGTTGTCACGCCACCACTCGCAGCAAGCCCATTATGACTCCCGTCCTACACAATCAAGCGACAACAGATGATTTAATATAACAAACAGCTTTTACTAATAACGGAGAAATCTCTCCAGCCTTCACGTAAAATAGGGAAGTTAATCATTAATTATTAAATTTATTGTGTTAAGTTTATCATTAAAAAGATCAACCTCGAAAAATTGTATTACAGAAATGAATAGAGGTGTGAAGTTATGTCACTCTGCCTTTTTTTTCTGAAAGCTACAAAATATTGCTCAAAAGTTATTCGCAGTTCAGGTTTAAAGCCACGCCCCTTTTAGTCCTATAATTTTTCATAAAAAGTGACTTCTCTTGACACCTCTCTCTGTAGTCTGAAATTTTAATTTTTTTTTAAAAAATATTTCCCGGGCTCTACAAAAAATCAGAGTAGCATAACTTTGCACCTTTTATCCATCATTTATGTATTTATAAAAAAATTGAGGTTGATCGATACTCCATATTATCAAAATATGACAACATTTTGAAGTAAGCCCCCACAAAGATAATGATATATTTCTAGGTTTAAGGCTTGATATCGAACGATGAACTAGACTCGTCGAAAATAACTTCACGTCAGAGTTGAGATCAATCTACGGCGCTGTCGAGTGAGAGGAAGGTCAAAAGATAAAAAAAAAAATGGCCGTGCCATCATTCCCATTAGAATACTTAAGGTTGTTCAGAAAAGTAGAATTTTAGGAGCTGAAAAATATTAGTTTCTACATTGTAGAACATATATTTGTTTATAAATATTGAGACTAAGATATTTTCACTCTTATAAGAGGTGTGGAAGTTTTTCTTTATGTTAAGAGAAGTGTGGATGCATTTCAGAGGGGAGGGGAACAGTCTAGTACATTAAATTTATTTTAGGTTTATTTTTAATGCAATCGTAATCAGAACTGTATCGTAGAATAATTGGAGAAATGAGGGGGGGGGAAAAAGTGGAGGGAGTGGACTGTATTTTTATTTTAATTTCTTAATATAACTATTTTTTTTTTACTAATTTTACCAGGACAACATTGCCCTGCTTGGCACCGAAAAGACATGACAGTAATAACACCGATGAATGAAAAATGACTCCTGGTACAACATAATGTATTTTTATGATTTATTTCATCATCAAGAAAATTATAACCATCCTGTAAACTCGTGCAAGTAAAAAAAAAAAATGGTAATTACTAAAGTTATTGAACAAAATCGATTGAAAAAATACGTAAGCACTTTTAATCACCTCATTTGATCATCAACATAATAAAGTTAATATTATAATCGGCAAAGCTGTGACTTCCACGGCTTCATTTATTTGTGTACCAAGAAACAATATGGAAGCGATTCAGCAAGAAAAATTTAAGAAGCGTTTTTTATACCAGATAACAAAAACGCTTCTTTTAAAAAAAAAAAATTAAATCGCTCCAAACTCAACGTTTGCTGTAAATCGCTCTAAATGTCTCTATCGCTCTGGGAGTATTCTAAGGTGTCTTCTCCTTCACTTTTATCAACTTTTCTTTGTATTGTGAAGCAAAGCAGTATTGCCAACATGCCATTGTCTAAGTCATCTGAACATTTGTGTGCGTGCGCCTCTGTACATGAACATCACCCCTCACATAGTTAAACTTTGACCCATTAGTATAATTATTATGTTAGACAAGGGACCATACGTGACATTATGACCCTGTCCGAAAAGCACTGTAAGTCAAACCTACGGTGTGTCGTTAAGTATACAGCGTACATTACTATGCTAATTAATATACATTACAAACTTTTAATCACGTTACTTGAAGACTTGTTACGGAGAAATTTAATTGCTTCGTCATATATAATTAATATATACACATATAATAATTATATTTATTTAAGTAACGTAGAACATATATAATTATAAGATTTATTTATATAAGTTACATGCATAATGGACATTATTTAACTACGCGTGGACTGGACATTGCTGCAGTTGTTCATTTAATGAATTCTTTTGAAACATTTTGAAAATACATTTAAAAAAATGACGTATGTCAACATGGTGGTTGTTCTCCAATGTTGTTCGTGCATAATAATTAATTATGTTATTATAAAGATATTTACTATTTGGAAAAGTTTTTGCATGAGTGTACAGTTATCCGCACTACTATTAACTTATAATCATCGTAAACTTCAACTTTTATACTAGTTTATATATAGGCAGCAGTAATATAAAGTGCGCATTTTTTTATATATTTTTTTAATATTGTAAAAAGTGATGGTACATTTTGTATTGTTTTATACCGATGGAATTTATATTACAAACGATCCGAAGAATTTCAATGTTACATTTAGCGCAAGTACACAATTATATACGAACAATAATGTACAAAATTCCACCTTATATTAATTTATATTTGTTATAGAGATATTGCAGTTTTTTTTACATGAAAAACTCATATTGCGCTCTTCAAAAAACTGATGATAGAGAAAATTTTTAGTGCCATGACGTCAAAATTAAATTTTCATGCTGAAAATGTTCCAAAATTTATTATTTATTCATTCGCTTGAGAATACAAAGGAAACAAATAATAAAATGGAGAATAAAACAACATCAAATATTAAGTTTCAAGATGTAAATAAGTTATTGATAAATATTTTCATTAATTTTGTTACATTCCAATATTTTCAGAAATATATATGAAATATTTTTTTTGTTGATTTCTTGCTTCTATTGTTAGAAGCTGTAAACAAGCTTATTTTTCCCATCAAAACTGGAGGAGTCATTTGCTTCTTCCCCTTTTGAAAACCCTGCAGAAAAATAAATAAATAAATAAATAAATAGAAATTCAATAATTCAAGAGGTAAAATAACCTTTTTTACCTCCTCTCTTTGGAATCAAACACAGCAAATAAAATTGTAATTCTCCACAGTAAGGCTTTTATTTGTATTTAAGCTTTTTAAAAAAAAAAATGATTTGACTTATATGGTGTTTCTAAATTACAATTGAATTGAATTAATAATAGTAAAAATAGTATAACAATACATGTAAAGTCAGTACATACGATGCAATGAATGATTTTTATAATTATATAACTTGCATGGAACTTCATATATGTCATTAATATCCATTAATTCTGATTTATAAACTGCTGTGAATGGCAGCAAAAAGAAGCCTCTGTTTCATGGTGAGACCAACTCGCTGTGTTTTGTACTGGCAAATTCGTGACATTGACAGAGGGTTTCTGGCCGGCGAACATTCTCCAAAGTGGGGGTCGCGTCATCACGGCTGTTTGCTCTCCAGTACAGCTACGCGCAAAGCTGTCCGCAACACTGACCATTCTTTTTAGTTTGAATAATAGTAACACAACTATATCAGATGAATTTTTAATAAATTTTTAAATTACAGTATTATCAATATTATCATATATAGAATGCAATGGATAGTCTTTAATCCTTACCACTAAAGCGGGTCACACTGTTTTGTATTGTATAACTTCAAATGATAAAAATTTAAAACCGATTCATAAATGGGAAACGAACGATCGCGCGCGATACGATACGACGCTGTGTGCGCGGCTACACCTTTTAATATCGCATGGTTTCTTAATTTTTATATCATACGCTGCAAAGTCATGCGATCTAGTGAGAGAGAAGCCTAAATATTAAATATAATAAAATTATTGCATTCTTACGGAAAACAGTTGTCAGAAGAAAATAATGGGGGTGATTCGCGAAACGTTTATCCAGAAATTTATCCAGCTTTCTCAATAACTGTGGTTAGCGCCAGCCTAATTCAGAGACATCAAACATGGTTAGTAAGAATCCATTGCCTCAAAGTAATAAGACACGTCATGTTATTATACAGACTTTATTAAACAAAGATTTGGTGTGTGAGATATTTGTTCTTACTTCCTTATTATATATATCATAACTCTTATAAAGCTGTTAAAGTCTCGTGCTCGGGAGCAACATAACTTTTGTCACTGACTGTACACTGGTTGGCTCAGGGCCAGATTTTCTCGGCCGGCAAGTGACCTTACCATGTTGCTGATGCCTTTATGATGGACCTAACGTTGCAAGTGAAATAAACATACATTATCATTCAGTTGAAGATAATTCATGTAATTTTTTATTATAAATACAGATTACGTCCAATTCGAGAGAGAATTAGAGATTGGAGAGAATTATATGTACTATAAGAATAATACACGCGGTAGGATGAGTAATTATGAATCAATAGCTACAAAAAAAAAAAAAAAAAAAAAAAAAAAAAAAAAACGCTCTGTACGGTATTAAATATTGTTAAAAAAATATTCATGATAAAGATAAAGTATATTTTAAAATTTAAAAAAATGTATAAATTTTACATTTTACTGCTGGATTCTTCTTTTTATCAGCATTCTAAGTGGATTAAATTTTTGTTTTACTATAATCTTATATAACATCCATTTTTATAGCGTAATTTACATATTTGAATAACTCATATTATATGTTTCAATGTCTCATAAAATAAAAATGAACATGTTTGATTTTATTGGAAAATATGACTTTACAGCATGCTAATTTTTCTAATAGCATTTTTCCCATAGTAAAATCTGAAGGTGATTTTTTTTTTTTTTTTTTTTTTTTTTTTTTTTGCTTGTGTGCATCTCCGTATTCTTGTCCCGTCAAGACAGAGTCTTATCGACAGGTGCTGTAGTTTGCACTGCGTCCATGGCCGACTTATTTTATCCATCCCGGCATTAGCCATTGTAGTCGAGGGGGAACCATGGAAAACCCCAAGTCAGGATGGTCGGTGTCAGAACACGTTCTAAACACCTCCCGAATGCATGTGGCAGTGGCTCGTCTCTAACCAGACAGCGAAGGTTCAGACCTCTCGATCTTTTTACTTATAGCTCCCAGTAGGATTCGAACACACGACCTTCTGATTACCAGTCAGACGCGCTACCACTGCGCCACCATGCTCGGTGAATTTATTACTAAATTCATCAAATACTGTATAAGCAATAAATTTAAATCTCACACTTTCTTGCCATAATCTTTATTTTATAGCTTTAATTTAACGTTGAATAAAAATATATATGAAGTTACGATATAATGTATTTTATGGAACAGCAAAGACCTGTATGCCCGAGTAACATTCAATGTTGGAAAGGCCGTGAGTGCACATGCATGCAAGAATCGATACTAAGAAGGAGTCAACAAATTAAGGGGGCATGATTTATGTGTTCACCATTATAACACCTTGCCACCGAACTAAGAGAGAGAGAAAAGGTGAAGCCTGGTCTTCAAGCATAAATTTGCATAAAGGGTCATTTCCATGGAGCGATGTCAAGCGGGGCTTGGCGGCGCGAGAAAAGCGCACTTGCTTCAATCACATATGGTAGCCATGTTGGCAAAAAAACGCTCCCCGCAAGGCGAGGAAATTCCGAGCCTCTGATTGGCTATGGCACGCGATTTTCTCGCTTTCCACGCTCCATGGAAATGCCCCTTAAAGAGCCTCAAGTTTAAACACCTCCAAAATTTTTACCCATTTGATAAAAGTAAAGGATCTCAATTAAAACTGTAAAAAAAAAGTAACAACTATCGCAGTGATTAAGTCTGTTCCTTATGATAAATCTCTCACTTAAAAAAAGTCGTCAGAAAGAAATTATCCAACGCCCTCTATAATAGGCAGAGCTCACATTTTACAAGCGAGTTTTTTGTGACATCAGTCATTTTTAATTGTGCTATTAAAATACAAAAAAAAAAGACGGTATTTTGAACTAAAAAATTCCCCTTTATAAAAAATATTATTCGATACTGAGTGAGACGATAAATAGACGGGAGTTTTCCAGCACTCCAAACTTTCTTGCTTTTTCTACATATGCATTCTAAAAAGCTTTTAATCTGAACGTCGTATGCGAAGTCAAGAAACTTTTCTACTTCCAGAGCAAAGCAATCTTAGATCAGCAGTCTATCCTAGCTTTATTCTCGACGCTTGGACGATTTTCTTCGTCCATTTGAGATTGTCCTGGGTCGCGAGCCTCGCACCTGCATGTTAATGTCATTGATATTGATCTGAGACGTGCACAGAAGGGACAAACTAAATTCTTTCTTCAGAAGTCACGAAATTCATTCAGAGTGAATTTTCATGAGACTTCTGAACCTTATAAATCAATATATAGATATTAATCATAAGCACACGTCAAAGGTCGGATGGAAATTTAGTTTTTATTTATTTTGTATTCCCCCCAAGTACATACAGCTTACATATATGTCATGAAATTGAGGTGAAAAGAATGTAACACACGGCACGAGCAGTACCATAACACATGATATAATACGTGTTAATACATCCATCTTTAATTTATTTAAAGAAAAATTAAAACAAATACTTATTAACAAAGAGTTTTATTCTGTAAAGATGTTTTTTAGCAATAAGTTGCCTGAAGATATATTGTCTAGTGTGATTTTCTAAATATTTTTGTATAAATAATTAATATTAATTATATTTGCCAGGCTATTAGTAACTGTTAGTATTATATTATGTTTGTTGTAAAGTGTTTTAGTGTTTGTTTGTTATATTTTGTAAAATGACGTAATCCATGTTGTACTTGTACATCCAGTGATTAAATAAATGAATTGAATTGAATTGAATTGAATTGAATTGAATTGAATTGAATTGAATTGAATTGAATTGAATTGAATTGAATTGAATTGAATTGAATTGAATTGAATTGAATTGAATTGAATTGAATTGAATTGAATTGAATTGAATTGAATTGAATTGAATTGAATTGAATTGAATTGAATTGAATTGAATTGAATTGAATTGAATTGAATTGAATTGAATTGAATTGAATTGAATTGAATTGAATCTTAGCAAAAAAACAACAAAATTTAATAAAATATTGAAGTCTGTTATTAATAAACATTGTCCAAAATTAAAAGAAAAGTCCCCCCCCCCCTTTCTTTACAAGACTATCGAGACCCATTCATGAATTAATATAAGATTGCCGGAGGGTCCATTGCTGGGCCCCTGCTGGGTTCGTTAAATGCGGGCTTGGTATTTTTATCTCGGTCTGACGAAATTCCAAATTAAAAAATAAAATTAAAAAAAAAAAAATGTTATAAAAATGTTGTCAGTTTTTGGTGATATTTACCAACATTTTGATTTCTCCATTTACTCTTCTTTTATATAATTTATAGAGAAAATAATAATAATTTCATCATCATATCAAAGAATTAGTATTTAAATACTAATTCTTTGACCATAGTGTGGGTACATTACTTAAATTCCTTTATTATTGCCATTAAAGACATATCCACTACCCAAATTTTATATATGATAAAAAGGCATATGAAAAAATAGTATTTTGTATGAAGTGAATTTTTTATATATATTTGTAGTGACAATCTAGCCAGATAAGTTTTTAATATTAGTTCATGATTTGACGAACTGTTCAGCAAAGTCTTAGTAACTGGTATACTGTCTGTTCACTCATTTTGACTAGGTACAGTTACAATGTTAATACATGTTTATCATAAAACACTTGTAGCTATGTCCATTATTTAAAATTTTGTTGTCCTTTCACATTTTACCACGGACTGTCAAGGGCCGTCACGGCTGGCTGACATCACATTGGATGTGACGCAGCATCCGATAACAGCGAGCTGTGAGATTCAGGATACAAATTAAATTTATTTATTATTTTAATGACTAATGAAAGTTGTTCGCTGAACTATTTATTCAGCAATGTTTATATTTGCAAAATAAAAGCTTTATTTTTCATTAGAAGCTTTAGAAAATCCAGCAATTTTCTAACAAAAATACTCAATTATCATTGTTATTATTTATTTGTTTGTTGATATTTTCTACACTAATTTGAAATTAATATTAAATTTTTTAGATATAATATATTATTTATCACTGTAATTATAACGTTTCAAAATATATTATAATCAATAATTTAGGCAAGGGTAAAAAAATAAGGGTTTTACTAATGATATTTTCATTTAAAATAGATAATAAATTATTAATACAATTAACAATAAGTCAAATCAATAGCAAATTAAATTCAGAATCACAAATTAGAGGCTCAAAGTTTATCACATTTAATATGGGATTGCGGTATTGACATAAATCTGTGGTTTTGTGTTCCAAATAACTGGCTGGCATTACCATGCGGTTACGAGCACCACCCCCACCCTGAGACTTCCCCCCTCATTACGTCATAATAACTCGCAAACAATGGACCACTAAGCCAAGTGTGCCATCGATTTTTCTTGTGCGGTACATTTAATGATTGTGATGATTCTTTCAAGCCGCTGCAGAGTGATACTAACGTGACGTTTGGATTATACTCACTGACAAGAAGAGATATGAACGAGTTTTAATGCGACATCAGCGCTCCAAGCGGAATTTAGTCACACTATTATTTATATAAAATATCGTCTTCAAACAAACATAGAAATAGAAATATTAATTCATAGTCGTAGTTTATGGCGTACTGGTCACTAGATAATAAGCTTATATCTTCCTTAATGAACACTGTTTAAAATAAATATCCAACAAGTCATAAACGGTATACGACGTACTGCATGTAAAAACTCTCAAAATTAAAACAGCAACGTTCAAATGTAGTGGCTGTTTCAAAATAAATGAAAAACTTTGAAAAATATAAGTTTGAATTCCATGGCAATTTTTTTGGAATAAAAATTTGAAAATATTTCATTCGTATCAAATTTATTTTTGACATTAAATACATGCCTCTTTATCCAAAGAGTTTTTTTGATAATTGGAAAAACTACGCAGTGAAAAGAACGTAAGCAAGGTGCCTGTTTCTGACATCTCATCTTTTTTTTTTCAGTCAAGGGTCAACGGTGGAGAAAATAGGAAGCGTGAGGGTAGAAATGCTTTGTGTTTGTCCGCTCGATTGTGCACCAATTTGTCTCCTCGACTTTCCTTTTTGCCTCGAGGTTCACTGTGGTGGTAAATTGCACTAAATTTCCATTCGTTTTTGACACATGTAAATTTTTCACGTAAAGTGTAGATTTTTACTTTATCCTCCTGCAGTATAACAATGTTTTATTCGATAAACTAACAATTTTAATATAAATGTCAATATATTTTTGCGTGTGTACAACAGTACAAAAAGTGATATCAAAAATTTTGTACAGGAAAATACAGTTCTAAAAATTGATTTAAAATATTCTTCTAAAAAACATCGATGTGGGATAATAAAAAAAAAGAATCAGCAACTGAAACTAAAATATTACAAGCACACAAAAATAAATAATTTTAATTATAAAAAAAAAAAAAAAATGAAAAATTGCTAATTATATATGGAAATTCATGGATTTATGTGTTTTATATTAATTTTTTTTTCATTCAAAATTGTCTGACGTGCATTTTTACTTACAATAAAATAACTGCTTTTAAGCTAAAAAATGCTGTCAGTAAATACTTCGGTAGCTAATTACCTTCTCGAGGGACATATTTGAAGAAGTTTTTACTACTCTTTAGAGACCACTAAGGATGGTGGCTGCACATAAGTCTTAATCTAGTAAAGTAAGCAACGATCCGCGCAACGTTGGCAGGGGATGGGTAGGCAACCCGCCTGGCGTCGTCGCTCGAACGGTTGCAGACAATACAGGCGCTCGCTCAATTAATTAACCGTTCCTGCAAATCCCTCGCTGCCAAGTAATGATGACGTCATAGTGTGTTTTCATAACCATTTGAGTGACTTATACGTCATATCAACTCCAAGTAATTAATAAATTTAAATGCACACTAAAATTTACCGTCTCTGCGATACAAAACAAATTTAAAAATTGTTGAATTTAACAAAGAAATTTTCTTAAAACCTAAGTACAGGAAGCTTTTCAAGCTCCAATAATTTATTAAATTAACTACTTTCAGATACAAAGATAAAACTGGTGTTTCACATGTATATTTTTTTTATTAATGAACACAACTAATAATTTGGATATTTTATTATAATAAATTGATGGTTTATATTTATTTATTTATATTAAATTAATCAAACATTAAAATCTGGTACTGAAATTGCTTCAGAAATCATTGAACACTCAAAATAATCAATTAAATTATTCTGTGCAAATAAAGAGAGAGAGGAGAGAGGAGAGAGGAGAGAGAGAGAGAGAGAGAGAGAGAGAGAGAGAGAGAGAGAGAGAGAGAGAGAGAGAGAGAGAGAGAGAGAGAGAGAGAATAGAAGTTTGTTTTAATTTCTAATTGTTTACATTTTCCATGAAAACAGCAAACTGTTCTATACCTTTTATTATCCATTATAGTCATAAAAAGAAACCATGATAAAATATTTATTTTGTCTCTTCCATTCAGTCTATGCTTCTCTTCTTATTATTTGTTCGTATATATAATATATTTTCTTAATAATCTTGCCGGACAAAGTGTGCGCACGAGGGAAGCGAAGCGAGAACGTTTTCTTATCTCGTCCGCCAACATTCGCAGCAGTAAAGGCTGTTTACCCACGTCACAACTTATTTCCGTTCCGCTCAAATAACTTCACTAGCTATGACGCAAAGACTCCAGGCTAACAATCAATAAGAATTTTACACCTTAACTTTGGACATGCTACATTTTATAGAATTTTGTATTCACGTAGGGAAGAAGAAGTTTAGTTAGTAGTTCAATCAAAATACACTGCCCGTCACATGGTTTTAGTCATGTTTGTAACATCATCAGTCATTGGTTGGTAGTTTGTAACAAGGAACCTCATTGGTCGAACATGAACAGTCATGAAAACCAATATAATACAATGCAGAGTGTAGTCACCTCTGAATTCAGGCTATTATGCATCACGATAGTTTTTTACAATGATAACACAATGATGTACTGTATAACATAATTAAAGCCTATATTTGTATCAAAATCTCATAGGAATTAATACTTAATTGCTTATGAATTGATGATTTGCTGTAGTTTTTTATTTGCTTACTGAATTTGATTGTTTTCACTATAATCTAATAATTATTGTTAATCCCAATTAAATTTTTAATCATTTTATATTTACATTTGAATTTCTGTCAAATATTGGATTATTAAACAACATTTACAATATTTGATCCACACAGGACATAAATTCATTTGTTAGACTTACTCGTGTAATCCTGTTGGCCAGATGTGAACTCCAAGCCTGTTCACATGAAAACGTATCACACATTACATTAACAACTCTAGTAAAACTAATTTATAATTTTGATCACAGATACACAATTTTGTTTGTGTCAAAAGAAACAAAGCTGTTTCTATTTCAAAAGGTAATGGTTTGTTTAGTAAACATGCAAAGCAACATAATTTGATACACTGAGTTGAATACATGTTGTGACACGTGTGGTTTATTATTTTAATTTCTGTATAATTTGTTTATAATTTAATAATTTTATAAATAATGAACTTAAATTTAACATTTTTTTAATCCAGGTGGAAAGTTCAAGTTAATTCAAGATTACTAAATAAGACACAAACTTTAGAGTGATGGTTACAAAACTTATACACAGCATGCGCACCAGTAATGGAGTACAGACCTCAATTTTTTTTTATTGCAGAAATGGATAGAGGGTGCAAAGTTATGCTACCCTGATTTTTTTCAGATTTTTTAGAGCCCGGGAACTATTTTTAAAAAATTATTGAAAGTTCTTTTTGTGACGTCACGAGACGCCGCTCTTTAAGAAAAAGATAGGACTTGACGCCACGTGACGTCACAAATAGGACTTTCAATAATTTTTTAAAAATACTTCCCGGGCTCTAAAAAATCGGAAAAAAAAATCAGGGTAGCATAACTTTCCACCCTCTATCCATTTCTGCAATAAAAAAAATGAGGACAATACTCCATTAGCATAATAATATATCAATATTAATTAATACAACTAATTTTAAAGTTAAATTTACGTATAATAAATTATAATGAATTAACACTACCGGTTTATACGATGACGTGTTCATTTTAATTTAAATTTCATTTATAGATGACCTTTATTTAATTATGTGTTTGAGTCCTTCAATTTTTTTGTTACATATGTACAAAAATTGCTCATTTTGTTTATATAGAAAAGATCGAATCTCAATTTAACCTTATGTGCCTGCTATCTAAATATTCCCAGTGTGGTTGTAAAAATATTTGCCTTCTCTTTATCAACAAAACGAATTGAATTTACATTTCAATGTGAGTCAAGAGAGCGACTTTTATTTTAAAATTTTGTGGTTGCCTTGAGGGAAATTTGAGGCAAAAATACATTACAAAATTTAACGATTATCAACGAATTTTGGTATAATAAAAAATATTATTTAAATGAAAGAGAGTGACACGTAAATAAAATTAATGTAATAAAAAAGGCATCGTTTAAAGAAAATGAATAACAATAATTTTAGAAACATTACGTATGAAAGTGAACTCTATCTCATTTTAATTTAAATTACATGTAAAGATTTATGAAAGACAACGCATTGTCATTCAACAGTAGACAGGTCTTATCTTAACTCCATTATGATAAGAATTTAAACAACTCAGCTTTAAAGTGCAAAATTATTTCACTGATAACCGTATAAACATGAAATTATAATATCGTAATTTATAAATGATAGTTAACTTTTTTGTCGGAAGCCTTATCTCACATAATGTCATTTGAAGTTACACGTGACTTATTAAGGTGTTTAATTAGATGAAGATTTTACTCGACATAATTCTGAGGCTAACTATTATATAATATTTATAACAGCTAGACTTTCCAATTGTAGAACTATGCTGAGCTTTATGCCAATAAGTCAATCGGTGCCCAAATTTACCCAAAAATAATTAGAGTATTTAGAGTTTAAGAATAGCTGAATGTACATCAATTTAAAACGATATTAAAATTTAAATTTTATTTTATTTTTTACATAAGATGATATATTACAAATTTAAAAGAAATATTTTAGCAAAATTTATATAAATTATAATGCAAATTTATACATTTTGAAAGATTTTTCTTTTAAACTGTATTTTTTATTATTAAAATTTAAAAATGCTTTGTAAAATTATTTTTAATTGGCATATCGGGCATATCAAATTCTTCTCTCTTTATTCATAAATTTGAATATCAAAAGAGCAATTCTTTACCATGCTTTCCTTTGTTTTTTAACTTAATCTCATTGATGAACATTGAAGAATTAAAAACTACTTTTAATTTTTGTAAATTTTAATATCGAAACTCTTCTCGGGGAATAAATTCATAAATTTATCCCAAACGAGAATTTTCAAACGCAACCCGTTACAAAAACGTTCACTAAATATCCTTATGATAAAATGCGGACCTAATTTGTTCATGCAGAGCTCCATGCAGATCCATTTAAGAATAAAAGGAGCACGCTATCAGTCTTGCGTGGCTCCAGATCTTGCTGCTACGTACACTCCGTTTCAAAATTGCGTGAACGTGAGAAAATAATTTGTTTTTATCTTTTATACCTCATAGTTTCATATCATTACGTGCAAAAAATTTATAGTGACTTGTTTTATATTAATATATATTATTATTTTTCAATGCCGTAAGGGTTATAATTATTTACGATGAAAACTGAATTAAAATGTTTAAATTAACAGATACAAAAACTCAGGTGTATTGACGGTGGCTGTGTTACGGTAAAAAAACATTATGTTGACTATTTCTTTTACTATCAACAAGTTCAGTAGTATGCTAGGTTTCCACGTTTCTTTAGATAAAGTAGGCAAATGCTGGGATTGGTGGTGATCACAAAAATCTTCCAAACTCCCCTCTTTTTTATCCAATCCTCAGTAGTTCGCTGTAAGAGTGAACCTTTTACGGTCCTTAAGGTCTAAGCCTTGTCACCATGAATGAACAAGACCTCTTCTACCTTGTAAAAGGTTGAGGTTATCTATTAAAAATATTCAATTGCACACAAAAATCATATATTATGTTAAGTATGTAAATTTGCCAAATCACATCTAATTATTCTTTATCATATCTCCTGTACTAGAAAGTTAAATTCATACATACATATATATATCATGAAAAACCAGACGTACTTTATAATTTATAAGTCCATAGTTTTGACAGTGAGTGTATAGATGAAATGCTGCTGAGTGCTAACGTTATTTACGTTGTCTGGACCACACATTGCTTCTCGTCAGATAAAACTGGAGCGGACATAACCGGTGGAAATATGATGATCTACACTCACATTAATTTAAAAAAATAATCCGGAAGTGCGTGTTTACTATCTTGCTTACGTAAGTTATAGTCTTTAAACTTTGCACAGAGGTCTTATTATTGAAGATGTACATATTGACGAATGTGTAAAATTTTTAGATGCAAAATGTGCCAAAATCCGAAACTTCCTGAGGTAATTTTATATTAATTTAACCTCAGTAGCCGGTGTTCTGTAGTACGTAATGCTACAGTGCGGATAAGTTGCGGGGCTGAACAAGAAACTTCCAATATAATAAAATTATTTCAACGTGCACTTACGCCAATGCAATGGCCTGAAATGTTAACAGAATTAATTAAAATATTCTTGAAGTATAGTCATTACGTTTGCCAGTACCTTTAAAATTTAAGCGTACTTTTATTGCCTTTATGTGGTTTAATTAGCTAAAATTTCTTGTGCATAATTTTAAAGATTTTGTTGAAAATATGAATATTTTCATAAAGTCTACAGCGCATGAAAACTGAGACATTTTTACTAAAAACATATATATATACACAAAAAACAAAGAATTAAAATGTACATTTTAATTCTTTGCAAAAACTGAATAGTGATTTTTTTTTTTTTTTTTTTTTTTCTATGAAGCTACGTATACTTACGCCTCTCTAGTCACGATATTAGGCCAAACTTAATTAATTATGAAGATGCTGTTGTGTTCTTATATATAATTAATTACATATGAGCACGAATTATCAATACTCTATTTTAGTTTTTTTTATCAATTTAAAGTTCCCTTATATACAGGACCATCTAATTAATCTAATCACACAAAAATTTACCCCAATATATAGTATAATTATGTATACTCGTCACCTAACAATTTAAAGCACGCCTAGAAAATTTTAGTGCCAGATTTAGTAATCGATTTATACTATATCCGGAATTTTCTTATAATCAAATTTGAGTTCTATAAATTTCTAGAAATTAAATAGGCTAAAGTTCCTCATAATATTAGCTAAAGGTACGTGAGTATACGTGGTCAATTTTCAGCCTGCAACGCAAATAATGCGGTAAAAATAATATCTCATGTTATTCAAAAAAACAAACACTTTCAAAAGCAATGTAAGTCTGCGACATAAGATTACACAACTTGTGCGACAAAAATTGCGTCGTGGTCGTCGCTTGTATGTGAATCCACCTTTTAACAGATTGTTTTACCTCGGCCTCATCTAACGTGTCTTCTCCGTGTGTTGCAGGCACAAAGGATTCCTCAAGGACTGTCCCAACGGACTGCTCACTGAACAGGTGGGTACTTGTGACAATTGGTATGCAAGATGCTGCTACTACAATTATACCGTGGTGACGGAGTCTGCAAACTAAAAGGGACGTTTCAATTATTAACTTTATAATGGCCTAAAAAGTTTATATTAATTAATATTCACAAAACAATTTATACGTTGATTTTAATTAATTCAAAACTAAATACAAATTATTCTCAACATTCAAAACTTAATAATTATTAACAACCAGTCAGCGTCTTCTGTTTTCAATTATTACTTTTATAATTTTATGAGAGAATTTTTATTTTAATTGGACAGTGATTATATTTTTGTTGTCAACTTTAAAATATACGTCTTATCATTAAACAGAAAAATATTACAATATCTGTTTTAAAAGCATTTATTTTTATAATGATGAAAACAGAGCTCCCAAATGTTTAATTTACTGTATAACATTATAATTATAATAATAAAAGTTTTAAAAAATTAATTCAACACGTAATAACTTGGTTACTATAATAAGTTATAACATCTTAATGAATTATCTAACAACAATTAGCTTCACTTTCTATTACCAATAAAAGCATTATGAAACATTAATTAATTTAATTTGTGAATAAAATAACTGAAAACATACACTGACAGAAAAATTTATAAATTATTGTAGTTTGCAACATAATTAGATGTATTGTTTTTGGGGTAAAAGAGTTTTATATTGGAAACCAGAACTGCTGTATTAAAGTAAAATGCAGCGCAACTCTTAATCACCACATCGAAGTATATTGTACAACATAGCTACAATTTAAAAATTCTATAACTGAACTATGTTGTACTATATAGCAACTGTTTCTCAAAACTTACAGCTTAGCTATATGCTACAATATAGCTACTATTTAAATTTAATTTATATATTTATAATTTTATATAGTTGGTTATTTGATTTAATATAACTATTATTATTATTAGTCTTTTATTAAACACAGAAAGTGTACATATTTATAACTATTATATAATTGTAATAATATTATTATTTTCTTTCTATACTTAATTTGTTACTAAAATCTTTGTAATTCATTTTAAAATCAGATATAATTAATAATTATTTATTGTTCTTTAACTTAGACAGATATAGATTAAATAAATTAAACAAAGCAGTATGAACAGGTACAAAGCTTAATGCAATTCTAAATTTATAACTCAGCCTAAAATATGATCGTATAAGCAATGCATGATTGACATTGCCTGAATAACTTGCTAAAAAAAAGGTAAATGTTAAAGAAATAAACACATCTTATTTCAATACTATATATAACTGGGAGTTTAATTAATATAACACACATTACAATTAATTATTAATTGATACATAAAATGCACGTTCATGAAAAAAAGTAATACTATAAAGATTCTGGTTGTATACATAGCTTTTTGTATAGTAAATATTTCCAAAAAGACTTCATTTTTATATATTTATCTTATAATGAGATATTAGATCATATTAGAATGTAAAAATTTTAGTGGCTTAATCGAAAGAAGGGGTAAAAAAATGGTACTGTGAATTTTTTCAGATTTTTCTGAGACCGGGAACTATTTTTAAAAAATTATTGAAAGTCTATTTTGATGACGTCACGGGCGACTCTCCTTAAGGAAAAGGATAGGGCAGTGCCGCCCGTGACGTCATAAAATAGACTTTTAATAATTTTTTAAAAATAGTTCCCGGTCTCAGAAAAATCTGAAAAAATTCACAGTACCATATTTTTACCCCTTCTTTCGATTAAGCCACTAAAATTTTCACATTCTAATATCTCATAGTTATTATATAAACAAATCAGGAAAAAAAATATAGTAACATAACTTTCAAATTGCGTTAAAATAAAGGCAATTTCTTTTTCAATAAAAATATATTACATTAGTGCCACATGCATGCAGTTTTATTTCCGTTTTTTATGAAAAAGTATAGGATTATTTTTTTTAATTGTTTTACAAATATAACAGAAATCGACCAATATATTATTATATAACCATTACCATGCAGTAAAATTTAACAACAAATGAGATATAACAATGATATCACAATTGAAAGTAAATGAACATGCCCACTAAAAATTACAAGAATAATGCTTTAATTTAATATACCAGCTGACAAATTTGATTAAAAAATTTTTTAACACCAAAATCAACGGAAAATGTCATTCTATGTGCGTTGTTTTAATCTATAATAATAGGGCCGTATTCCTAGAAGGAGTTTTTATTAATGAATTCATTTGATTTCATGTGAAAATATCCAACAAAATTTTACAACACTTTTCTATTTTCTCACGAGCATGCATGCAGTAAAGGAAGAAATATCGAGGGGCACGCGAGGATTGTGGATCACTAGTACCGAGATTGATGTTGGTGTGTTTCCATCAAATCTTCAAGTTCATTGCAGTTCTTCATTGCAGCTCAATGCAGCTAGGTGCAAGGTCATTGCAGTTCAGAATATCAAATTGCATCTGCGAGAAGTGCGAGAATCTGCGACAAATGCACAAAAAATATAATCTCTACACAGACTATTTACCTGGTTATAATAACTTTAGTAACTGATAATTACCTGTTAATTAATGTAGTCATTCTGGCTTCATTTAAACGTTTGAATGCAGTAGTATGCATGTCGGAGGAAACAAGTATGCGCACCTAAAAACAATAGTTTTAAATTTAATAACAATCAAATTAAACAGTTTTTTCATATATTAAAATACTGTATATATAAAGATTTACATACCTTTATAATTTTGATATTCGTACACTCGAAGTGATAACAGGTAGAGAACAATCCAGCCCAGCTAATAATAACGGTGTACATTTACATCATCTTCTTGTTACAAATGGCGTACAAATGGCATTTTTTAATAAAAAATATTCATTTGTAACATATTTTTTATGTCGTCTAATACAAGAACTGTAGTGTCTCAACAATTCAGGTATATTGTACAGCATAACTCTCTATATAAGTCTTGAAGCGGCACTATTTAGAGTTATAGTTACGATTTTTAACATCTTGCTATATTGTGGTATATAGCTGTTATAGTAAATACAAAAGAGGCTAATGTGTTGATTTATAAGAATTGTAAATTATTTTAAAAACTTAGTTATGTTGTATTATATACTTACTAACTACATAGTTCATAAAATTGTTTTATACAGCTAGCTATGCTACTAGCTACATTTAATTGTGTTTTATTACATTATATCTGTATTACAGTGTATAATCATGAAATATAAAGTAAAAATTTTACTTCAATATAGCAAAATGTATTGAAATCTTACATTTATTTCTGTCAGTGTAAAATAAATTTTCCGTTGATATTTAATTTTCCTTAATTTTTGCACACATTTTCTTAAAACAACCAAAAATTTGCTTTTTCGAGTTATTTCCTGCATTTAAAACGTTAAATTAATTTGATATTCGCCTGTTGAACGTTGCTAGGTTACATGAGTCTTTTAGTTAATTGGTCTTGAAGTCTCTTGAACATCTGTAACTGAGAATCTATTACTTTCTATAATGATGCCATCATTAGCAGTATATTTTGATATCGACGTGTATTGATTTGCAGGGCTTCATCAAGATCTACCGGCAGTTTTTCCCGCAAGGAGACCCCAGCAAGTTCGCCACCCTCGTTTTCAGGGTGTTCGACGAGAACAAAGTGAGTGAAAAATTGATCATAAATTAAACAACTTCATTAATTATTGATTCATTTAAAGTGCAGTGTATTATAATGTGTGTAGAAAGAATGGAATACAAATTTCAGAGCGGAAGAACAAAGTTTTGTTGTAATTATTAATTTTTTATTAAATTTTGACTAATAATTTGTATCCTATATTATCATACTTTCATTATAATTAATTAAACAATATTAACATAAAATTACTTATAAACTACACGATATTCAATCAATTACGGCATGGTTTACTACCGTTTTAATGAAAGTTGAAAACTGAATTTTTAAATATATTTTTTGTCAAAGAAAAATTTGTAAACGCAGAAAATTCTTAAATTTGTTCAAAAAAAATCTATCGATAAAATTGCATATTTTTTAATAATCTTATAATTTCCCAAAGACTTTGCTATGTATAAACAAAGTGCCGGTCCAAATGACAACTTGTGCTCCTCAGGATGGTTCCATCGAGTTCGAGGAGTTCATCCGCGCGCTCTCCATCACCTCGCGGGGTAACTTGGACGAGAAGCTGCATTGTGAGTCATCCCCTCCTCCTCCCATACCTGTAACCCTACGGTGATTACGTTTTAAAAATTTAGCAATTTCTCTCTTTCGAATTTTCAACATCGTAGTTTTTATTGTCTACCGTAAGTTTGAAACCATATATATCTCATAATTTTATTTTCCCTAGCCCATTGGTTAGTTTAAGGGTAAGATAACGCCACCAATGTTAAAAAAAAAATCCCTCACACAAATATTATGAAAAAAATTTAAAATGTTCTCCTCTACACCCCTTATTAGTAGCTAAAATATCATGAGGTATACAAATACGATCTAGTTTTTGAGTTTTGAATTTTTAAAGTTGACTAATTTAACATGGAAGTTCCATTTCTCCATGTTAAAGTAGTCAACTTTAAAAATTCATAACTCAAAAACTAGATCGTATTTATACACCTGATATTTTAGCTACTAATAGGGGGTGTAGAGGAGAACATTTTCAATTTTTTTCATAATTTTTGTGTGAAGATTTTTTTTTTTAACATTGGTGGCGTTATCTTGCCCTTAAAAATAATAAAAATAGATATATATATATATATATATATATATATATATATATATATATATATATATATATATATATATATAATTATATATATTATAATGAAATTTCTTAAAATTTTGTTCAATTTTATTTTCTTACGTATAGGGTTCTTCATAAGAGTTCTATAGTTGAGGAAAATAGAATCACCCAATTACATCGATGAGGTAGAGCCTATAACTTTAATCCAGGCTTAACTTTTTTTTTTTCATTGTTATTGGAATAATCGAAATCAATAAGCCTGGCTTACATTAATAAAAGAGCTGGTCGTGATGACGTCACTGGTTGCAGGGGCGTTCCGACTGTACGACGTGGACAACGACGGCTACATCACGCGCGAGGAGATGTACAACATCGTGGACGCCATCTACCAGATGGTGGTACGTGCTCGCCACTCGAGGAGCTACTTGTTTGAGTACCCACACACTCACATTTAATTAAAGAATTGTTTTTCATTAGTGGATCATATATCAATATATCATGTGTCACAAGTTCACTTATTTATAACATATAATATATTGCTAGAGCTAAATTAGCTAACATCTCACTCTTCTATAAATAAATGTGTTTTCATTGTGATTACTAACCAACACTAATTGGAAATAAAGTATATTATAGTAGACTAGTACATACATTTTTATTGAGTTTATTAGAACATTATTTTATAATTATATTGATACAATGCAACAATAACTTATTAACATAATAATAACTTAATTTACAAATAATACTGAAAGTTTTGTGTTTTTCAAAATATTAATTGTTTTTATCATCCTGTGTATAATTATCCTTGGAGCGTTTGATTGCCTCATAATTTAAAATGTTTATAAAGACAAGCAATCGCAGATCAACTCTATTAAGCTCAAGTTTGTGCTTGCAGGGTCAGCAGCCACAGCTCGAGGACGAGAACACCCCACAGAAGCGCGTGGACAAAATCTTCAACCAGATGGACAAGAACCACGACGACAAGCTGACGCTCGAGGAGTTCAGAGAGGGCAGCAAGGCGGACCCGCGCATCGTGCAGGCGCTCTCGCTGGGGGACAACTGACCGCGAGTCCTCGCACCAGGTATGAACCTCAAGTCACCAGGGTGACCCTTTGACCGTGTAGGAAGAATGCAATACCACCTTCGTGTCCATCATTGTTGGGGAGGGGGGGGGTCATATATGCTCTTTAATTCTCTATTTTCGATAGGTTAATTAACAAGGTATAAAATCTGAGAAGAATAATTTGATAAGCTCAGTATAAACTGAGGTCGCTGCATTTCCCATCGCATTATTGTAGTTTTCGTCGTGTTTAATAACGACCATCCCCATTGAAACACGAGCTGAAGTATTCCCATGCAAAGATGAACGACGAAAAACACATATTTAATGTAAAATGGACTGTATATTATATACTTACAATGGACAATTTGCATCAATTTTTTTACTAGCTCAATCGAAAGAGGAGGTCGAAAAATACACCTGTGAATTTTATGCGATTTTTATTCGTACTGCATCATGGCTAAAAGAGAGGTCACGTGACCTGGAGCCGGCGCCCGTGACGTCACTTAACTGTTCCGTCAAACAAACGATCGACTTTATAACGCTTGCAAACAACCACGTTGCTATGGAAACAAGCAACAATTAATTTATTGTTTACAAACGTTATATAGACAATCGTTTGCTTGACCAGGCAGTTCAATGGCGACACGGGCGCCGGCTCCAGGTCACGTGACCTCTCTTTTAGCCATGATGCAGTATACGAATAAAAATCGCATAAAATTCACAAGTGTATTTTTCGACCTCCTCTTTCGATTGAGCTACTAAAAAAAGTTGGTGCAAATTGTCCAATATAAATAAAAAAATATAAATATATAACCTACAATATCATAAAGATTTTTTTGATACTCTGGACTGCATTTTAATTAGTACTTCATTTTGTCAGAATGAAAACTGAATATTTCACTTTTCTATCTCTATAGCTCCATCTGAAAGATTGGACTTTACTCATGTTTTTTTGGTTATAATAAAATTACACATGCATGACTTTTTCCACAACGCCAACTCATACAATATACAATGACATTATGTCTCATATGTTGTCAGAATGCAGCTGATGAGATTTCAACTACAACAACACATTGCAAGATGCGGCGAAGATCATCCTCCGCTAGCGAAGTTTATTGTTGAGAGCTGCACTCAGAACTCAAGTTTACCTAATATTGTGATTTTTCATTCCTTTCTCAAAACCACATTGTTAAATTCATCGTTGTTACAAAATATGATTATTAATAATTGTTTGTTGATCATCTCCACAGTGGCATTTATTATTAATAATAAAAATAATATAGTAATATTATAAAAAAAATAATAATAATAATAATAATAATAATAAAGCCTTTTTGTCCACATATAAATATGTTTGATATTTGTAATGCTGCTATTGCATAATTAAAAATCATTAAAAAATATGAATGTGTTAATAATAATAAAAATCAATTTTCATCTCCTAAGCGGCCTATATGATATTTGAATTTTTGTATGTTGCACTTCCTTTGCAAATTATAATGCATACTTTAATTAGCTTAGTCTGATTTGTTACTAAATCATTATGTTGTATCTAGCTGGACACATCATTTTAACGAGCAAATCGCACGTTTGTCGAATCTTTGAGTGAAATAGAATTTGACGGTGCATATTTATTTATTTTAATTTCTCTGATATTTCATAAAATTTATACTCGTTCAATACTTATTTTCTTAAAAAGTCGACTGTAATAAATAGGTGATGCATTTTCCATGTTTCAATCAATAGATGACATTATAGCGTTCAACTAAAGATCTTTGCGAACGAAATTTTCAGAAGCGGCGATTACACGAGTAAAGGTTTTTGCCTCATCAAATTATCTCGCCTTAAGTTTAGACATTTACCTGAAACATAATTGCTGCATTATTATTTTGTTATTTTTTTGCAGGAGAGATTCAACATAAAATGAAATCTGTAAATTAAAACAAAATCATGAAGCTTAGAATATTTTCAGCTTTTTGCAGCAGGAACGTTAAATTAATTCTTGCTGAACAAAAAGTTGCCTAACCATAATTTGAGATTATTATATTAATATCGGGTATTTTTTTTTTTTACAACATTACAGCAGCAATGTGTAAAGCCTTTTAAACTTTGCACAGCAGAAATTATTGTCGTTATAATTCATTCATCTTTTTGAATTCAAGTATTAATACTTCTCGCTACAAGTGATTTAATTTAATGTTGCCAATCTTGACTATAGATAGCACCATTTTTTGATCAGATGAAGAACATTCGGAATAAATTCAGATCATATGGCCAGAAAACTTGATTGGCAGTTGTTCCTTTTGCAGTCAAATCTTGTTTAAAATTTACTTTATTATTATTTTTTTAATTTTTTCACTGCCTTATTTAGTTTATACGAATTCAAATTTTGGGTTCAGCTAGATATACAACAATTAACTTTAAAAAAAAAAAAAATGATGAATGCTCCAAAATTAAATTCCTGTGCATTTTTCATTGTTCTTCTAATAAAAAAAAGCCAATATTTCACAAAAAAATATAAATGGAAAAAATACAGTTGATGTTGAATATTTTTTATATTTAAGTGTTAAAAATTCTAACTGCAGTGTTGTTGCCAAATTTAGCAAATAAAATTTTTATTAATTGAAATACACATGTATTAAATACTGAAAGAATGGGTTACGAAGAATTTTATTATTTCCCAATATTAAATTTTAACAACATAAATTAAAATCACTGTAAAAACACACTTTAAATTATTTAAGACTGCTTATTGGAAAACGATAATATATAACTAATATATTCACTTCGAACAGAAATAATATTTTTCAAAACCAACGTTTGCAAAACTTGACAAAACAATATTGAAACAACCTAAAAATTCATATTTAATTAATCCCTGTGTATAATTTTTATAATTAGAAAAGAAGTTGTTGTGTTTTTAATAATACGTATAAAATTTAGCTATATCTATAAATTCTTATGCACTTTTGTGTGAATGTCTTTTTCCTATAAATAATATTTATTCATGTAAAAAAATATATGCTCATCCATCCCACGAGTGATGTGTCAATTGATATTTTTACCACTATCAATCTCATGTTATTATAATATAATCAGCTTAATAATATTTAATAATAATAAAATAATAACTTTTTGCATGCATTTTAATCATTCATTGTAAATAAAATAAATATTGCTTAGGTGTATTGATGAATAAAGGTGTTGTGTAATAATTTAGTGTTTAGAGCAAAATGTAAGTCGATGTTTGTGTTATGTCTTGGATAAATTAATAAATTCTTATCATTAGTTCAATTTTAAAGGTCACCATAATATGTGAGCTCGATGTCTGTTCGCTCGTAAAATATATTCCAGAATAGTTTACTTTTTCTAAGACATAACAGAAGAGAATCACGTCTCTTCTTAACTAAGCCTTTTGCAAATTTGCAACTTAAATTTGTTGTTGAAATAATCCTTGACGGGAGAAATGTTTTCTTCCTCCAAATTATTTCAATAACGATGATTATTGGCAGATTTATGATAGGCTTTAATTTTTAAGTTGTTATGAAATTTATTTTAATATTTCGATTCATGGCTGCCGCATGTCTTTCCACGTTTAGCGCCATAGCCCGTCTGCGTCCTTTATTGTCTCGAAAAAAAAAAAAAATAAATAAATAAAATTAAATTCGACCAAGATGTTTTCACCAGCGAGAACTCCTTAATGAATTTTCAGACATTAATTTTAAGTAATTTTTAATAAATTATTTTAATAAATTTGGTACTTAATATTCAGCATAATGTTGATGCTCTTGTATTTTATCAAATAAATTGTCACCATAATTAAAAGTTGAAGTTCAATAATTGGAAATTAATATAATAAAACTAAATACTTTATTGGACTTAATGTAATTAAAGGTTAATTATTAAATAGTTTAACAACTTGAACTTCAGTAATGATTTGAAGTATATTTAAGTCAATTTTAACCTGGTGAAAACATCAATTAATAAAAAATAATTTTTTAATCCTAAATATCTAAACATAATATGTGCATAAAATATTAAGTGTATTTATTCTAAATAGAACATACATCTATATATAAATTTTCAACTTGGTAAATATAAGACATTTTTAAATTAAGTGCGTTGAATTTGATATTCCTTCATAAAATAGTCAAGAGTTCAGAATAAACTCTCACTGTAGTGAGACTATAGGTCTGTTCGTAAATACACAATCAGAAAGAATATATTATTTGTGATGAACCTTCTGTACATGGAACATAAGGTTCATCACAAATAATTGATTCCTTCTGATTGTATATTTACGAACAGACCTAATATCACTGTAATATTTAACTATTATTCTTATTTATTTTATTGACAGGATGTTATATTATTTTCATTTCCCACTACAGAGTGAATGCTATATTTTCCAATAAAAACTCAAATTAACTTTTAATATTATTTTAATTAGTTATACATATTATTTTTTTATGGAAGAGAATAGAATTTTAATTTATAAACGCACAATTTAATTTATATATTATACTTACAGGTATTGAAAGTTAGTGACAAAATTTATAATTTATAAATAATATTAATTTATATAAAAGCGGAAATTATTGGAATTGAGATTATTGTGCATGAAACTTGGTACAAAAGTACAAGCAGTAAAAAAAAATGTAAATATGTATGCTATGTATGCACCAAATAAAAATGATAATTCACATGGCCTCTTTGTTTCAATGATTTCATATCGAATTTATAAAAGAAAAAGTGTTAATATATATATTTCAATTTTAAAGCATGCATGAAGTCTCGTTACTCAATGGAGTATTGACCTCATTTTTTTTTTATTGCAGAAATGGATAGAGGGTGCAAAGTTATGCTACCCTGATTTTTTTCAGATTTTTTAGAGCCCGGGAACTATTTTTAAAAAATTATTGAAAGTTATTTTTGTGACGTCACGAGACGTCGCTCCTTAAGAAAAAGATAGGACTTGCCGCCGCGTGACGTCACAAAAAGGACATTCAATATTTTTTTAAAAATACTTCCCGGGCTCTAAAAAATCTGAAAAAAATCAGGGTAGCATAACTTTGCACGCTCTATCTATTTCTGCAATAAAAAAAATTGAGGACAATACTCCATTCAATTAAGGCCCATGAGAAATTTGACTAATTTACTTAAATTACACACAGTAGCCTTTTTTGAAGTAAAAATGCAAATAGTCTAAAATTACAAAGGCCCGGAATGGCATTACCTGCGATTCCATGCCTATATTTATTTTCTGAAACATTTATATAGAAAATACGAAAAAGTGCAGTGAAAATATCTGTTTCTAATTATAATATCAGACATCAACATCATGGTTTATAAAATAGTTTTTATTCATATTAAATACATCTGTTGTGCTTCGTATTTTATTTGATAAAAATGCCTTTCAATTTATTTTTCAAGGGATAATGTAAATGACCTGAAAATTTAGGATTCAATTTGAAAGTCCATTCATGCTCATACATTGTTCAGGGATTTGTTTTAACTTAAGTCATAAAAAATAAAAGAAATTTACATAAAGAATTTTCTTTTAAAAATGAAATAAGAATACTGAGGCTTAGAAGATAAATTGTAAAGAATGTACATAGAAGTACCATCATGCAGTGAAACTGGAAGAAGTAAAACATCAAAAACAGATCCAATACAAGAGAATTATTATACCAATGAACTGGAAGGGGAGTATCTGACCTTTGTCCATAAGAAAGGTTCCACTGACATTGAGAACATGCAAATAAACAAGCTTGCATCTGATGCCAACTTATGTACAAGGAAAACTCGTAATCTACAGCCATAGGGGTCTCCTCTTCTGGAAAAATGATGGAAATAGTAAGAAGCTGCTTGTCGCAGGCCCTGAGTTATATACACGAGAAAGTTTCACTGCATACTTATAAAATAACAAAATGAAAATAATGTAAATCATTGCTCCACAATTAAATTTTAATAACTGGAGGAAAAAAATAAATAAATAAAATTTTTCATTAATTCATCTACAAGTCCCTTCTAAAAAAAAAAAAAAATCAGATATCCAACTTCAATTCTTGTTAGATAATATACTGAATTATGTATTTAAATTACACATATATCATTAAAATAATTAATAGGAAGACAATAATTAAATATAAACTACAAGAATTTTGAAATAAATTAAATTATTGTTACAAAAATCTAACATAAAGATCTTTCGTTTTAAATTCTAAAAATGTATTTAATTAAGCCAGAATATATATCACTTTAATACATTAACATATTTAAATATATAGTTTTATGACAGATTGACTCCAGTAAAACATAACATGATGATTTGCCACTTCAGACTAGCAAGATTTCCTTGGTCAAATTGATTAAATGAATTTACCATGAAAAAATAAGCTGGAGAGTTCACAAAAGTGACACCAAAATGATTTAAAAGAATTGCAGGCTAATATTTAGTAAAGGTTTTTACCTACCATTGCTGCTGGTATTTTTTTACGAATTCATGGCAAATGCAGATAAGTGCAAAATTAGTTAGCAAAAGTAGTTAGTCTGAATTGAGGCAACACGCTCTGTACAAATCCATACAAAGCAGAGAGTACATTTAAAATGACTGTTGGAATATTGGAGAAAAAAAAATGTACAGTTTAATATAATATAAAGCAATTATGGGACATGATTTTGTCAGTACATTTTTACTATAATAATTTATTCTGTTCTGATACAAAATTATCCATCATTGCTACAACAATACATTGTCAAAAATAGTGAACCTTGAAAAACTTCATTCATAATAAATGTACAGAATAACAACTTCACGTAAAATTAAGAAGAGCACAGGGCCACTGATTTATCATTTTGTTTTGATCCTAGTACCAGTGAACCTGCAGTCTTTTTAATTTTACCACGTGATTTGTGCCTTTTTGTTTTCTCTCTTTCTCATTCACAGTTAGCAAGAAATATAAGCTTATAAAATCTTTACGTATTATGTATATAGCCTGTATTATAAATCGTCGCCTCAGAATGCAAATCACATAACTACAAACAAATTTGATGCAACTTTAAACTTTATCTCACTAGATCATAATAGTTCCATCATTTTTTTTTTTTTTTGGTGACTTGATTTTTATTTTGAGGAGACGAATTGTAATATATAAATTTCTCCTAACACAATAACAGGGTATGTATTTAAATTTACATACATTATTAAATATTTACAAAATAAATGCATGTCACTATATTAACAGGCAGAGGAGTGCTCAATTGTTGCTCTTATCACCAGGGAAATGTCTCGGCTCAAATACAAGAAAGTAAAATTACAATAAGAGATTGATAAATTAGTAATGACTATATAATATATAACAAGAAGTTTAATGTGTTTTGTTTTAATTCTCAAGGATATGCATTCATACAAAATAAATAATATGGTAATATAAATGCAATGTAATATTTGAATTAGAAAAAAACAAAAATACATTTTTACTCCAAGTATAGTAAATTAATTGGAAGCACATTTATTTTTCACTGCTATCTCTTATATAACAATTGTAAATTTTTTACTTTAATTTTAATTAACATTTTTTTTTATTCTAATTTTAATTAGGCCATAATAAATATTGCACATCACACAAAATTTTCAAGTGTTAAAAAAACACTTAAGAAGAATCTGGAATCAATGTACTAAAATCAGTATATTATGTACTAATCAGTACAATGTACTGTGTTTGAAAAATGCAGGCATACCGGTAGCTATTTGATTACCAATATTAAATTTTCTTGTCTTTAATAAATCTTATATTTTGCATAGTAAGCATTTGAGCTGGAAATGAATTATCTTAATTATTGTGACTACTTACCAAAGAGGAGGGAATATACAAGCTGAGCAACAAGTGATCACAAGGCCACATTGGTTACAAAATTGCACTAGGAGGGTCATGTAAAAAACATCTAACATAGCAAAATGTCATGCACAATTTTAGCATATGTATTATCCTTTTTTTTTTAAATAAGCAGGACACTCGAATATAATAAATATAACATTAATTAGATCAACGTTCTTCAGTACACAATTAACGTAACAGACTGTTTGAATATTAAAAATCCTAGTATTTTAATGGATCAAAAATTTTGACTTCAAAACTAGTGATATAACACTAAGATAGAAAATATTACAATTTGACTAGGAATTCAAGCATTATGTACAGTACATTTAAAGGTATTAAAAATTTAACTCCCCATGGTTTTGTATATTTGAATTTCTAGTACTGCCATTTTTTAATATATATCAGTTTACAGGCTACATGTTCATTTAACAGCAATAACGTACTAACTCTTTACTCTTAGTATTATTCAATAGGTAAAAAAACATCACGGTTATTTTTTATCATGTACTAAAAAAAAAATATATATATAGAAGAGACAGAAGACCCATAACAACACATAATTATACTGTAATTGGAAAAGAGCATCCTCTGAATATAGCATTTGTCATATTTTTTATATTGCTTTTCTTTATGGGTCTCTTTTATCTTTTTCTTTACTTAAATAATTAAAATACAAAGTAAAATAATAATAATTAAAAATAAAAGAGAGATGATATAATCCAAAATAAATACCTGACAGTATAAAATTAAAGTAAATTGTATACACAGTTACTAAAGTTAAAAGTCTTTACAAACATACTGTAGTAGTTATTTTTGTCTCACTCTTTAGTGAAACGGATTCATAGGACCTGATGTGGTAGCAAATAATGCTCAACTGAGGAAGTGTATTGAGTTGTTTGTTATGAAACAACTTTCAGATATGAAAAATGTTTGAGATAAAATCACATTGAGCACATAAGCTCTGGACTGTGATTTAAGGAAATTGGACCACATATTACTGGTTTCTTCATGCTTTGAGCTCTTATTGGTTGATAATAAAAGTGAGATATTGTCACACAACTGCAATGTTCTTACTCTGATCACACAAGATAATTTTCTGACAGGACGTCATGCTCAGGCTGTGGACGAGTTTGCGAGATCTGCGAAGTCTCCGGATGAACTTGCCACGGAGGCTCGCGAGGTGACGGAGAGCCGGCTTTGACTTTGACTGCCTCCCGCCGCCTCTGCAATCTCTCCCTCCTGTGGCAGGAACGGCAATTAACAAATGGTATCATTTCGAAAAATATAATTTAGTCTCAAGAAGGTATAGTTTATAAGTACAACAAAGACATTTTTAACACATAAGGATGAAAATGAATAAAGATGAATTTAGGAAAACAAAAACAATAATAATAAGTACAGTGTGATTGCATACATATTTATATGAGCCTTTTTTTAAGTCCACTTTCCCAACCATTCCAGAAAAGACACTCACCAGGATAAAGGTAGTGATCTTGACGTGTACCAGGAGGGAAGCAAGCTCGAGGTCTTCACTGAAGCCGTTCTTGAGGGGCACGCTGCGGAAACCAGTCCTCAAACATGTCATCTGCAAGCACACTCGAGTCAGTAGAAGCCACAGAATCAAGTCTTAGTTTTACATTTCTTTTAAGTCGGAGTATTTTTTAGTGTAAGTTTATGAGCTTCTTATTTGCATGTCTATAATTTTTAACATTTTAAAGAAAGTTAAGACCTGTAAATAATGTTACAAAAATTTATAATCATGAACCCTAAAAACTACATCTGTTATGCAAAGTAGAATGATATAAGTAACAAAAAATAATAATTAAATTCAGTATTTTACTTCTATTTATTATAATTTATTGTACTGTAATATAAATGTAAAAGACAAACATTTTAAAAATAATTAAGTTTTAATTGCATTTGATTGACTGTTCCACCAAAACATAGAATAAGTATTACGTAATTTGCTAAACCATTTTAACAGTCTATTTCCTGTTTTATTTAAATTTGTAAGAAATGTGTACCTAAATGGTGTAACACAATTATATTTTTGTTATTATCAAGACTTGACTGAAGACATCAGGACGGTGGGATGATGAACAAAGACTCACATGGTAGGTCTCCTGGCCCATGAAGTTGGGGTCTCCGAACACATCCTCATCCTGGACTACAAACCGAAGGAAGGCCAACTGCGGGCAGCTCACATCAAACTCCACGCTCTCATTCCACGTGGGGTTGAAACCGTTGTCCGCTGCAGACACCATAATAGGTTGGTAACACAGAAAGATGACAACACCCAAGTTAAATTTCTACTGCATATAAAATAAGGCAAGCAACCAAGATTACCAAATGAACTTTCATCAAAGGTTTTTAAACATAATCATGACCCAAGTACTGTAGATGTTATTATAATACGACACTTGAATGGAGCAGATTTACAAGTTCTCCTTAGCAGTCAACGAGGGGTAACTTACAGACTGTTTTCGTGGTCAGCTTGATGCCAGAGTCAAAGTCGAGGCCAATGACCTCCACCTCCACGAAGGGACTCGCCAAGCCGCGCCCTGACCTGCTCAAGTGTCGAGCACCAATCACCTGAAATGATAGTTGTTACCATTGACATTATTTTACAATAATTGTTTATAAGCTGAAAAATAAAACATGAAAACTATATTATTGCAGGTACAAAATTACTCATCCCTGTAGGAGGAAATCAGCAATAATAAAAAAAGATAATGATTAAAAATAAATAAAACAAAGATGTCTGCTACTGCAAGAAGCAAAGAAATAAAATATTTTAAAGCAACAAAAATATGATTAATTTGCCAAAGACAAATTTCAAAAGTATCCAAAATATTTTTCTTAAAATAGTATTTAAAGGTACTTAAAGGCAATTAACTTCTTTTAATTTTTTTTTTTTTTTTTTTTAAATTTTATTTGAACCTATATTCTAACGATAATATAAAAAATAAGTAAAAAAAAAAAACAAAAAAACATGATGGCATATTATAACTTCTTACTCATTTACTTGGTCACAGGTAACATTTGACTCACCCTCAAGGTGACGTGCATGCCCTCGGTGCCTGCCAGACAACCCCTGTCGTAGGGGTCGAACTTCTCCTCGAACATGATCTCCGGTCTCAGCAGGTAGCCACAGTTGCCGTTCTCACGGAACTTGCTCTCGTTGAGCTGCATTGGCTTGTCTGCAGTCTGGTAGTTGAGGGCCACCATCTGTGAGCCGCAGTTCCACATCGGCACCGGGCTGTAGTTGGACGAGTCTATGCGCTGACCTTTGGGGTACACCCGGCTGAGTTGATGCTGTGGACATAATAAGGTAATTTACAAGGATCAACAACAACTAGAAATTCTAAGAATTTTGTTTCTTTAAATGTTGAACATTTATAAGTTCACACTCTAAAAGACATATTTGTACCTGATGGTATTTGAGGAAGTATCTGAACTCTGCCTGGCAGATGAGTTTCTCGGCCTTGGTCTCTGGGAACGAGGACATCTCGTAGAAAATAAAGCCTCGATTTCGATTGCCTTCCCTGAAGGCCACCGAGCGGCAGTAAATGATGAGGTTCGAGAGCTCCTTGGCGATGCGAAACGCCCTCTCCATCTCCTTCTTCTGAGTGTCACGCACGCTCGACTTCTGGGCCATGTCCTTGATACTCGCCAGCCACTCGAGAGCAGCCTCACGAGATGGCACTGCCACCTGGGGAGGAGAGAGGAAATGAATGAATGAATGAATGAATGAATGAATGAATGAATGAATGAATGAATGAATGAATGAATGAATGAATGAATGAATGAATGAATGAATGAATGAATGAATGAATGAATGAATGAATGAATGAATGAATGAATGAATGAATGAATGAATGAATGAATGAATGAATGAATGAATGAATGAATATACTAAAATTACAATTATGTAGTAAGATTTCTGTCAGGAATGCTTAGAAATTTGCCCCCAATGGACAACATACATGAAAAATTTTTATTGCAGAAATGAATAGAGGGTACCAAATTATGCTACTCTGAATTTTTTTCAGATTTTTTGGAGACCCGGAACTATTTTTAAATAATTATTGAAAGTCCTGTGATTTCAGTTGGCACCCCTGATGCCTTAATAAAAAGGATAGAGACTGGACGCCTATTGACGCCTCCAGGGGGCGTGGCCGCACATTCAATAATTATTTAAAAATAGTTCTGGGTCTCAAAAAAATCTGAAAAAATTCAGAGTAGCATAATTTGGTACCCTCTATTCATTTCTGCAATAATTTTTTTACATGTATGTTGTCCATTAGATAATAAATTGAGAACATCAATGCTCACCTCGAATGGCGAGAGCATGGTTCCGTTGGTGACCCGCAGCACCCACTCAAGGCCCGGCGAGCGCCCCGTGCTGAGCTCCACCACCGCCCCAGTCATGTCCAACGAGCCCTTCTGGAGGGAGCCCAGCAGCTTCGAATCTTGCGACTGTAACAAAAGATTGTCAATTTTATTTGACACATAATTCAGACTTCTGAAACCTTACAGATATTATGAAATCATATAAATTTAACTTTTGTGTATTCAAAAGTACTGTCACGTAACACAATATGTGTGATTGGGTTTGGAACAATGCAACACATTTTTGGTCATGCATCTAACTAACTGGTAATTAGATGAAACTATAAATTTGATATAGATGGCTAAACAACAAACATACAAATATCTGTGTCGTTTAAAAAGGCAAATATTTAAATTTTAAAAAGAATCACTCTTAGGATGTAATGAAAATATAAAAATTAATAATTAAAGGACTTAATGAATTAAAAAAAACAACAACATATTAAAGTGCTTACAATTGCAAAATTAATCAGATCTAAATACTAATGCTAAATGCAAATATAATCCAGAACCTATTGTATCTATTTTCCCTTCGATTGGCAGCACTGTAATATCCCTAGCCCAGGTTTTTCCCCTGGGTTGGCAGCCCTGGTACTCACGGCCTCCTCCCTGTCTCCGGCTGCTCCTCCGGCTGCCCCTGAGGACGATGAGTGCCCCTCCACCTCCTCGACGTAGTTGCTGGGGAACCAGTGCTGCTTCTTGCCTCCGTAGTCTCCCCGCCACCAGCCTCCCTGCTCCTGCTTGTTGACGTTGCTGATGATGGCGTGCTTGCAGAACGACAACTCGTCCTCATGGTGCGCCTGGTAGTCGTATAGTGCCTTCACCGTCACCTGCAACAAAGAAAAGATGCACTTCAGAGATCGGCTCACATGTATTGAAAAAATGAAATTACAAAATACATATTAACAAAATTATATTGAAAAACTCTTTAGAAGAAGACATAATTAAATCATCTGGGGAGTAGAGGGGAAAGGGGAGGCTTTTCAAATGAAAACAGCCAGAAATGAGTGCACTACTTTTTCATAAAAAAATATAACAAACAACTTCTTCCCAATTTATTTTCAGTAAGTTGTAAAAAATATCAAATACTGTACGTACAGCAGTCACAGCATAATTTAACAGAAATGACAACACTATAATTAGTTGTCACATACCTTCAGACTAGTATTAAAAAATATTTCAACTTCATAAGTGATGCCAATCAATTTTGTTGTTTTTGTAATTCTCCCAATGTCATATAGGTATTATCATATTCTCAAGAAAAACAGCTAAAATTTCTGCGCACAGAGCCATCTATTGGTCCTCTTTGTACTCAAAGGGGAAGGTAGAATTAAATTACCTTGGAGGTAAAGTTGGTTGGGTCCATGTAGCCGGAGGTGCCATAACCGTTGTCATCATCCTCATCGTCAATCTGCAACAAACGTCAACATAGTCAGAGATACATGTTCTGTGTAGGGTGAAATAATAAAATAAATAAATAAATAAATAAATAAATAAATAAATAAATAAATAAATAAATAAATAAATAAATAAATAAATAAATAAATAAATAAATAAATATATAAATGATGGAGATATATAAATAATTAATTAATGTGATGATTGTATGATCCTCCATTTGTTTGAGAAAAAAACATTTTTATTAACAATTAATGTATAGTGATGAGTTTTTACACTTAAAATTTATTTGAACAATTTTTAACATTAGTTCATAGTGTAAATAATAAAAATATACTACTAATAATAAAAGCTCTTCATTACAAAATTTGAGTAGAAGGTTGATCATGCACTCATGAGAAGAACCCAAACTTGGTCACATCTAGACTTGATATCACCACACAAGTAAGTATATAAGTAAGTATATAAGTAAGTATATACAAGTAAGTATATTATATATTATATGGTAAGTATATAGGCTACAAGCTTATGACAGTGAACATACATCATGACGATGCATTTTTTCCCCCTAAAGAATTATTATAATTTTTAGCGTTATTTTGAAAAATGAAATAAAAATAGACAAAAATTTAATTATAATATATATAAAATATAATACATTATAGTAATATATAATGTATAAAAATATATAATAATGTAATCAACTGTGTACATAATAATCATTGATAGTTCTGATACTGATATACTGATAACAAAATAAATATAATTATATATATATATATATATATATATATATATATATATATATATATATATATATATATTAACATGATAATATGTTGTTGTTTTCCGTTTCGTTTCGTTTTTTTTTAAAAACAATTTTAAAAACCGCTATTGTGAAATATGCAAGCTTTTACAAATAAATTTATGTGGTAAAATGTTTTCAGATGTAGATGAGGAAGAATTAAAATCGGAAGTTACAATGTAAACAAGATAAGTTGAGGAAGTAACATATACAATGCAAAATTATTTTTCTATTATAATTATTATACAATACAATAAAAAGAAACTATTAAGGCGTTGTTTTACATCAATTCATAATATTTTTTTAAACAAAAAAGGGAGATTTTTTTTTTTCTTAATTCAAATTTTTGACTTTGAGAAATTAATCTAAGAATCGATTAATTTTAATAAAAAAAAGTTGGACATGTTTTTATGTAATAACAGATGCCAACTTATTAAATTTCATAGTTGTACGAGTATTATGAGTAATATAAACTGCATGTATAAAAACAGCTTTTATTTACTCATAATACGAGTTTATAATGGTAAAAGTCAATACTTATTATAGTTATTGTAGTACATATAATATATTAGTGCATCAATATATTAAACGGATGAATGAAAGAAAGGTGAAGTTTCTTAGTGACAGTTTATATAGATTCTATTAGAAATTAACACAGAGAAAACCAAGGTTGTTAAGTTTAGAAGAGGCGGACCGTTATGCAAAAACGATGAAATTTATTGTGACGGTCAAAAGATTGAATTTCTAAATTCATTTAAATATCTTGGCATAATACTTCAAATGACAGGGCATTCTTTTTCTAAACATATAACAGAAAGATGTAAGAACGCTATCACTGTTATGTACACTATCTCAGGGCTGTCTGGTCTATCCGTCAAAACAGGGCTCAAACTATTCAATTTAAAAGTCGCCCCTGTGGCTACTTATGGTATTGAAATTGTATGGCCTCATTTATCTGTATCCGATTTTGATAAATTAGAATCAGTAAAAGCCATGTTTGTTAAAAGATTACTGTGTCTGTCAAAATTTACCGAAACTAGACTGGCCTATAAACTGATAGATTCCAATTATTTTATTACAGAAATCAAAGAAATGTTTAAACTTCCAACGACAGATCAATATTCCAATTTTATAGCTGTCAGGAATCAAAAAGCTCAGGATATTAATCCTGAGTTTTACAGCACTGATGCTATGACATGTAAATATTGGTGTCTGCCCCAATTGGATAGATCCAATGTTAGAAATGTTTTAACTCGCCAGGCTGTTCATGGCTTCCACCATCTAATTTGTAAATCTTCTGGTTATCATAAAGCTGAACAATCTTGTGTATGTAAATTATGTAATGAATATTGTAGCCAATATCATTTAAATATCTGTAAATCTAGAATTAAGCCTATTAGCGATTATGCCAGGGGAGATTTCATATAGTCTATAGATTTTGAATAGCAATGAAGCAATAAGTTTTTTTTTTATTCTATCTATTTTCTATGTCATATTTTGTTTTATATATGTGATTATATATATGATATATTATTATTATGATGTAACAGGCTGTTAGTATCATCTGTTATTTTATTTTATATTGTTTTATTATCATTTTCTATTGTTCTATTATTCTGTAACTATTATATATGTTTTGTATGTATGTTTTATGTGTTCTATATTGTAATGTTTTTCTATAATGTATGTTTCTAGTGCTGTTAATATGTACACTTTCTGTGTTTAATAAAAGACTAATAATAATATAGATTCTATGGTAATTGTGTGCAATAAAACCAATGAAATTTGAATTGATTTTTTTTTATATTTTTTACCTGACGATCTTAATGAAAGAACGTGAATCATTTTCTAATAAGCCGAAATAAAATTCATAAAAAAAAAATAACAAAGGAATTTATGAAGATAATTTTCTTTTATATAGCTTGCATGATGAAAAGCAATTAAGAATCAGAAAAAAAATGAACATTCTGTTGCCCTCAAATGAACTGGGCGTTTAAAAGATTTATAGATGATTAAAAATTTTCAAAGTTTAATAAAAATTCATTATTTGTTTTATATAAAATATATTATATAATATATAAAAAAAATATATATGTATATAAGATTAAAGTTTGTTTATTATAGAATACACTTTCAATTTTAAAGTTGGGAATCCCGTGGTTATATATAACATAAGCTAACCATTGGCTTGTCTAACCTGAACTAAAAAGTTAAACAGGGTTATAATATAGGCTAGACTATATATATATATACAATATAATTTTTTCCATCATTTCTTACGTAGTTATGTGGTTAAGGTTTAGGATATCAAAGTCTCCCATCAAAGAATGCCGAGTTAGAAGAAAAAGGTCACCTTCCCTCAGGGTGTAGATGAGGTAAGAAAAAAAAAAAGGGGGGAAGAAAAAAAAATCAAGGTAAAAAAACAACAATACCTGTGGTGTCTCAGACTGCTCTAGACCAAGGTCCGGTCGATGTTACACCCACCTTCTTCTACCTTTGCTACCAGACCGGGCTGTCAGCGCGAACACTTACATCACGACCGCGGAGAGAGAAGATGGAGAGAGTAGTACATCTCTATAAGATTCCCACGCACACGTTCAAATTATGAGGGGGGCGGAACCAAGGGAGCATAGAACTATAGTACTCTTATAATATTCTTCTATATAATATAGACACGCTCAAAATATTGTTTATATATTGTTAACAGATTCATATCAATAGTAATTTGTTTTTGTAAACTAATTTTTTATTATACGATGCAAGTATATATATATATTATATAAAAAAAATTAAATTAAATTTTGTAATAGAAATGTTGTTTATTTTACATAATATATAGACGTCTTTTTTAATTTAGATTTAATTAATTATAAAATTTCAATTAAAAAATTCGATTTAAATTTATGGATGAAGATTGTAAATAAAGTCATAAATATTTCACGTATTTTAAATTCAAATTTAGAATAAGCATGCTGAGTGAGTAATTCGAATTTATGGATTATTGAATGCAGAACGATTAGATTTATCTGTTGTTGTAAATTTGCCACGTAAAAACTTTGGCTCCACAATTAATGTTCTATAATATTAATTAACATGAAAATTGAAAGCGCGGCTAAAAAAATAAAATTCAATTTACAGCATCAAGTTTACAAGATATACAAGGATTTGATTTTGGGAAAGGAAAACGTGTAAGAAATTTTGGCTTTGAGGAAAGTTAAAAAAAAAAAAAATGCAAGGAAAAGGAAGAATCCCTTGCAATGCATGCAAATTTTTACTGCAAACACAGTAACCTCGAATTATATTGATATTTAAGAAAAAAATGTAATTGTAAAATACTGTGAAGTTGAATTATAAAATGTGATAAAAATTTACAACACTTGTATAATATATATAACTCCAGATCCAGATCATGATAATATATAATAACAATAATAAAAATAATGCAAATTGTAACCAAATTTGAATCATGTAAAATCGGTTTTTGTTATAGCAATTTTCCTTAATTACAGTACAATTTTTCTTATTCAGAACAAAATGTTTTCTAAAAATAATAATGAGACCGCGCAATTTTTAACAAAATCAGTGTTGGCAAATTTATCATGAAATTACGGCTAAAAAAAAAAAAAAAGCTTTTGAAATTCGACTAAAACTTACAAGAAGAAAATTAATTCTGTACAATGCGCTTGTTATCATAATAAGAGTTAAGTTACATGTTCAGATTTATAATTCTCAAAAGAAAGACAGTATCTACATTATTATATACAAGCTTCAATGAAAAACGTATAAATTGTAAAATAAGTCTAAAAAATAATCAAATAATTATAACAAAGCGATTTTCACATAAAAAGTCATATAAAAAACAGTGTGAAGGTTTTATATTTATAATTCCTTCAAGAATATTTATTACACCTAGCCTACAATTAACAATAATATATTAAGGTAATGTGGAGCGGTGTATGCAGATAAGAGTTACGGCTGTATTTACGAACGATATATATCATGTATTATGATTTTTTATAACGATAACAAGGAATGTTATTATAAAATAACGTCAAAATATCTATCATTCTTCATTTGGTCATATAAAAAGAAATAAAACATATTTTGTACTTCTTTTTATATAAAGTTTAATAAATATCTCGATCTTCCGATATATCATCGAGTGAAAAAAAAAAAGAGAGAGAGAGAGAAGATGAGTTAGGTATGAAAATTCCCTAAGGGTTAATTTTTTGATTTAAAGAAATAATAAAACATTTACGGTAGCATTAAGCGTATATAATGAGGGTTAAACGATTCCACGGGTATATACAGTGGTCAGTAAAAAGGGTAGTTGACCCAGCAGGGATATAACTCATCACATGATTGTGTTAGAAATGTGGCAACGTGGGGGATGGCCAAGAATCCAGTGAGCAGCATCTGCCACGCCCCCTGCATCCCTCCACATAAAACTGGAGGACGCGGGTATCCACCATCAGTCGAGACACATCTTCCACCATGGAACCGAGGAGAGCCGTTCCGGTGAGTCAAACTTTTTTTCTAATTTATTCCGGTGTATTTATTTTAATATCATCAACGATACTGCATTATGAACCACTTTAAGTCAATTAAATCTCCTGGTGTACATACGTTTATAATGAACACGTTCAACACGTATTTCGTATTTTCACGTAACAAACTTTTATTTATTTCATTAAATTATCATGCCCTGTCAGTGCATTTTAAATATATTTTAATTTTTATTTTCAAAGAAAATTTTCGTTCCCCTTGCATTCAACAATGCAATAAGAATTGGATCACTGAGTAGCGCAAATTCCTTTAGTTAAATTATTGTTCATAGAAAATATATCAGTTTTTTTGCCCGTATATTGTTCATCAGTAAATTCAATTTAATTGGATAATATTGCTAATACATGTAGATATTTAAAAAAAAAAAAAAAATGAACGTGATAAAAATCAAACCAATTTATATAATAAATAAAAATTTACTCTAGAAACGCACGTATAGAGCTCATTATTTTTAATTACGCAATTATTGTTGAAAGAAATTTGATCGAATTAGTAAAATGCCACCGATAATGAGTTGGAGAAATTAAAAAAAATTATAGATAATAATAAAAAAAAATTCGTCGATAAAAATTCTCACGGGACACGCCGCCGGTCAATTTTTTTTTTTTTAATGAATAAACCTCAATAAAAAAAAAAACTGAGGAGAGCGCTTCTTAGAAATGCAAGCGTCTGGTGTGTATCCAGACGGTAGCTCGAGGCGCGTCAAGTGATCTCAATGTGTTCGCGAAGACAAGTGACAAATCTTAATTAATTTTGATGTGTTTAAAAGAAATTAATGAACGTCAAATTAACAATGTATTTAATTTCATTCAACTTAAAAAATGTTGTAGTTCATTAATGTTGGATTGTAAAACTTTTACTACAAATAACAATTAAATTAATAAGAATATAACTTTTAATATATATAATAAATATGATGAATTTAACTTTCAACTTACTCAACATAATTATTGAAATAAAAGTTCAACCGTCTATTTAAACAATTTTTTGCACCTTAAAATAGGCAACTTTGCTTGCATTACCGTTAAGCTGGTCACATAAACATAAAATACACGTGAATTCCGACAAAAAATAGTAATTTAAATTTTTAAATACAAAATATATATAAAACAAAATTATTTACTATAAAAAATATTTCATTTAACATTTTTTACTGGTTATAACAGACAGGCAGAACAATTAATTTTCAATTTTAAAGTCCCGACACCCCGTGTTAGCGTCTGTCTGAAAAAGTTCAACTGGCCGCGCCTTTGACGGTCTCCTGTGATCCCCCCTAACGTTGTTCGCGGCTGTCTACAAGACCCAGTTGACACGGCTGTCTGCCACAGATGCTGCTGCTGCTGGTGCTCTCTTACGTCGCGACATGTTGCGCCTTTGGCTTCAACTTCGGCGGCACAGACCCCCCGGTGAGAGTGGTGCAACCGCCCTTGAGAGATAAACCCTCCATTAGCCCGCGTGATAACTTGAGTGAAAAATTATCCTCTTGTCACTACGTCTCAGACGAGATGAAAAATTAAAAAATGTTCGAGATCTTTTGTCTTCCCTTTTTTTTTATCTTATTTTTTTGTAACTTTCTCTCTTTTTAAACCTTTTTTTCTAAATTAATTTTATTTCAAATTTTATGAATAATATTCAACGTAAATTTTCTACAAGAAGAATGAAAAGAAGATGATTAAAAAAGCATTGCATAAATAATAGAACTGTATAATACAAAATCAAATAAGAATCAATAATCAGAATTTCTTTATGCTTCCTGTACAGACCGTTCTTACAGATTATTTTGATTCATAAACGTTATGTATTATTTATGAACACACCGTAATAACTTCAAATTTATATACATCATCTGATGGTATGATTTTTTTTTTTTTTTTTTTTCACAGACGATTAGATATTTAAAAATAAATTCATAAAATTTTAAGAGTAAGGTAACACGCCGAACGAAAAAAAAAAAAAAAAAAAAAAAATCCCACATGAAAAATAAAAAAAAAAATCTTAAAATGTTCTCCTATATACCCTCTATCAGTAGCTAAAATAAAAAGAATACAAATTCGATCTACTAGTTTTTGAGTTATTAATTAATTTGTAAAGTCGACTAATTAACATGAAAGTTCCATTTCTCCATGTTAAATTAGTAAATTTTAAAAATTCATAACTCGAAAAGTAAATCAAATTTGCGTACTTAATATTTTGGCTACTGATAAGGTATGTAGAGGAGAACATTTTTAAGATGTGTTTGTTTCATAATTTTCATGTGTGGAAATATTTTTACCATTGGGCGTTTTACGTTACCCTTAATAAATGAAAAAAAAAAACAAAAAAATCAATGCATGCTCACAAATAAATTTCATACATTTAGGCTACGTTTTTTTAATATTTGAGATATCTCCCAGATATTGATCACGTGGTACACGTGACGTCACAAAATATTTGTATAAAAAAAACGATATTTTGCTCAGGTGTTCAGATATTTGACTAAAACCAGAGATTTTTTTCTTTTAAAAAAAGAAGGTTTTAGAAAATTTTATATTTGTTTCATTAATAAAAATCTTATTTCTATAATTTTACAAGAGGTGATTTTTGTTTTTCATATCACAACCAAAACAATATGATGATAGAATTAAAAATAAAAGTTCATAAAAGATGACAAAAATCAGTCACATTTTTGTATTCTCTTGTCAATAGAGCAACACGCACCAATTTAGTGATGATGTAATTACAGTAGTTCTGACACCTTTGTTTTTCCACAGACCACCAAGGCCCCTCCAACTACCCCTGCTCCGGCCCTACGAGCTGCTGCAGGGGGTTCCGAGCCCCACTACACGTTCCGCTATGTGGTCCAGGACGCCAGGACGGGGGACTACAAGGCCCAGGAGGAACGTCGTGACGGGGGCCACGTTCGCGGGACCTACTCTGTGGCTGAACCTAACGGAGACCTGCGAGTCGTGAGCTACTCTGCGGACGGAGACAGCGGCTTCAGAGCAGAGGTGCGTGTGGAACCTGCAGGGGCCATCGCCTCAGAGGAAGGAAGAACCTTTGCAACATTCTTCCAAGACCCCTCAGCTCTGTTCCGAGGTCCTACCATCTACACTAACAGGCCACCCATAGAGAGACCAGCTAATTTTGATAGACAGGTACCTTTTAATAGGCCCACTACTAATGATCGACCTATTGAAAGACCTAATGAAAGTCCAAATATTTTTAATGAAAGACCCGGTTTGTTTAATGATAGACCAAATATATACATGGAGAGGCCAACAAGACCTCATATTAATCCGGAAAGACCGTATAATGATAGACCAAATGTTTACACCGACAGACCAATTGTAGGTGCTAACGTATACACAGATCGTCCCACTATTTACACAGAAAGGCCTTCTTTTGTACAACAAGCTGATGATATGTCACAGTTTGCAATGTACCCATTGTTTGATAGAACTAGACTCCCTGAAACACCTGGAATTACACCTGCGTCAACATATCAATTATTTAACAAGCCACTAATAGCTGACACTTCTATGTCTTTCAACAAACCTCTGGAAAGTGGATCAATATTTACTGGTTTCCGTCCACACTTGCCTGAAACGCCAGCTATTCCTATAACTCCTCCATCTCCTTTTGAAAATCAAGGTGATATAATCACGGCACCTGCTAAATCCTCCTTCAATTTTGCACCTAAATTTCAGATGATGCGAAGACCACCTGTAGCTACACCCAGACCCACCCCTATAACTCCAATCAGGTATTCAACTCCTCAACAACCTTTCCAGGTAATGAGGTACTCCCCTGCAGTGTATGCACCACAAAGACAAAACTATTGGCAAGCTAGTTCGCCGTATGACTTCAATAGTTATGGCGGTAATATTCAAAATATGCAGACACCTTACATGTTAGTACGTACTTATCTAGTACCAGTGCCTCCTGGACAAAATCCTTCTAGTATGCTTCCGATGCAAATGCAAGCAATGACACAATCAATTACACCTACAACTGCGGCTAAAACCACTGCAGTAAAAACTACAT
The DNA here is from genome assembly GCA_949825025.1 of Siphlonurus alternatus. Classification (NCBI taxonomy): domain Eukaryota; kingdom Metazoa; phylum Arthropoda; class Insecta; order Ephemeroptera; family Siphlonuridae; genus Siphlonurus; species Siphlonurus alternatus. Next base: position 45,489,909 of record OX463781.1, read on the forward strand.
CAGAACCTCTTCAATCAGAAACAAACTCTCCTGCCTTGGCAGTAACAACAGTTCAGGATACTCCTTAATAAGTTTTTAAATGTACTGATTGTCTAAAAAAAAATAGCTGGAAGGTGAGAATGAGAACTGAAAATTGCCTATTTAAGGGCATTGGGTGTAGCACCGGTAGTTGGCAACACTGACATATCTTCACCGTGTTAATTTTTGATCATTGCTCCTCGGAGTAATTTTTATGCTACAGCCAAGCTGATTGCTGTAGTATCAAGATAATTAGTAGCCCAAGTGCACAATTTGGCTAAATAAAGCCTGATTTAAAGAAAAGTATTTTTTAGTAATTTTTTAAATTTGCATGAATTTTTCTAAAATATAAAAAAAAAATACTTTTCTTTATATCAGGCTTTATTTAGCCGAATTGTGCACTTGGGCTACTAATTATCTTGATACTACAGCAATCAGCTTAGCTCTAGCATAAAAATTACTCAGAGGAGCAATGATAAAAAATTAACATGGTGAAGATACGTCAGTGTTGCCAACTACCGGTGCTACACCCAATGCCCTTAATTAAAATATATAGCTTATAAATCTCAATTCAAGTTTGATCTCATACAATCAATGACGTTAGAATAATTGAAAATATTTACATAATTAACACGTAACCGTAACTTCTCACCTTTCATTGCTGTCACATTTAGTAATTATCATGCATTAATTTATCGTAGATTTAAAACTATAATAAGCAAACTCATTATTAATAACATAAGTATCAGAAGTACAAGATTGTATTTTAATATAATATGCTGTATTAAACGATAGACTGAATTTACTTTTATATGTTCACGTAATTAATCAAGTGCTGTAAGGCTGAAGTTTATCTATTGTTTGTATGTGTAATTAATCACGTTATGTGTGAATTTAAATAATGAAGTACAAAAGTTTGGTGAAAAGGAATTGACTTTAAAATAAGATGTTGTAGGTGGTGGCATTTCATGAAAAATATTTGGCATTGTATTGAACAAGAACTGTCAGAAAATTTGATGAAATAAATTATATTATAAATTAATTATTTTCTTTTCCTTTTAGTTCTGTCACCTAAATATATCAGAAAAAGAATACTCTGTACAATATAATGTACTTTATATTTATTAGTTTTTTTGGTACTTATATTTTACTCAGAACCATTTAATCAACTTAACAAGGTAAATATATATATATATATATATATATATATATATAATACAGTGTAATGATAAATACAGTAACAAAGTAAAATATATTAACCTGTAAATTAAAGTACATACCATACATTATCTGCATTTGAAAAATATCCCTTAAATAATAATAAACTTTAAGGAACCTTTCTCAAATGCAGATATGTAGTACTATGTACTGTACTTAAATTTATAGGTTAATATTTTTTAGTTTTATTATTGCACTGTAATTATTATTATTTTTTATGTTGTTACGTTGATAGAAAGATTCTTAATTGGCAATATTAAGAAAAGTCACTTTAGAATAAGATTCTTATTTGTTGCACTAAATGTTACTTCTTCAAATAGTCAAACGAATTTCTTTTATTATTATTTTCTTTTAATGACTATTATAAAAATATGTGAAAAAATTATTGCAATGAAAATGGTGCTTGATTTTACAGTAGTACAGCTAGAAATCACAAACTCACTCTGAGGTACTTACATATTTGGAGTTGTGAACAACACTCTCGTTGACTGGGTGCCACAGCTTGACGTTTCGGTAGAGGGCGTTTCGCTCGTAGAAGCTCACTAGCTCCACGAGGCTCTCGAACTGGGCCGTGCAGATCGTGTACAGACGACCTTCCACCTTGATGCGGCAGTGCTTGATCTTACGCTCAGCCCTGACAACAAAGACGAGGCTCGTTCAAACTAGATGACTTAATATGATCTTAATTAATGCTTCTTCTTTATTATCTGTTATTACAAAGAAATATTATCTGATACTTTAAGTGCTTCATTAATATACAAAAAAAGCTACGTTTTGAATAAATCAATTTTACAATTGACAACTCATTAAAATATACAGTACAATATACAGTAAAAACTTGTTACTGTATTACGTAAAGTCAAGGGAATTAGGTTTACTGTACCTTACATTGAGTTTTTCCTATACCTGCAATGCTAATTATTTTTAACGGAACCGTCATTTCCTTTACTCAAAATCGAGTTTTACCTAACAATAAGTTGGGTTGTTACTGTACACATTAAGTACAGTATAACGAAACTAATATTTGTGTCAGCTTTTGATTATACCACTAAATACCACTCTTTATCAGATCTGCATAAATAAATAAAGCCAAAAATCTAACTAATAAAAAATAAATTCTAAATTAGTTTTGCCAGTCTCAGATTTTTATTTGAATGTTTCTTACCTGAAGGAGATGGTATAGGAATTAGCATCCTTGTCGCTGGGTCTGACCAGGAAGGCTCCGTCATTAGGCACTCTTCTGAGCATGTCTTCTGCCTCTGCCCTGGTGCAGTTGGCCAGGAACCAGGGCATGCCCTTGTGCTTGCTGGGCTGGGGTACTGGCTCCCGCAGAGAGATCAGGAACTCCTGGGGAGCAGGCCATGACAACTGGGCAAACCGCCAGCGACCAAGGCCCCAACTGCTAGGGTGCGAGCTAGCGCGAACCACAACCTTCACACCAGACATGCTGTTAGTAAGCAAACATGCGGGGATGTTAGTTACATTCAAGGGAGGAGAGCAGCTGATTTTGTAAACATGCCTATCTAGCATATAATCACTATCATGAGCAGTATGTTTACAGCGAGGTTTTCTTAGAGTATAGTCAGTCATACAATAGTTTAGTATATACCCTAGCACCTATCATGCTTTTTAAGTGTTATGTTTAAATATTATAATTAATGGTCAGTGCAAGTAAGATGATAAATAGAGTAGTGTGTCAAATAAGAATGATGTAAAAAATATAGATAAATAACCATCGTACTGTAAATTAAGCACATGTGTTGCATTAAATAATAATGACATGCTTGTTATCCTGTGAAAATTAAGTAAACCAGTAGGTACAGAGAAAGAAGGTATAAATTATGAATTAAAAGATCTGTGTGCAAACTATACTTACAAAATTTATTCTGAATGCATCCTAATTTATTTTATAAGAAGGCCTTGATATTTGCAAACAAAAATGTCAGCAGAAAGTTTTGCAAGAGGAAAGTTATTAACTATTAAACACAAGACATAATTTAATTTATTATATCACACATACTTTGCATCCACATTAAATACCCATTGAACAGCTAAGCTAACCTCTGGCACAAACAGCATTCCATATGAACAGCCTTTTCTTACCTGGCTACGCAGGGGGTTGGAGCGGTAGTGGGTGATGAGGCTGTACAAGCTGTCAAAGCAGATGGTGTCATGGAGGTAATACTTGGTCTGTCCACGGTCCTGCTTCGACTTGATGCGGCAGTGGTTCACTTTATTCTGTCGCCTGTACACAAATCGAGCTCGTTAAAACCAAGGGGAGAAAAAAAAATCAAAGATATTTTAGTTAGCTTGCATTAATATTTGTGGTAAAGTAAAATGTACTCTTTTTTTTTTTTTCTATTTTGGTTGATCTTTTTTATGATGAAAGTAAGAAATAATGAAAAATAAAAATTATTGAAATTTCATTTTGTGAACATATTATTTTGAGCACAGTACCTGTACAATATTATTTATGATTTCATTTTCATAGATATGCTTTTACCAAGGTTCTAAAAAATATCAAAACAGACATAAAAAGAAAACAATTTAATTTTTTTAAACTTGCCGGTACCAAGTTTGTACCTATGTTAGCAGTTACTGATTTTGGAACAACTTAAATTTCTAACAAACAACGAAAGTAGCAGGCAGCGTTACTGACCAGAAGGAGAGAGAGTAGTCCCCGATGAAGGTGTGGCTGTATCTGACGAGGAAGGTTCCATCGCCCAGGTGAGAGTATCGCTGCAGCAACGCCTCCGCCTCCTCCCTGCCACGGGGTAGCTTGCCGTGGTACCACTTCTCACTGAAGTGGAGCTCGTCGTTGGGAACTCCCTGACAACATACGTTAAGTTAGGCTTACAACAAAACCCGATTCAGAGTCACTTGATAGTTTATGACACGTTATTGATCCTTCCATACAAGCTACATTTACAAACGTTCCCCAGGAACTGACCTCTCTGTGCCGCTGGGTGCTGCTTGTCTCAGTCTCCTCTTCCTCCTCCTCTTCTTCCTCAGTGTCGCGGCTCGGGTTCTCGTGGAAGCGGTCAGTGTAGAAGAGCTTGCTGTTGGTGAGCACAAAGAAGTGAGGGTTCCACTCCTTGTCCACGGGGTCCTGCAGGTACAGGATGCCGTTTTTTACCGAGCTGCGCAGGTCCATCTCCTTGCCTGTGTAACACAGAGTAGTTTAGTATGGGAAATAACACATTTCAAAAGCATTCAGTAAGGTAATTTTAATTATTTCATTTAATTAATTGTCAACATAAAAATAACAATTTTGTAAGATATGACATAACTGATACATACTAAACACTGAACATAGTTACATGTTTTCTGTATAATATATACTGTACAGTATTTGTTATGTTTTCTTCATCAGTACAAACATTTTGACAGGAGAAAATCTCACTTTCATCGCAGGCGACCAGCAGATCTGCCTCCTCAGCACCCTCTGGAAGCTTCTTGTGCTTGAGAATGATTTTACGTCTCAGCTGATAAGGTGACGGCAGAGCAGACTCTCCCTTCTCGACAGGGTACGTCAGCAGCATGTCACCAAACACTTCCTGCATCGCCACCGCCATCTTCCGCTGCTGGGGTAGTGAGCAGTTGTCCTCTATCGACAGGATCACGGGGTACCTACAATGACAGAGTCACCATCAAGCAGATAAACATAGAATGCTTTGAATTAATTTACAGTAATACTGTAATATCACTTATCCATTTAAGTTGCTACCAATTGTTTCCTTATAAATTTATAGAACATTTTTCTTTTAAAACTGTTCCTAAAGCATGAATATTAGACCAAGTGTCCAGTTTCATTTTACTGGGGCTATGACTAGACCAAATGGTGGGGTATTGCCTACATGACTTGCCTACATTTGTATCAGCAGAGATAATATATGGCAGCAATTATATTTTTTAAAGGGCTTTAGAAGTATGAAACTATTGTACAGTCCATGTTTAAAAAAAAAATAAAAAAAAAATAAAATAAATAAATAATTAAATAAATAAATAGATAAATAGATAAATAGATAAATAAATAAATAAATAAATAAATAAATAAATAAATAAATAAATAAATAAATAAATAAATAAATAAATAAATAAATAAATAAATAAATAAATAAATAAATAAATAAATAAATAAATAAATAAATAATGTATGCACTTAATTGTTTTTAAATATTTAAGGAAAACTTATATACTAGCATCATGGCCATGATTTGCCCTCTCCATGTGACTTACTCTGAGGTGACGAAGGCATGCTCCCTGATGGTCTTGATGACGTCCAGAAACTTAATCTTGGTGGTGAGGGTGTGACCGTGGTAGATGAAAGGCATGTCTTCAGGACCATCCCAACAGTCAAGCTCTATGCAGCGGCAGCCCATTCGTAGGCAACGTACATACGCCTCTACAGAACTCTCACTTGAGAACTGGTCACCAGTCAGGTACCTGCAGCAAGCAGAAAGTCAGCTGTTAAATCTTAGCTACACTGAAACTAAATCATGATGAAATTTATACTTGAAAAAATGTAGACATTTGTTAAAGATAATTTTAACTGTTACTCACGTATTGTGAGAAGAAGCAATCCAATAGTGACACAGCGGACGTGTCATGTCTTGACAGATGGCATCTGATTTGTGATCCCAGATTTCATTCTGCTTGGAGTACAAGAAGTCCATGAACTGAAACACCAGAAATAGACACTAGTAAAAAGAGAAAAGATTGCATGTATGTGTTTTTTTCAAATTATATTGCCTTGGACATTGACGACCGAGAGGTAATAATGCTGCTGGCTTACCCCGCAAGGGATATGATGGTGCCATGTTATGAATGAATATAGTTAAATAATAATCAATTAAATTAATTTCTTTAATCATTATTTTTAGTTACAATTGAAGCAATTTATAGTCTATATGTTATTTTTTAACAAAGACAAAACCATTTTGATTGTATCAATGGATAAGTTTTATCACTAGCACCAAGTAAGGAAATGAAGATCTTGGTATATTTTGGTGTAATATTGTTTGCTTGCACCTTTAGTAAGATTCTAGGACGTTAGACTTACCTCATTTACAGTGAAGTAAGGTTCCTGCACATTCCTCTGTGGGTGTTGCAGGTAGTCACGCATGAACTGAGAGACTGCTCGCTCATCATTGCCCATGGGGTCTTGCTGTTCCACCACCAAGAAGCTCTCAAACTCTTGCAGGGACATCGTCTTGCCATTCTCGCAGTACCCAGAGAACAGTTCGAAGTTCTCCCGCAGTGACTGTAGACATTCAACAAGTGTCACCCCTCTCTAACTGCAACCTTTTGCTGCAGTTAAATGCAGTAGAGTAGTTAATAAATAAAGAAACAATGAAGAGGATAGTCATTTTAATAATAATAATAATAATAATAATAATAAGGAAGTAAATAGTAAATATTCTGCACCTAAACTTAAATCCTTAGTGATAATATGTACCAATACAGCTTAGATTACAGTACAGTATTGATTTTATTTTAATGTATGAAAAACGAGTTCCGCTGTTAGTAACCAACCATTTTAATATTTTTAATGTATGTACAGTACAAGGTATGACTTGAGAAAATTGCATTTACAGTATTGTTTAGATTTTTAGAATAACCAAAATACTTTTAGAGAAAGCATTCTACCTATCAGATTAATAAAGAGATATTGGAAGGTTCGAAATACCATTATGTTTTGGTAGAACAATCAAAGCTGTACTAGGTACAAAAAAAAAATTATATTTAATTTTGTTTTCAATATTTCAAAAATTTTCATAATTTTATGACCATGCCCTTGATAAACTACAATAAGTTCTAGTCACACTTACTGTGTCATCAGGGTACATAAGCTTATGGTAGAGCATTGCAAAGTCATCAAAGCCAAGCTCTGTGCGACGTCGCGTGTCCACCTCCTGGAATATTTCTCGCAGTTTATTGGTGGGCATCTTGCAGTTGATGCGAGGCAGGAAGCCCTTCACGTCTTTCAGGGTAACCCTGTAACATTCAGGGATTCAAACATTTGGCCACACTACCTTCAAGAGTTTTATTATGATCAGCTTGTAACTGATTTTTATAAATGACACAATCTCATGTACAATATATTTCTAAGCATTAGTTTGTTAAATAGGAAGATTTAGATGATGAAAGATTTTTAGTATTTCACAGAAATTAAATTACAGAGCTGGTGCTAAAACTGCAATAGATTACAATAAAAAAGATTTATCTGCATGGCAAGTAGTAGAAATACATTCCTAAGATGACATCATTACACTCACATTTCTCGTTGATTCTCCATGGCATAGAACTCTCTACGTAACCATCGCTCCACTTGCAGAGGGTACGGAGAGTTGATGGTATCAGGAACCAGGAATTTCAACCCTCGTATCCACAACTCACATTCTTTCTCTGATAGTGCTGGAGGAAAAAATATTCAGTTAACAGAGTGCTGTCAATTTCAAACCTGTGGCCGATAATTTATGTGCCTTTGGCAACAGAATTTACTTTAAGGTAGAGATAATACGGATCAGCTGGCCCAATGCTAAAAAAATCCCATTCATAAAAATTATGAAAAAAATTTAAAATGTTCTACTCTACATCCCCTATCAGGAGGCAAAATATCAGGTATACAAAAACGAGTTAGTTTTCGAGTTATTAATTAGTCAACTTTAAAAATCCATAACTCGAAAACTATAACTCGTTTTTGTATACCTGATATTTTACCTACTGATAGGGGATGTAGAGGAGAACATTTTAAATTTTTTTCATAATTTTAATGAATGGGATTTTTTTAGCATTGGGCCAGCAGATCCGTATTATCTCTACCTTAACTTGACTTTCTAAAAGCTTCAAGATTTTTGCATGAAATTTATTGTTCAATAATAATACAGTAATTTAAATGCAAAGTGCAGTTTTTGTTAAACAATTTCATAAAACCAATAAAAATATTTTATGTAAAAAGAATACTATAATAAATAATAATAAAATAAATAATCAAATTTTTAATTTAATTTTAATAAGTGTGGTAACTGATAATGTTTATCTTACCTATCACTGATAATGTTTTCAGTTTGAATTCCACACCATAAAATATTACAAAGCATTTCAAACTTTCTAATCTTTTACATTCTTCAGGCCATTTTTCAAAATCCTTGGAACTTTTACCAACTCGAACTTCTTTAATTTCTCGGAGATCAACTGAGGAACAAACAAGCAAATACATGTTGTATTAAAATTAGTGGAAAGTAGGTACAGTACTGTATAAAAAATACTTTGTAACTATTGCATCAGACCAGGCGCGAATCCAGGGAAAAAGTTGGGGGGGGGGGGGAATTTAGGGGGGGGGGGGGTGCCTCTATAAGGCCAATGTTAAAAAAAATTGGAGTGGGGGAATTGCCTATATTGCCCATGTTAAATCCAAAATTTCTAATTCTAATTACTCCCAACTCAAGGTTCAGTGTTGCTCTCGAAGTTCAGGGTCCTCATCTGAAGTAAGCACTACATATAACATATCATTGACTATGAAGATTTAATTATGTAATTACTAAAATTCTGTCTGTGAAGTGTGAATTGATATCAGAGAGAGTATACAAAGTATAGAACTTTGGAACTTGCAATACAGTACATATTTACATTTATAAAGATCAAAGCGTACTAAGATTATATTAAAGCGTGTCATATCCAATTAGTAGGCCCTATACCATGCTTTAGTTCAAAATATTGACACTACGAGGTGACAGCGCTACTGACACGTACAAAACAAATGAATTACGACATTTAAAAAAAATAATTGATTGATAAATAATTAAACACTGTTTTGATTTATTGATTAATTTTATTAACAATAATAATTAATTGATAAATATTTTGAAAATTTTTCTTTTTCGTGTTTTTTTCAAACCGGAAATGCTTCGCTTTCCGATGCTTTTATGAAAAGTATGTGTCAGCAGCGCCATTGTGGGCAAAATAGAAAACAACGAGCATTGAATTTTCATAACCCAGCAACTCTAATTATACGATACGCTTTAATATAATCTTAGTACGCTTTGATAAAGATGAATGTACTGTACTCAGCTAGCTCTTTATCTCTAGAGATACTGTAATAGAACATATAAAACAAACATACAAATTATATATAATAGTTACAGAATAATATAATAATAGAAACAATACACACCGTACTGTATGTATATTGTTTCTATTATTCTGTAACTATTATATATAATTTGTATGTGTGTTTTATATGTTCTATTACAGTATTATTCTATAATGTGTATTTCTAATATTATATTCTATATGTACACTTTTTGTGTTTAATAAAAGACTTATATTGTAAATTTGAGTGCAAGGATGCATGATGGAATATTGGTCCCCAAAACAAAAAATAGCTCCAAGGTAAAAAATTTTAAATTTATATGGGTGAGGGGGGGGGGGAACACCCCTTTTCTCTCTGAATGAAGGTATTGAATAACTGTGATTGTTTATGTTATTATACATACTGCATACATATCATCGTTTGTTAGTTAACTTACCTGAACCTTCAAAACTTCTGGAGTTTGCAGAACGAGACCAAATAATCTGTCTTGTTTCACGTCGAACCATCATAGTCTTCCTCTCTGGACGTTTTCGAGGGAAGAACTTGGTGACAACGGTACCTCTCTCCAATAGGGAGATAATCTGCTCATCCTCTGGGATAATGCAGGTAGCTCCATTGAGAGCTAGGGACGAAGAAGACCCTAGCCCGCTTTGGTGAGACATGTTTGCTGCTTGAGCTGAACACAATTCTACATGGTCCTCCTGTCAAACATAACAATGAAAGGTCAAGAACAAATTTACATTAATGTAATCTTTTCCTGTTTCTTTTCAAAGCCTTTCCATACTGATACAAATCTTAAGATAGCTAAGCAGGATACTGCTGTGACGTATGCAACTCACCTGAATTGAATTTAAATAAATAAAATCACAAGGTTAAAAGATACTTACTTTGCAGCTGTCATTAGTAGGTTAAGCTTGAGTGCACTCCTCCTTCTAGTCCTTCTACAGATGCCCCAGATGGTGGTAAATCCCATTTGCCTACCGCATTTGAGAATTTGACCAAGGATTTTGTATGTATGGATAGGTTATCTGTTATCTCCAAGGTCCCTCTACATAAGGTTGGACGCTTAGGTTCACATTTTCGTCCCAGTTCGCGCAGGACCAATCAGAGAGAGCTGTTACTCTCAAGCCTATTTCGTGGCAGTCAGTGATTGGTCGTGACGTCACAGGCTCAAAAGCTGCGCCAAGATGGCGGAGCGTCAAACCTTATGTAGAGTAATCTTGGGTTATCTCTATACCAATAGCATTAGAGCTACTGAGGCAAATCTCCAACGTAAGATGGCGACCGAGCGCAACCATCTGCATTGTAAATTGTATGAAAGTTCCCCAACCTAAGATGGCGAACATCCCATTGGTTACTGTTGTAACCGCCACCCACTTCCTCCTCACGACTGTGCCTCACCGACGGCAGTACCATCGCCTATCCATACATACAAAATCCTTGCATTTGACGCATGATAATTTTCATTGCGCTCGCTAGCATACAGCAGGTTTAAAGTTTGACCAACCATGTAGCTTTATAGACACTTTTTCAAAAAAATTATTTCTTATCTTTTCTGTGATTGGTGGATTGACCCCACATGTGTTTTGTGCTGAGATAGTGGCTGATGCAATCGTTTTTGCCATATGAAAGGTTATTTGTGACATTTCAAGACTGTAAAACAGCGATACACGTACATTAATAAATATCATAATTTTATTTTAATCCTACGGTGTGAAAATGGAGGAAGACGATCCTGTAAGTAGTGAAATATCGCCGATATTAATAATCGCATGTGCATGGCCATTCCCCTCGCTATGCTAATGCATACCAGATATTTAATAATTTTTTGAAGGTTATTAACTTAATAAATGCTTCCTCTATCATATCAAACTGTTTCATGCTATTTAGGAATGCATTAATTAAGCAAGATTTTGTTGCTAGAATTTACAGTAATGCCCTAATACTTAGGTTAAAAGACTGGAACTCAATCTGGGTGCCATATGCATATGTCACATATGTTTTTTTTCAGATATCAATTTTTAAATGTAATTTCACTGATTTGTGATATGTTTGTATATCATACAGTACATACCGTAGGACTCTGCTTTAACACAATATTATTATGCATATCCCACGTCTAAATCTGGACTACATCTGAACTGCAGCAGTTCAGATCAGTTCAAAATTATGCTAGTTCAGATAGTTGTAAACAGTATAAAATTGGCCGGTTTTGAACTGTTTGAGCTACCAATTTTGAACTGGCCACAGTTGTAAATAGCTCATAGCAGTCCAGACAATACAACTCAGAACAGTCCAGCCTAGCTCAAAGTAGCTCGTTTACGTTGATACTCAGGCAGTCCATTATAGCTCAAACTAGTTCATTGCTGCTATTCATGCAACAGTCCATTCTAGTTCAGAATAGTCCAGCCTAGCTCAAAAAGTCCAAAGCACTATAGCAGCTGTACTGCAGTCCAGGGCAGTCCATTCTAGTTCAGATTAGTCCAGCCTAGCTCAAAAAAGTCCAAAGCACTGTAGCAGCTGTACTGCAGTCCAGGGCAGTCCGTTCTAGTTCAGAATAGTCCAGCCTAGCTCAAAAAAGTCCAAAGCACTATAGCAGCTGTACTGCAGTCCAGGGCAGTTCATTCTAGTTCATATTAGTACAGCCTAGCTCAAAAAAGTCCAAAGCACTGTAGCAGCTGTACTGCAGTCCAGGGCAGTTCATTCTAGTTCAGAATAGTCCAATCTAGCTCAAAAAAGTCCAAAGCACTAAAGCAGCTGTACTGCAGTCCAGGGCAGTTCATTCTAGTTCAGAATAGTCCAGCCTAGCTCAAAAAAGTCAAAAGCACAATAGCAGCTGTACTGCAGTCCAGGGCAGTTCATTCTAGTTCAGAATGGTCCAGCCTAGCTCAAAAAAGTCCAAAGCACTGTAGCAGCTGTACTGCAGTCCAGGGCAGTCCATTCTAGTTCAGAATAGTCCAGCCTAGCTCAAAAATTCCAAAGCACAATAGCAGCTGTACTGCAGTCCAGGGCAGTCCATTCTAGTTCAGAATAGTCCAGCCTAGCTCAAAAAAGTGCAAAGCACTGTAGCAGCTGTACTGCAGTCCAGGGCAGTCCATTCTAGTTCAGAATAGTCCAGCCTAGCTCAAAAAAGTCCAAAGCACTGTAGCAGCTGTACTGCAGTCCAGGGCAGTCCATTCTAGTTCAGAATAGTCCAGCCTAGCTAAAAAAATTCCAACTTGACTGCAATATGTTCTATAGTAGAACCATTTTATGATCAGCGCTTTCACTTTGACGAGGCAAGCCGGCAGCTGGTATTCAGCCTGCAGCCGCCGGCTTGCTTCGTCAAAGTGACAGCGCTGATCATAAGATGGTTCTACTATAGAACATATTGCAGTCAAGATGGACACCTTTACTTTTTATCAATGGACCAAAATGGACCTGTAAACATACTTTAAATTATCTCTGGAAACACAATAATATTTAACACGATTATGTTGGTAACGCCCATAAAAATAACAATATCCGTCGTCAATAGATAATTATTAATAAATGCCATGCAAACCTAGTGAATATGCAGTACAATATTTGTACTGTACCAATTGTACAATTATTATTATAGTGCATGAAAGATAGAGCATGATTTATAAGTCGAATAGCTTGAACACTCATCACGCATTTGGCAACGCTGTCTATTTTTGTGGCCATGCAGGTGAACTCGGTGAGAAATGTGAGACATCTCACCTGAGATCTCATAGAGTTGAAATAAGATTATACACATGAGCTCAATATTATATGGACTGACGATCGCTTTTATTTTAAACACTAAACTTGTATCATATAATATTATTCATTATAACAGTTATAACTCAAGGCATACAGTACTAAAAACTAAAAAAAAAAAATAATATCTAATTCTACATACAGTATGCAAACACAATGAATATATTTAATTAGTTTGCTAGCTCACAGATAAATTTCTAAAATCTAACATGCTGGCAGCTGATATATATGTGAATGCCTATTAATTATGATAGGTGTAGGTGGACAACATGGGATATAATCCATTGCAGGATAAATACCGGTACTTATAATATATGCATAAAGTATGCATATACATTATTGCTTAATTAATTCTTATTGGTGAAAACAGCATAATGAAATAAACAACACGAAATTTTATGCACTGTATGCATAAGTATATGATATGCCCTATATTGTATTGTATGCATACATAATATATAGATTTTATCACCATCATTCTGTTGATCATTTGCGTATATATACTCATTTATAAGGATCGAGAACGTTGTAAAAATTCTACTGGCAATAAAAAAAACATAGAGTATATGCATACTGTATGTATATATTATACTGTACTACATGCAGCTGAATTTTGCTATTACAATGTCAAAATGAAAAGAAACTGTGTAAGAAATGTGTGATAAAATTGGCACTTACCGGTATCGCAAATATTGATAGACCAAAATTTAACTTATGCCCATTTTTCTTACATTTCAGCCTTTAGGACTATCCTTTGTATTTTTCCACGTACAGAGGAGGAACAGGGCTGAAGAACGTCACTTCTAGTTCTAGTAGGTAGCCTAAACCTAGGACAGATATGCCAAACTCCCATGGCAAGAACAGAACAAAATTTTCCGATCAACTTTTGACCCTGATATTTAATGTATAGACTCTATGTACGTAAATTCTTACCTTCATAGATGATTATAGGTTAAGAGCACCAAGGAACCACTTAAAAATAAGAATATCTGTGACTACTAATGATACCAAACAAGAAATCACCGAAATCACGACAATAATAGAAAACAGCTGAAAAGCCGGTAAAGATTTCAAATGCTGCGGAAGCGGAAGTGCGGATCCTGCGCGGAGCGCGCGGTGCATTAATGTAAAAAAATCCAACCAATCAGAGACCTGCGCTAAATCAACAGCGCTAAATCTTCAAATAATGGTTTATTAATTAATAAATCTAAAACCTCGATCCTATATATTTGAACAGAGACGTACATATACAGTATAATATAAATATAATATATATATATATGTATATATATTTTATATATCTACGCTATGATTGTACAGTATGTTTGTGTATTATACGGTTAATGGTATGTGGAGCTTAATTATAATGTATAATATTTTATATTTTATTGAGGAGAACGGTACGTACGTCAATATATGTGATAACTATATAGTAGTATATAGTGCTCAAAAAATACACGCACGCGCGTTATTTCTTAACATAAAAGTCATAATAGGGTACAAAATATTATATTATAAGTATCTTAAGTTTAAGTATTATATAATACTTTTACTCAAAATAATTTATTCAATTAATATTTTAAACTATTTTAATTAAAAAATTATATGTAATTTTTATCACATAATTAATATATATCCCGTGTACAGTGTACATGTGAGCATATATAACTATGGCAATATAATTAAAATTGTGAAATAATTAATTAATTTAGACTGCGGTTATATCCGCTATATATATATATATATATATATATATATATATATATATATATATATATATATATATATATATATATATATATATATATATATAATATAAATAAATACGTTATATTATATATAGTGTGTGTGGACTAGTTTAATTAAGCTAGCAACTCAGAGAAGCTAGGGTACATGAGTTAGACTGGGCTGTCTGAGCTGCGGTGGACTGTCCTGGACTGCAGTGGACTGTCTGAACTTCTCATCATTGCAGTTAAATAATTTGAACTGGACTGGACTGTCTGAGCTGCATTGGACTGCCGCAGAACTGATTTGATCTAAACTGGACTGTCTGAGCTTCAATTAATTCATTTGAACTAGACTGGACTCTCTCAGCTGCATTGGACTTCCGCTGAACTGGTTTTTGAACTAAACTGGACTGTCTGAGCTGCGGTGGACTGTCCTGGACTGCAGTGGACTGTCTGAGCTTCAATGGACTAATTTGAACTAGACTGGACTGTCTGAGCTGCGATGGACTGTCCTGGACTGTCTGAGCTCCATTGGACTGCCGGTGAACTGGTTTGAGCTAAACTGGCCTGTCTGAGCTGCGGTGACTGTTCTGGACTACAGTGGACTGTCTGAGCTTCAATGGACTAATTTGAACTAGACTGGACTGTCTGAGCTGCGATGGACTGTCCTGGACTGTCTGAGCTTCATTGGACTGCCGCTGAACTGGTTTGAGCTAAACTGGCCTGTCTGAGCTGCGGTGGACTGTCCTGGACTAGAGTGGATTGTCTTAGCTGCAGTGGACTAATTTGAACTAGACTGGATTGTCTGAGCTGCAATGGACTGTCCTGGACTGTCTGAGCTCCATTGGACTGCCGCTGAACTGGTTTGAGCTAAACTGGCCTGTCTGAGCTGCGGTGGTTGTTCTGGACTACAGTGGACTGTCTGAGCTTCAATGGACTAATTTGAACTAGACTGGACTGTCTGAGCTGCGATGGACTGTCCTGGACTGTCTGAGCTTCATTGGACTGCCGCTGAACTGGTTTGAGCTAAACTGGCCTGTCTGAGCTGCGGTGGACTGTCCTGGACTACAGTGGACTGTCTGAGCTGCAGTGGACTAATTTGAACTAGACTGGACTGTCTGAGCTGCAATGGACTAATTTGAACTAGACTGGACTGTCTGAGCTGCGGTGGACTGTCCTGGACTGCAGTGGACTGACTGAGCTTCAATGGACTAATTTGAACTAGACTGGACTGTCTGAGCTTCATTCCATTGCCGCTGAACTGGTTTGAGCTAAACTGGCCTGTCTGAGCTGCGGTGGACTGTCCTGGACTACAGTGGACTGTCTGAGCTTCAATGGACTAATTTGAACTAGACTGGACTGTCTGAGCTGCGATGGACTGTCCTGGACTTTCTGAGCTTCATTGGACTGCCGCTGAACTGGTTTGAGCTAAACTGGCCTGTCTGAGCTGCGGTAGACTGTCCTGGACTGCAGTGGACTGTCTGAGCTTCAATGGACTAATTTGAACTAGACTGGACTGTCTGAGCTGCGATGGACTGTCCTGGACTTTCTGAGCTTCATTGGACTGCCGCTGAACTGGTTTGAGCTAAACTGGCCTGTCTGAGCTGCGGTGGACTGTCCTGGACTACAGTGGACTGTCTGAGCTTCAATGGACTAATTTGAACTAGACTGGACTGTCCGAGCTGCGATGGACTGTCCTGGACTGTCTGAGCTTCATTGGACTGCCGCTGAATTGGTTTGAGCTAAACTGGCCTCTCTGAGCTGCGGTGGACTGTTCTGGACTACAGTGGACTATCTGAGCTGCAATGGACTCATTTGAACTAGACTGGACTGTCTGAGCTGCAATGGACTAATTTGAACTAGACTGGACTGTCTGAGCGGCGGTGGACTGTCCTGGACTGCGGTGGACTGTCTGAGCTTCAATTAACTAATTTGAACTAGACTGGACTGTCTGAGCTGCATTGGACTGCCGCTGAACTGGTTTGAGCTAAACTGGCTTGTCTGAGCTGCGGTGGACAGTCCTGGACTACAGTGGCCGTCTGAGCTTAAATGGACTAATTTGAACTAAACTGGACTTTCTGAGCTGCGGTGGACTGTCCTGGACTACAGGACTAGTTTGAGCTAGCTGAAGCTACTTTGAGCTGCAGAAAGGTTATGAGCTGATATGAACTAATTCAAACTGCATTGAACTGCAGCAATTTTGAGCAGGAAACAGCTCAGAATAGTTAAAAACTGTTTTGAACTGATTTGAACTTCGCTGTTCAAAACAGTCCAGAATATTAGCTCATTTGAACTGCATGAGCTGATTTGAACTACCTCAATCAGCTCAGACCAGTCCAGATTTAGACGTGGGATGATATGAATAATATGCATGCCTAAATTTTTATTTATTCCATTGAAAGTCATTCTAGAAAATCTGGCACCTCTGCAGCATATCATATAGGAACATGAAGTTCATAGGCCTGTTCGTAAACCCTGCTCGGTGTACACTTTCTGCACCCAATCGACCTTATGTACATGCGATATAAGGTCGATTGGGTGTAGAAAGTGTACACCGAGCAGGGTTTACCAACAGGCCTTATGTGTCTCGAATCTGAATTTGCAAGAATTTTTTTATCGGATCCATTTCATTTGCAAAATGCGTAGTTAAAAAAAGATGGATACTGTATGATACTGTACTACTGTACGCATTGTACATATTTATTATTATTTTTTTTAACATGCAATTATACGGCTGTAGTAAGCATGCCACAAAATTTATGCTAACAATTCCTCTCTTTTGCAGATACTTAGTGAGCTTGCATCTAAAAAGAAGAAAAAGAAGAAGAAGATGATTCCTTTTGAGCTTGACTCTCTGGACGCAGCTGATGGCTCTGCCGGATCTGGAGCAGGTGGAACGTCTGCAGATGCTGGGGTGGAGGCATCGGCAGGAGGACGCTCAGATAAGGAAAACAAGGAACCAGAGAAGGGAGACGATGGTGAGTCCCATGTCTGAAATGTTATTCATGATTCAGGTCAGACTAATTTTACAGATTTTAATGTTAAATTTCACTTCTTTTGATGAGAATGATATTTGTACAGAATGGAAACTAAGAAGTGTCTAGAGTGACATCATGAAAGACGTTTGATATCAAGGTATGCGAGTGATCGAAAGAAGCAGCATTGACTGACCTTTACTCCACAAATTCAATAGGGACACATAGTTGCTGATGTAATGTTAACAACAAAGCATTTCTTAGTTTCTATTGTTCACAGAAGTATTCACCAAATTGCAAAGACTTGCTTTAACTCTAGAGCAAGGTTTAACCCATTTATCAGTACAGGTTAAACTGCAGTTTAACTCGTAACTACATCTATGGGGTGATAAATTTTACTGGTTATGTGAACTCTTGTTGTTGCAGACAGTGGTCTGGACCTGGAGTTGGCCGGCAAGAAGAAGCGGAAGAAGAAAGTGATCTTTGACATGAACAAGCTGGATGCTGCCCTGCCTGAGATCAAGTCTGGAGAGGAGGGGGGACTGGAGGGCTCAAGTGCACCTGAGGAAGGACAGACAGGGGTACGGTTTACACCATGCATGTCAAACTTTGTGATTTTTTTTAAGAATTTTGTGAATTGAA
Organism: Siphlonurus alternatus; assembly: GCA_949825025.1. Taxonomy (NCBI): domain Eukaryota; kingdom Metazoa; phylum Arthropoda; class Insecta; order Ephemeroptera; family Siphlonuridae; genus Siphlonurus; species Siphlonurus alternatus. The sequence goes on from OX463781.1 coordinate 45,508,346, forward strand.
TTTTCATTTGATACAACATTATATGTACTTTCAAAACACTATTATGTACATAATGTTATTCACTCCCTAGTCTTTATTGACATTGCCAAAAACACAAAGCAATTTTAGCTGCTCTGTGTATGTTCTTTTGCTAGCATAATTCCATAATTAATGGAAAACTTAGAAATTAAGACCTACAATACAATATGAAAAATTAATATGGTTGAAACAGGGGGCGAGACTACACACTAGGGTTTGAAGCAAATAAAGATTGCTTCTACCTGCCTGTCAGCTGATTTCTTCCCACTATTTCTTCCCACTATAGTAGGAAGGTCAGACCTTTTCAACGTTATTTCATGTTAAGGGATCAGCTGTGATGGTAAGAGGAGAAATTTTTTTTTGCCTCAGCGCGGAGGGTGTAGAAGAGCGGGCGTTAGCTTTCCATAGTATATAGTTCAGTGGGTTGAAAGCATTGAAAACTCAACATTTTGTTGCTACATTTATTTTCCTCTCTTAAAATACACACGGTATTGTTGTGATAAAACAGTAAAGTATTTTGTGTTTTCAGGACGACTTCAATCTGGACATGGATTTCTCACTAACTAAGAAGAAGAAGAAAAAGAAGAAGGACTTTGAGGAGGAGCTTGAGGGAGTCAAGGAGAAGGAGAGAGTTGCAGACGAGAATGAGAATGGTAGGGCACTTTCTAAAATATTCTGTGGTAACCCACTTCTGGGCAAGGGTTGTAAGTTACCCTGGGATATATCACATACCGGGTATGTATATATCATCAGGTTATGAGGATTGGTAAGCAAGCTAAAATTGTAAATATTTACTCACAATTCTCCCATAAGAAGAAACAAATAAAGAGTATTTTAAGAGAAACAAAACAAAAGACTTCAAAAGTTTAAAAACCGCTGAATTAAAGCCTCACTCGTCATTGAATGAAAGGTGCTATCTATTCTTGGTTTGTCGCTTAAATCTAAATGAAAAGTAGAATAAAAAAATTTTGCATTAAAAATTTTGCACCATAAGTTGCTTTTAAAATGTTGAATTTTACTGTACCATAAAATACGATATGCATCAAAATTGTAATTCCTAGGTGTAGTGTACTGTAGTAAAAATGTGTGGCTTTTAGTTCTTATAAATATTTATGTTCAAATAGCTAACAATAAAAAATTACCATTTGGGTACAGAAAACCTGTGTTGCTGCCTTATGAATTACTGCAAGCAATAATTTATTTCTATCTTTAAACAGGTTTCAAAAAATAAATACACAATTTTTTTTTTTTTTTTTCTTAGCGCTTTAATTGTTAAATAATAAATACTGTAAAAAAATAGGGACAGGGATTTTGGTATTTAATATTGAGATCCTGTTTACAGGCTAACGTGTATGCTGCTTTTCTCGTTGTGTGGAATTTAATCACTTTGTTGTTGAGTGCGAGATTTTGTATAGAATCACAGTGTTATTTGTTGTGCTTTTTGTTTTCTGCCTCTCTTCAGTGTTATCAGACTGATTTACAAATTTATACAAGAAAGATGTAAAAAATTCTATGGTGCATTTTAATAACTTTCTAATATTTTCTTTACCATATTCTTCAATGTATTTATGCCATACTGACATAGAGTAGGGTTCTTAGTCAGTATATGTATAGAATACTTAATTCTGGATAACCAGGTTATCTTAGTAATTATTAAAATTAAGTAAAAAAAAAAAAGGTTCTGCTTATCAAAATTAAGTAATTAATTCTGTGGTAATAAACGCATGCCCTGACATGTGGGGTAAAGTTGGCTGGAGGCACAGATTAGTATGTGCGAGAGCCGCTTGGTTGTCATTGGCTGGCAAAGTGCCAAGGCTGACGTGTTATTTGTCCCACATGCTGCATCGAGTCGGAGCTTCACCCAGAGCTCGGTAAGGGCACCAAATAATTTCAAACTTCGTCTCAGTCTGTATCTATTTATCTTTTACTTAGTTTTATACTCTGTTTTTGTTAAATTTCAAGGTTTACAATTGCTTTCTTTCTATGAGAGCCAGGCAATAAAACAGGTTTTAAAGCCATGTTCAACATAGGTCGTTATCAATGACATGAAATAAAAAAACCTATACTTGCTGTGGCTTAAAAACCTGTTTGATCGCTGGTTTGTTATATATTCTTATTATTTTTTTAATTTTTCTAGCAGCTCTTTTATTACATGCATTATGATTTATTGTTTCTTTTATGTTAAAAAAATATTTTTTTGTGCAATGAATTATACAGTACCTGCAATTTTAAATTGTTAAATTATTAAAATTATTTTTTAATTGCTTTTTGAAGAATCTTCAGCAATGATTCTCTCAGCTTTTTCAATTACAATTACCTACATAAGTAGTAAAAATCATTATGTTTAAATCTCCCAACAATATCAAAAGGAAAATGTATAATTTTATTTTAAATTACCTTATTTCCATAATTTTATTAAAAGAAAAGGATAGGAATAACCAGCAAGGCCTTACCGATCGAAAGAGTCACAGCAGGTGGAAATTCTTGCGGTCACAGAGGTTCACTCGAAAGTTTTTACATTTTTTAAACGTTTCGCATCGTGGAGATGCTTCTTCAGTCACAAGAAGAAGTAGAATCAAAACTTTCGAGTGAACCTCTGTGACCGCAAGAATTTCCACCTGCTGTGACTCTTTCGATCGGTAAGGCCTTGCTGGTTATTCCTATCCTTTTCTTTTAATAAGATTATCACAACCTAAATGGTTTATTTTCCTTAATTTGATTATTTCCATCACTGTTAGAATTAAAAACCTTACGGATATTGTGAATATTTTTTTTATTTGTAAACTACATTATTAGTTTCTTTTTGTTAACAATTCATTTCTTTTTTTCCTATTTGCTATTGTTGCAATGAAGATTGTGGAGTGTTTGTAGCTTGCATGAAGCTTTGTTGTGTGACAGTGCATCTGATTGCCAGAGAGAGAGAGAGAGAGAAGAAGGAAATGTATGTGCGGAGCTGTAGACTTGACTAGGGTAATGTCGTGTTTCAGAGGTGAGCAACAAGGCGTCGTGGATTGGCTCTGACCGAGACTACACGTACGACGAGCTGCTGACTCGAGTCTTCAATGTAATGCATGAGAAGAACCCTGACATGGTGGCGGGCAAGAAGCAGAAGTTCGTCATGAGGCCTCCCCACGTCGTTAGGATTGGAACCAAGAAAACCTCCTTCGCAAACTTTACGGAAGTTTGCAAAATGTGAGTATTTCTGTAAGGCTGTAATCTAAAGTTTGAAGTATCTTAAAGAGATAAATGATCTGATAGCTTACTGTTTTATATTTTTTAACAATCAAAGAGTTCCCCAGTCAATATTCACCTTTATGTTTCAGCCTGCATCGACAACCTAAACACTTGCTGGATTTCTTGCTTGCTGAGCTTGGTACAAGTGGCTCTGTCGACGGCAACAGTCAGTTGATCATCAAGGGCCGCTTCCAGCAGAAACAGATAGAGATCGTGTTGCGGCGGTACATCAAAGAGTATGTGACTTGCCACACGTGCCGCTCCCCAGACACAATTTTGCAGAAGGACACTAGGCTTTTCTTCCTGCAGTGCGAGACCTGTGGCTCCCGCTGTTCTGTTGCCAGCATCAAGTCTGGCTTCCAGGTAAGACTACCAAAGATGCTGTTTTTCTGTTTACTTCTCTGTACTGCTTATCATTTGTATTTTTGGATTACATGAGACCGTCTACTTCAAAACCGGCTCTTTGACTTTCTGATAAAAGTCTACCTTTCAAGTGTTGTGATAAGGAATATAGCTCTTATCGAAAAGTCAAAAGTTTTGAAGCAGACGGTCTCGTATAATCAAACACTTTGGTTATTGCTTTTACGAGTTTTATGAAATCTTCAATACTTTTAATCACAATGGAATCTAATCTTATCAACTTCTGCTTAATGTTAACTTTAATGCTAAGTGAAATCATTAATTATAAGGAAAATTCTGTTTGTTGATAATTACATTTATGTTATTAAACATCTTGAAACTACCGTACTAAATTGTGTGTTGACGACTCTTGCTAATGTTCCTTTCTTGCTTCTCAGGCTGTGACTGGCAAGAGAGCAGCCATACGAGCTAAGACAACTTAACTCAACGCCGCATGTGGATAGGATGTTCTCTTTATTTGGGGCTTCAAAATGTCATCTTGCTATATTTTAAGCCCCATAAAAAGTTGCTAAACAATGTGCAAGTAAAAAAATTAAGAAAGTCTGGCTTTTTTGTAATGAAGTTTGAGTTCCAGACTGAAAATTTTGATCAAGCAAAAAAATTAAAGAAATAAATAAACTAGAATATAGGAGTTTGTAAAATAATGGGGAAAAGTGGAGAAAAAAAATATAGAAATTTAAAAAAAAAAAATCTTTGCCACTAAAAACCAAACTTTGAATTCCACAAGTTTTATTTTATTTTTTTTCCCCCATATAGTTGTTGTAAACCACTGTATTTTTAAAACTATTTTACAATAATCTCCATCATTTTGTTATGTTTATGAAGTTAGTATAAAATAACAAGACTTCTTACCTAAAGTTACTTGGTGTGTAAAATTACATCATGTTGTCTACTTTAATTTGGCCTCTGTGTGTACATTTACCCTCAATTGTAAACTTTTTTATGGGAAAGATTTGTATAGGGTTGATACCCAATGTTAACATAATTATGCAATTAATAGAACCTACCTATTACAAACCTCAATATAGTAAAACATTCTTGCCCATATATACTTTTTTTTAATTGATAAACCACTGCAAAACAAATTGCCCAAATATTTTTTCAGCTGATAAAATTCAAAATTATAAATAATGATTTTGGTTTGGTGACCTCTGGCTGGCTTCTTGATACATACATAAAATAAAAGATATAGTTCTCATAGCTTGTCTCTGGTTTGACGTCATGCGATCCTTAATTCCATTATTATTGTATAAAGGAGGACAAAAGAAAAGGTTTGTGACGTAAAATCAAAGAAGCTACTATATCATCATTATTAATATTGAAAACAAAATTTAAATGTGATCAAAAAGTAGAAATCAAATTCTGAGAAAAGTATTGAAACATTATATGTAATTCCTTGATTCAGTTAAAAGCTGCGAGTGCTTGAGGTGGAGGAGATTGTTGCTTTATAAATGAGGTGAATGTCCCAATGTGTTTACTTTAATAAATCGATTAAGAAATGAATAATTATGCTTACGTTACTTTCATTCTTATTGTAAATAATAATCAGAGAATATAATGTTAAATAAATATTAGGCAAACATAGTTCTATGGATTTTTAATGGTCCTTGAAAGCTGCCAATTAAAAATAAAAAATAATTCTGTTAAAGTTTCAGGCCAGATGCTGTTATATATGTATATTACATTTGGTTGTGACAACAAGATTTTCTCTAAAGTCCGGTGCTTTAAATTCACGTACTTGCATAATCAAAAATTGCTATATATATCGACCATGGATAAAGTCTATTTCCTCCATGATATCGACCCTCATCCGCAATAATGAACTATAATACCTGCATGCTATTTGAGGTGAGTGCAATTATAAGCTGTAAATAGGTATAAAATAAAGCTAATTTATTTTGTGCTCTCCTGAAATAGCAGACAGCTCATTATTGCAGACAAGGGACGATATATTGCATGAGTTATCACACAGTTCAAAGAAAACGTAGCCCTGTAAGAAAATTGAGATATGAGAGCTTGATTTTTCTGCTATATGCCGTGACAAATTTCGAATATATGTGCTCCTTAATGAATTTGAAGTAAAGAGAAAAAGGAATTAAATGTAGTAACATAATATAAATAGCTATTAGGTCATGCATGGTAAAAGTTTGACTCTTGATTTTTTCTAAAGAAACTTTTCTTTATGATATTACGATCCGAGCAATTTTTATTTTAAGTGCATGAAAGCTATATTATATTGAATGAAATTTATTTTTTTTTTTTTAATCTGGCATGCAGCTATATGCATAGTATAAGCTATTTAATAGGGCACTCTGCAAAAAAGTAAATTCACAACAGTGGACTGCAAAGTATGCATAAATTATTATTACAGTATGTGGTATTCAAATTTTTGTGCTCACATCAAGCTTGCAACTAAACGCCGCTAAACGCAACTTACATAAAAAATATATATTACAAAAAATTAAGAATATATTAAAATTGCTTACTAAAAGCAAATTAAATAATTTTTAAGAGATAATTATAATTTTTATCTCAACAATTTTAGTATAATTAACATGAAATTTTGCTCCTATTAGGTTGGTATTAGAGTCAATGGCTGCAGATGGAAAGTCGGTCTCTGACGTAAAGTGAAAATATTTATTAATTTTTAGTAATAATTCAACAAGAATGGCTTACAGGCTCATGTCAAATGCAACAGCTAGAAGATTAGAATGGTTTTTATGGAATGCTACAACTCGAGGAAATGTCGACCGAGTGACTGTTGTAAGTTTGTTATTATTACATAAGCACCTATATGAACGTTCCTATAGACCCTTCTCATCTCTCATTCAACCCCAACTAATACACTAATAATAAATTTGAGTTATGTAAGAATTTAATATTTTGTTCATAACGTAAATATGTTTTGTATGTATAGTTCCAGATACGAAAAAGTTTATCACAGCTTCACAAGACTCGAGGAATAGATTTTGACGCGCTGATACGAAGGTTTTGCCAGAAACCTCCAAAAGGGTTTGAAAAATTCTTCAGACCAGCTGGTAGCAAACCTCCACCTTCTGGCAAAGAAGGAGGTAAGGAACAGCCCAAAGATGCCCCTTCAAAAGAATCGCAGCCTCCACCAAGTCGAGGGGCGGCAGGAACCACTCCCCCAACTTCTAAACTCCCTCCTCCACCTCCAAATGCCGGACGACCATTTGATCAATGGTCTTTCGGCTCTTTTGGGGGAGGACCAACAAGGTAATACCTCCATTATTTTTTTGTTTGTCTTGTCATTAATATATTCAATAATTTCAGGGAGCGAGACCAATGGTTGATAGTGGCAGTTTTAGTTACGCTAGCTGCATTAGGTGCAATAGCCTATTTTGAAATGGGCTACAAAGAAATTACATGGAAGGAGTTTGTCAATAAGTAAGTATAACATTCTTTAAGTTTAGTAAAAGGGTAGAACAAACATTTAATAATTGAGGTGCAAAGTTACAAAGTAATTACAAATCTTGAAAACATTCCCTTGGCTAATGTATGCATTATGCCACAAGAAATATGGATATGCATATCCCTTTTCATTTCCTTCATTTGATATGGTCTAAATTTTAATAGAGTAGCTTTATTAACTATCAGTTCTTAATTAAGAAAAGTCTGGAAAATTTTAACACCTTTTTTGTTATTTTACAGCTTCCTAGCCAAGGGCATAGTAGAGAAGCTTGAGGTTGTAAACAAGAAATGGGTTCGAGTGAGGTTACTTCCAGGCAACACCTACGATGGCAGTGTAAGTATACAGTCAACCGGGGTAACATTGAAGGGTTTTTACTACCTTTCTGATCATAACTTTTAAAAACAAAATATCTGGCAAATAAAAAAATTACCAGTTGTGTAACTTAGCTAGAGATGTCTAAAAATGTTTGTAAAAATTTTTTGCCCCAATTATTAACTGTAAAAAAAAATTAAAACAAGCCCTTCAAAGTTACCCCGGCAATGGGGTAACATTGAAGGGCCTTGCGGACACTTATATTCAAGCAACTTAAAAGTGTAATTTTTTTATTAATGTGTCCTACCATGTAATTTACTGTTCTGGACATATTTTTCAGTAACTTAGTATCATATTAAACCATTATTTGCAGTTAATTAGATAATTAATTACAGTAATTAATTAAAATCCTCCAAATATTTTAAACATTCATTTTATTTATTTATTTTTCTCTCTCTGAACATATTGGGGGGCATTCACAAAGCACTCTAACCCCAACTTTAGCCCCAAGTTTTATCCCTGGTACTAAACATGGTGCTAAACCAGGGGCTAACCATGTCTAGCTCCTAGTTTAGTACCAGGGATAAAACTTGGGGCTAAAGTTGGGGTTAAAGTGCTTTGTGAATGTCCCCCAATATTGTGTCACATATGTTTACAAACATTAATAATTTTATAAGAATGCAGAAGAATTTAAAAAGTTAAGTTGAAACTTTTTAGAAATTTCTTCTCTTCATGTTCAGGCTTGAACTGGCATCATTTCCGGAATAGTATTCGGATGGTTAACAGAGAACTTGAAGTCCTTGGTCAGTTGGCTGTTCAATTATGAACATATAGTTGAACCATTTTGAATATCACAATACATCTTCTTTAACTTGACAAGCAGATAAGTTCCAGAGGTGAAGCCTCAGTTCCGTCGCTAAGTCGCTAATCCCAGTGACGAGCTCACTTGTCAGTTGTAGACAGGGTCATGTTTTTTTTTTGTCACTATAATCTGTGTTATTCCCATTTGTAATTTTTTGTCATCATTGTTTGAGCTCTTTTTGTCATTCACACTCTGATCACTTACTCTTGACTTTGCAACAGACGAGGAATGTCGACACTCTTCACTCTTACCTAGTGCCATCTTTAGGCAAGGGAGGGGAGGGGTCATGAATGGTTGGGGTCATTCATGTTAACTAAATATACCACCCATTGCCCCTTTATCTTCCATAACCCCACCAGACTCAGCTGACTCACTCTGACTTCAGACCTGGAGAAATGTGCTGGAGACACACTTTTACCTGATGCCACCTGTAGACAGGGGGGAAGGGGAGGGAGGGGAGTCCATAGTTTAGGTCACCTCTAGAATAGTTCTTAAGTTCAAAAAACTCCCACCCACTGCTCCTTCTAGTCCCTGTACACCTCCATCCCAAGACTTTTAGCGGACTCACTCTGACTTTCATACTCCGACGAGGAGCAATATAACTTGAGGCAATGGCTTGGTTGCCTGGTTCTACTTGAAGGCAAAAGGGGTTCCATGGGGGGGGGGGGGAAGGGGGGGGGATGGCTAGGTGACCTACTGGTAGGTCTAAATTTTCATCAGTGCAGTCTTCATTGTATACACTCTTTGTATTTGTTGACCTCTTCTGTACTCGAATCAGGCCTACCGGTAGTCCGTAAGAGATTTCTTAATGAATCTGAAATTAAAATTTAATTAGTATGATTGTAGTTCTGTTCTAACCTTTATCATAAAATTAATAAATTAATTTAACAGTAACTGAGTCTTAAAAATGTTCAGGCATGAAATGAGACAAATATAGTTTTAATGTCAAACAATAGTACAATACCGGTAATTACAGGTAATGGCATAGACAATCCCCCCCCCCCCCCAATTGATGTTGTGGTACATAGAGAAATACATGGGCAATGGGTGGGTTCACTTTCCCCTACTCACTTCTCATGGGAGAAACATTCTGAAAGATGGATGACTTTTTTTGGAACTTTTTTCTGGCTCCGCCACGGAGTACCGGACCAGAATAAAGTGCTAAAAATCATTGTGGTGGACTTAAAAGAGAAAAAAGTAGTTCAAAATGAATTGAAATGTATGATGCAATGATATATAGTATGATTTGTGCACTAAATTTTGTATCAGATTCTTTTTAAAGCTTCATTCAAGTAAATAGTGATGTTCTCTAAAGCCCTTCAAAGTTACCCCGCCGAGCCCTTCAATGTTACCCCATTGAAAGTAAAAATTCATAAAAAAAAAAGTTACAGGAAAAATTTCAAATCCTTTGGTACATGTGTTAAGAAGGGTTGAAATATAACACTGAATAGCATTACAAGTTCCAACTTGTATTTGCTTACCTTGTGGATGGCTTATTTCCAGACTTCTTATTTTGGTCACATTCTTCATTCTTCAGTAAAAAAAAATAATTATCTCCAATTTATCAACTGCAACCCTTAAATCTATTTTTCTCTATTAGCTAATAACATGTTCCTACCATATAGTGAGAAAAAACTTCAGTGTACACATTAGATTGGTCTATAAAAAATCACAAATCTTTATTTTCCTCATTTTCAAAGTTACCCCGGGCTTTCAAAGTTACCCCGGTTGACTGTACTACAGTCTATTGGGGTTTAGCCTCGGTACTCATCAACTGTGTTAATGCCAGCAGGGAGTGCTGTGGTTCAACATCGGCAGCGTGGATTCATTTGAGAGGAATCTTGAGAGTGCTCAGATGGAGATGAACATTGAGCCGCCAAACTTCCTACCTGTTGTCTACAAGTCTGAGCTTGAGGCTGCCAGCGTTACGGGCCTCCTGCCGACACTACTCATTATTGGTCAGTAGATTTCTACATTTTATTGGTGGTTGTGATTCTACTGCAAAACAGAACTAAATTTCATTTTAGTCACTTACCAAAGAATTTAAATTTGATGGATTCCTTGGTGTTTTAACAAATTGTAGATATATATATTATTTTAGCTCATTGTACCATTTTCTAACCAATCTCATCTATGAATTTTGTTTCCTACACAGACATTAATTAACAAAACAAAAAATGTTTCAGGCTTTCTGCTGTTCATGATGAGGAGGTCTGCTGAGATGATGGGTGGGGGGCGAGGAGGGCGCAAGGGAGGGGGCTTGTTCGGGGGTGTCATGGAGAGCACTGCCAAGCTCATCAACTCGAGTGACATCGGCGTCAGATTCAAGTGAGTACTTGGGGGACGTGATAGCAGGTGTGAAACAAGCTTGATTTCTTTTTGTAAAACTGAATATAATACACTTTCATTCTCTTCTTAAATATTTATGTTTTTATTTGTATTTTAAATCAGACATTAAATCTCATAGAACAACAACTATTCTATGAATAAAAGTGAAAGATGAAAGACAAAGTTCTTTAAGCTTCTCTGAATTGTTATTTATATATTTCAATATTGCTCAATTTTACTCTTAGTACAGTACTGTTTTCGGAGAACAGTATTTCTAAATTTAACAAATAAATTTTAGGACTTAAGTCATTCAAATTTTTGTAACATGTCATCATGCAGTCAATGCTTGTCACTGTCTAACGGAGGGCATTTCTCAAGGGACGTGGCTGGCTGCGAGGAGGCCAAGATTGAGATCATGGAGTTCGTCAACTTCCTGAAGAACCCTCAACAGTACATGGAGCTGGGAGCAAAGATCCCCAAGGGAGCCATGCTCACAGGTAAATGTGACATAATATATTGTTACTGGGTAATAGAGAGGAGGATGTTTTATTTTTTAAATTAGTTAAAAAAAAAAAATTCTTAATCTTAAATGTAGAAGACCATTTTCATTTACTGTATTTAATTATTTGTTTTTTTATTTCACCCAAGTTACAAAAAAGAAATATACAGTAAATTGTTTTTATTCACGTAAAGTGACTCGGGATTTTCTGCCCTTTCTCTCCAACCATTTCATTTTGCTGACAATTTTTTTGGATTTTCTTCTGATTTACCACCATGCTTGATCTACTGTCCATAATAATGTAGCCTCAATGACATCTTAAGTTTCTAGCATGGCTTGCTTGTTTCTGACTTATATCTTGTGTGCTGCAGGTCCTCCTGGCACAGGCAAGACGCTGCTGGCCAAGGCAACAGCAGGCGAGGCTAACGTGCCCTTCATCACTGTCTCTGGCTCAGAGTTCCTCGAGATGTTTGTCGGCGTGGGACCATCCAGGGTGAGTCCAGTGATAGTTTTTAAGTCAGAATGGAGAAAAATAAATATTTATTAATATAAGTGTCAAGATATGTGTAGTTTCTTTTGTCATTAAAATATGATTAAAGTAAAGAGGTACTGTACTTATCATAACAATTCAGCAAGTTTATTATGAGAAGAAGGTCATTTTTTATGTGTAAAGATTGATTTGATGGCCTCACAGACTTGCTATTTCTGCTCAGGTTCGTGACATGTTTGCAATGGCAAGAAAACATGCGCCCTGCATTCTCTTCATTGACGAGATTGATGCTGTGGGTCGAAAGAGAGGGGGTCGCAGTTTTGGTGGCCACTCTGAGCAAGAGAACACTCTGAATCAACTGCTTGTTGAGATGGACGGTACGAACTTTCAGGCTACCTCTTAACCCTTCTTCCTCTTAACCACAGAGCATTAATTACTGTGTAAAATTGTTGTTTTCAATAACTGGTGTACTGTACTGGACAGTATGCAAAGCTTCAATAATATATCTTTTATAGTACAGTAAAAGTTACACTGGGCTGAATTAAAATTAAAAGTACATTAGTTAATCTTCATTGCAGTCCCTAAGACTGCATAAATAAAATAAAAGGGGGGGGGGTGGCAAGTCTCTACCTTTGTCTTCAGTTACCTCATGTGATGGCTTGCAGGGTTCAACACGACAACCAACGTTGTGGTGCTAGCTGCTACCAACCGTGTGGACATCCTCGATAAGGCACTGCTGCGGCCAGGCAGGTTCGACAGACAGATCTTCGTGCCAGCCCCAGACATCAAGGGCAGGGCCTCCATCTTCAAGGTAGCTTTTGTGAAAATATCAATCATATCAGCTGAGATCTGCAGCTGCAAAATCTGATTGTTTTGTGCTGCATATATTTTGTCTTCATATTTTTACATAAAAAAAGAAATTGAATGCAGTATTAATTTCAATAAAAAAAATTTAGAATGTTGATCCTAGTTGTTGCTAAATTCTTAGTAATACTGTAATTTATTCAAATTAAGGAAAATAAACCATTTAGGTTGTGATAATCTTATTAAAAGAAAAGGATAGGAATAACCAGCAAGGCCTTACCGATCGAAAGAGTCACAGCAGGTGGAAATTCTTGTGGTCACAGAGGTTCACTCGAAAGTTTTTACATTTTTTAAACGTTTCGCATCGTGGAGATGCTTCTTCAGTCACAAGAAGAAGTAGAATCCGATTCTACTTCTTCTTGTGACTGAAGAAGCATCTCCACGATGCGAAACGTTTCAAAAATGTAAAAACTTTCGAGTGAACCTCTGTGACCACAAGAATTTCCACCTGCTGTGACTCTTTCGATCGGTAAGGCCTTGCTGGTTATTCCTATCCTTTTCTTTTAATAAGATTAATACTGTAATTTGTTTTAATAAAAATCCTCTAATATTAACTACTTTTGACTTCAGGTCCACCTTGGCCCTCTACGTACTGACATTGACAAGAATGACCTGGCTCGAAAGATGGCTGCCCTCACTCCAGGATTCACAGGTAATCATATTTTGAACTGTCCCTTGGCTTTGCGACTGACACTTCTTCATCAACAGGAGCTGACATTGCCAACGTTTGTAACGAGGCTGCGTTGATTGCTGCGCGCGACCTCAAACCTGCCATCGTGATGAAGGACTTCGAGGCAGCCATTGAGCGAGTTGTGGCGGGCATGGAGAAGAAGACCAATGTTCTGCAGCCTGACGAGAAGAGGACTGTGGCCTACCATGAGGCAGGACATGCCGTGGCGGGCTGGTTCTTGCAGCATGCAGACCCGTTACTCAAGGTGATACCCAGGTCTAATCAGTCAGCAAAAGAGCTTTAGACAGTCTGAATTTGTTTAATTCAACTCTCAAATTTTCTTGAAACAAAAGAAAGAATCCTCATAATGCAAATCTCTATGTGAATTTTCAAAATTAAAAATTGCAGAAACGGTACATTTTTCAAGGGAGTTAATATTTTGACTGTAGTATGTCTTATACGAGGAATCAAGTTGTTGTGACTAACCCTGCGTGGTGCACTCAGGTCTCCATCATCCCTCGAGGCAAGGGCCTTGGCTACGCCCAGTACTTGCCCCGTGAGCAGTACCTCTACACCACAGAACAGCTGTTTGACCGCATGTGCATGACGCTCGGAGGAAGAGTGTCGGAGGAAATATTTTTCAACAAGATCACGACAGGAGCCCAGGATGACCTTAAGAAGGTCACACAGAGTGCTTATGCTCAGGTGAGGGTTTTAAAGTTTATTTGTCTGATGTCAAAAACGTCACTTTAAAAATACTGTCTCCTCAGTTCTTATATTATGGGATATTATGAGTGACAAGAAGGCAAAGGGACTATAGGGTTCATAGAGAGATAAATCTGATTAAAATCCATCGTTTGAAGGTGTGAACTAGGTCAAATATTCATTTTTTAATAGCAAAATATCCAACACTTAAAAACAATTCTGTTTTTGCTAGACTTGAACCGTAAATCTTCTATTAATCTTTGGTTAAAAAAATTAGAGTATTGTAACCAGTACAAGTTAATTGGCATTACAGTTACAAGTTGGCTGTAAACTGACCATTGGTCGTGATTGGCAGGTGGTGCACTACGGTATGAACGCTAAAGTTGGCAACGTGAGCTTCGACATGCCGCAGCCAGGCGAGATGGTGATGGAGAAGCCATACTCTGAGCAGACTGCACAGCTGATTGACGGAGAGGTGCGCGAGCTCATCAACCGGGCACACCTGCACACCATAGCACTGCTCACCAAGCACAAGGACTACGTCGAGAAGGTAAAAAAGCTACTTCTCTCAATCAGAAATGAGCTTTTACGCTTGTCTTTCTAATCAGTACGGTAAAACATTAGTTAAATGAACATGACTCATTTATATGGTAATGTTGAATTGGAGTCCATGCCTTTCAAGATAAAGATTAATATAGGTTAGACAGGTTGGTTAAGCCACTTATAGCCAGGATTTTTTGTGCGCAATTTTCTTCAGTGTATCTTCTCACTACTTACATAATGTAGAGCAATTGTACTCTCTAGCTTCAAGCAAAAACGTTTTCTCATTGGCAACATTATCTACCTCCTTGCTGAGTGATCCATTTTGTTGCTCCAGGTTGCTGAGCGACTACTGAAGCAGGAGATTTTGGGTCGTGATGACATGATTGAACTACTCGGCAAGCGACCATTCCCTGAGAAGTCCACATACGAGGAGTTTGTTGAAGGAACCGGTTCTTTCGAGGAGGACACTACCCTTCCCGAAGGTCTCAAAGAGTGGAACAAGGAGAGGGAAGAACCAGCCAAAGATGAGAAGACAGCAGGAAAGTCAACCAAGGAATCAGCAAAAACAAGCAAGCCACCAGCCCCCAAGTCATAGCAATAGCACCTTTTTCTCCCTCCCTCGTAACTGTCACAGAACAGACTGAAACCTGAGGAGAGCCACAGTTCACACCTATTTCTCATAACGTCAAGCTAATATCAACCTTATTTCGCTCAGATTTAAGAGTTTGTGTGCCATGCTATCTCATTTTAGACGTTATACTCGAAGCTCCCCCTCCTCATTTTATTTTAAAATGTTGTGTATATTTCCAGATACTATCTTACATTCTCTTCTACTTAATGTTTTAACATCTAAGGTGAGGAGGGGGAATTTATTATTTAAAATTGCTAAGCTTATTCATGACATCATCTGCCTTTCACAATTAAGAATGCTTGTGGGTACCAAGTTACTTTGTGCCAATACATTTTAATTTTTTTTTTTTTTTTGTGATGGTATTGATGAAATCTGGCAATTCGTGTATAGAAAAACATATTTGTCATTATTCCTGATATTTGTATGCCCCCTGCATTTATTTATTAGTAACAAGGTTTTGACAACTATATATTTTTATGAGAAAATTTGGTATGCTTCAGGTTTAAGTGTGATGATACTGGTAATATCCTCGTCATTTATGTTTTTGTTTTTCTCATCCGCTGCCTCATGGGCAAGTTTATGTGTGGCTTTCATAATGGTTGTTAATACTTATTTGTAGATAAATAAATGACTAAATAAATTATCTCTTAGTTAAATTGTGTTTTTTCATTGAATATAATAATATGATGGGAAAAGTGTAGTGTACAGGTAAAATGTCATTAAATCCTTTCTTTGACTGAACTAATTAGTCACAATACAGAATGCTTATTATTATATTGGAATAAATTCAGGCAATCTACAAGGTAGGGACACTGATGTTGCTGTGTTAAATTTTATGCAAAGTGACACATCTTTTTCAAAACAGACTGAATCGGTTTGGGAAAAAAAAAAATTGTCAGTGTTGCCAACATAGTAGTCTATTTGGCACAGCTAAATCATTTCAAGTGAGTCAGATTAACCATGGCACCATCAAAGTGTTGATTTAATTCATAATATTTGTAGTGAATAATTATATTTGTTTACAGTCCCTTGGAATAATATGGGCCATCTGCTTACAATGATTTCATTGCAATAATGAGCTATCTTCTGCTATTTCAGGAGAGCTTTATATTGTATACACATTTACAGCTAATTGAGCTCGCCTGTGCATGATATAGTAGATAGCTCATTATTGCGAACAATTAAAGGACGTACGATATATTATATAATTATAATTTCTTATATATACTTACTATTAGTTATATAATAACAACAATCGTCTGTTTTTTTTTTGTTTTGTTTTTTAAATAAACAATAAAAAAATACAATGAAAATTATGATAAAAATTGGCACACAATTTAAATTTTGTTCATAAACTTAAAATAGCAAGTAATTTTATTTTATTAAGATAATTTGACGAGTGAAGGTTATATTCATGATTAAAATATAATAAAATAAAATGGACTTTTACCTTCACCGTAGTTGTAATCCGTCTCTTGATGTGTTTATTTTATTTATTTTATTAATTATAAATTAACATTTATAAATTATTGAGGTATTGCTATTTGAAGAAAATGTTATAGTAGAAAGATGTTGCAAATGCATTGATATATAATATCCTTGCAATAAACCATCGTTTTGGTGGATACTTTGTCAGTACATGATATACAATATATTTAAAAATAACACCTACTGGATTAGGGTACTATAAAAAAATTTAAGTCTTATTTTGTTAGTAACAGAATTAACTACTTTATTTACACTTTTTTTTTTTTTTTTTTGGTCTGTAACAGTTTTAAGAGAAAAATACGTTGCAGAGATATGTTTAGTCACTTACAATAGGAATATCGCCTTACACACATACATACAATATCTGTGAATTATATTTACAAATCTTTGGGTAGCTAGTACGTACTCACACTCGGACTTTCAACGCCCAAACATCCCGTGTTTGTATTGTTCTTATTAGGAGGCAGGGCAGAAATGATCGAGCGACAATGTCTGAACAATAACACATGTATTTGAAATAATTAACATAATCTCATGTTTTATCAATTTCAGGTAACACGGATCAGCTGACCCACAATGCTAAAAAAAAATACCACACATGAAAATTATAAAAAAAAAATTAAAAGGGTAAGGTAACGCCACCAATGTTAAAAAAAATCCCTCACACAAAAATTCTGAAAAAAATTTAAAATGTTCTCCTCTATACCCCCTATCAGTACCTAAAATATCAGGTATACAAATACGATCTAGTTTTTTAGTTATAAATTTTTAAAGTTGACTACTTTAACATGGAGAAATGAAACTCCCATGTTAAATTGGTCAACTTTAAAAATTCATAACTCAAAAACTAGATCGTATTTGTATACCTGATATTTTAGCTACTGATAGGGGGTGTAGAGGAGAACATTTTAAATTTTTTTCAGAATTTTTGTGAGAGGGATTTTTTTTAACATTGGTGGCGTTACCTTACCCTTCTCCCCTATCAGTGTCTAAAATATCAGGTATATCGAGCTAGTTTTTTAGTTATGAATTTTTTAAGTTGACTTTAATTTAACATGATGGAAGTTTGATTTTTCCATGTTAAAGAATTAAGTCAACTTTAAAAATTCATAACTCAAAAACTAGATCGAATTTGTATACCTGATATTTTAGACACTGATAGGGGATGTAGAGGAGAACATTTTAAATTAAATTAAATTAAATTTTTTAATTAAATTTTTTTCATAATTTTCATGTGTGGTATTTTTTAGCATTGGGTCAGCTGATCTGTGTTACGTACCTTAAACCCTTAATTCCCATTAATTCAAATTTTTTCCATATAAAATATAACTGACATTTATTTACTGAAATCCAACCACTGTTTCGACTTATTTTTTGTATTGAATCAAAAACTTCAAAACTCTATCCACAATTAATCAATTATATATATGCTTGATTTCTATTATTTCCATTTAATAAATTAAACATGGGAGGTAAACAATTTTAAAATATTCAGACAGCGCCTAGCTCACTTTAATTACGATACTTCTAGAAATCAAATCATTCAATGCATTAATTTTACATCATGTGTACAAATTTACAACAAAAAATGTTTAGAAATATTCGTATAATATGTATTTTTTTATATTTTTTTAATTTATTATATTATTTTGGTGATGGATGTAGATATCCTGAATTATTACTGTGACGATCGATATTAAAGAATTATTCAAAAATGTTTGTTTATTTTTTTTTAATCGTATAATAAGAAAATTAAAAGTTATGTTGCAGCATAAAAATAATTAACTTCAGCTGCACGATGCGCAAATTTTAATTATTTATTTGATTTATTTTACATCTATGTATTATATCATTATATCTATATATCTGACACAGAAGAAATTTCTTGTCTTATAGTTGCTATATATTCTGTGTATTAAAATAATTCCTTAAAAAAATTTATATAATTTTTCAAATTTCTTTAATGTGTTGATGCGCAGTAATAATATATTGATAACAAATTTGTCATATATATATATATATATATATATATATATATATATATATATATATATATATATTAAATTTAAATTTGCTCTAATTTAATTTAAAAGTTAAATGTTATTTATTTTTGATATGATATATTTATACGATATATGAAGACAATTTTTTTTTTAGTTGTACGTTATCGTGATATACCTGTATATATAGGTAAATTTTTAATTAATGTCGGTTACTCATGCAATCCATGATCTTCAACAACATTCGGCAACAGTCAGCCTATGCTATTGTAAATAAATTATATATCCAATGTGTCATCATGCATCCTTCAAGGAGACGATGTTCGAAGATTATTAAAAAAAAAAAAAAATCAAAGTAACAAATTAACGGTTGAAATAAATGCAGTTTTTGAAAAATAGCAATTTTCAGTTTTGTCTTTTTGGAATAACAATTATTATTGATAAAATTTTAATTTATAATTTGCACTTCGTACAACCTAATCTAGCTTAATTTTATCTATACATGTTATAACAACACAGAAAAAAAAAAGTTTAAATGTTTATTTATACATATGAAAGTATTTTATTTTGAAGATGAGAGGTTTGATTTATGTATTTTACTAGAGAGAGTTCCTGAAATATAATGAGAAATAATATTTAATTATTTTAGTGATATATATTTTTAATGATATTAATTGTTATGTTATGATGATATTATTTTTTTAAAGCTTGTGAGAAAGGCAAGCCAATTATTATTAAAATTGGCATTATAATATCTTAATAAAGAATGATACTTTTAAAAAAAGGCTACATTTATTTTTTAGTAAAAAATCTGTGAGCGACGGATCATATCTGTAATTTTGTTCAAGATTTTTCTGCTCTCAATTATTATTTTAAAAAAAAAGTTAAACAAAATATCTCAGAATTATACGTAATATATGAATTAATATATAGTATATTGCATATTGATAAAGTTATATGTTTGTTAAAAATTAGAAGATAATTGATATGCTTTGACGCAGTAAAAATATTGTTTTGGAAATTTTTCTATAATACATTTAAAAATACGTTTGAAGGCAAAAAACACGTAACATTGAACAATTTCTTTTTCTCATTTGTTTTTTTAAAAAAACATCATATTTAGAGATTTTTTTTCCTTTTTTTTAATTTTTACTACACATAACTACCAATAGTAAGTAATTAAAAGGTTTTGTGGTTGATCATGGGATGATTGTAAAAGCGCGGGCCACATTAATTAATTCATTTCTGAATGCACCGTACCATGCAATTGGCATTAGTACGGCTGCAAACACACCCGTAATCATGTGCCGCTAAAAATAATTCATAATTATGACACTTTTTTTATGTATAATATATAATATATTCCATTAATTAAATTTTTGGCTTACGGTCAACGCAGCCGCGTTTATTAATTGAAGTGTCATTAATTCCCCTTCAATGAATTAAACATTGAAAACATTTGAACATATTATTCCACTCTAGTTTACTACAACACATTTTAAAACAACATAAGTTGAATTAGTCTTCAACATATATAATATCTTGGTCTATACAATATCTATAATACCTTCAACAAAAATAAGAAATAAAATTTCATCTCACTACTGTCTAAAAGTTGGATATTTGTATTACCAACTTTTTTTTATTATAGTGTTTATATAATAAATTGCAAACTATTTTCAAGAAAATTTTTCAGAGTGCTAAAAGTGGAAAGAAAAAAAATATATAGCGTAAAATATATTATAGAAGCTTAATTTTATTTTCATCATTTATGTATATTTTTTATGTAATATATAAAAAAGTTTTTAAATGCTCACTCAATTGAATTTAAGGCATACACCACTCAGTTTTATGCTGATGAAAAATTCTTTTCTAAATTCTAAAAGAGCTAAAATGCAGTGAACATTAAAGAGATAAAATATGTATTTTTTTTTTTTTAACAGCATTTTTAAAAGAGTTAAAAATGCTTTTCTTGGATGTTGATAAGGCTTGGAAGACAGGGGGCGGGTACATACGATGACCACCGAGGATTACACTGCTTTAGAATCACTGCTTTTGCACGACATGAAAAACGTGGAGTGCTTTTCATAATGTATAAATTAAATATAATTATATTATAATGTACTTTCTCTTGAAAAATATCTACAATTGAATAAAATTATTTTTTTTTTTTTTTTTTTTTTTTTTTTTTTTTGAAACATTTAGTTTAAAGTTTTAATAAAATACACTTTCTCATGCATTTCTCTTTCTCTCTTTTTTTCCATTTTATATTGTAATATAGAATTGTAGATAGATAAATTTAATTTATATTAGGATATTTAACAAATATCAGAAGGTGCTAATGTCTTTTCAGTGCCAATAAATTTTCTGATAATAGAATTTTAATTTCCTTACATCTTAAATAATCAAATAATTATTGTTTACTACGCATTATTTTTAACTTTGTTTTAAAAAATAATGTTATATTTACATAAATAATAATAAAATTAATATTTTTACGCTATATTTATATAATTATATGTATAAATTGAGCTCTATTGTTTTTTGTGCTTTTTTAATTTGGCTTGTCTTATACAAAGTAATGATATTTGATAGTACAATATGTTGTAAAAAAAAATGAAATATTAAAACAATAATAAATAACACTATTATGACAGGGAATACTGAGTGCCGGCTAGGTTGTTGAAATGTAGGAATGTTTACAAAAGACATTATCATAACATAACCCAAATTATTATTGAAATTTCAATGCACCTTGATATAATATTATAATGCTGCACTAGCTATTAAAATTTCAATGCATCATGATATATTATTATAATGCTGCACTAGCATATTAGCATGTTTTTAAGACAAAAAACATTTTTTTTAATTTAATAAAAATGTTTTATCATTTAAACTTTTGAAATAATGCATTTTATTTAAATACATATAAATAATATTTCTAATTGTAAATATCCCTTTTCTATTTCATTTTAACCTTCTTTTTGCACTTATCTATATGAGGACATTAAAAAGATTATATATACATGAAAACAAATATACAAATTTACTATGACAAATTACGTTCTTCTTTAAAAAAACAAAAAAACAAACGAATATATTAATAGATTAAAAACGCTTTTCTACAAACTTATGATTGCCAGTATAGATAATCACTGTAAACATTTTCCCCCAAAATTCACTCATAGTGTTACATAGGTCACTCTATTTTGAACCACCGAGAAAAGGAGGTCATCAGAGGTCACCACCGTGAATTAAGAACGTTGGGACGCTTGCTGCTGGTGTGAAGGGGGGAGCTGCGCCAGCGCTGCCGAGCTCAGTCGAGAAGTCCGTGGTTCGATCTCCAGAGACATCCGGTAAAGCTCTTCATCGTCCAGCAGCAAAGAAGGATCCAGAAGGTAGTTGGTAACTTTGGTGATCACCTCAATCTTGTAAGGAGTCTGTTGGAAATGACGAATCTCTCGTATTACGTGCGCAATCTGAAACATGAGATACTTGTGTATTAATAACAGATCATAATAAAATGTATCAATTAGTCGAAGTCTGGTATTATAATGCAGCCAATTTATGCAGGTAATGGGAGCAAAAAGCCCCTAAATGTCGTCAACCCGCTGCATTTACATGTACAAAAAGTTGCATACTTTACAGGCGCTTATAAAATACGAAAATCTGAATACTATTTTTAATCTATTTTTTATTAATTTTTAGCTATTTTTAATCTTAAATCAATAAATTTATCATTTAAACCCTATAAAAAGTACAGTAGGAGCTGGATTTATTAAATTAAAACATTTTATACTTTCATTGAAGTTATTTGACTCCTACTTATCAAGTTCCGTCAGCCAAATGCTCACCATGCGCATCTTGGAGAAGTTGAGGAGGCGCTCCTCCGTGAAGTTCGGCGTACCCTCCTCGATGAACGACAGGTCGGTGAGGTACATTCCCAGGTATGGAATGCAGGGAGGGTCGCAGCGGTGCAGGGCGTCACGGAGGTTCCGGAAACGCCCGTCAGAGGACACGATCGTCTGCAGACGTTCAATTGACTGCTTCGTCTGTAAAACCATCACAAAAAAAAAATTAAAAAAATGGTTTAGTTATACGGGTCTTTCACCATACGTCACATAAACATGACGTCACGTGAATGTAGGCAAAAAGCACCTATTTAACATGGTAGTAGCATACCAAAAACTATTTATTTTCTGCGATATGACAATTGTGGTACCTTTGACAATTACTTTATTTGATAGATTGAAATGTCAAGTAAATGGAAAAAAATACAATATTTGCCAATGATATCTGTGGAAAATACAATAAATCATTAAATAAAATGTAAATCGACACCAAATTTCACGTCAATAATGACCATTTTACAACACTTCTGCACTGATATTGACCCTAACATTCTTAAAAAAAATCAGCCAATCACCGATCATTGCTTTCCCCGTGGACTTTTGAATACGAGGGGGAAACGGCACAACAAAAAATAATGATAAAGAAACTAGGTAAAATAAAAAAATATATATGTTCAAGTTATGTATATTCATTTCTTACGTATATATTATTGTTAAAAAAAATTAAAAATATATTAAATTAGGAGCAATAAATCAAGTGATTCCAGTTCCCCCTAAGTACCTACTGCTGAATGTAAACAACAACAAAGCCAAGCAAACACCGTTCATAATCATTGGCGTACCCTCCCAACCCTCAGCCCCTATAATTCAACTTTATTCGTTTGGATATTTACTGTCAATGTAGACCATCAATAAGTAATATTATGTTAAGTTTAATATAATTTGTAATTATTATAATACAATATTCTTTATCCGGCACTTAATTAAAGATGATTAAGTAAATTTATCGAAGTGACTGACCGTCTTGGAGACCTTCTCCCAGGTCTTCTTGAGTCTGAAGACGGAGCTGTTGGTGAAGGCTGCGCAGATCTGCAGCACGCCGTTGAAGTTGTGCAGACAGCGGCTGATGTCCGCCACGGCCGCCCACTTCTCGATGGCCGCGATGCGAGACGACAGGTTGGTACGTCGCACGATCTCGGACACCACAAGCTGGGACACCTGGGCGGGAAAATTTAAAATGTGTAATTAGATGAACGTCAATATCAAATGACAACATCATGAGGCAACAGACCGCATGGTGTGTTATTTTTTTATTTTTAGCAGATAAAATAATTCTTATTAGAAAATACTGTTTTAATCTACCGAGACGGTCTCACATTACATTCATTAGAAGTTTCTTTTCTTCTCGTAAAAATAATAAGATCATTAGCCTCGTTTTATTTACCAAACTGCATGCCTAGTAGCATAAAATAACAATATTTTCTCAATTATTTAAAAGCATTAAAATTAAATAATTAATAAGAACATGATATTTTAATCTGTTTCAATATTCTTATACTGCATTTTTTACTGTCTACTTCTACTGACTTTTAATAGCATAGCTCTTTAAACTACTTTAAAGTAAAATAATCTCAATTCACAAAATATGTACAGTACATACCCAAGGTCCCTCTACATAAGGTTGGACGCTTAGGTTCACATTTTCGTCCCAGTTCGCGCAGGACCAATCAGAGAGAGCTGTTACTCTCGAGCCTATTTCGTGTCAGTCAGTGATTGGTCGTGACGTCACAGGCTCCAGTGACGTCACAGGCTCCAACAAAAGCTGCGCCAAGATGGCGGAGCGTCAAACCTTATGTAGAGTAATCTTGGTACATACCAGAGTACTAAATTAATATTACTATATAATTAGGCTTGAGAGAGCTTGTTGATAAATTCTGACTAAGCCCTAACCTCGTTAAATCTCTTGGTCATGAGCAGAATGTGCTGCGCCTTGGTGGCCTTGTCTGGCTTCATCCACGCCTGGCCCAGGAACTCTCTGCAAAAAGAGCGAGGTGGAGTCAAATCATTTTCACTGCGACAGACGAATTAACATTATCGTCACAAGATCTTGAGAAATAAAGCTCATAAAGTTTATTTTTTGTATAAATATGAAAAGAGAACTTACTCGCTACTGATGGTGACGAAGATCTGGTGGTCAATGTACGTCATCTGCTCGGCTATCTCTAAAGCAGACAGAGACTCTATGCTCTCCTTGCTCGGCGTCTGTAACACAAGAAACAATATAGAAACAATTTACTAAAAACTTCCTGTTAAATGTTATGTTCCATACTATCGGGTTCAAAAAGGAGTACACTCTCAGAAATAGGTGTTTCACAAAGTGTTTCAGAAACGTTTAAAATGTTTCAAAATTGCCCCCTTAGTTAAGATACATTAAGTGTTTCAAAAAGTGAGATTTGAAACACTTAATGTGTTTCTGAAACACGTTAAGTGTTTTTAAACTTATTCTGAAACAATTTCTGAAACACGAGATGTGTCTTAACTAAGGGGGCAATTTTTGAAACACTTTAGGCGTTTCTGAAACACTTTGTGAAACACCTATTTCTGAGAGTGTACCCCTCTAAGGATTCACATTTTTGGTTGTGACAGTAAGCTCACCATGGGCGGGGCGAGTAGGAGGTTGAGGTCCACCTTGACGTGCTCCGGCTCCTCCCGTGTGATGAGGCGCAACAGCTGTGAGGCGGCTTTGTGCTCGGCGGGCAGCAAGTTTGGACTGTAGCTGATGTCGTCCAGGAACTCGATTGTCATGTTCTTGAGACGCTGGTCAAGCTCGAAGTCCTGAAAATAATACTGGTTAGAATAGAACTATCTTTGTGGCTTTTTAGTGCCATGTGATTCAAAATGGTTTATTCTTACCGTTGAATTTTTTTACACTAAAAACTAAAAACACGATAAATATTTTCTCGTAATTATTTATACCTTTATTGTTAAATTAATATTGCGATTAGTTCTATATGTGTAGGGAGAATATATTCTGTGAGGTGACGATGAAGCTATCACTCTGTTTGTCGTATTAAAGTGCCAATTATACTGAATTTAAACTAAAACTATAATTTGCAAATAAGTTATTTGTGTCTGGTATACCTGAGCGTGCTTGGAGACCCAGTGTCTCAGCACGTTGAGTACACGCATGGTTGCTGCTGTTGACATCACAGACTCTTTGCGTCGGTTCCGGTCCCGGCAACTTCCACGCAGACTCATTGCGTCTCCCACGCTGCACCGGCCGGCGGGTCGTGGACCCCCTGGTCCCTGCGGAGGATGTGCGTGGTCTCGCGGGTTACTGGATGCTGAGGTCGCGATGGCGAACGCTGCAGCTGCGGAAGATGTGCTGGACCTGAAATCATACCACGTGGTCTTCATCACGTGATCTGGAGGAGGCAGGTGTTCCCCTCGTAAGGACGAGAGAGATTTGATATTTTGCTTATATTATTTATATAACATATACCCTACAATTTAAAATTTTAAGTATTATTAATTTGCAGATACTTTTGTAGCTTCAAGCCTATTTGAAGTCCAGAAAACTGTAATTCAGAAAATGTCCACAATATTGCTAACTCGGTACAATAATTTTGGCACACTAACTTGTAAGTGCTATACATATAACAGAAATGTGGTTTTTGAACTATTGTGCTGGACTAAAACGGGCCATAAGAACGCGACGTGTTGCACAGTTTCTACTAATATATGATGACGTTAAAAAGATTAATTTTGAATACTTTATAGTTATTTAATTTTTTGGAGAAATTTAAATGGCCATAAAAATTAGCAAGAAGTTTAATACTGGGAGAAAACTTGCAAAATTTTGCTTATTTTGATCATATTTAAAATATTTAAAATCACGTGTGGTACCTAAAGAAGAACAGTCCTATAATATTAAAAATATTATTGCATGTTAGTATTGTCTACCTTTATCATGAAAGAAAAGTGATCAATGAAAAAGAAATTGCCTAAAGAAGAAAAGAATTAACAATGATGAACGTCCAATTAAATAAAAAACAATAAATATCAAGAATTTTGGAACATAAAAAGAGTACAAATATCGCTTTTTAAATTTTCATGCAGCTTCTTGCGCTAAATCTAAATATTGAGAGAGTATTTTATTTTGATACGATTGGCAGAAAATGTTCAAAATCAGATAAAACTTTTATATTTGCTTACTCAAATTTATAATTATATTTATTGTATGATAATATTGAAATAATTAATAAATTTTTCTGTCAGGTTCAAAGGGGAAAATGTAGGCTTTACATAATGGGGAAAAAAATGGTATACGTGTTCAAAAGGTAATCAGATTTATCATCAGGCCTGTATGTAAATACACAATTATTAAATAATTAAATTAGATTACCCTTATGTTCCTTGTACAGTCGTTGCCTCGGAGATTTTCCTTTGCAGCCTTGTTAATTAACATGCCCCGTAAGAATAACACGTGGTGATTAAAAAGGCTGCAAGAGGAAAATTTTCCAAAGCGATGAGTGTACATAAGATTCAACTGATTATTGGTTATTCAATAATTGTGTATTACTGTATTTACGAAAAGACCTATTGAGTTGGTTTGACGCCAACCGTGCATGTCATGGTTAGTGAAAAATCCATTGTGAATCATGCCCATTGTTGCTTTGATTTTTCACTTTTTACCAATCGTATCACATGAGCTCTTGCATTAGATACACTTACCACAAAGGTTCATGTCCGATGCTGCATTGGTCATGGCAGGCGCGGCAAGCAAGCATTACGGTAGGTAATTAAACACTGACACGTACATAGACATGTAATGAGTAGAGAGAGATTACGATGATAATTTCATGCCTGCATATTGCATGATTCTTAACCTAGCAATAAGGTGGAGTTAGATGGACTGGATCAAAAAGCGCGCATTTGCCGTGAAATCGTATGGTCGCCATCTTGGTGCTTCTTAAAAATATAACTTAAACGCAACGAAACATTTCAAATGCATGATCTGTCCATATAATTCCACCATAAGCCTTCAAAAAATTAAACAGTCACTTGCACCAAAATATGTCTTAATATTGTCGTTATCAAAACAAAACAAAAATTAGTAAGTTCAAATAAAAATTTATTTAAAATTTTAATATTTTTTTAAAAAAATAACACTTAAAGAAAAATATTTTGTTTGAAAATATCAAAACAATCATATCATCATATCACAGCTAGCATCAACGTTTCAATAATATTTGTTCAGATCATTCTCATAAATGAATAAAAATGCATAAAAAAATGACGAAAACCATTAAAGTATTGTGCAAACACAGTTAACATGACAAAGTAATCCATCAAAATTTTATTGATGACATTTAAAATTCCATTTAACAGTGGATGCACAAAAATGCAGCCACTTAAAAAGTTGAAACAAGACATAAATAACAATAATACATCGCAAAAACATTTAATGAGGAAATAAATGTGAGCATGATTGGAAAAAATAAAAATAATTAATTTTGAAAAACAAATCCAATGATTTGTAATGTGATGTTTTTTTTTTTAAATGGTACCTACGGCAGAATTGAAAGATTACGGACGCTATATAAGTATGAAACTATACCAATGTGCCTAAACAGCACAAAAATAAAAAGGAAATTTTAGAAGATTTTTTGATGGTATAAAATCAGTATTATTGATTTGCAGTTCAAAAGGTTGGGACGTTTTTTTTCAATTCAATGAGCTGGGTAAGTTTTCACGGACTAACCCTGAAAATCAGCTCTGAAATAATTCAGTTTGACCATAATTCAGTTCTGTTAATATTTCAATAATTACAACTGTATATTGTTGAAAAAAAAATATCAATGTTCCTTTAAAAACTAAAAAGTAAAGTTTCTTAGATGACTTGAATTTAACTAAAACGTTTGTGATAACCGATTTCCCCCACAAATTTTGCATGTAAAATTATGCTTCCTATAGAACCAAGAGTTATATGTTATATACTATAGTACACAAGTCCCGTCGGGAAAATTTTATATTTTTTTTCCTCAGTATTATAAAGCTATTGATTTGAAATCACCTCCTATATCTCCCCCACAACCCCTACAACCATCATTTAGAGATCTTTCGATAATGAATTAAGGACTTATTTTCATATAAAAAAATTGTGTATGCCAAAAAAAAAAAATTTCGAGTTTTTTTATAGTTTTTTTTTATATATAGATTTGAAACGCAGCCAAATCAGCTGATTTGAATTGACGCCCCATTTGACGTCGCTTGCCTCACCTGCGCTGCGACTGCCGGAAGGAGGTGATGACGACGCCCGCCTTGCTGGACGTCTGCGGCGAGTCGTGCTGGAAGCTGGCCCGCTGAGACACACTGCCCCCGCACTCCGAGTCCACGACAGAGCGGCGACCCGCGTAGTAACTCTGCAACACCGTCCTTTCCACGTTAATATAACACCTAGATGTATCGTGAGTAATATTCTCAAAGAATAGTTGAGTATTGCAACACCGTCCTTTCCACGTTAATATAACACCTAGATGTATCGTGAGTAATATTCTCAAAGAATAGTAGAGTATTGCAGTATCAATATAAAGCTATATCGTGGATATTATGGGTGAGATTCACGAAGCAGTTAGCCAGGTTTCTAACCACGGTTAGCTTAACCACGTTTAACTAGGTGAGTTTAATGCACCTAAAACAAGTATAGTTAAACGTGGTTAAGCTAAACATGGTTAGAAACCTGGCTAACGGCTTCGTGAATCGCACTCTATATGTGTTTTTTTCCTTTGTATTTCCTACAAGTTACATATAATTATGATTGGCTGGCATCAGGTGATACTAAACAGTCCAAAAAATTTCTCAAAGTTAAGTAATATCCCTTTTAACAATTTAAAAAAAAACAAATAATGAGAAATAAGGTTCTTCCCCAAGTTCCAACACTCACCTGAATCACGGAGGAGGCCACGTTGGCCGTGGTGATGGAGGCGGAGCGCGAGGCCGCAGCTCGTTCCAGCTCCGCGTCGTCGCCGTCAGGCTCGTATTCGGTCACGGACGTGCGCTCGCTCCTCGCACAAATCAGCGCCTGCGCATTTTAAAGGCCATAGTTCGTGAACGGTAAGAAATTAAAGTCCTTTTTTAATTTGTAATTTTTTCTCGTCTTAAGATTATTGAAAAAAAATTGCATTTGTTACATTTCTTGTGCTATAGTTACTTGCAGTTAAGACAAAAACTATTTCAAGTATTAATAAAAATGCATACAATTTCAATTTAATCAAATTCAATTCATTTAAATTCAATTTCCGTTTCATCAACTGTAGACTTAAATTCGAAGAAGACGTGATTTCTTTTAAATACATGTGGTACCACTGCTATACAATAATTATAACTCTAGTCGTGCTCACCCTGGCTGGAGGTGGGGGCGGCTTGGGTCTTGGAGGCGGCTCTGGAGGCCTGCAGGGCACGCTGCGCTCGGGTATCGCCGGGGGCGTGGGGGCCGGTACTCCGCTCTCGCTGCTGTCCTGCACGCTCGCCTCGGAGCTCGAGGCCACCAGTGTGACGGTGCTCAGGTTGCCGGGGGAGGAGGGCGCGCTCACCGCCACGTCGCCTAGCAACCAAATTGTTGTACTTTCAGTTTTAATACTTTTACCAACTTATTTTTTATTACTTAAAATTTTTTTAGACGTTTGTGAAGTTTTTTTAATGAAAAATATCTATGATTTTGTTCAAGAATCTTTGTACAGTACAAATATGAATTTAATTTCCAAACCTTGTAGACTTGAAATGGAATGAATAGAACAGGGACTTTCATGAGCTGTTTAAGAATATATTGGTGCAACATTTATGACCTTTATGAGTGACAATTTTTAATGTTCTTTATTTTTAATATTATATGCATGTTATGTGAGTGATATTTGACGTTTCTGGAACCTCAAGATATTGCATTATTGTATAATACATTGTAGGAGATTATGGAAATAAAAATTATTGAATTTTGAATTTAAAGACGTCAACATCATGTATTTTTTAAAATGACAGGTGAGAAGTAAAATACTGAATTCATGTTCCTATCCCTATATTTTTAAAAAGTAGTTAGATCATGCACAAAATTATGTTCCATATTTTATTTTGCTCAAAACTGTATCTTTAAATACTTGAACGTTCACTCAAACAATTAATTATTCCAACAATGATAATGGTCCACCTTGATTTAACATATGTCTCCTTGAATTTAGGCAAATTCTTCAGCTGCCAAATGGAGCGGGTTACATATGCAACAGGGGCACAAAATTCTGACCTCAAAGAGAGATACTCAGGTAAAGATAAGCTGATAATTATGACAAGATATGTACGTGAATGCAGAATTAATGAGAATCAAAAATTCGATTTTCTATCAAATTAGATCTTTGAGTTTGAAGGTTAATTTTACATTTTGTTAATACATCGTAAAGTTACCTGTGAGAGTTTCTGAGCTGGAGGACACCGCGATGGTCTTGGGGATGGTGAGGTACTTGGTGGGCTCCTGGTCCTCTGGTTCCACCTTGATGCTGACGCTCTTGCGGGGCGTGCCTGGCGACTGGTGCGACACGGTGACGTGCGCTTGAACCATCTGGCCCGCCTGGGTAGAGCCCTCGCGGATCTTGTGGAGCCCAGAGACCTCACGATGCTCCTCCTCCACTGCTCCCCCCGCACACCGGCAACAATCGCGCTAGCCTCGACTCTCCCACACAACAATGTCCACAAGCAAACACAAAAAGGCAAGCAGCTAGCTTCTTTTGACGCACCATGAGAGTCAAACATGAGGTTGTCCAACAAAAGGAGAGCACGACTTATATTTTCTACCAATCAATCACAGCATTCAAGTGTTGTTTATTATCATAATTTTTTTCAAGCAATTAAACTTGACATTTTGACAATGACATGTTGAAAATGGTTATCAAATTGAGTACTATTTCCGTTTGCAAGCACAACTGTTCACGTATCATCAGAAGCACCCAAAGCAAAGGCACAAATGCAAAAACAATGAGATCTTAAATTAGAAACAGGGTGAATGTTAGAAGAAGAATAACTTTATAAAATTAAATTGAAATTATCAAAGAAAATAATGATAATTTTGTAAAGAACTCAAAGTTTAAAATTTATTATTTTTTCAATCAACTCCCATTACATTCTGAATTTTTTTAATTTTTTTCCACATGATAATTAAATTACTAAAACAAAGATACTATAACTTGGCTTACATTTCCTGAAGCTGCATCTCCAGTGTCCCTTAGGGTAAGCCTGAGAGTCGTAGCTATGGCTTCGATCTCGGTCACTCATCTCTGAGCCATAACCTGAAAGTGAGTTTCTATATGACAGGCAACACTAAAAGACGCAGAGGTAGTAGTGATGGATCTAAGAAGATTTCTAGTTAACACTCACATGCGGCAGTTAAGCTAGCAAGTACCTGAGACTGAGCTCGCTCCGCTGGTTCGCCGAGGGGACACACCGCTGCTACGACGGCGCTCAGGGTCGTACAGGTGCAGCATCGTGTGGTCCTCTCGGCCCCCCATCACGTCATGCCTGAGGAGCAAAAAGGTGGCCTTCAGACAAACACGTAACCATGTTCTAATTTGAAGTCAGTAACAATTTGTAACAATCAAAATAATATATTATGCGTACATGATTGAAAAGTGACAAGAAAATTTTCTAACGATCAGAAAGCATTTACGCTTCCATTTTTTTTAACATGCATTAAAATTAAATTTAAAAAATAGATTTTAATGTCATAAACATAAACATTTGCATAAATGGACAACATACATGAAAAAAAAAATATTGCAGAAATGAATAGAGGTACCAAATTATGCTACTCTGAATTTTTTCAGATTTTTTTGAGACCCAGAACTATTTTTAGATAATTATTGAAAGTGCGGCCACGCCCCCTGGAGGCGTCAATAGGCGTCCAGTCTCCATCCTTTTTATTAAGGCTGCAGGGGTGCCAACTGAAATCACAGGACTTTCAATAATTATTTAAAAATAGTTCCGGGTCTCAAAAAAATCTGAAAAAATTCAGAGTAGCATAATTTGGTACCCTCTATTTCATTTCTTCAATAACATTTTTTCATGTATGTTGTCCGTTCTTATGTTCTTTATTTTTAGCTTTTAGTTGCAAGAATATTGATTTTTGATTTACACTTTAACGTTTTCTTTTTTCAAGCGTTGACTTACATGAAAGCGTCGACTCCCGGAGGGGGTTGGTCTGGTGGGTCTGCGCTGTAGAAGACCTTCTTGAGGGCCTCGAGGACCGTGACTCCATCCGTGAAGACGCGGTAGGTGAGCAGGAACGTGTTCAGGAAGTCGATCGAGAGGAAGCGCAGGTCTGTGAGTCGCTCTAGAAGACGCTCGGGAGTCGCGTACCGGATCTGTGGTACCTGCAGCACCAGTGTCACGTATAAATCGCGTTTTGTGATGTCTGCAGTTATTGGTACCTCCTCATTGGTTGAACATGAGCACCCCATACATTAAAAAAAAAAAAAAAAGATGTGACGTACCAACCGAATAAAGTATAAAGCACTAGAATTTTGTATAAGGTATTTGGTTTTTCTTCATAATATCACCAAATCTAATGTATTATTTTATTAATTTTGGTAAATCATTTGAAAACACAAGTTTTTAAATTCAGTATAAGTCATAGGAGCATTTTTTCATGTCGAGTTCATTTACAATGTAACGATCATGATAAAACCGTGATGAGAAAACACCCTCCCTTCAAACACTACAAACTCCTCACACCCTGCTCGAACGTACCTTGCACGAGTTGAGGGTCCGGCTAAAGCGAATGTCGACGTCGTCCTTGAAGAGCTTGGGGTCGTTCTTGATGGACTGCGGCATTGTGACGGACGAGGTGTCCGACATGGAGCTGTGCAGCAGGTCGTTGAAGTGGACGTTGTCCATGCACTGCAACGGGACACGCTTGCTATCACACCGGAGTCACTACTGAACTAAATTTAAAAATATCACACAAGAATAATTTTGTTGACGACTGATGTTATATACACCTTATAATTATATATCAAGAAATTATAAGTATTTTTAGTCAACAAAGAAAGGAATCGAACATTTGTATATTTATACGTCCTCTTTGTTAATACAGTTTATGCAATTTTTTCATTGTAGAGTAACTTTTTGCCTTTTTAAGTTATGTAATTCAGGCACTGAACTATATAATTCAGGTTATTAGGTTTGTAAGTATATTATGTGAACCTGTACTTTTATATTTTAAATCATAAATTATCATTTATATCACAAATAAATTATATTATTGTAAAATCTTTAAGGATTCCTTTTTATGTATTATTTATAAATGTACAGCTTAAAGTAGTTGTATGGCTTGAAAATATACTAGACTAAAAATACTTAACAAAACGTATTATGACGAAGATGGCATTATTATGAACTTGCACTTACATAAATAGTTTGAGAAGATTACGTAACAGTAATTCAAAATCATTTTATTGATTTTCGATTGTACAACAATATAAGCACAACGTAATAATGAATAATCACAAATAAGTTGAATACACAATGGAGAACAACTTACCTGGCTGATGTCACTGATCCAAGCTTGCTTCTCTTGCATGGTGGGGGCCACGAGGTGCACGGTGACCTGACCTCCTGCCCCCGCCCCTCCACCGCCCCCGGGCCCCGAGCTGCCTCCAGTACTCTTTACGTCAAGCACGATCTTGAAGTCCCGGTTATGAAGGTCGGGTCGCGTGGAGGTCGTGGTCGGCGCGTGTCCCACCGTCGCTCCAGCCACCCCCGCATTGGCCGAACTGCCTCCCGAGGAAGTGGCGTTGCTGCTGGACTCACTGACGCCGCTCGATTGGCTTGACATGGAGCACACCGAGGCCCCTGCCGCCACCACAACCCCGTCACTCCACGGTCACATCGTCACTGCGCCACCAACAGCAAGTCGGGTCGGGGACCACCAAGGGATCTACTCTAACATCGGCTACCTCAGTCCTATAGCAAATTGGACTGCAAACACTCTATCGGGGGAGCATCCTTAACATTAAGCATTCAAATTTATTTATCAAAATTTATTTTATCATTTTTGCCTTATTATTAATATTTTAATTGTTTATTATTTTGGTTTGGAAATGGTACACAATTAATTACATCGACAGGCACCACAAATTTCAGGCAGGATTAACATGTAAGGATATATATCGATTTGGCTGGAAGGAAACATTTGGTAAGGATTTTCTTTTTTGTAAAATGAAATTTATAATATATTTAAATTTAGGCTTTAATTTATATTAAGATGTTAACTTATCATTAATTTTCAATAACATAATATTTTTCACTATAACATTTTCTATTCTATTTAATAAGATTAATTTTTGGAGGGTGGTGAAAAGGTCACATTGGGATTTTTTAAAATCGAGCCTGACATAAAAAGGTCTTGTTTTAATTAAACATTTACCAGGCACCATAAATGCGTTTGTTTTAAATATTCCACAACAATGGATTGAACATTTTTAATATATAGGGGTTTGGGTTTTCGATATCTAGAGCTAAAGAGAGACCTGGTTCCCGCGTGGAGGGCCTGTTCTGTTGGGGCGAGGTCGCTGAGGATGCCATACCGTCATCGTCCGTCACAGTCGTCTCGCTGGGGTCCTCGATGAGCAAAGCGTCCGCCAGCGGAATCTTGCCGATGTCGGGCAACAGGTGCAGCCGACCCCCGGACGTCCTGTTCAAGGTCAATCTCAGTGTCAAGGTCACCACGCATAAAACAATATAACACAGAATATAAGTAGTAAATAATTATTTACCTGGTAGCCAGAATCAAGTGGTTGGAGAAAAGAAAACACTGCCGTAACGCTTCTTTCTCACTCTTAAAATTTGTCAAACGACTACGCTGTGTCCTTGGTTTATCAGATAGTATTTGAATTAAACAACCTGCGAATACAAAACAATATTTTATTAATTGTAACAGTGGATTTTAACCATTTTCAAATGTTTTTAAATGTTACAAGAAAACCTAAAATTATACTTTCTTAGGTAGAAAAAAACATGACGTAAGCAATATGGCGTCATAATTTTTAACAAATTATCAGCTGTCATAAAATTTATTACCATAGCATTTTGATATATATCCATCAAAGATTAATATAACGATATATTCATGGCCATCATGCGCTTCATATTCAAATCGAGTCTATAAAATATCGATTAGAATAAATCAATACAATTTGTAAGTCAAACATAAAAATAATTTTGATTATAATAACATTTCTTTTAAAAAATCTATAAAATCTATTCTAATTTAATCTATTACATTAAAAGTTAATAATTTTTTAGTAAAATAAATACTTAAATAAACACAAAATAAATAGAATAATTAACACAACAACACATTTATAATGCATGTTAGATACTTACACTTGAATTTAATGTAAAACCACTGCACATTTATTTAATACATGATAAAATGTCTTGAAATACATTGTAAGGACACGGAATGAGTTGTGATAGAGACAGGAAGGACCACGCTAAATGGAAACCTGTTACGTTTACGCTACAACTGATGTGACCTTGCTGCCCGCGCCACACACAGAGGTAGGCAACCCGCTTGACCCGAACGCACGAAAGGTTGCCTGCAACTAAGGGGCGAACTGTAACACCGGCTGCAAAGTTGATCCCTTTCTGAGTGGCGTGCCTCCCCAAGGTCGACAGTAACTACGTCACGCTCTTTGTGGAGGTGCACGGATGAAAATAGCACTGGATAAACATGGAAACCCCAGCTGCACCCCGCGAGTCTGCTATCCCCCACCTCCTAATATTATCACTTTCTATCGAAAAATTATAAAAATATAATTTGATTATTTATATTTTTAATTTTTATTATTTTTTATTCCAATAATTTATTAATATATTGTAATTTTTACCTTTTAAAAGTAATATTTTGTTCTTGGTTGTCAGGACAACTTGTTGAATTTTAAAGATGGCTTCTTTGCGTGTTTCAAAACCAAAACTAATATTAATACTGACTAAATTTGTTATATGACGGTAACATGTTTACTGTTTTTTTGTTGCGTAATTTTTAAAAAAAAAAATGTAAAAATAAGAAGATAAAAAGAGGATATGAAGTGTAAATTTGTTTCTGTTTCATCGAATATATTGTTCCGGGTGGTCGCGTAAAACAGCTGTCATGTGGCGCTCCCTCTCCCCCCCTCGCGTGCGTGCGCCAGGCTGCTGGAGCCTACTGGAGATCGATAAATACTGGGGCATTGGCGTCACTGCTCACTGCAGCCCTCTGGCGGGGTGCCCCCGAACTAAGGGACGCGCGCAACCTACGTCATCACATGCTCAACTCGTTACTACGACTGTTACAAAAGTGAAGTGCCTAATAACCATTCTAGATTAGTGAAATCAATTTTATTAAATTATTAATTTTAATAAATTTTTAATGTAAACAACAACGCAATCAAGTATTTATTTAATTCATTGTTGTTAAAGTCAAAAAGAAATTATTTAGGATATTTTAACTAACATAATTATATAATATATTTATGCATAAATAAATTTCATGTCAATGTTCAATTTAAACATAAGAGGAGTGCATTTTAATTAGGCGTATTAAAAACAAACATTGTAAATTTATTATAAATTTGACAAATAGAAGGAAACTGATTCAAGTATAATATATTTAAGAGTTTAGTTTATTGACGTATTATTATTTTTAAAGTACATAATAAATGACCACGAAAAGAAATATTACGTAATAACGTAAAAAATCAATGCTACGTATACTCAAATTTTTGTTTTCATATAAATGGAGTATCAACCTCATTTTTTTATTGCAGAAATGGATAAAGGGTGAAAAGTTATGCTACCCTGATTTTTTTCAGATTTTTTAGAGCAGGGGAAGTATTTTTAAAAAATTATTGAAAGTCTTTTTTGTGACGTCACACGGCGGCAAGTCCTATGTTTTTCTTAAGAAGCGGCGTCTCGTGACGTCACAAAAAGAACTTTCAATAATTTTTTAAAAATAGTTCCAGGGCTCTAAAAAATCTGAAAAAAATCAGGGTAGCTGAACTTTGCACCCTCTATCCATTCCTGCAATAAAAAAAATTGAGGTCGATACTCTATTGTAATTGTATGCAGAAACTATTGTTTTTTAAGTGACGTGGTTTATATTTTATGATGTAGTTTTAAAACGTATGCCTTATGTGTATCTTACATCAAACAATTAAACTGATCCAAATTTAATTAATAAAAACTGAAAACAACCGTTGTAAATGGTTATTTAAAGAATGTTCGAGTTACATTCATAATACGCATACAAATATTTGCGAATTATTTCATGATCGTGTTTAACGTATACCACCTGCTACGTTTTTTCATAAATAAATATTGACTTGCATCAGAAATTGTATACTGTTATTGACCTGACCGTGGAAAAGAAAGCAATTTAAATTGTAAATTTCGGCACGCACATCTGGCTTTACAAAGTTGCAATCCACAAGTCGCTTTGTAAAAGTATATAGATTCCTAGAAACTGGAAATTATCTGTTTTTTTAACCCTTCGATCGTCTCATTGAAATTCTTCTTTTTTTAATAAATGATACGTACTATTTTTGGGCTTGAATTTTTTTAAAAAAATTCTTGAAATGAGAAAATTTAATATTCAACACAAGAACTTTTTTTAGCACATATATATATGTATTTTTATTAACGCTCAAAACCTTTTTTTAATTCTTAAGAGGTAAGATTTTTTTTTACGAAAATAATTTCTTTTTCGAAGCAAATTGCTTTAAGTAATTCAAAAATTTTAATAATGTAAGTATGAAAGTTTGAGACGTTACAAAATTACAGAGAAAGAAAGAAACGAAAATGAACTCGTATTCGAAACTTATTACGCAAGAGTTAAAAAAAGTTTAAAAGATCAAGAAAAAAAAGGAGGTGTCTCTATATTTTCTCTTTTAAAATTGTACTACTAATTACTTAGCATTAATTTTCTTCTTAGTTTATTTTTAATTACTTAAACTCCTCATATTTATATTAATAAATAAAGTTTTATTGTGTTTCTTAATATAAATATTATATATATTATTTAATGCGTATTAAGTTAAAATATAAGCAAAGATTAGGTAATATTTATTTTCCATTTCTTTAGCAACATTGTAATAGTATAATATAATATTTGAGATAAAACTAGGACTTAAAAGCTTGCTTGTTTTCATGCTACCAATTATACTATGTTAGGATTACTAGGGTTTTATTATTGACTTTCTCTTATCTATATAACCGGCCTACTCAGGAGTATAACCTATATAAATAAAAACGAGGGGGAAGGTCAAAACCCATACACTTTAGTGCCCGACAACTCTTGGAATGAAAAGAGTTAGGAGACTGGAGTAAGAGTTTTTAGAATGTCTTTTGTAGTTTAAATGATGAGGAAATTTACATTTAAATAATTACAAGGCAATTTTGTGACAGCCTCTTTACGTATTTTTCCATCTTATTGCTTCTACTCAATATAAGATCACTCACAAATTAAAAAAAACATTATAGGTCTGTTGGTAAACTCTGTTCAGAGTTCACTTTGCCTCCACTTTCTTACTCCAGCTCAGAGGGTAGGAATAACAGTGCAGATGACGTCACAATTTTTGTTCGTAAACTTTTTGCTGAGAGTACACCTAGCAGAGTTTACGAACAGACCTTACTTGCTAACTTATATAACAGTGGGGGGGGGGAGGGACTCACCCTGCCTCACGAAGACCTGGTTCACGTCCAGCAGAATGTCACACCCCTCCACGATCATTCGCTCCACCGCCAGGTTCTTCCTGAGGTTCTCGGTCTCGCTCACCTAGGACATCTCAAAGTTAATTTCCAGACAATGTACCTGAGTTGAAATAAATTTCATCTTTTATTCGCTATTAAACTCTTTCCTCCTCTAATTTACTCCTATTTTGTATTATTTTAGATAAAAAAAAAGAGAGAAAAAGACGAGATTAAAGCACAAAATAAGATGTATTTTAGAGGTAAAAAGATTTTAGGTTAAGACGTGTAAAGGATGAGTCAAATAATTAATTTTTCAACTAGATTAATTTCTATTTTGTATCACTGATCAATGATAGAAAATAAACGTTTCAATACAAATGCACGAACGTGACTGTCATGTGTCGCTAATCTTTTATAAAGGTGTAAGGAATATTAAAAAAATAGTTAGCATTTTTTACGATAAGAATTCAGTATTTCAAAGAGTAGAGTTTTTAATATAAAAAACATGACAGTGAAAATATGCATGCATGCATACATAAAAAGCAATATTATATGCTCCATGCTAATGTAACATTTTTTGCTCAGTTATAAAAGCACACGTTCTTTGATGCACTACCTACAAATAACTAATGCAACTGTATAATATGCTGTTTGAGTTCCGTTTCACTGCATCGCTATTCATTTGTTATGCGAGTAACCTTTGGATAAGAAATATGATCATATTAGAACATGAATATCTTATAATGTAATAAGTATATTATAATGATGAAAATAACATAATCGTAACTTGTATGTTTGTATACATTACTTTACATAGTACTCAAAAATAAAATGCCAGAAATTTGTAGTAATGTTCTTTTTTTAAAGTCAGAAATACATAATTATCAAAATACATTATTAAATGATTAAAGCAAAACCGATGTTATTTTGGTTTTCCATTGTGCATATATATGAACAAGATAATATACATGCAGTCTCTTTAAACTCCCAGTGCATTATTAATTACGCAATGAATCATTATAACAGTCAAGTCAAATGAAACACTATTAATTTACTTTTCTCATTAACTACTTATATTTTAAACATTAATTTACACCGATGTACATTATAACGCAAAAAAATAATGATTTGTTTGATAAAAGTTTGTTTAATTAGCCAACTAGAAGAAGATATTATACCAATGAAAAATATCACCACAACTTGGCTGTATTTCCTCCTCTCTTTCAGTCTAAATTGCCTTCAACGTTGTCATCATCGTCTAAATAATTTAATACCACTGATAACTAAGAGACTGGAGAACATGACGCTTGTTCTTTTAATATTATTTTGAATAGAGCATTTAATTTTACATCTGCTGGTTATTTTGTAATATCTCTATGCCAAGATATTTTTTTTTAATACTGAAAGTTGGCACCACATGCTTTCTCATTCCTATTTTTCTTTGTTTTTTTAATCTACAACCTTATAATAATATGTTATGTAATGTTTATTTTTTATATAATGTGAAAAATATGTTTTTCGAATTTATTTTTTAAAAGATATTATATTTAACCATGAATATAATAAAACAATAAACATATATCGTGCAGGTATTAATTTTTATCACATTTTTTCATATTTATTATTAATTATCAAGTATATCAACATAACAAAAATATTGTATAAATGGATAGAGCATACAAAATTATTGATGGTCTGATTTAAAAAAATTGAATCCGGGAAGTATTTTTTAAAAATTATTAAAAATTCAGTTTTAAAAACCACTTCCCTTTTTACTAAGCTAAGTTAAGCTTAGTTAAGCCTGCATGGTGCCATCGGAAAGTGTATTTTAAATACTTTTTTTTTTCTTTTCAAAAAACAATTCTTGAGCTCTGTATAAAGAACCTAAAAAAATCAAGGTAACTTTGTATCTAGCTTTATGCAGTAAAAATATTTTATGTCGGTACTCCATTTGCTGCAAGAATTTGTAAGAAACATACATACTGACAAGCTAGCGGCGACGTGATACTGATAAATAACTAGCGGTGACTCACCTCATCGTGCATCTGCCGCGAGAGGTCCTCGAGTTGTCTTCGTGCGTTCTCCAGACTCTTGCGCTCCACGTGATCGTGCGGCGTGTGTGCCAGCAGCTCGTGCAGCGTGATGATGTAACGCGGCACCTGCACACGTGCTCAGTTAATGGAGAATGCGTGATCACTTTGTAATGTGTGACATAATACATTTACTGAATTATTGTCCAGAAACGTGAAGATATACCGCGGAACCTGTACACGTGATCAGTTTATGGAGAACGCGTGCTTAGCTAATAGAGCTTAGTGCTTAGCATGATGCATTCTGAGGCTTAATATACGTGAATACTTAATTCGTGGCTGCTAAAACTATTGAGCAAAGATCAGCAGTAATCGTATCTGCAAACTACGACGTCTGGTAGTATAAATTTGTAACGGACCAGGTTATAACTGATGGTGAAAATTTTCAATGCCATATTAAATTTTGCTTCTAAACTTGAAATAAAATTAATTTAACTCTCCTTTAGGCTGGAGATTAAGCAATGGGGATAAAAGCAATAAATCAAATGCTGAAATTACAATTTTGGATTAGGTTTTATAATAAGAAGATAATGTATTATAAAATGCACAATTTTTTGGATAATAAATTATCAAATATTTTAATTAATTGTTACAATGAATATGGAATGTTCTTAAGTGTGCAATTTGCATTAATCTAGTACATATCGAGGGGGACTTATAAACCATTGCGACTAGAGGTGAAACCAGATAAGTTTTATAATTGTTAAAGTCATCTCGAGTGCATCGCATTGCTGTAAGTAATATCACATCAAAATTATTTTCATAATATGTAACAATTGGATCTTTTTTAAAGAGACAGATTAAATCTAATGTACTAAATGTATTTAAAATTATATAACTAATGCATGCAGAGGTAAAGTAGCCCGTTTCAATTATTTTAGATTCATTTCAAAATGTTAGTGGAGCAGCTTTAGGGAAATTTTAATATCTAAATTTCAGAAAATATTAAAAAAGAACAAATAAACTAAACCTTTATGTAATTATAAACGAAAGAAATTAATATTCTTTGTTAAAGCTTTTTTTTTTGTACAAAATATTAAAATCTTTTTATTGCAAAGCTAACATTTTAAATGCTTAAGTTCAAAAAAAAAATATATATATATATATATAATAAAGAATACTAAATTGTCTTCTTGTGAGATTAATAAATAAATATTTTACTTGAATTTGAATTACTAAAAAATTAAATAAATTATAATTTAATTCATTGTAATACAACAATTCCTATTAAAATATATCTTTAAAATAATTCATAAAGTGTAGAGTTGGATCTTTCACGACATGATAAAGATTGTCGTTAATTTTGCAATGAGATTTCTATCAGCGTACATGCCAGCGAAGAGGCGGTGCTGCTTTCATCGAAATTATTCCTGGGGGAATTGTGGGTGGATTTGCCACAGAAGAGAATGTCCTCTCACGTCCTGTCCGACTAATTAATCAACGCCACAACTCTAAGCTCGCAAACCTTTGGCTCGACTGCTGGCCACCTAACTTTGTGTGCAACTAATGAAGGCGATACGTTTCACCGAGCATCAGATGGGATTTTCAACGACAAAAGTTTCCATCTACCAGCGAGGTGCTTTAGGGACGCAATGACGAATAAATTTCTACTCTAGCTAAAAAAAAAAAAAACTGGAATAAAAACAGAACTAATGAAATTCTATCTGCGAAACTCGTTTTTCTAAATGCACCTCTGTGGATAACTTGTTTACCTCATGACGACACACAAAAAAAAAATATAGGTTAAAGGTTATAACATCGAATAAATTGGTTTAAAAAGGGAGCAATCATGGTAACAAGAGAGTGAATGGAATGTAAAGAGTATCATTTCAATACAGCAATATAAAGAAACAATTTTACAAAAGGTTAAAGTTTATTACGTCAATGCATAAATTGGAGTTTGGTACCAGTTCAGAATTTACAAATCATTATATATATATACAAAAATATGTGAGCTGTTATAAATGGCAACAATTATTCATTCAATGCAAAATAACTGCAATTTATTTACATTATTCACAAATCAAATATTTAATATGCCTGCAGAATAAAAATAATATCCATATATTTTTGTTACATTACTTTTTTTGTTAGTATGATTTTAGGGACAGAGTATGAATTTCTACGAGAGAGTATATTGATTGAAATACTCATATATAGCATGTGACATTACAATTTGTGATGTTTTAATTTGTTTAAGGTCAAACACGCACTAAAATATGTAAATTTCATTATTATTATTAATGCTTTCATGTGATTTAATCACAATTAATAAAATTTTATGAGTAATGAAGTTTCAATTAACCACTACAACATGTAATGAGAAATTATATTTTCAAAAATATATTTTGGATCAATAATATTCTTGAAAATTCCTTTAGATTAGAATGTTCTATCAAGTGTCAAGCCATAACAAAATCTATAGTGCAATATGCAGAAACTACAGAAGGATAATCTTCAATGTGTCCTCAATTATATTGTTATTTATTTCTTATTTCTTACTTATAGTCTCCTAAAAGAAAATGTACAGTCTATAGTTTGTATGCAACATAAATGTTTATCGAGTACGAATACACAATTTACATCTTTGGACACCACAAACTTTACTCCTACCTTTTTGTAGGTGATTTACCACGCAGTCTATAAAGGCATAGTGAATCAAAACTGTTTTGATAGACTGGGTGCTTTTTTTACATCTTCGAAATTTGCAAATCTGTATTTCTCTATTTATTAAAGTTGCAGCTTTAGCAAATGAGGCAGGAGTAAAATTCGTGCTGCCCAGAGGCTGTTTGATCATATGATCATTAAATATTATTATGAATTTCTGTAATAACATTTTAGCACACGCATGTTACTAACCTGATGCATGGGGTAGGTGAGGAAGGTCTCCAGGGACCTACCCTGACAGGCCGGTTTGTTCTCCAGTCGGGCCAACAGCGCGGCGAAGGGCGGTGTCTGCTTGCACTCCGTGAGGACCTGAAGGCTGTAGTGATGATTCCTCACGTACTCTTGGTAGATACTCAACATGGGCAGCAGCATGTCGAACAAGTCTCCTGGAAACAGGGCAGCACTCACCAGCACACG
The DNA here is from genome assembly GCA_949825025.1 of Siphlonurus alternatus. Taxonomy (NCBI): domain Eukaryota; kingdom Metazoa; phylum Arthropoda; class Insecta; order Ephemeroptera; family Siphlonuridae; genus Siphlonurus; species Siphlonurus alternatus. Next base: position 45,552,641 of record OX463781.1, read on the forward strand.
AGCACACGGAAGGTTATGCCTACTCTCTACACCCAAGCCCCCTATATCCCATATACTGCTACACTGCTGCTTGATGTCGTTGTTGCTAACCACTCCAACCATCTTAAACATGCAATATTAATTGTCAGGTGTCGATCCAGAAAAAAATATAAGGTGAAAAAAAGTGGCCTCACATGAGGTAAATGTTAATAAAACATTGTAGTTAGGAAATACTTAAATAAAAAATTCTCTCCGACCCACCCCCTTGGATCCACACCTGTTTATCATAAAGATGGATATTAATATAATGTCACTGGTATCTCTGGAAAATAAAATAATCATTATTATATCCCAGGAATCAGCAATATAAAAATTTCACTCTCCTTGAAAATATAAGTTCAGAACTTTAATTATATATAAATCAATACAGACGTTTTTTACCACCTGTATTACGTAACAGATATAATGAAGTATGTAGATATGTTTTCATTATAAAACTTAATATTTGTTTTGCACCTTTGGTAAAAAATAACGAACTTTCAAGGAGAATTCATGTCTCTGAAGATATAATCTAAAGAGAAAATTTTTATTAAAGATATTGCTCTACTTTCACGCTACTTTTCTACATTTTTTTTTCTACTTTATTTGTAAAACTTGCCTTCAATTTTAAAAATAATGTTTTAAATTAAGAGACCTCATCATTTTTGTCTTGATGTTTTCCAGCATTACAGAAAAAAAAGAGGCATTTTTTTCTGTGGTAGTTGACATCAATTGGATTCTGTTTATCAATATAAACATTGATTTGATTTGATAAAAGAAATATGAGAAGAAAAAAAAAGGTTTTTTAAATGTAGCTATAAAACTTCCTCTGGGTAAATAAAAGCTAAAAGTTACATGTTTAAAATGACGTAAACCTATTTTATATATTACAGACTTAGTATTACGGAGCAACCGTTTATTATTACCTTGTTTAAAATGCTTTACAATTTTTTTTTAATGTAAAAACGTAAACAAAAAGAACATAACCGCACTATAATGTAAAGCAGAATTGTTAATTGCTTCAGCCTGTGTCATTTCTATACTAATAAACGTTGCTTATTTTTTTTTAGTGGTTAAAAAATTTATTACTTGCAAATTTTTTTATTATAAACTTTATGATTTATTTTTATAATTATTTTTAACTTCATTTTAAAAAAAGGCTCAATTTAGCTATCTACTATGCATAGAAAATTTATAAAATTGTGTCAATTAAATTATCATTTTCAAATTGTAAAAATTATTTTGTATCATGCAACTGAAATAATATATTATAATATAATTTTCTGATGATAATGAAGTAATGCATACAAATCATTACATTGTTTGCTTTTTATGCTTATTTATTAAAAAGGTACTAAGTAGATTGAACCATAACATAGAATTCTCCAGTTCCATCACTGAGGGTTCAATTAAATTTTTATCGGGCGTTGCTTTGTATTAATATGTAACGCTTACAAGGGTTCAGTTTGCTACTCGGACATTCATCATTCATAGCCCGGGGTAAGCGGCGAATGCGGTCGACGGTAATTACGCATTAATCACCCCCCCCCCCCTTCCTTCCTTCCCCTGTTGTGCAATCACAGCAGAGCACGCCATTAAATCACGAGCAACCCTTTCTAGTAAGGTCAAATACATCTACTAATAAATTCAAACATTAATAATGTAATGTCGTTTTACCCTATAATACACTCAGTGTAGAGAATAAACTTTATAACTTGTTTAAATATTATGAAATCTATGTTTAAAATTCGTATCACTTAATAGCTTGTACCGGTACTTTTACGATGTATAACATAATATATTCAATTTTTTTTTTATTGATAATTTTTACTATCAGTATATCATATAAATGAGGTCCCGTATGGAAAACAAGGTTTTTACAATCAAAGCATTTTTTTCATAGTCGTTATTAGCTTATCACTTGTCAGGCGATTAAGAAACTAATCCGTACGCTACGTATATTTTGAGGAGAGACACATAAAGCACATTTACTAATTTTGTGTCGTGACAATAACATGTCACGTGACGTCACGGCACGGTACATACCTAAAACGAGGGTGGGCCAGCTCTCCATACGCGAGGTGAGGCCCTTGAGGAAGATTTGGTGTAGGAAGAGGACCGTCTCGCTGTTCAGGAAGATCGAGTTGACATCCTCGTGCGAGCATGGAGGCTTCTTGGAGCTAGCAGCCATCCGGAATGGCCGCAGGAAACAGGACACTAGCACTTCCATCTGTTCCATGTACTCTTCCTCGGCCTCCACCATCCGAAACACCAGACTGGAACAAGAAATCTCTGTCAGTATGCGCGCGCACCGAAACCTTATTGGAAATTCTTTAATGACCATTACAACTGAGGTTTCCACGTTTCTTTAGCTAAACTTTCTATAATTTACGGTGGGTGTATATAATTAAATTTCATTATATTGAACTAAAACTTCAATTTTAGGAACTGAAATCACACATGTTCAATTTGTTTAACTACGAATTTTGTATTCAATCTGAATAACAATAGAGTATTGACCTCAAAAATTTTTATTGCAGAAATGGATAGAGCGTGCAAAGTTATGCTACCCTGATTTTTTTCAGATTTTTTAGAGCCCGGGAACTATTTTTAAAAAATTATTGAATGTCCTTTTTGTGACGTCACGCGGCGGCAAGTCCTATCTTTTTCTTAAGGAGCGGCGTCTCGTGACGTCACAAAAATAACTTTCAATAATTTTTTAAAAATAATTCCCGGGCTCTAAAAAATCTGAAAAAAATCAGGGTAGTATAACTTTGCACGCTCTATCCATTTCTGCAATAAAAAATTTTGTGGTCAATACTCTATTATTCAAGTACATATCTTAATACGCAATTTTTTCGTGTATGAACCTGCCATATTCAGTGCAAACATAACAAGTAGTAAAATGAATAATTGAATTAAAAATTATACAAAACTTTAACTTATTTTAAAAGTTTTTTTGTTTAGTTTTAAAATACTTGTTTAATAATTTATTAAACATTTTCTCATTAAATTTGACGATAAAAAGTAAGTAAAATCGATTTAGTTATTTCAACATAATTTTTTTCTCTCTTATTAAAAATTCAACGAGAAGACGCTCACAGGGTATTATTAATTACGGCGATGGCTTGCTTACTTTGTGTCGCATGTAAGCTCGCTGCCTTTCTCGCATTTGCTGGAATACATTGATGAAGTTTGCTCGCTCGAATAACTCGCTTTTCAGTAATTTTGCTAATTGGACAAACTTTTTTTTATTATTATTATTATGACATACGTATCCAACTTTATATACATACATAACAGTACTCAAATTATATATGAGTACTTTGTATATGGATATACAACCACTCACACAAGGTTAATAAACAAATAGAGTCGCGCATATTGTGCACGGTATGTACATGAATGCGGTACGTACAATACTTAAATATGAATTAAAATGTAATGTGATTTAAATATTTCATATTTATTTTATCGCTTAATTATTAATTAAAATTTAACATATTTTCATTTATCTATATATTTGTAGGACCTCACAGGTTTCATATAGCAATTGATGACTCAAAAAGACTAAAAAGACAATAATAAAAATTGTCTTTTTTTAAAAAAAAAATCTATTGAATAACATTTTTATTTAAGTTAAATCTAAATTATAATGGAATGCGTCTTCAGTTAACTTTATAGAAATTTACCTGCCTTACCTGCATTCTAGTTTCGTGCCTCGGAGTGATTTCTAGCTAGCTTGACAAACAATAAAAGCCATGCAGCGATCGCAAATCCTGAACGTCAATAAATAATTCATCATAACGTCAATATTTAATAGTTTAGCAGTAAAAAATCTGTAAATGTCATATCGTAAAAAATGTTTTTCAGGTAGCTTTTTATTAGTTATCATAAATAATAAAGATAAATGTTTTAATAATTTTAATGTCCTTTAAAAATTGAATATGTGTTTGTTTTTATTAAAAAAAAAAATAAAATTATAAAAAACGTTTTGCAAATTATTAGATACAAAATATAAATCCTTAGCATATTATATAGACTAGCTTTTGCTGTTTTATTTCATTAATTACTAACTAAATAGCTTCATGAAATGTCTTATTAAACGATATACCCTTACGAGGTGATTCAGTTAATTAAAAGCTTAAATAATTTACACGATAGTTTACTGACCTGTTGCGTTTGCGCATGCTCTCGGCGTGCGGTGACTTGATATACTCTTCTACAATCTGCTTCCATCGTCTACGACACAGCCACCCTCGGAAGAAACTCTGCACCTTCTTGATTTTCCTCAGCTCGTCCGCCTCGTGCATGGGCCCCGCGAAGCTCGTCTGCTTCACGGGCACCGGCCGCCACTCCCTCTTGAGCGCGCACAGCTGAAAACGTCAGATCACCTTCACATGACTGCACTGGTGCTCCTTTCTCAGGGTAAAACAATCAGGGTAGGTCCGCTAATGCTGTCATGGAAGAAGGAAGAGTTGCAAAGACTCAAGCAGAGATCCAGCACTGGAAATAAAGGATTCATCAAACGTTTAAATTATATACTTTGCTTATCAAAAAATCATGTGTTTTGAGAAAATTCCAGACAAAAAATGTAGCCAATTCATATAGTCCATTACCAAGGAACGTTATAATACCTGCAGGATGACTACGCTTTTCACTCTTGAAATTTAACGTTAAACAGTGCTCATTGGTTTTTATTTGGTGTAATAAGAGTAAATAATTGTGATGCGACGCGAACACTGATTCATTCAATAACAAAAATCCTTACTAAGATCTCTGCTTTTACCTTTTAAAGTTCTCATACTTTTCACGGTACTTTCAGAACTGACGCTGGAGTGAGATAGGCACATTTACGGAACTACTGTGTACCCTATGTGGCAAGTTGTGGTCTGGAAAACGTGCTTTCCAGTTTAAAGGCAACTAGCACTGGAAGACTATATTATATAACATGCATGAATCCATTGAATATTCAGTCCTTATTATTTAGCGTTCACCGAAATGGTACATATGTTGATAAAACTACATATTTAAGAATTACTTGATAAATAGTTTACATCTATTATTATATAGAAAATATTTATGGGGGGGGGGGGGGGCTTTTAAGAATCACTTTAGTCTCGATCTTTATCCCGAATCAAGTACAGTCTTTCAAACGTTAGAATACCCCTGTCAATCATCTTCGGCGTAGTGATTTGTATTCTTCCGACCCATGTTGCCAACAAAATACAAAAAAATAGTTCTTTCACTAGAAAAATAAAGTAGCTGAAAATAAATCAAAGACACTCGATACCTGTTGCATAATAATTGCTAAATTATTGAAACTTCTTTGCAATATTATCTGTCTCGACTTATGTGAAAATCTTCGTAAAATATGAACATATATTTCTCTCCACTAGCTCTATTGAAAATTTTTTAGTGTTGGCTGCCATTTTTTACAGCTGTTGCAGTTGATTGACAGGTCATCCATGAACTATTTTTCATGGGTATTCTAACGTTTGAAAGACTGTATACTAAAAATATGGTGCTAAACCAGAGGTTAAACATATATGGTACTAAAAAATATGGAGGCTCTAACGGTACTAAGCAATACTAACTTAAAGCACTAATTTAGCCCAAATTTTTAGTACGAATTTTAGCTCCTGGTTTAGCACTATATTTAGTACTTGATTTAACTCGTGGAAAAATCAAGGTTTAGGTGGAGCTTTAGTGCTTTTGAATGCCCCCCAATCATTGAACACTACTATACATGGTAAATTAAGTTTTTTTTATCAAATAAATATTTTTAAATCGAAGGAGGCTGAAATTTACTAACCGATAGATAAGTTCTAATAACCACGTCATAATATATAGAACAGTCCAGTTACGGTAAATTTAAATAATTATTTGAAATTATAAGTGAATAAAGTAAATAAAAAAAATATATAAAATTAGAATGCAGTTTTACCATCAATGATATTTGGTGCATTACTTTTAAAATAATAAATACATTTTGACACACTATTTTGCTAGATTTTTGCATTAAAGTTCACTCAGGAAAATAATCATTTAATAAAGAAATAATACGTTAAAAATAAATAAGAAATCTACAAGGAAATTACTATATATGTAGTTTACTTGTAATGAATGAAAACAAAGAAAGGTGTAAAATTTTAAGAGGGAAAAATCATGAAAACAGTAACGGTATTAATGCTAAAAAAAAAAATGTGTGTGTTTCTGTATTGAATTTTATTGTATTGAGTGTTTATAAAAACAGAACTATCATTAAATTGTCAAGCACCCTCCATTCGAACATTGCATGGACTGCATTGCCCGACAACTATCTCACTATACACAAAACAACAAAACGCAAGACGTTGCCAGGCAATTTCGTTCAACTGACTACGTTTATTAAAGCCACGCTTGCCTGTTTTCCTGTACTAGGAAGAGCGAAAAGATCACTCAGTGAAATAGATCGACTTGACGAGACGGCTTGATGAACGTCAATCTAAACAAAATCACAAAGGAATTGTATATAAAAATCTAAATTATAGTAATTAATCATTATAATGTTATTATTTTAAGCACTGATTAACTTAGGGGGAAGTTTAAGTTTCTTGGAAGAAAAAAAAAATCAAAAAATTTTAATTACAATATTTACGTTTAAAAAATTAAAACAGAGTTAATTATTTTGATTACTTGAGAGATGCTTGTTTGGTTTAAATGTTTAGTTGTATGCTGTAAATTTAATCTTTAAAATATTCTGAACAATTAAATAACTAGTTTATAAAAGATTGAAATTGAAATCATTGTTAAAAATGTATGTGTAGGCATGTATATATATATACAACTAATTTACTATATTTATTTGTATAAAAAAGAAAAAAAAATGTTTGCAGCCTTTTGAAAAAAGAATGCTTTTATTTAATTAAAAATCTGGGTAAAATTTTAAATAATTTCAATTAATTATTATATACAATACAGCATTAATTTACTAATTATAATTTAGTAATAAAACCATATTAATAATAATTTAATTAACTTAAAATTTAAGTAAAACTCTCCCACTTCCACTTATATTAATAAATATATTAATTTATCACTTTTTAATGTGTTGGAAATCTGAAATTGAATTTTGTGTCCCTAGCAATTATTGACTAACCAAGAGAGGAGCCTAGTATTAAGAGTAGTATGACTATATATGCTGCAATGACAGATTATGATATTCATGAAAAATTATACATGAACAAGGTAACTCAGATTTTTGTGAGTTTAGGAATAATATAATATTTAATAAAAAAAAGTAATTAATTGCATAATTTTAAAACTCAAATGAACAAAAAATAGCTTCCTTTCGTTAAAAACTTGAGACGGTGACGTCATGATAATGTTTTTAACGTTGAATCGAAGGCTCGAACCCCCTTCTCCCCCTCCCTGAAAATATCAATCTTGATCACCGTAAAAAGGAATAATATAAAATCCAATATATTACTTGCGGAGTCTGGCACATGTAAGCACACCATCTGTTTATTAGAGGATGAACTCCACTCACTTCAAACTCTATGTGCTCCTTTTCAACGATCACGATCGACATTCAGAGTGACATTAATATTGCTTAATGAATTTACAGAATATTCATCACCCGTGACTATAATACAGTGCCCCCGAATTGAATTTATTGATGTGTGTGCCAAGCAATTCTGTGGTCCACATTTAACTTGGTTTTCATCGTGTTTCAGTCATTGGTATTTAGAAATTTACTGGCCGAGCGTTTCTGACGAAAACCAAGTTAAATATGAACTCCCGGACGCTCATGACGTCACCTCTGCCCGCAGCTTCTTGATCTCCGAGGCGAGCTCCTCGCACTGCTGCGTGTACTGCCACTTGGCGGTCTTCTCGCTCTCGACAATCTGCAGAAGGTGCAGGTGTTTCTGCTCCAGCTCCTCCTTCTGCAGCAGCAACTTGTTGAAACTGGAACAGAAATAAGTACAGCATATATATCACAACTTAAAGGCATACAGGCCTCAAATTGCAAATTAGATAGTCACCAAGTGGGTTTAGAGTAAATAATCAACATTCGCATCATTTTTTTCCATGCGTGATGCATCCGTGCGAAGTCGCAGTTCAAAGTAAGAAATTTAGTCCTTGATGACGTCATGAAGTCCTTGATGACGTCACAACTCAATGCTAATCGGTGCCAGCTGTGAGTTGTGACGCCAGCAAGGACTTTCTTTGTAGCGCGACTTCGCACAGTCGCACCGCGCGCATGTAAAAATAATACGAATGTTGATTATAAACTCGAGCAACACTTTATGTCTGTCTAATTTGTAATTTGAGGCCTGTATCCCTTTAATGTTTAAACTAGAACAAAAATCCGTGACGTAATCATAGAACAAAACGGGAATATATGACAATCTATAGTGACGTATCGAGATACAAAACAGAAACGACAAGGGTCACTTTTAAAATACATGTACCAAGGTTTATAAAGAAAATAGTTAAATTATCAGATATTACAAGTTCAAATTTTTATTTCAACCATAAGCTGTAATTATCTTGTTTAGGTTTTATATCTTATGCTCTCAACTGCTAGAAACTTCTGCTAAATGCACCCATCAGATGAACGATAAACACATTGAGTTCGCCTCCTGTTGCTGACACGTATAGTAATTAAGTCACGCAACGCTTGCAGCGATTACTACTAATTATTATGGAAGTAAATTACGACATGCAGAGAAAAAGTATATTATTGTATTGATTTTATATCAAGTTTACGTCTAATAATAATCAATATATAATAATTATTTTCATATATAACATACTGATTATAAATTGTATATTTATCGATCAATATGTTGGCTAACAAATGTCATTTGATGAATAACATGTGATGCAAAACGTCAGAACTAATTTTACAAATATTTATATTTGGAAAATATTTCACCCTAGAAGTTCGCAATGCGCTATTTAAAAGTCCTTTAATAAATATTATTAAATCACATGCATCAAAAAAAATTTGATTAACCAAATTGCAATATTGCTTAAACTTTTTTTTTAATTTATATTATCTGTACAATGATGAACCAACTAAAAGAGTAGCAGCAGATTCAAATTAAGATATTTCTCACATAGAGGTTACAGTGTATGCATACGTTTTTTTTTTCCTGTATAAAATATAAAATAAACTAATGATTTTTTTTTCTTTTAATATACAAACCTTGATAAAGACTCTTGAACTCGCTTTAACTTTAATAAAACTAAAAAAGTTTCATCATAAAATATGACAAAATAAATATAACAAACAATATTCGAAGAAAAAATTTTATGATTGAATTCTTATTCACATTTTTAATGATAAAATGATCTACGCGTTTATCTCTTCATCAGAAATCGTACAATATTCCAAACATATTTTAAATTGTAATATCAAATAGATTATTTCAATAACGATCAAAATAATATGTGAAGCTTTTTAATATAAGTTTAACGATCAATTTATTTTAATAACGCAGCATTTTTATCGCAAAATATCCATTTTAATCCAAATGTACATTATATTTTGAGCTAATCAAATTTGCATCCATGACAAATGCCAAGGACGAGATCTTAAGTTAGTGATTATCATCACACAGGTGCTAGCAGGTGCAAGGTGGATATCGACTAGCTCTGGGACAGCAGCTGCCGAGCTCCAACTGCTACATAAGCAATGAGAACCTCTCGTTGCCTGCACAATTGCCGCCGCCGCCGCCATCGCATGCATATTTTACATCTCGGCGAAACACAGCTCTCTGTTCGCCGCACTCGCTTCTCGTTGAACCCCCAACTCAACATGTGCTGACGTCAGAAAGAAGCGAACATTCCTTTTAATAATCACTAATTACTTGCCATTATTTAAGAGCTTTGTTACGTACTTGATTATCAGTTTCATGACCCTAAAAAAAAAATCTAATAATTTCATAACTTAACGATTACTTACTTTTTTTTTCAAACAAGCTGAAACATAATATTTATAAATTATGAACGTGTTATAACAATAAAATATCTACTTGCGTCCTTTTGCTACAGAGAGAGTATCTTAACTAAATATAACACTGAGATAAAGTTACAAAGTAAACTTCATGACCTATATTTTTATATGATGCACCACATCGGGAGTTTAATGATTTTTCCTGAAAAAATCATTAAACTTTCAAGCTTTTCATTCCTGAAAAGCTTGAAAGATTTTTATCCTACGTGTAAATTTTATTTCTTCGTTGTTGAAATGAAGCTGCAGATCGAAACGTTTTGAGCGTTTAATTGGCGTGGTCTGGGCAATCGTGCAATAAAGCTAATGACTACAGTGAGCAGCCATTATAGCTTACTGAGCGCGCGATGCCGCAGCAACTGTAATTGCATGGACATTCAAGACCTGAACGTCGTCTGAACCACCACAAGAGCGTCTTCCAGATCGAGTCAAATAATTATAAATTTAGACTTAAATTGTACAGAAAAATTGTCATATTTTATGAAGAACTTACCCACAGAGACAACCTGCAGGAAATTATTTATTTCATATTTGGATACAACCTCGAGTTATGTTTTATATAATTGTTTCGATTTTTTTAGATTTTCTTTTGACCCTTTAGTACTCTGAAAATCGTGCTGCAAAAAACTGAAACGTCATAGGCAAAGAAATATTTAACACACAAGCATACAAAAAGACGTTGCATGACTATGACGTCACATCACCTTTCTCCTCGATTTTGATGGTGTTATAAGAGGGGTTTTCAAAATTTGAAAAAAATTGGAAATACATAACTCAAGGTCGTGTATTCAAATTATATAATAAACAATTTGTTGAAGGTTCTCAATTGTATAGTCTCCGAAACAGATACTGAGCTGCCATTTTTTATTTCAAATAACACAGATTCCTCAAACAATTTATTGTTTTGAAGTATTATTACTACAATTACTATTACTATAATAGTAATAAATTACCAAGAAATCAAATCATACACAACAAAATTTCATGTAAATTAATTTTCTCTTCGTAAAGTAAAATATACGGGTTTTTCGGACTGAATTTTAGATGTATACTGGCAAATTTCAAAAGATCAAAGCATTCTTTGTCCTGCTTACCGGTTCTTAAACTTTTAAAAGCAATGACCAGGCCAATTTTCTGAAGACTGTCAAACAAAAACGATGGCTTTGAACCTTCTGTATCTGTTCAAGTAAAAAAAAAAATGCTGCTCCCTCTTTGAGGTAAATTCATATCTCGCTTTCCACCCAGTGCAGTGATGCGCTTGTGTGTGATTCTCCAGACTTTGGACATTACTCTGGTCGGTAAAAACTTGGAGGATAAAAACTGAGTTTTTGCACAGTTCCTCACCTCAGCAATAGCCGGGACCTCTAACCCCGCCTCAAACTCACAGGGTACAAAAAAGTGGACTCACCTGGCCTCACGGATGGCCTCGATCCACGTCTTGCAGTCGGTTTCCGAGCCGGCCCGCAGCTCGTACTGCCGCTGATTCTCGCGCCGGTAAGAGATGGCGAAACAGTGCTGTAACAGAACACGTTTGTACGATTTAATACAACATAGAGATTTCACAGCAAAAATGTAAAACAAATCAACGTATTAATTCATTATTAATCTCTAGAACTAATGTTATACTTAAATATAATTATTTTATAATTAATTACAAAATTATTAGTATGTAAAGAATATATTATACATGAAAATACATGCAAAAACACAGCATAATTTTCAAAATAAATTTTGAGACCAAAATTCTCACCAAAACTATACGTTTTATATTAATATTATATCTATTACTATTTAATATTTAATGATGCAATTAATTTGTGCAATGTTACATGAAATATATAAAATTTGCAAATGCTTGCTTTAACCGAAGTTATATAGTGATAAAATTGGTTGAAAGTCTCTGAATGGAGCCCAAATAAATGAAATTTTTATATTCTTCAACGTACGTGGTTAGGTTGCAAAGAAAGTTATTGCGAATAATTTAAAGAAATTTGGTAACCCCGTTTCATTATTTAAATATTTGCACGTAGTCACACCAAGTATGTAAGTAGATAACGCGTGTAACAGTAACCTCGACACCACAAGTTGGGGCGCCAACTTTGAGGGTTGGTTCGGGGGGAGGGGCGGACGCTGATGAGGCGATTGTTCGCGCCACTTGACGACAAGCCTACGAGACCGAGAGAGAGAGAGAGAGAGAGAGAGAGAGAGAGAGAGAGAGAGAGAGAGAGAGAGAGAGAGAGAGAGAGAGAAAGAGAGAGAGAGAGAGAGAGAGAGAGAGAGAGAGAGAGAGAGAGAGAGAGAGAGAGAGATAGAGAGAGAGAGAGAGAGAGAGAGAGAGAGAGAGAGAGAGAGAGAGAGAGAGAGAGAGAGAGAGAGAGAGAGAGAGAGAGAGAGAGAGAGAGAGAGGTTTTATTTGCAGAAAAACCTGGAAGCAATTTTTCATTTTCATATAGCAAAATTCAGTTCACATTTAATATTTTTTGACATGTTGGTCTCTCAATCTATAATTCAATTTCACGAAAGATATAATATTTAAGTTTGTTTTTAAGTTTTTTTTATAATTTATTTATAAAGAGAGCGAAGTTAGAGGGCAGCCTATTTACAATGTGCCATTCAATTAACTTCTTTTAAATTAGAAACACGTTTTAACACTTAAAACAAAATTAAAACATATTATATTATTCTAGTGTTGTAATTTTATTTATAGAATTTGAAAAAAAACGAAAAATATAATTATAAGTTTATTTTATTGTTACGTTTCATTTATGATTTTTATGAATAAAAAATAATATAAAAAATTAAATTCATTGTAAAATTTGCTTAATGGATGGTTTTCAATCCTTTTTTAATTAATAATTATATATATAAAAAAAATATTTGTATACTAAAAGTATGTTGTATGATTTGCAATTTTTTATTCAAATATTCCAATTTGCTAGAGTGATCGTGTCGCGTTAGTATGCGGAGAGGGGGAGAAGGTTGAACATGGCGGCGGCGCGCATCCAGAGGGCGTGGGAACCGTGGCAAGGCGACAACGGCTTGCACGGAGAAACGAAATGTCACCGATCAGAGTCAATCAATCAAAGAAAAAATATGATATTTATAAAACGGATGAAATATTTCGACTCTAAAATGAAATAGTTCATTTGAGCTTCCTTATGAAAATATTAAAGTATAGTGGAAAGGAATTCTAGCAATGTGCAGAAAGTTACTGAAGAAAATGGAATTTCTGCAATTTGTTCTCGTTAAGTTCATGGCTGTTTTCTCTCAATTTCTCTTCACTCTGTAGACAGAGAATTTTCAAAGTACTTAAAAATAATCAGAGCTAAAATTATAAAATAGGTTTTTTAATTTAGCAAAACGAATGCAAGCATTGCATGCATGTATATATAAATTAAATATACAATTACAATAAAAAAATTCGCACTTGAGATTTTAAAATATCCACTTGGTATTTAATTTTTACTATAATACGAATTGAAACATACTATCTCAACTTTTAATGCAATTTTTAGTATAATTAAATAAATATGTGAAATCAATAATACTTCTTTTTTAAGTACATTTTAAATACACTCTCCTTTAAATTTATTAACATCTCTAATTTTTTTTACTGTAAATTAAATAGTTTTGAACCCACTAACCATAATTGATTTCTGATAGAATGTTCTGACTTCCATGCATAATAAAATTCATCTGCTGCTCTGGTGTTATACTTATGAACGTCATTTTTTTTAATTTTATGTTACTGCACAAATACTGTGAGATTTTTTTTTATTCATAAATTTACATACTAAAACCAACGTAAGGCTAACCTTTATTGAAAATAAGGCGACCCATTTAAAAAAATATATATTGTTTCATATTATATAAAATTTGACAATATATTTACAATTAATATAATCATCATGAAACATAATATTTCATTATTATATATTACTCAACATTAGATAAAATTCTACACTCCTGCATCATTAAAATAATTACTGTTGCTCTTTTTATTACCATTTACTAATGAAATTCTCCTATTTCTCGTTGGTCACATTCTGATGTTGTAATATCCTGCCACTGTATACGTTTATGTGTCATTCAAAGCAAAAAGGCTGATTGGACTGCCATTACAGGGTGCCTCCCCCCACTCCTCTATCCGATCAACAGAGTTGTAACAAAACAAAAGAAAATTAATTGACGTTCCTATCAGAGTTAACAACTTTCCACACAGGGTTAGTATAATATTGGCTGTGTTGAATAAACCATACATTTTTTTATAATTGTTATTAATTACACTGACTATAATATATAAATTATATGGCAACTCAGAACAGAATGTGTGTTAAAATGCCTGATTTGATGAAGCACTCTCAAAAAACTAAAAACAAATGCAGATTGTTTTTTTTTTTTATAAAATTACCTTCAAATATTATTTTTAGTCCGTAGACAAGATGTTATCTCTATCAAGATGATGTTTTATTAATTACTTCCAATGTGAACTTGGCCGAGTCCTCGTTTTTCTTTCGAATGCTTATCTAAACTTTTATGATACGCACCGATGACGGACAAAGCACATTGAAATTAATTACCTTATAATATTCAACACTCGTAGAATGCATGACACCTCTCACAAACAGAAACAGGCTGAAATAGCTGATTAGATTTATACCACATTTGATTACATTTTATTGCATTATAAATACACGGCATATTTAAGTTAAACTTGTATCAATTATAATGTACTGTACTTGTTTGTCATGAATATTTAGCGTTTAAAATGTAATGCATATTAATGTTTAAAATCATAAATCGCATGTTGGCACAAATTTAACAAAAATCGAGGTGATCAAAACCAAATTATAACAACAAATTGAAAGTAATCAATATCAATCTTTCAGAAAATAAAATGCTAAATAATAACTTATGGAAAGCTGATACCAACAAATTTATTTCAATGTATTTAACAGCATATTCAATTTAAAATCAAGGAAATGAAACACATTTCTAAGACTGACTTTACCAAAATGAGAGGCGTAATAAAATTATAAGGGAAGTTTGATTTAATATTAAATAAATTTATAAGTTATTTATCATTTTGCTAAATAAAAATACTATTTATTTATTTTTTATTTATATAGCTTCTCAACAAATTACTTTTAAAAATATAAACAAATTTGACAATGGCATGTATGTAACAAGTTGGGAGAGGGACTCAAAGAAATTTAACACCAATATTTGTGTCACCGTAGACGGTGGGACAAGATTTTCTTATTTTGATCATTTCCTCACACCCACGAATAAAAAATTTTCTCGATCATAGCGACGTTTTAATATACTCACACACACTTTAATATAAATAGCAGCGTCACAGCTTTTTCAAAGCGCTCGCAGGTAACGGAAGCATTCTCGGAACCAGGAAAGTGGCGTTGTTAAAAGCCCCAGAACAATCTCGTATTACCCAAGCGCTTTCTGCTGAGATCACTTTGGTCGTTATCTCGCTCCACTTGAAGGACAAACCTCCCCGCACTATCCCTCAGGGCAATTATTGTTGTACCCATGGTTTTCATTATTAACTTAGCTATGATACTTTACTTAATATTTAAATGTACAGTAGATTAAAAAAGTAAACTATTACATTATTAAGAAATTTTAACGTAAAAATAAAATAAAATTTTTAATTATTTTAATTTTATTACGAAGCACTTTAAAAAAATGTATAAAACACATAACTTTAAAAAAAAATGGAATATTGTGAAAAGAGAGAGAGAGAGAACCTATAATATGTAAAAACTTTGTACAAGTATATTAAATGCGTAATGTCTGCAAGTCTAATTCAGTTTCAATGTTCATTTCAGTTCATGGGGTAAAAGTTATTGTATTGCAATAAAATTTTAGAATATACCACGTGGCTCTGAGAACTTTCTGTAAACTTTCTCTATACTTGCTACTGCCAACACAGTGAATTATTTATAATGGCCCAGAAAAATACGCTCACAAATTCTTCCCGCAAAACAAGAATTGAATCACAAATCTCCGAGGAAGGAAAATTCTTCATTATTTTTTGCTCCACTCTATTTTTAACATTCAAATTATTACAGACTCATAAATTTAAAATAAACAAATGCAGTTTGTTATTTATAATATTTATTATTTAACAGTAACAAAAAATACGCTCTCCATAAAATAGCCGCAGCAATTTCCATAAATAAAATAAACAATATTGATTGAAGTTAACAAATTTTTTTTGTATGTTTTGTTGGCTACACTGTCTGACGTCACTGAGGTACCAGATATATACTTATGAGAACCCTAGGTCACGGGGTCATCCAAACTGCTACTGCGCTCTAACGCCGCCTGCTCAATTCTGCTCAATGTTTCATGTTAAAGCCACGCCCCCCTAGTCCTGGGTTCAAAATTACCATCAGGCAAAATCAAATTCCTCCCCCATATTTCCTAAGCAGGAGTATTCTCTGGTGGTGTCAATTAAGACTCGCTGTCAGCTCTGGTAATCTAATAAGACGTTCTCATGGGACCACAGCGGCGTCTAACGAGAATACCATGTTGACGTGAAGAAATTTACTAACAGGACATAATTATTGACGTTTTCAGGACTCTTAGGATTGACTCATTGATGTACTACAAAAGACTAACGTCATTAATGTGTTGCTCAACAATGAAGATAAAGGGCTTTTATATTATACTCACAAAATCCTTCAAAAGAATGACATGTTGAAGCTTTTTATTTAAAAAAAAAATAAAAAAAAATGGAAGTCTTAGAAGATTTTTCAATAAGTAATATTTTTTAAGTAATTTCTCTTTTGAGAATCTTTAAATTAGAGAAGCTGAAAAGGGGTCGGTAAACTCAAAATTTTAAATTTAATATTGGCAATATAGGACATTTTCTTACATCTTGTATTTTCTTTAATTTTAGCCTTATGAGCTCAGCCCCTCATGATTTTTTTTTTTATCTGTGCTCTCTTTTTTTATATAATTTGCAAAATTCTTTACAATATTTTTATGAATATTTTTAAGAATGAATATCAGCAGATTTATATCCCGGATTCGGCTCTTTGAATTCAACAAGACTTGCAGGGAATTTTGAACTCGCCATCAAAAAGTAGCATATTAAATTTTGAAGTGGATGTGACTTTCCAGTTTTATGCAAATTGAGGTAGAAGTTTAACATAAAGCCGAAAATGGAGCTGTTGTAAGAAAACTACTTTCTTGAATTTGATCAAACTATAAGCGTCTTTAGAAAATTCTGGAATTTTTTAAAATTTATTTCCTTCGATTCTTTCTTAGAGAAATATTCTAATGACTCCAAAGTGTCTGCAAAAGATAAATCGTTAAATTTAATTTTGTTTTCAAGGAAAACATTTTAATATATGCATGAACATATTACACGGTACAGTATTTTCATTGTAGACATAACAGACAAAAGAGAACTCCGTCATGTATAAAACATGCTGTATATTATAACAATATAATTATTATAAATTTTATAAATTCAGCAAGTTTTTCCTTGGTAAAGCTAACGTTATTACCTTTTTTATTTTATATAAAATTTACATTAATACTATGAAGTTTGCTATTCATCTAATTATAAGTAAACAGATGAGCAAAAAAATATGTTTATATATAAAAGAGTTGAAGTTATTTGGTTGGAAACGCTCTCTGGTTTTGTGCGAGCGATGCAGTTCGTGGCAGTAAGGTCGAGTGCTCTAAATCTCTTTTGCTACGAAGGTTCTTTATCCCTCGCTCATTCTCTCTTGACCCCCAACACAATAGAAGTGACGTACATTATCTTCTCATTGTATAGCAGCTCACCACATCTTTACAATCAGGGCTTGCTACGTTCTAGGAAATTGGAAATTTCGTCTCTAGGTGCATGTTCTCCGTTATATCAATAGAAATGTTATCTACGTCGTTCAATCGAACTTTAAGAAACAATTATACTTTGTATTCAACACAGGAATATATAGGGAAAAAATATTTTATTTTTATCTGATACATTTTCTTCCTTTGATACTTTTTCAATAATAAAAAAGTTACTCGAGAATTTTGATTATATGGTACACTCGTTGCCTTGAAAAATTTTCCACTTGCAGCCTTGTTAATCACAATGCTCTTTGTTATTCTTATGGGGTTATGGGGTATGGTGATAAAAAAAAAAGGCCGCAAAGGGAAATTTTCCGAGGCGGCGACTGTACATATACACATATATACTGATTCAAGGAAACGATTTTGAAATGATTTTGATAGAACTTATGTAATTACAGTGTATGTTGCTCAATGATAAATTTGTAATTAGGATCTTAGGGATTTTATTATGCAATTATTGTTAAATTTTAAACTTAATTATTGATATTAGTATTTTTTAAAAATCAGTTTAAATATGTTAATTAAAAAAGAACTTGAGATTCAATAAATTTTTGATAACAAGAATCACAAAATAAAATGCACTTAATAAATTAAAATTATTATATACTCTTAGTTAAATTTGACAACAAAATAATGTATTGTGCACTAGAATATAAGGCTTTGCCTTCTCTGGACAATACTGTAATATTAAATGTCAAAAAAAAAAAAAAAAAAAAAAAATTGTGATTCGTAATTAATTTTTATTTTTTATGTATTTATTTTTATAAGTTCAAAGATTGAGATGGGTGTTTCAAAAATTACATTAAAGAAAAATTTTGTGGCGAGTCAAAAGGCTATTTCCTTATCAACCCGGGTAATATAAATTGTTCAAGTTGCCTAACAATCTCACTATGAGGTTACCCAACTTATTCCGCATAGTTGCATAACCTCAAAGCTTGCAGGCCTCTGAATATCAGACTGCCATAAACGCTTTAGTGTGCATGCTGGACAAATTACCTAACCTCTAGGGGAGCAAATATTTTTAAGGTGGACAAATATTAAATTGCTGAGTGAAAATAAAAACCTAAACCAATTAAATTAAGTCCTGCATAATTCTATTTGATAAAATACTCAAACTATATTTTGCACCTCACATCGTCACTATTAACTCTCTGTGCATTAAAACGCAGAATTCGGAGGTGCAAAGGTACCGTAGAACCCTACAACGTCCCTGATATTTTCTATATTTATTTTAAGTGTTTTTCATACCATCAAAAAATATTTTTTAAGGAAAATTTTTAAATAAAACTTAACACATTTTGCCTTGAGAATATAAAATGTAAAATTAAAAGATAAATTATAATATATGATTTATTGGACTATTTCATTATATACTATATAAATAATTATATATAAATACAATATATAAAAAAAATAAGGAGAAACAAAATTAAAAAACACCCACTAAAACATTATTTACTCAAATTCCAATATGAAGTGTGTAGATAAATGCTTATTTCGGATTGCCAGCTCAAAGATACTTAATTAACTTTGAGTCAAGATGAGAGGTTTTACGTTACAATGACGTTTGACTTTGTTGTCAGTGTCATCATGAAAACTGTCACTGACGATGTTGCTTTGGTGACGCACGTGTTTCCTCTCTCCCTACTCACTATTACCATTAACGTGTAATCTTCAATAAAAACCTTTCATTACATTTTTAAGTATTAATATAAAGCTTATTGTTGATTTCATTTTATTATTAAGATTTTATTTCTATCGACGTCATTAAAATGTTAAAGTATTAAAAAAAAAGTGCTTCGTCGTTATTTTTCTTGTTAAAAAAATATTTATATATAAGAGTACGCAGAATGTCATTTATATATATTTTTATCAGTTTATGTTTTTATTTTTTGTACATTTTTTACCATACACACGTTGCCTATAGGTTACATCACTAAAAATATAATTTTATTTCTATTGAATATGAGCTAACATGATTGTATATACCTATTTATGGAATTGCCTTCTTCACAGAAAATGTCTATTTTAGGTGATACAAGCTGCCTAGAGTTGCTATTTGTCTTTATTTGCTGAGGCTAAAGAGAAGGCTTGCCATCAACATCGATCAGGAAGGGTGAGGGGGGGGGGGGGGCTTTTCTCCGACCCCCATTGTTTGCCTGCCGGGAGATCCCGCTCGGTGATAAGTTCGCTCACAATTAAGTCTTCGCATCATTTCATGTATTTACATAACAAAGGCTTTACACACAAAACAAATCAAATACACAAATTTATCCTCAGTCTTAGTTAAAACATTATACTGAATATTATACATCAAGTCATTATAATTTTCAAGATAAGTAAATAAAAATTAATTAATTAATTTAAATAGCATACTGATATGTTGACTTTATTTACTGTAATGAATGCAAATGGACAACCTGCATGAAAAAAATTTAATACAGAAATAAAAAGAGGGTACCAAATATGCTATTTTGAATTTTTTCAGATTTTTTTTTAGTCCCGGAACTATATTTTTTAAATAATTATTGGAAGTTCTGTAAGTTAATTTGGCACCACTATATCCTTAATAAAAAGGATAGTGCCTAAAAGCCTATTGACGCCTCCAGGGGGCGTGGCCGCACTTTCAATAATTATTTAAAAATAGTTCTGGGACTCAAAAAAAGCTGAAAAAAACTCAGAGTAGCATAATTTGGTACCCTTTATTCATTTCTGCAATAAAAAATTTTCATGCAGGTTGTCCATTAAATGGTTTTAGAGTTGTTTTTATCCATTTTATAAAGTTTTTATTTTTTTTATACATGTTTAAATTGAAAAGCCATCAGAGTAATCACTGTCCTTTGACGTGTATTTCAAACAGAGAGAGAGAGAGAGAGAGAGAGAGAGAGAGAGAGAGAGAGAGAGAGAGAGAGAGAGAGAGAGAGAGAGAGAGAGAGAGAGAGAGAGAGAGAGAGAGAGAGAGCAGGTGGATCGTTGCGATGACTGGCTGCACATTGCTACGGTCGAGCTGCGGTTTCGTATCCCACCTTCATAGTACGTCGTGCTGACTAGCAACAAGTGTCCTCGGGGGACAAAGGAACACGGTGGTATAACCGAACGATACAAATAATTTGTAGTTATTTCGTAATTAAGATCAGATTTTGTCACATCAAACCCTAATTAGGTGCTTCTACTTACTACGTTTGAAACCCCGAACCTTCTGAAACTCGGCTTAATGTAAACGTTTTGAGGGCTCTTTTGGAACGGAGGTGGCCACGGCCTTGCAACCCATCTCGGCATTTGACTATGACTGAGGGAAACGTGAAAACCTCAGCCAGCTTTTGTCATTTGTCAATGAACTGGAAGCAATTGCTAGGGAATTAATTAAACCTCAAATGTAAAAATAAAAAAAGTAACCTTTTTTTCCTTTTTTTCCCTGGGTATGCTGGGTATGGGAATTTCTTAATTACATTATTATACTGTATAGTAACTATGTTATTGAAGATTATTAATTAAAAAATAATTTACATCGTAAAGTACATGATTATTTATTTACATGCAAAATATTTATATTTGTTATATGTATTAATTGTTTATAGAATCATTATTTGTTCTTTCACGTCCATTAGTGATATATTTGTTTCAATCTACGCATATCATCATATTATGTGTGTAGTTTTAATGTTCTTTTTACTCAGCTCTTTTTTTTTTTTTAGATACAAAATTATCTTACTATAAAAAAAAAAATCATGTTTTTAATGATTTTTTTACGAAAAATAAAATGATTTGCAATCATTAGAGTTTCATATTTCCCCCAAATGCTTCATTAAATCATATTTGAAGAAGAAAATCCTACTATGATAGTATATCATAAAATAATTAATGTTAGTATATAATATTTTACTTAATATAAGTATAATATATAATACATTTAAAGCAGAATATATATTATATGAAGCTTATGAGAAATCTGCAAGTTGAAAGATTATAATCCCACAAATAATACTTTATTAAGTTATAAAGTCTTATATTGTTTTAATGGATGGTATGTTTGTATTTTTGCTTTAACATCGTTGTTTGCTTTTTTCAAAACGTTGTGGCAGTGAACGGTATTCAAGGCTCCGCACAATTCTGATGCACGCTCCTTTCTTGTTCGCTCTCTCTCTACATGCCGGAAATGCCGAGAGGAGGATGAGAGACGTACCTAGCGGCAACCAGCTCGCTCGTCACGAAGCAACCTCGAGAGATGTGTACATCATCAAGGGAACACCAAAAAGCTCTGTCGAGTCTCAGAGCAAATTTCAAAGCTTTGATTCAAGCAAATATCTCCATTATATTACCTCAGTTCTCATTACGTGTACCATGCTATATTTGTGTTCATGTTAATAATCTAAATGTTGATTCTCATTTAATATCATTTACACTTTATAAATATCAAATTTTTTAATTATTTATTTATCATTTTAAGTCAAATATTAAAATATATCATGCTGACTTTGCTACACATTCATCAAACGTTAAATAAGTTTTTTCCCTTTTTACGCCTTTGGAAAATCGAGTTTATTTTGTATATGAAAAAGTATATATATATATATATATATATATATATATATATATATATATATATATATTATTTACATGACCTCTTTAATCATTAATTTCTTTGTAGATCTGCAATTTCTGCAAAGGAATTTAATAACTCGAATAAAATTAACGCCTTTAATATAGGCAACTCATGTGACACATCTAGTTCTCTGGTTGCATATTCTAAAATTTCTGCAGGCGCAAAAGCAAGGTGGCGGCGTTTTTATTACAATGGTAGGTAATAAAGAAATTCCAGCAGCACGGCTTTTGCAGTACGAAAACACACAAGTTCTGTTTGTCGCGTCGCCCAGTGCTAGCAGGCTCACTTGAGTTAACGAATGCACGCTCCAGCAAGTCCCTTTTTAGTTTGTCAAACGGAACTTTAAAAGACAGAGTTTTCAACAATTTACCTCGCAAAAATTGATGTAAACAGAGAGTAAATAATAATGTAATGTTATTTAAAATAAACTCATGAAAAAAATGTGATATTAAAATAAACTCTTATTATATAGTTATTACAGTTTAAATGTAATAATAGTTCTATACAAGTAGCTACAAAAGAAAGAAATTCTAAAAATTTTGTTATATATAAAACAAGTTTTGAGATTTCGCTGTCAAGATTCAGATTTGAAACATAAATTGTAAGTGAGGAAACTCCACACTTTTCCTCTGGGAATTATCTTACATGTTATTTAAATGCGTGTTTATATTGAATATACAGTACATTTACGGTGGAATCAAATACCTAAAAACTTCCACTATTGTATCAAATCAGATATTTGAACGAACTGAAGTAACAAATATTTTAGATGAAATGACGGCTTGCAAGATTCAGTCATAATTTCATGCACCTTGATTGTACTGTTGGAAAATAAAATTCTTGGAAATGAAATATATTTCTGTGTTGCAAGAAATTAAATTAAATATAACCATAAACTATAAAGACAGTTGGATCGATAAATTTGCTACTCAATAAAAAAATAATGCAAAATTAAAAAACCTTGCAAGATAGTAAGCAGAGAAAGGGTTGTTTTATAAACAGTATTTAAAAAAAACTCAACTCCTTTTTTTTTACAAAAATTTTAAAAGAAACATATTTAGATTTGCACACTTCCGTGAACATTCCTCGAATTCAATTTTTGGGCACGTAGCTACAAATTGCTCTTCCTCTTGTTTCCTTACACTGAAATTGCAAATCGGTCTATTAAAGCTAAAGCTCTACTCTGTAGTTTCCACTCAGTTTTACATTACTAGTTCCCTTGTTAGTTTCGGTGTTCTGTTTCAAAACTGTCTCTCATACGTATGTTCTTTATACATGTTGGGGCTAGGAAATGTTTTGTACTGTCGGGCGCGGCTCGTTTCATCTCAACGTGCGTGCAGCTTTGTGCCACCATGCTGCGGCAACTAATTATCAACGGTTTTCACTGTAAAATGGAATTAAATGTCAGTTGTGATGCATACGCGGGACTGAGTGAGTGACACAAGCCTGACATATGATAATCGTCATAACTAACCTTCACAATATAACGTCAAAATATGTATTATATAGATTTTGTCATTATATATAATATTATAACAATTGAGGTACTTAATGTGCTGTACAAAGTCATGTTATTAAAAAACGCAAAACTGGTGTGTAAATATAATTATATATACAGGAAAACACCTTTGTATATTTACATTTATTCTTCTAGGTTAATTATCTTAACTTGTTTATTATTATTTATTATTTATTTATAAGTATTTCTTAGAATATTAATTTTTATATAAATAAATTAAATAAAAAATGATATTTTGTGAAAACGCCTATTTTTTTTATAATATTAAGTACAATTAGCTGTTGTTTTTTTTGGGAAAATAACATATTTTTATAAACTATAACATGGCATTATTGCAAATTAGTGCTCAACATTATAATGCATATATAAATAAAAATATTAACAAGTATTTTAGCGTTCACAAAAATTAGCATTGTGTAATAATAAATTTAAATAAAACACTCACTAAAGAGGACTTTATTTACATTAATTTTCTTTAATGAGATACAAAATACGAAGCATATTTAAATTTACTTCAACATAAAATTTATAGAACCCACTTGGTAAAAGAATAACAAAACAAACTTGCCTATGACGTAGAAGTTAAAAAGTTATATATTTTTTTTTCGTGTAAAAAAATAGAGGTAAACAGTTTTTTGCTATTAAAATTGATAAAAATAAAAATAAAAAATTTTCAAGAAGAATTCTCTATTTTTATAATTTTCTCTTTAATAATTTAAATTTTCCACGGATGTACAAATAAAATATGAAAAAGGTCAGAGAGATGCAAACACTCGACGAGAGGTTGTTCTATAACGAGCCCAATCTGCCCTGGGGCTACCTCTGTGTATACACCTATATAACAGTGAGTGACCTAATCAATATTGTCCGTTTTAACTCGACAGGCAAACCTGTCAAACAACGTACCGCGTTAAATTTAATAAGGTTTTCATCATGTTTGTAACATCCTCGCTCATTGGCTGACAGTTTATAACGAGAGATCTAATTGGCCCAACACGAGCCGAATACTTCCGAGTATCTCCGACCATAATCTAAATAAATATGACGGTCAGTGTAGCTGTAACTAAACGTGACGGCCACAAATACAAACTGGGAGAGGTATAATATCACGTCTCACTGGGAGATGTCACATGGCTTATCGGTGACAATCACGTGACAACAAAAAAAAAATGACAGGCGATAATCAAAATGAAATATAAAAATACGTAAAAAATTACATCGAAATGAAGTTTTTTATATATAAGAAAGAATAATTTTAATGTTGTTTAAATATTTAATAAAGAAATGGAAGTTCAAACATGATACTTAATAGAATTTGTTATAGTATTTACTCAGGGAGTTTTGCGACTGCTAAAACAGTGGTTGATGAAAGCACAATAGAAAGGTTTCAACGGTCGATGAAAGCGTCTCCGTTTGTCAGAGCACCAATTGTCTCTCCTTGACTTTCCTCGTGGAATAAATGGTCACAAATTGCATGATACACAGAGAATATTGTATAGGACATACTTATTCTATAAATAGTATTCACAAAAATAAAGTTATAAAGTTTGCATAATGATATCATGTAAGATTCTTTCCACATTCCGATTGTGAACAATTTATTTGAAATTGTCAAAACAAATCATATATTTATGAATTTACAAGGATTTTTATGAAAGCATTTCAATTAAAAGCTCACTCGATTTATTCTGTCAACATAATTTACGTCCTTTACTGAGCATCAGAAATATATTACAAATAAAATTATGAAAAATTCTAAAAGTCATCAATTATGTAATAAGATACACGCTTATATTTTATTATCTCGTATTTTATGATCAACGTAAATATTTTATATCAAAGTATAGATTTTCAAGAAGCATATTCTATATACTGTCATTTGATGACTCTATTCTGCAAGGCGAGAACTCAAGAATCAATATATCTCCGGAAATTATGCCAGAAAGAGACAAGAAGGGGGAGGGTCTTAATTTTCTCTTCTGTCTGTTTCCACATCAATATATTCTAAGCAAACTGAGAATGGCACTATTTTTAAGACCGATATTTTTATTGATGCCTCAAATTTTCTTATTAATAAAGTTGAGGAGTTGGCATTAAAACTTTGTTGTTTCATCGGTGTAAAAGTAAAAAAGAAAACTAATAAATCCAACATCTTATAAAACACAAGGGTATAATGAGCTCATAATTTGGTAAGCGTTGTTTATGGATTTTATAATTGAAATTTATGAAGAATTAAGTGCATCAAAAATTTACTCCCTGCCGCTATTTACAACACCACCAAAAAGTTTCATGAAAAGAAAATAATTTAAAAATGAATGAAAAATATGATAAATATTTATAATTTATTAATAATATAAGTTTTAAAACTCTGTAATCTATAATATAAAAGCATAAGCCGGTAATTTTCAAGATTTTATATTCAAAAGTTTTTTAGTTTATGTAATAAAAATAAATTAGACAACGTAATGAACTGTTTGGGAGTTTAAAAACGTATTAATATTACAAAAATTTCTGTATAATATTTTTTTCATTCAATTACTTAAGTGCCCTTCAAATATGTCCTTGCTGAGTCGTTACCTCAATGCATGAGTGTAGGATTTGTGTATAAATTCTGGCATGAGTGCACAAAGTCCGCGCATTGCTTTGTATTTTTTATTCTTTTGTTGCTTATTTTTTTTACTATACAACACACAAAAAGCTTTTCGTTATCTGGGATTTTTCAAGAAACAAAAAAATCGGAATACTATAGTAGCCAAACATATATATATATATAGATCAGAAGCATTTTTTTCTGCAGTTTTTTGTATTATGTGTCTAAATATAAAAATTAGGAAAAGAGTGTGTAAAATAAATATAATTATATATACAGGAAAACACCTTGGTATATTTCTTACATTAATTCTTCTCTTGAAACCTATACACTCTCGTGGGCATAAAAGAGCATTAGTTGCTGGCGTTTAAATCCCCTGTTTTTTTCTATAATTTTATTAAACGTGTTGTCATTTCAAGTGGATCATGCAGCATATGCAAGAGTATAAAATAATGTGGTGCGAGTCAACATGCTAGAATTAATAACTAAATTAAAAAAATCAATTCAGTAGACCAGAAATGTTTTAAAATAGTCCGGTAACTACAATGCTATGACGTCATATCCATAATGCCCATAGCTACGCTAGAATTATCCGCTTAAACACTGATCCTCTTAATTTTAACAATTATTTCTATATTTTCTTATATAAACTTTTGTATATAATTTATTTTTAATGTGATTATAAGGATTAATTAATATTTAGTTCTTAATTTCATAACTTTTGTTTAACAACTATATTATAAATATATATATTATAATAATATATTTTAATTTTCTTTTGTCAAATTTTATATACCTCTGTAAAAAAATAATACAAAATTAATGATTAATGTTGTTTAATTATAATATTCTCATGCAGGGTGTTATATATAGATATGATAAAACTCCCTGTTGTTTATAATATCTTACCTCTGACCTTAATCATAATATGCATTTAAGATTAGCCGAATAGTGTCAGCCAAGCAGCCATCTATACAGCGTAGCTTCAAGCAGTGGGTTTGACAAGTAAGCTATCAAGAGCTCTCGAGCGCTCCGTCACATGCGGTTGAGAGTCCATCGATCTCTCAGTCCGCTAAAGCATCATGTACCTTCATACCGTAGTTATATTACAAGATAAATTCAAAACCTCTTGAGGCTAACTCTCTTGAGAATATATTATAAAATCTCATATTCCTTATAATATAAATATATTATATGGAATAAGTTTTATTTAATATGAAATTTAAATATAGCTTTTATATACAGTTTATAATACTTTGTAGCATTCAAATATGATATAAATTATCTAATCAATGTTTTTAAAATGAACTAGTATGCATGTATAATTTATATTAATTTAATAAATTATTTATAATAAAAAAAATAGCAAAAATTATACTAATAATGATATTTGATGATAATAATATGATAATGATATAATTATACATAGTAAATCATTTTCAAATTTTATAAATGAATAATTATTAAATTATAAATAAAAATAAATGTTATTTTCTTATAAATAAGGAAAAACCTTTTTTTGTAAACCATAATTTATAATAACGCTCTGCTGTAACTGAGAAATAATTACGGCCGTGTTGGAAGACATTCATTAAATTATATTTCTCCATTTATACGTTCTCTCTCCGACCATATATTTCTCCTGGTGGTTTTCAAAGATTTCACGAGAAAAACGAAGGGTCGCGCACGTGCGATCTATTTTTGAAACTCAGGTCAAGGTCAAAAATTTCAAAAATTATGACAAAAAAAAGTTTGCTCGAGATAATTTTCGAGTATGTTGTATCGACGTATCGTGTGATAAAGTTGGGTGCGTCTTTGTTCGTAACTTAGGGGAGCTGTGGACAAAGGACTTAGGGCGGGAAAACCTCTTGACATCGCAGTAGAGTGCGTCCAAACTCCAGAGTATTAAGTCGACTGAAGAAAAAGTCCAGTTCGAGCAAAACCTTGTGTCAACCCGTCGCACTCAGAAAAAAGCACATTAGTACGAAAAAAGTTCGGAGAACCGCAAACTAGAACGTTGTATAATACAAGCCTGAATGCCAAGCAGTTTTACGTGCAATCAAGTTAAACGAACAAAAAATATATTCTAAATCAGCAGAATTTCACAATAGAAATTATGGTTTATTTAAAATAATTCATGCCGATTAGAAAGGCATCACTGCTTTTTAATTCATCTATCATATTATAATTTATACATCAAACGTATTAATTAATATTAAAAATATTTATTTATGTATAAATTTGATGGTGGAATTCATAATGCTAATGAGTGAAGTTATAAAGTTGTAATTTACAATGCAGATACCTCTTAAACAAGCGTAATTTAATTTTGGAAGTCGCAATATTTCATTAAATTTATAAATTTTTGAATACTATTATATGAGAAAATGATTTATTATAAACTTTAAAATAATTTAATTGTTTTAAATTTGTTAACTTTGATAACAACTAATAACTCTTTAACAAGAAAATACAACAATTTCTATTTATTTAAAATTACCAGCTTAACTATACCTGTTTTATGTGTTAAACCACCTAGTTAAACGTGGTTAAGCTAAACTTGGTTAGAAACCTTACTGCTTCGTGAATTGTGCCCATTATATTTTATAGTAAATTGAAATAAAGATGAGAAGTGTAATATCTGGAATTGAAGTGACCGTTTTCTCGGCGAGTAGTGCGAGGTGTATTATGTCGATCTATACATGTCAGGGGGGGGCAGCTCGGACCCCCGTGCGTCACAACCACCTGCCTCCTCCTCCGCCGAGATGTCACAAAGAAGAGATTTGCAAGAAATGAAAAGACTTTCTCATGCGTCATCATTTACAAAATGTTACATCTTCAATTTCGCACATCTATATTAAACAGCATACATAGTTCTCTTATATATACTGTATAATATAGATAAGGTGTAATTATCATATATAATATGTTAGAATTGTTTTAGTATAGAAATAATTAATTTAATTAGTAAAAGTGGTACGTAGCAAGAATATGTCAAGAAATTATAAAAAAGACGTGAAATAATATTAAAATAAATATATTGTAATACAGTTTTTCTTACAAATGAAATAACAGCACAATCATGCATTTTTTACTTTCATAATTGTAACATTAATATTAATTATTTTATTTGTTTAATTAAATCAATTAGTGGTTATAAATATTGACAATATGAAGTCCAATTGAGTCACGAAACATTCACAATCCCTGTATACTTAAAAAAAAAAAAAAAAAAAGTTGTTAAATAAATCCATGAAGCCACAAAAAAAAATATATTATTACAAGGAGAGTACATTATATAATGAATGTGTACATAGAGGCATGTTATAAACTGAAAGCCTGTAATTCCAGCTTTAATAATATTTTGTCATTTTTTTTTTTTTTTTTTTTTTTTTTACATTGTGTGTTTAGCAAACAAAAAGAAGTGAAATAACAGAGCAGTTGTCATGTGTGGGCAAATCCAACAAGTCGGGTCGATCGTCTCTCAGTGTCGCAATATAAACAAATCCGGCAAGCCAGGCCATCCTTTAACAATTTGCTAATCAGAGTCTGCTTGTTACGTCATCCCTTTCGACGTTCTATTGATTGTCTCTTTCGTAATTATCGAGGTAAATTGTTTTATCTTTCATTTAAAGGTAAATTTTTGTTGGATTCAATTGCTGAATAAATTTGAATTTTAAAATTAAACAGAAGGTAGATTTAATTCTGGAATTTAATTTTCATTTTCTACTTATCAGGGCAATTTTATATTGAAATAAAATAGTTGCTTATTTTAGCTTTTAGAAACATTAACAGTAGAATGCCTGCATGTGGAAAATATGTTATAACCGTTTTATGATTATATTATGTAATATTTGTACGTACAAAATTCGCTCTCTAATTTAAATATATGAAACCAAGGATAATATTTTATATTCCACAGTCCAATAAGCTGCAGATGTTTAAAACTAATTGCATACTTTATTAAAAATCCTTTTTATTTATTTTGTTCATTTATCAGAATTTGTAACTAAAAGACTAAAAGTTAGTTCCAGTCTGATATTTGAGAGAGATGGAGTTCGGAAAGTTAAGTCTCAGACTCGAAGAAATATGTTTTAATACTGATTCTGAAACTTTATCTGGTAAAACGTTGCAAAGTTTAGATATCACACGGTACTGCATGAGAGCACGGTTGACGCAAGCTGTGACCGAATTTTTCTTATTTGTCCCCCCCCCCCCTCCCCTCAGAACCGTGTCTTCTCCGGTAAACACGGAAACACGCTCCGCCTGCTGGCTGTAGCATTAGAGAATTCGAAGTAGCGTGATAGCTGTTCATAGTTTATATGAATTTATGTAGCGTGCAATAAATTTGCATACAGGTTCATCGTAATAATTCTGCACAATTCATAACACACAACAGGTTACTTCTTTAAAAAATTTAGTGTCAATTGTTAATGAACTTAAATTTATATCCCAATTTCTGTGGGGACATCGGGGGTATTCACAAAGCAAAAAGCCGAGACTTAATGATTAAGGCTTCGATTTTATTAATTTTTTACGTGCACGTTTTTTTCAAGCTTAAATCTTATCTAAGTTCAGTATTTTTAATTTTTATCCCTTGCATCCTACGTTGTTCAAATGAATATCCAATTGAATATATCAAAAAGGATTATATAAGATGGAAGAATAAAACGGAAAACTTTTACATTAATTATAGTGCATAGATAAAAAAAATTATTTGATCAACTCTTATTTTATTTAATAATTTTCCAGTAGAGACTTGGAAAAATATATTTACACTTAACTTATTTAATTTTAATATTTCGTGGGCATCACGTTACAACGAAAGTCTTGTTTGCATATAAAGCATGATGCATCTAGAATAAAGTTGATGACAAGGAGGTCCTAAATTACTTTGGTTGAAAATTTTGATAATTTTATTTTTATTTTTTCCTGTTAGTAAAAACATGGAAACTTTTAAACAATTATTAATTAACAAAAATAATAAACGTTCAGGTCCTTCTTATATTTGTATAACATAAAGAAACATTTAATTAATATATTTGTTTAATATTAAGTAACTTATATTTTGTGAATTTATTGTTGCGTCATAACAAAGGAAAATGTTTTTGCGTTTGATTTTAAAACAGGTATACGAGATCACACTGAAGGAGAATTCATTCTACGCAGCAAAGACAAAGGAAAGTTTGGTCGTATGTACCTGCTTGTCAGCAGCGTCTTTGTTCTTGCTCCCCGCCGAGCCGGCCGTGATGAGACGTTCGCAGTAACATCCCTCCAGCAGCAGCACGCCGGACGGTCGGTTGCACGAGTCAGACTCGTAGTAGAACAGCAGGTTCTGGAACAACAATACCAGCTTTAATAGGGTCTTGGAACAGCAAGTTCTGGAACAACAACACTAGCTTTAATAGGGTCTTGGAACAGCAGGTTCTGGAAGAACAATATCAGCTTTATTAGGGTCTTGGAACAGCAGGTCTTTGAACAACAATACCAGCTTTAATAGGGTCTTGGAACTGCAGGTTCTGGAAGAACAATATCAGCTTTATTAGGGTCTTGGAACAGCAGGTCTTGGAACAGCAGGTCTTGGAACAACAATACCAGCTTTAATAGGGTATTGGAACAGCAGGTTCTGGAACAACAACACTAGCTTTAAAAGGGTCTTGGAACAGCAGGTTCTGGAAGAACAATATCAGCTTTATTAGGGTCTTGGAATAGCAGGTCTTGGAACAACAATACCAGCTTTAATAGGGTCTTGGAACTGCAGGTTCTGGAAGAACAATATCAGCTTTATTAGGGTCTTGGAACAGCAGGTCTTGGAACAACAATACCAGCTTTAATAGGGTATTGGAACAGCAGGTCTTGGAACAACAATACCAGCTTTAATAGGGTCTTGGAACAGCAGGTTCTGGAACAACAATACCCGCTTTATTAGGTTCTGGAGGTCCTCTATCCAAAATGTATGCAATATAAAAAAATTCAGGAAGGTTGTCCATCATATTTTCTTATTATGTTCCCTGTACAGATAGTTTATCTGATTCTTTAATCATATTTTATTGATTACATAGATTATGATTATATTGTATTTTGTAAGACTAAATTTCTACTTTCTTCTCCTTTGGCGGGACTACCAGAAAAGTGAACGAGCGGTAGAGCCTGAAGATCTGATATAGGCAACCCTTCATACATGCAAATCTTTAAAATTGTAGATGCTGTAAATTTCTAAACCTATGAGTTTATGAGACGTAAGAACACACAGAAACGTTTTTTTTTTTTTTTTTTTTCTAAATTATTAATCTGGTTTCATCTGTTTAAACAGAATAAAATTTAAAAAAAAAAAGCTAATAAAATGTAAATTAAGGCTTTAAAATTTACAAGAGGAAACCCATTAAAAAATTACTAATCTCTCCACAATGATATATTATATGACGTAATACACTTATTATATTAAATTTAAATGTAAACATGCGTTTAATTGAATGTTGTTTTTTTTTTTTCGAGAAACCAGTTTAGAATTAATTTGACAGAAAATTATTTATGATTCTCGCTGTTATATGAAACGTGTCCATTAAAAAATGTTTGTCTCGGGATCCAAAGTGAAAATCAACAATCTAATTGAGCAGATGATTTAGTACAAGAATATATTACTTGGTTGTCTTATTTCATCCGGCTTACGTCAGAAGAACTTCTTTTAAATGTAGTTACTTTGCGACTTACGTCAAAACGAACGAAAGTATACCTTAAGTCGTGACGTCACTTGGGGAGCTACGAATATCTCGAAACGAAGAGGACACATTTATAACCAACTTGATACCTTTAGTTTCCACTCTTGACATGAAAGAAGGGACATCTTTTATAGAACCGTATATTATAGTGGTATACTTTAAGTTTAAAGTGGAAAGAAGCAGTCTAAAAAAGAATAATTATTTTTATGTTGTTTTTTACACATAAAATAAAAAAAAACGTGGGTTAACCTTAATTTTATTATTGTTAAATTATATTTTATAACAATTTAACCTATAATATAATGTATAGCAGGCTACAAAAATAGTGTATTTGTATATTATATTTATTTCAATTGTTTATTTATTTTATTTGTGATTCCTCATGCAATTTTTATTTCAATATGTTGCAGCGCAGCTTATTAAAAAATTAATTGATGAAACGTGATGAACGTGAAATTATTTTACGAAACTGTGTCAAGTGTAATAATTTTATTATTTAATAAAAACTCACCGCCATTAGCGTAATTTATTTAAAAAAACTGATTGCTTGAGAAATTAAAAATTTATCAAATTAAGCCAACGGTGTTTCGTATATAATATTTATTTTAGTTTTAATGAATATAGAGGAAGCAATTTATTATATAATTTGCATCATGATGTCGAAGATTTAATCACATTAGAACACAACGTTATACTACAGAAGCAAGGGGGTGGGAGTCATATTAAGTAACAGCCATATATTCCTTGAGGCTAGAAAAGCACACATTATTGATATGGAACTGTAATCTTACCTGCGAGCGTCGTAATTTGATTACTGTAAATTTTACAGTCAATATTTCAACATGATCCATTACCATACACTTCCAATTATTACTTTCTCACAATTTATTTATTCATACACACACGTAAGAACAAAAATTATATATTTTTATTTATGAATTTACCTCTTATATAATTTTTATATTCAAAATATAATGAAGTATGATTTACATAGACAAAAAAGACTACCATTAAAAGCTTTTATCAAAATAAATGTGTTTTTAAAAATATTTTTTTATGTTTTTATGACTTATGTAAGATCGTAAGAGCACCGTAGCTTTTATTTTGTTATTTTTACTGAAAATATCGTCCAAATGACGGAAAAGGTTGGGAGTTGCTTCTAGAATTTTTCACTCGAAACTTTTTGTACATAAAATTTCTTTTATGAAACTTGTGAGATTATACAGTAAGTTCCATATACTGTATAAATAATATAGTTAAACGTAGAATAAACTTGTTGCTTACATAATTTGTGACAAAGAGAAGCAAAGGAAAGAAAGTTGAATATTTTGTAGCAAAAATAAGTACGGGAGAATAATAAAACTAGAAATGGTGGCACCTTATTTTTAGGTTGCAAAAATTCATCTGTACTTTTATTCTCCAAATAAATTACATTTTTGTATGTTATATTTTAATAAAATTCAAATTTTAAAATGAAAAAGGGTTTCTAAAATAAAAATGAAAGAATTTTCAAACAATAATATATCTGTATTTCTTTGACATAATATTCTAAAAGAAATATAAAATTTCATATAATTTTGAACTTAGAAAACGAAACTTTGCATCTCTTTTGGGACTTGGAGGATCTCGTGTTCTAAGTGCACCATTAGAACTCTCTACGTGAAATTGCCCTGAGGAGCAGCTCAGTGACAGACTCGATCGATGGCAGCTAGGTCATCTCTGCTGCCGACCTAGCTCACCTCACCTGCTCAGTTTGTCACTCTAATCAATCAAGGGGCCAATAAAACAAGAAGCGTGTTATAATACAAACTGTTACATGTCCATCATGCAGTGAGCGCGACGTTGCAATTTATCGATTGAGTTTTTTTTTTAAATTTATATCTTGTCAATATTTGATGTAAAATAATTTTAATATTCTTACCTTATACTCAAAACTACGTATGGAATATAACAAAAAGTCAAATTTTATTTCTTGGTAATAATATACTTACAACTAAACAATTATTGGACGTATTTATGTTTTACTGTATTTTATAGTTTACATGCATGTTTAAAAACTATGTATATTCAAATAAAAATATATATTCTGACCATCATGTTAAAGTATAGCCGGATCTAATATTTTTATTTGAATGGAGTGTCCTACACTCATGTATGAATGTGGATGTGACCTACAATATACACTGCACAAGTCGTACGTAGAGAATACATCCCAAGGATGTTTATATAGGATTAAATCTGCTGGGTTTTCTTTATATATAGCCAGTGAAATCGTATCGAGCAATATTTTCTCACAGAAAACTGCGCAGTTAAATGTTAATTTAAATACCATTTAATGAGAACTCCAGCTACAAAAAAAAAAATAATAAATAAACTCGGTCACCAGAAGTCACAGGTTGTTCTAATTATACAAAACTTAAATGCAGTTTATATTTATTTATTTTTTAGTTAAAGACATATTTTTTTATTAACTAAACCTCTTAAAGTTTACTAATTTTATACCAACGATAGCTTGAAACTCTACTCTACTCTCTCTCTCTCTCTCTCTCTCTCTCTCTCTCTCTCTCTCTCTCTCTCTCTCTCTCTCTCTCTCTCTCTCTCTCTCTCTCTCTCTCTTCGAGTTTCTTTCCTAATAGAGTTTCTACAAGAGATGAGATAGGAAATAAATCTACCTTATTTAGGTCCAGAAACATTGAACTATAAGGAACTTTTGTTTGCAGCTCCCTTTTCAGTGTAAACTGATGGATGGGATGCCTTTAGGGCAGAGACTAATGTCCATAGACAAAAGCTCTTAAACCCATGTTACTACTTCAATTAAAAGACTTAAATACGAACAATTTTCTATCAAATAGCCTAAGGGATACACACTGTTTGATTGGTTACTTTTACAAAAATGTAATCGATTATCGTTTACCAATCAGAAAACCAGATTTAATAGTACACGTATTTTCTTTTTTGTATAAACATTAATTCTTGTAAAGCATGTATAAAACTTTACTAGAGGATAAAAAAAATGTACTAGAAAGGTGCTAAATTTTTATTATATAAAAACCTTCCCTTGTCCAAAATTTATTAATTAATTTGTTCACTATTCTTTTCAATTTGTGGTAAGAACATGTTTTGTCTGTTTTAATTAATATTGGATGCATGAAAGTATTAGCAATTTTTTCTGCGTTAAAATAAAAGTAATTAATAAAATTGTCGTTATATAGCATTTTCAATATATTGTGCATATTAGATAACGTCAAAACATGATAAAAATTTTATTGTATAACCAACATAAGAAAAAATTTACCTAAGAATTAGATAATGGTAATAACATAGTTTATGTTTAGAGATTCCTGTGTACAATTCTCGCGAGTGAGAATATCAAGTCATTGTGTCTTGAAGTTAGCCAATTTTCTCTCTGGTATCTCTTGACACGAATCCCCTGCTCTAATGACAAGAAATAAAACGAACGAGTGGTAACGCTTGTAACAGCACAGTAGCTAAGTAAACGTTATGTTTACACGTCTATCGATTCTAAAAATGTCTTCTCGTATAAGATTTTCTTCTCATTTCATGTCCTCAAATATTTATCCTCTGCTGTTAGATTCCTATCTTGTGTTAATTACAGTTCAGTCTTACTAGTCGTTAGATGCTGCAAAGATCGATCATCGCCTCCAGCCCTTCCATCAAAGCACGTCAAACATCAAATCAATGAAAACCAAAGAAGAAATATTATCTACTTCATAAATAAACTCAAGCGTGTCTTATCTGGTTATAGACGATGCTTGTGACAAAGAGATACAGTTGATGAACTGACATGCAGCTTATTTTATCATTTATTTATTTTGCCATCTAAAATTACGTAAAAAGTGTATAGTTTTGCACTTTTGCTAAATAATGATTCAATTCATAAAAATTAATATTTAAAAAAAAAAGTCGCTACTTGAAATTAACATATTATGCTAATATGATTTTAATATTTAACTTAAAGTATTGATCTTAAAGAGTTAAAAGCAAAATTTACATATTAACGTAAATTTTCTTTGTAATGGTAATAACCTTTAAAAGACACGTGCGAGAGACAAGAAATTTCTTCTTGAGATATTCATAATTTAACGTGCACATGTAATCACGCTCGACTCAAAGATTAAAAAAAGACACAAAGCCATCTACAGAATATTTAATCCTAGAATTAAATATTAATAAACAAAAAATTCTCTTTGCAGTAGTGTATCGTCCCAAGTTAACTTGCTCTATTGATGATTTTATAAACTTTGTATCCCTCTATATTCCTCAATATGAACATGTAATTTTCACTGGAGATTTTAATACGGACATGCTAAGAGAATCACGCGAGAAACAATCATTTGTCAACTCGTTGGATTGTCTTAATCTATCAGTGCTACCATCAGAAGCTACGCATCTACATTCTATTAAAAGTACACCTACATTATTAGACCTGTTTATAACCAATAACAATAAAAAAGTTTTAAAAAACTATCAAATAGAAGCCTCAGGCTTATCTCATCATGATATAATTTATATGGCATACTCAATGAAACCAAGTAAATTCAAACCTAAGTTGGTGACATATCGAGATTACAAAAACATCGATATAAATAAATACCGTGATGATACAAAAGCAATTCCCTGGTTTATGATTCACCCTCTTGATGATGTCGATATAATGATAGAACAATTCAACACAAACCTACTACAATTAATAAATATACACGCACCTGAGAAGACAAAACGGGTAACACATAAACCTGCACCATGGCGTAGTAAACAAATTATTGATATGGAAAAAATACGCGATGCTGCTTTTCGTGTGTATAAAAAAACAAGGGACCCTGCAGACCGAAACAAATATGTAATATTACGCAATAAAACTAAACAAATGTCTAGAAATGCCAAAGTTGGTTATTCACATGATTCACTTGGTCCACACATCCCAATGCAGACACTATGGCAAAATACAAAGAAACTCGGTATTGGTAAACAAAAAAAGTCAGAATCACTTCCTTGTAATTTAAGCCTTAATGACTTAAATTCTTTTTTTACTACTTTGCCAACTGATATTGATGAAAACATTAAAACGAAAACATTAAACAATTTAAATAGTAAAAATAACTTAACAGGCCGTAAGTTTACATTTGGTCCAGTAAAATTATCAATGATTAAAAAAATTATTAAAAATATCACGACCAAGTCAAAAGGATCTGATGGGATTAGTATACAATTTATAAAACCAATATTAGATATAATCCTACCTACACTAACATGCATGGTAAATAAATCTATTTCCATGAACAAATTCCCCACTCCTTTTAAACAAGCTTTAGTAACGCCGTTACCAAAAGTAAGTGATCCTACTGAAGTAAAAGATTTTCGCCCAATTAGCATTTTACCTGTTTTATCAAAAATATTTGAAAAAATTGTTTATATTCAAACTTCAGAATTTTTTGTCTCGGATCCATTTCAGTCAGGATTCAAAACAAATCATGGTACACACACTGCCTTACTGAAAATAACAGAGGATATAAGAAAAGCAATGGAGGAGAAAAAGGTTACCATACTTACGCTACTTGATTTTAGTAAAGCCTTTGACTCAATAGATCATGATATATTAAAAGCCAAACTAAATTTTCTCAACTTCGCACCTAGTGTCATATCGTGGTTTGATTCATACTTAAAAGGAAGGAAACAACGTGTTGTAAGTGGAAATCAAGTATCAACGTGGCTGCCTATTTCTCGAGGGGTGCCCCAAGGGTCAGTTTTGGGTCCATTACTTTTTTCTATTTACTTAATAGATGCACCAAAAGTCCTCAAATACTGTAATTATCATATTTATGCTGATGATTTTCAATTATATATACACTCAAATATTAAAAATTTAAATCAAACAATAGAAAAAATGAATACAGATCTACACGAAATTTACAAATGGTCCAGACAAAACTTCCTTGTACTCAACCCAAACAAAACCCAATGTATGCTATTTGGTCATTCCAAATTACAAGTGGGACAAATTCAATGTCAAAAACCACAATTAATTTTAAATGACACTCCTCTCATGTTCGTTCAGTCTGCAAAAAATCTTGGTGTTGTTTTTGATTCTACGCTTTCATGGATGGAACAAACAAAAGCAGTATGTAAAAAGGTATATGGCTGTCTATATGCACTGTTTAAAATTCGTAAATTTATACCCGTCAGGCTTAGATCTTTGTTGATATCATCACTTGTCATGCCACATTTTGATTATTGCGATATTATTTTAAGTGACATCAACCAGGACATTGCCTGTAAATTGCAGCGAGCTCAAAATGCTTGTGTTAGATTTATCGAAGGCACAAAAAAATACGATCATGTATCAGCTGCATATAAGAAGCACCATATACTTCGTTTGCAAACCCGTCGAAATCTACATTCCCTCTGCTTGGTATACAAAGCGATATATCTTACCGATCGCCTACCACTATATATCACATCAAAAATACAAAAACTAAGTGATACACATAATAGAGGAAACAGATCTCAAAATTCATCCCTCCTTACAATCCCCATGCACCGGACTGCAAGGTATGACCGTTCATTCTCGGTCAAATATGCAAAAATGTGGAATGATTTGCCTGTGACTGTAAGGAACTCTCCTTCGTTGAATGTGTTTAAAAAGAAGGTCTTCTCCTTATTATTTGCTAGGGATTAATATTAGTCAGCATCATGCAGTTAATTTAATATGCATAAAATTATTGATAGGAATGGTACGATTTGTTTTATTTGATTATGTTTAAAATGTAAGTGAACTTATACCTAGCATAATTCGTGTCTTAGTTATAAAATATATGTATAAATATATATTTATATAAAATTAATATAATGATGAAAAATTGTGAAAAGTGCAGTGCAATAAGTTATAAAGATGAATTTCAGGTCTTAGTGCTATAGACAATATTTCTGTGTGAAAATGTGTGCAGTGCGCTAAACTGTTTTTATTTGAAAAAAGTAGAAAAATCATCAAGACATTAATATTTTAAATTTCTGCATATGTTCCTGCATGAATACCAATAACAAATGTAATATGTTTTTCTTATCTATGCATGTAAAATTATTTAAAAAAAAAAAAATATTAATAATAATAATTATAATAAGTAATTAAAATTATAATGCCCTGCTGGTTTTTTCTTAACAAATGTTTCTTACTTCCCACTGTGTCTCACGAACACCCTCCCTAGCTGCTGAAGTTGTCTGATGAGGAATACTCTGTTTTACATGGAGCCTGTACTTTCAAATTTGGCATGCTGGAGATATATTATATATATTATATAACAATAATAAATTGAAAAATATGTATCTGATTGTGAGAGTCATTTATGTAGGAGTCATTATTAGATTAATTTTAACATGACAAATTGTTATCCTGCAGTGTTTTAATATAATTTTCTATGATATTATTTATATTATAACTATATTATATATATATAGTTTTTGTATTTAAATGTATGTTACATATAGTATGTACTATGTAGGGTATTACAACAGTATATTTATGTGTTTTTACTAAAAATAATTAAAAATCTCTTTATTGTATTTTCATTGGGTTGGATGGAAGAGTGGGCCTAATGGCCTAAATCCCGCCCTCAATAAAGACGATTTTATTTATTTATTTATTTATTTATTTATTTATTTATTTATTTATTTATTTATTTAATTAAATGTGGCAGAATTGTGGCTACTAGGAGACGCTAGTGGTATACAACCCGCTCGTCACGCAAGCATAAAGGGAAGCCTAACTTACAGGGGCTCGCCAGAACTTGTTGCATGCGCGCAACAGTAGAACGAGTGAGCAGTCACACAGCTATATCAACTGCAGTACTTGGGGACACGGGAGTGTTCAGATTAGAAACTGCGATAATCAACACATTATAAAACTTGATCAAATATTTTAATGAAAATACCTATTCAGTGATTTTAAACAAATAAATCATCAAATCACCAATCGGATAATATTATGTACATTCGAAGCTCCGGAAAAATTCCCTTTGTGGCCTTGTTGATCAGTTGATCACCATTCCCCGTAAGAATATTACAGAGCATGCATGGTAATTAATAAGGCTTCAAAAGGAAAATTTCCTAAGGCGACAAGTGTACTTATTTTTTCCCTCCAATTATTATTATTGAATCATATATTTTAAATTTTCATAATAATAACCCGCGTATTTGATAAAACTTGATAATTTAGCTGCAGGTTTTTGTTACGTCTGGATGACGTAATATGTACGTGAGTGGCCGCAGTGCAGGTGTGTCGGTTGTTGTGCGCGTGCCTGTACCACGGGGTCAGAGCTGACGTCACAACGCAGTGGCGCCTCTCTCGCGAAGACCGCGGCGCCACCAGGTGTTAATTAACGTCGCCAACCTGCCTTCGGTGGCGCCCTAATTATATATAGTCTCATCACACGTCAGTTCAAAAATGCCTTCAAATTTAATAATAAAAGTTTTAAACATAAACAAAAGCTTTTATATAAATATTTATTATACCATTCTTTTTTCATGACAGTGTAATATTTATGATGCATAGATAATTTATTATTATAAAATATATATTCTCTATAAATGAAGAAAAAATTATCATTCGATTAGCTACGGGAATTCATATAATTTTAATCAATTAACCATTGAATCAAAAGGTACGTGTTATTATAAAATGCTATTGTATCTCAAAATAGAAAACCTACATGAAATTTTTTACTGCAGAAATGAATAGATAGCACCAAATTATACTATTCTGATTTTTTTTTCAGATTTTTTAGAACCCAGAAAGTATTGCTATAAAAGTTATTCAAAGTTCAGGTTTGAACCCACGCCTCCTTTGTTTTATCCATATCCTTTTAACTTAAATTGCTTTCATTAATTTTTTATAAATAATTGCTGGGCTCTAAAAAATCTGAAAAAAAAAAACAGAGTAGCATAATTTTGCACCCTTTATTCATTTCTGCAATAAAAAAATGTCATATTTATAAGTTGTTCATTCTGCTTCAGCATGTTGTAACTCAGAGAAAGATTAAATTATGAACTTGATTGTAGGATTGTGCATATCCACCCACCAGAAACATAAAATCTAAACTATCTAAAGCATTGTATCTAGATAATAACTCACGTAATTTTTCTCTAAATTGTTAAAAATTTTATGTAAAGTCGGTAAACACTATGTAAACAAACGCAAACACGAGACGTATATAATTAATGTATGGAAGCAAAATTGTGCTTTTATTTGGCTAGATTTGAATAACGTATAAGCAAGGGAGTGAAGAGGAGAGAGATGTGATCCTTGCTGCCTCGTGCTGCCAGTCAATATAGGTAAGCTCATTGAGTTCTAATCTTTCTCTGCTAAATGAGCAGCAGCCAGGATTAAAACTCAATGAGAAGGCGAAACTCTCAGCCCTACCTCGATAAACCAGTTTGTAGGTAAAATATATTCGTCTATATATGTATTATATAAACGAAACTCATTATCCGATTTCTTGAGCAAATTTAATGATAGAAATATATTTATGCCAGGTATTGATATAGAAACTCACAATTTACGTTTCATTATTTTGAGTTTTTTTTTTTTTTTACTTTTAAATTAACAATTATATGATATATATATATTTTTTTTAAACTTCTATATATCATATTATATAGAACTTTGTAATTTAATATCATGCTATACAGATTCTGTTGAAAAAGGGGGAAAATATTTACGAAGTATATTAATATTGAACAATAATATGTAATGTAATTAAAATTGAAAAGCTTTCTTAAATCATCACCTATTGTTTTTATTGAGCATGAAGTGTGATTTGCACCTTTTATTTATTTTTATTATGTTCCCACATGTTACATAACAAAACAGTTGGCAGGTAACACTATAACAGTCCTGTAAAGAATAAAGTGCAATAAAGTTATGAATTGCATCCCTTTTAACGATTAATAAAATAATAAGGAGAAAAACATAAAAATTAGAAAACAGGTAAATAATTATTATGAGTATCAAGTGATAAAAAAAAAAAAAAAAAAAACAGCCAAGTCACAGTAAATAGTCAAACAAATAGGCATTTAAACACTTGGTTTGTAACTAGATGGTTCGAATCCCTTTGGTATAAAGAAAGTGCATTTAGAAGACTAGAAGATAACTGATATCAATGGTTTCCTCAGTCTAACTTGGAAACACTGAGATAATAACGTGCCTGGTCCTTCCGCAAACATTTTGCTCTTCTCAACTATTTTTGTCCTCTTTAAGATAAAGAGGTGAAAGAACGTGCACTCGTCGCCTTTGAAAATGGAGTACCGACCTCAAAATTTTTTATTGCAGAAATGGATAAAGGGTGCAAAAATATGCTACTCTGAATTTTTTCAGATTTTTCTGAGACCGGGAAGTATTTTTAAAAAATTATTGAAAGTCCATTTTGATGACGTCACGAGGCGCCTCTCCTTAAGAAAAGGATAGGACATTAACGCCCGTGACGTCATAAAACGGACTTTCGATAATTTTTTAAAAATAGTTCCCGGTCTCAGAAAAATCTGAAAAAATTCAGAGTAGCATATTTTTGCACCCTCTATCCATTTCTGCAATAAAAAAATTTGAGGTCGATACTCCATTTCTCACTTGCAGCCTTGCTAATCACCATGCCCTATGTTACTCTTACGCAGAAAGATGATTAAAAAGGCTAAAAAAGGAAATTTTCCTAGGCGACAAGTGTACCATAGTTATACAACTGCTGCTGTTAACTCTTGAACTCTGATTCCAAAAAAAAATTTTTCTTCCCTTACTTTTAAAGATATATTTTCCAGCAATTACGTCATCAAATCAGGCGACGTTTTATTTCAGACAAGGAATGTCTCCACCAGTTGAGTGAAAGTTGCCGCTCGGTCGCTCGCACAGGTGGCAAATTTTATGAGCACCTCGACCTGACTAAGCTACTCTAAATGGCTCCATTAAACGGGAAAATGGTGAGGTAAATCTTTTTTAAAACTTGGCAATACAAAATTATATTATACGTACATTAGCTACAGAATATTGAATATTTAACTATATTAAAGAGTTTTAACTATAACACAGCCTATTAAAAATAATTTAATAGCTTTAATATAGCTATTTTATTATTCACAATGGGTGATCAAAACCATCCAATAAAATTTCTTTACATAAAAGTGAAAATTTAGCGTTCTAATAAATCTCCCCTAAAAGTATTATAAAATGAAGTTAACAGATAAATAATAAGAGGAATAACATAGACTTAAAAAATAAAAATTACCACATTGCAGAAAACCAATAAAAAAATCAATCAAGTGCTACAACTAAGCCAAGTTATATACTTTGTGTATTTTTTAAGAGTTATAGAGTAAATTTTTATTAAAAAAATGCAAAAAATATTTCAATTTTAATGGTATTTATTTATTTATTTATTTATTTATTTATTTATTTATTTATTTATTTATTTATTTATTTATTTATTTATT
Organism: Siphlonurus alternatus; assembly: GCA_949825025.1. NCBI lineage: Eukaryota > Metazoa > Arthropoda > Insecta > Ephemeroptera > Siphlonuridae > Siphlonurus > Siphlonurus alternatus. The sequence continues at coordinate 45,597,455 of OX463781.1, forward strand.
TATTTATTTATTTATTTATTTTATACTTGCTTGTCAGTAAAGTTATAAATAAGCATCAATAACATACGTCATAGTGACGATACAAATTAGATTTTGAAATAAAAAACATCGATATGTAAGCATTTTTTTTATATATTTGTATGACATATAGCGAGCTATGGACATGTACGCACGAGGCCTCTCAAGTGATTCAATTTCCAGTTGGCAAGCCACGTTTGCCACAGCCTGCTCCTGACAACCGCAATTTTCGTTCACAATATGGGCTACTGCTACCAGTTTTAACAATATCTAGTCCAAAATACAGATATTTCTTTTTTTCTTTTTTTTTTTTTTTTACAAGGTTACACTTCTATGAGCTTGGAGCTCGAGCAGGGGTAATGGGTAAGAATAAGGGAGGGAAAGGATGGTGGCCAGCCACGGCCTGTTACGCGTCCCAGCATTCGCTGAGGTGAGACTGAGGGAACCGTGGAAAACCTCAGTCCGGACGGACACCTCTACTTTTTTTTATCAATGGACCAAAGTGATTAGTAATAAAATACTGCAAAATATCATGAAATTTACTTACTTAATTTTAAGCATTACTGATCTAAAATGTTATAGCCAGTGGCGTAGCCAGGATTTGCCCAAGGGGGGGGGGTTCTTCAGGACAAAGATTGAGAAGAGCCCACTGGGGGGTTTGGGGGGCGAAGCCCCCCAATAGCCCGCCGCAGGTGCGATTTTTTTTAAGGACACGCCCCTTTTTTAGGGTAAAATAATGGGAAAATACTATTATATTAGAGGGTAAAATATATGGCCTGATGCAATTTTTTTAACATTTTATATTTTTTTTCACCCCATTTTTCAATTTCTTTTGAATACGTGCGTATAATAAATAAAGCTTTGAGTAAATCATTTTAATTAAATCAAGTAATTCATGTAACCACTTTATATTATTTTTATAGAATCAGTGTACGTGTCATTTAATTGAATTTGATTTTTAAAATTTATTTAATAATCCAAGTTCACATCATTAAGATATTGTGAAAAATAAATAAATAATAAAGGGAATTGCTTCTCTTATTTTTTTTAACTTTTGTCTGCACCGGGCGCGTGGAGCAACCAATTAAATGAAAGTGCGGCACACGCGCGTTTTAATTTATACAATAGTAGTTATATGCACATGCAGTTTGAAAGGGAAATAAAACATTTATTTATGAGTCGCACTTTTTCCTGTTATAATTAGAAACTAACTTATAATTTGTTTATTTTAAAGAAAAGACTACTTGATACCCCTAAATTTCAATTTTTTATTTAACTTTTTTTTTTTTTCAAATTTCTATAAATTTTCCTTTTTTCTTCTTATATCCAGTCACTACTCGATCTTCATAGGGGGGGGGGGTTTAAACCCCGAAACCCCCCCTCCCCCGTGGCTACGCCACTGGTTATAGCCTTGTTGAAAAAATATTTTTACATGGTTTTAAAGTTAATTTAAAAATGATATATCTTTCTTCCTTAAATTTTGTTTATATTTTTTATAAGGTAGATGTGTAGTTTGATGCGATCTCATGTACATGGTATATTATAAAATTTGTATGTCACCGTAACATGGCTATTTCATTACTGCACCTATGTGTGCCCTAAGGGGTTTTGCGTGTTGTAAAATAAATTCCCAGTTGCGAGGGGGATAAAATCTCGTGAAATGATGTGGCGGCTTTGACAGGAAAGAAGTAAGCTTTGCATCAGAGACGCGCTGGTGCAGAAACACGACATGCCGCTTGCGATAACAGGAAAGGAGGATTTTGGCAAGCCGTAACCAAAAACCCGTGCTTTCTTCCAAGTAAAAAATACACAGAGTATATATATTCATAAAATGTTTTACGTAGCTTGTAGCAACATGCTTCGTAAGACAAAGGATTACACATTTATATAATATTTTGTCTGTTTTCTTTCTTTTTTAATGTTTAAAATAAAATAATTAAGTTGTTCTTTGTATCCCAGTTGTGTCAAGAATTTAGATAATAATAATTATTATCACTTACAGATACAGACGTGTTACATGCAAGCCAGATTGAACAGACCAGGATGATAAATATGCTTTAATTTCCATAGAGCAATGTCGAGCGGGTGACAAAGGCACACTTGTTTGAATATCGTATGACAGCCATCTTGGCTAGATAAAATCGCTTCTCATGCTGCGGAAAGCGATTTTATCTCGCCAACATGGCCGCCATACGAGACTGAAGCAAGTACGCTTTTCTCATCCCGCAAAGCCCCGCTTGACATTGCTCTATGAAAAAGCACCTTATAGGTTGATTCTTAATACTAGCTGCTGTGAGAAATATCGAAATCATACCCTCTTAAACTACCCCGAAACTAGGGGTACGTATAATTAGCGTATGTGGCTCACAACTTTTTTAGTTGATCAGGTTTATAACTTTTTTTTTTCCTTTTTTTTTTATACCTTTAAAAGGTTATGTATAAAACTTCAATTAGTTAAAAATATTAATAATCAAAATTTCCTTCTTTTCATTAAAGTTAATAGAATTTAGGAAATATTTATCATTATAAATAATCCAATGTATTTTTTTTTAACTCAGTGTTTCCTGTATATCATTTTTCTTTTTCCAGAAGATATCGATTGAGTTAAAAATAATAAAATATTTAAAATCAATTAGCAAGAAAACTTTTAACATTCACCTATACTTATTATAATGAACCGTTTATTTTAGTATAAAACTTTTCCAATGATCACAAATTTTACTTAAAATCGCAATATATATCGAAGAAAGAAGTGTAGTTTTTATTGACCTGTTTTTGTATATATAAGCATTGGGTTAAAATCGATTTTTAAATTTATTATTCTAAACATGAAAAATTTTTATATTGTTCTTTTTTGTTTAACTGACGCATGGTTGATGAAGCACTGGGACAATTATCTGATAACACGGGGCTGTTGTGTTAGCCTCCCGACCAGCTGGTTAACATTACCCATGCGAATGAATTACACTACTTTTCTCGTTGTTACCTACTATAAAAAATTATTCATGCTATGTTAAGGTAGAGATAACACGGATCAGCTGGCCCAGTGCTAAAAAAATCCCATTCATAAAAATTATGAAAAAACTTTAAAATGTTCTCCTCTACATCCCCTATCAGTAGCTAAAATATCAGGTATACAAAAACGAGCCAGTTTTCGAGTTATTAATTTTTAAAGTTGACTAATTTAACATGGAGAAATGGAACTTCCATGCTAAATTAGTCAACTTTAAAAATTCATAACTCGAAAAGTAGCTCGTTTTTGTATACCTGATATTTTACCTACTGACAGGGGATGTAGAGGAGAACATTTTAAATTTTTTTCATAATTTTTATGAATGGGATTTTTTTAGCATTGGGCCAGCTGATCCGTATTATCTCTACCTTAAGAGTAGCGTACTAAAATTATGATCGTATCAACAACAGTGTTTTAAATTTTTAATATACATTTTTTTAGTGAAAATTTATATAAATATAATAATAAAAATTTATTTAATATGAACATAAAGTTTTACGCATGGGTAAATATTTAAATAATGCCACCATCAATTTGCTTTGACCAAAGTAGCTTGTCAGAAATATATTATTTATGTTAAATTGGTACTTCCAACTAATCAAATAAAGAAGGTAATTAATTATGTAACGTAATTAATATTCCTAGAAGGTTATATTCCTAGAATGGTAATTTTTATTTCACTTAAATTAAAACAGAAAATTTAATTGTTAGTGTGGCAATTACGTTAAATGAAAACTTTTTATCACAGTTCTACAGCAAATCAATATAAACACAATTATTGAACTAAGAGCTGCAACGTTTTAAATAAAAGAAAATTTGTCATCGACTAATGGATTTAATTCTCTCAAAAGGCTTTAATTGATGAAAACATCGTGTAATAATTAAATTATTACATATATATATTTGGAGTTTCGTTTAGACCTGACTTGGTATGTTCACACTCTATTGTAAACATGTTAAGCTTGCCAACGTTCAATAAGCAGTCAACCCATTACCTCTATCCACATGTTATTACACATTAGTTTGCACGTTTACAAAGAAGCTTAAAACTTATTTTAAAACAAAAAATCGTTTTTTCATCAAAATTGTATAATGTATCAATTCTGACCCTATAATAATTAGTGTAAGTATTAGACTTATAGCCTAGAGCAATTATTATGTTTGTTTTTTTGTTTCTTTTTATATGTAAAATTCATTAAAAAGTATATGTAATTTTATATTTTTAATGTTACGTCTCGAATTCCGCCAATGAAAAAAATTCGTTACAAACTGTCTTATATATCTATAGTTATATACCAATTACTGAATGCAAGGAGAATGCATATATTTATCCTCCTTGAGTGGGTAGATGACAAAAGTGCATGAAAATTTTTATTGCATATTTGGATAGATCACCTCGAATTGTCAAATTTTTTCAGATTCTTTTTAATTAACCTGATTTAACAAAGACTCTGTGGCGTCATATGTCTTACAAATATTTAATACGCAAACGTAGGAAAATACGTTGCATGACTATGACATCATGGCGTATTTCCCTTTGGTGGTTTTTAAGGTAATGGAAAATTAAAAACAATATTACAATAGAACACTCAAAGTTTGCAATAAAAATTTTCATACAGATTGTCCATTCGACTTAATATAAAATGTGTGGCCTTTATTTTTCTACCACAAAGATTCTTATACAGTATACTGGCAGCTAACTTTTGTATATCGTAGCTGTATATACAAATACCTTCAGTTAACATATGGATAAGCTTACAGGCTTTATGCAAAGCAGGCTACTGATGGCATAATTTGTGTGTGACCTTTTGCCACATGTCACATGGTTACTGATGATCTTCATTACTCCACGTGTCCCCTAGGGCTCCTGATGCTCTCGTTAGAACACATAAACACACTGTCATCATAGTTGCTATAAAGAAACTACACACAACCTATTGTTTCTTGTAATAATAGAGCTAAAATTGTACGTTATCGTTTTTGTAAATATAAAATAATCATGTGCAAAGTGTGAAATATATAAATTTAAATAAAAAATTATATATACTAATAAATGAAAATGATTTTCCCATACAATATGAGAAATGAATCTATACTACCAAATATTATTTTATTATAGGAGTGATAAAGTATGGATGCTCCAATTGTTCTGTGTATCTTATAATTATATCTTCAAATTATATTTCCATTATTATTATTTTTTTTTTTTTTAGAATTTGAATGTATAATAATACTATTTCATATTCATAACAGCTTACAAAACATGATTATTTTTTTCCTTTTCTAAAATAAAACATTGTATGTATTATACGATTTTTTAATGAAAAAATGTAAAATAAAATATTATTTTTGCTCAGCACAAGATACCACAGTTTTTATTGTGCGAAAAGTGTGAACAGTATAACGACTGTATATATAAACGACTTACATGTTTGCTTTTTTATAGAATGGCATGATAATTTTATTATATACTTGAATAATAAAAACTTGTGCTCAGATTTTTTTTTTCCAAACTTTTACGAGTCTTTCAAATAATCAATGAAAATTCAGTTTTTGAATGCCATGCATGCTTCTTCCTTCCAGGCGTTCAAGCTCTACCGTTTATTTAGGAGCGAACTTGATTTTCATCGTGTTTCGTCATGACTCGCATAAAGGGCGTGGTCGCTGTAGTTGACGTGTCTTAAAAATAGTTCTCGCACTCACAAAAATATGTGAAAAAAAAAGCAAAATATAGCAATTTTTTTACCATTGGTCCGTAAAAAAAAATAATAATAATAATTCATGTTGTCTATTGCTTCAAAATTAAAATAAACTTTTTTTTTTAATTGATTCTTTTAAAGTAAATTCATTTTTTTTATGTACAAAAATATGACAAATTATATATTTTCTTGTACAAATAATACAATAATGTCTGTCAATGTAATTTAATCGTTACATGTTATCAAAATAGTGCACAATATAAAAAGCAAAATAATTTGAATATATATGCAAATATACGAGGAAACAGATGTTACAGTTTTTATTTCTCAAAATTTTAAATTAAAAAATAAAAACATTGGGTATATAGTACTATATAGTCTTAATATTGAAAAATTAGTTGCTCGTTTTTCATTTTATAATGCAGAATCTTATCTACCCTGAAGTAAAAAAATAATAATAGTGTTAAGATATTCACAATGCTAAAAAAAATCGGTCAATGTGCTTTTATTTATATTTTAATAGTGGCAGCTTGCTAGAGGATCTTCGTTGGTCTCGAGCCGACCTCCCATCACAGTAGCTCGCTGTAGTTTTCCCCAGAGACACCGCGGTATCTTCTCTCACAACTTTCCTCACAAGAATATTTATCATTTATATATACGTACACTTTTCAACAAGTTTTTCTTTTACATTTTTCTTTTTAGAAGTATAAAAATATCACTCTATTATAGGTTGCTATAATAAATGTTATAAAAATATATTGTTATTAATATATTGTAAAATTCTATATAAAGGAAATTCTATTTGAAGAAAAAAAAATCAAAAATTATATTGACTTTACTATTTATAACGAATGACACTGTGGACATCGATGACATTATTTATACATAATATAATTATATTATATATAGTCTCCACCACGAAGTGACTAGGAAAGTTGCTGAGGACCTATTATGTATCGCTCTGGACGTATATCGAGTGTTTGAGGACCTTTATCACTCTGCACGGGGGTGGTGTCAGGGGTACTGTACCAGGGGCAGATCCAGCCCGCGGCTTTGGGGGGGGGGGGGGGGAGGGCGGTGCCCTATCCCGCAATGTTAAATTTTGGGGTGGGAGGGGGGGCGATGGGTGGGGGGTGGTAATACCTTCAATGTATTTTGGGGCCTTTTGGGGGGGGGCGATCGCCCCCATCGCCCCCCCCCCCTTGGATCCGCGCCTGTACTGTACATCGATTGGTTGAGGACCTGCTGTATCGCTATGAACGGTTGTATATCTAGTATGGAGTATGGTTGTATCGCTCTACACGGTGGTATATCAAGTGGTTGAGAACCTCGCCTGTGCTTGAGACACGCTGTGCATGGCAACGGTGACGTCCTAAGGTGAGGCGGGTCAGCGAGACAAGGTAGTATGACCGCGGCGCGCACTGCGAGCGAGGCCACCGCGCCGCCAGAGCTGATATTTCCAGCCTCCGCGTGTATGCTTCATCGATTGACGAAGCGTGCCGGGACGCGCGCGCTATCTCTTCCCTTATTATGATTCCCCACCCAAAAAATACATTACTTGTTCAGCCTGTTGCCGCCACCACAATGAAATGAACCCCCCTTATATATATACGCAAGCCTTAACTCATCATACATGTCACATTATAGACAGGATGACAAAGGTAAATAATGAATTAAAATCTCACAGAACGGTACATGTATATATATTGCTATGTCACGCATAAAGTGAATCAATTAAATCAAGATTTGACATGTTTCAATAATATTAATTAATTATTATCATTATACATTGTTTCATGAATAAATAAATTAATTGTATACGCATACACGTAATACATATTACTATAATTTATAAATATATATAGTATGTATATCATAAAAATATATATTTGTTTTTGTAATCTGAAATATTTTTTTTTGTCAAAATACCACCCTATTCAAACGTAGAGTATAAAAGAATGCTATTAATAAATCAACTAAAAAAAAAAAAATGAAATTATTTTCCTTTCCCTGTTATATTGTATGATAGCTTTCAAGCGGCTTTTCACTTCAAATACATACAAACCAGGGTCTTTTTGGAATTAATATAAATGAAAGAGGGAAGAATTTTCTTTGAAAAAAATAATAATAATACAGAGTTTGGTTATAAAAGATATATAATATAAAAAAAAAGTATTGGATTTCATGTAAGATAATATTAATTCTTAACTTTTATAATCATTTAAAAAAAGTTTAAAAAATGTGATACCTGTGTATCACACTTCAAAAATAATAAAATGTTAACTCTCCCTTGCTTATATATCCTAAAGTGTGCATTATTCAAAAGAACCAATTCCGGTCTGTATACTCAGAATAATGATATGCACTCATACAATACGAGAAATAACAATAAAGTAGCAATAGGCATTCATAAATCAAATTTTTTTGAAAATAGTGCTATGTATAAATCAGCGATGATATATGACTTTTTACCATCCAGTCTTAGAAATGTTGAAAGTGATAAAAAATTTAAAAACATGTTGAAACGAATTTTAATTGAAAAGGAATTTTATTCAGTCAAAGAATTTTTTAGTGCTAAATTACCTGAAAACATGATCGGGAACTTGTAATATAATTAATATTATTGTACATAAGATTTCTGTTTAAGGGTAAGGTAACGCCACCAATGTTAAAAAAAATCCCTCTCACAAAAATTCTGAAAAAAATTTAAAATGTTCTCCTCTACACCCCCTATCAGTACCTAAAATATCAGGTATACAAATACGATCTAGTTTTTGAGTTATGAATTTTTAAAGTTGACTACTTTAACATGGAGAAATGGAAATCCCATGTTAAATTAGTCAACTTTAAAAATTCATAACTCAAAAACTAGATCGTATTTGTATACCTGATATTTTAGGTACTGATAGGGGGTGTAGAGGAGAACATTTTAAATTTTTTTCAGAATTTTTGTGAGAGGGATTTTTTTTAACATTGGTGGCGTTACCTTACCCTTAACTCAAATAAATATAAAAATTATATGTTAATAAGTTAGTTATCATAGTAATAAATATATAATATTCAGATTGTAGTTGAGATGTAATTGTATGTTATTTGTGTGTACTGTGATTATTTTGTTGTGTTTGCTTTGTCTGTTTTTTTTTTTTTTTTTAATTGACATGATCTAAGTTCGTCTATGTACAACCTAAACGATTGAATAAAAAATTTGAATTTGAATTTGAATTTGAATTTAAGAAAAAAAAAATAAATACAGAAAATAAATCATGCCTTAAATAAATAATTAGGTATAAAAGAACAATCTGCATTTCAAAACATATATATTAATATATATGCAGTTAAAGAAACATAAAAAAAAATAATATTAATTTATTATTTCTAAAACTTCCCCTATATCGGAGGGTTGGCTAACAAAAAAACATTGCATGCCTATATAAAAAGGGGGGGGGAGCAAGAAAAGTAAATTTTTGATGCTCTCCGTTCTGTTCCCAATATCCCATCGCAGGCATGAGCTCACATGGTTTGAGAGATATTATGTTTTATATCCACAGGGATGGAGTAACTCAAGAGTGCTTGACATAACAGGTTGTTCATCTCAAAGATGCATCAGTTGAGGCCAAGTTTCGTGGAGATGTACTCAACACATAAGTGAACCGAGTTGAAAATTCTCCGTATTTCATTCTTAACACGTCCTCTTATAGTAAAAGTCTTGCTAATAAAATTGAGAATGAATTTTCAGAGACTTTATTTGAGTTATTTCAACCTTAATAAAATGATTATTGAGGATGAAATAATCCACAAACAAATGATAGAAAATGTTAGAAATTGAAATCGATTTATTTCCACGTGGTCTGAACTTGATTGATCCGCTTATTTTGCGTCCAGTTAACGTCCAAGTATATGAATGTCAAACCTCGATTGATGTGTGGTAATCCTCCTGCCAATGTAAGCCTCGTTGAGTCCAAGGCTATACATTTACGTCCAGAGTAAAACAAATACTGCTAGCTTCAATAGAAACTGATTTATATTTTACAATACATGCATTTAATACAATTTTTATTTATCTACAAAATCATGTACACTTAAAATGAAATAATTTCTTTTCCATGTTTTGAAAATGTTTTATTTAATTATGAAAGTTTTATTCCATACATTTTTTTTTTTAAATCTTAAAATTAAGTATGCTTATTTAAGTGAAGCTCAACCTAATGGAAATTTAACTACAACGTTTAATACTTTGATTCAATGATAAAAGTTAATGGTCTTAAGTCGCTTTAATGAATGGTAATCATGCTTTTAAAAACTTTATTTAATAGTAAAGTAATTTTAAACGTTTTTAGCAAAGTAATGTTAAAAAGAACGATAAACCCATTAATTAAACCCGCAATATTAACTCGGAGCGATCTAGAGAAAATGAAAAGGTCTGCGGGCGGACAAATCTGGACCCTTGGCACAAGAAATTTGAATGAATTAACACATTATGAACAAAAACAAACATGTTTAATGTTATAAGAAACGCAATGTAAAATAAATTATAACTGTTATAAACAGGGAGACGAAATTTCAATTTGTTATTGCAATTATTGTAATTTAATTTTAATATTTATCTATATATATATATTAAATATATATATAAACTGAAAACATCGCAATAATTTAATAATAAAATAATGATTAGTACTGTACTATATACTAGTAGTAGGTGTATTATATATGAAATGGAATGAATGGAAAAATAAAATCCATAACACGCTACATATTAAAATGTACTATGTATAAGTATTCACTATTATACAGTAGAAATTCAATATACTTTCCCCACGCCATTTAACAAAGAAATTTAATCACTTTCAATTATCAACAATTATACAATATAATAATCAAACACATTTTCTTATGGAAAGCTAAGAAACCATGTAACTATTCTTGATAAAGTTAATTCTTGTTCGTATTTGCTGCATTGTCGAGGTGAACCACTTTGTCACTATTGTGGCAGTCAATATATTTAGTTGAACGTTGTTTAATTTTATACATACGTAATGTAACTGTGTTTATAGACTTAGTGGTTGTTCACTTTTTCAGCCACCAATTGTTTCTCTCTCTCTCTCTCTCTCTCTCTCTCTCTCTCTCTCTCTCTCTCTCTCTCTCTCTCTCTCTCTCTCTCTCTCTCTCTCTCTCTCTCTCTCTCTCTCTCTCTCTCTCTCCTCCTAAACATGTATATAGTATTTAACCCAATAAACAATTATTATTAATTATAATTAGGAATGAACATAATGGAGTACCGACCTCAAATTTTTTTATAGCAGAAATGGATAAAAGATAAAAAGTTATGTTACTCTGATTTTTTTCAGATATTTTAGGGACCCGGGAAGTATTGCTAAAAAGTTTTGGCGAGGTCGGGTTCGAATCCACGTCCCTTTTGGGTCCTATCTTTTATTAAGAGAGGCGTCAAGAGGCGGCACTTTTTCTGCACTTTCAATAATTTTTAAAAAATAGTTGCCGGGCTTTAAAAAATCTGAAAAAAATCAGAGTAGCATAACTTTTCACCCTCTATCCATTTCTGCAATGAAAAAAAATGAGGTCTGTACTCCATTTTAGTGTATGATTTAAATACAACATCTCACCATTTCCATATTCCTTTCTATATTTGTAGGCATTTTATAAAACTTGCGGTATAATACTAACTTACTAACAAGTAAATAAATATTTTTAATGAATGAAATTTTCTTACAATAGAGATCACATTTTTGCTTTATTTTCTCTATAAACTTCCTATGAAGTAATTCACTATCATTAGGTGTGACCAGTTTTTAAATATTTTACTTAAAAACAATTATATCCACTCAAATATTGCATGTTAAAAAAACTAACAGATAATAATTATTTGCGATGCAAAAGAATATTAAAATAATATAAAAAGTAAAAAAAAAGTATAAATGTTTCTTAATTTTTGTTCAAGCTTTTTGTAGATTTTATTTAAGAACATTCACAGAGAGAACGGTTTTCATTTAATGTTTATGTTCTGTAAGTAATTTCACCACGTAGATGCGGTCACGCGGAGTATATACAAGGAGATTTGGGGTCCTGGGAGTCAACAAAAGTAATTAATTCTTCGCTGTTTCTTATGTAGCAAAAGCTTTCGCCTCCACTGCATGACTTTGCCTTAAGGCCAGCTACTTCGTAATTACTCGACAACTAGAGTAAATAAGAAACTAAATCCAACAAAAAGTTTTGTAAATTTTACTTGAAATCATGTTACGTGTTACTAAAAGTTATTCAACTGTATGCACTCTGTTAAGTGAGAAAGTTTTTAGGTAAAAAATATATATTTTTTACTATATTAAATGCAACACAAAAACACTTGCAAAAAATTGAAAGGCAAATTGGCAAAAACTAATTTGGAAATCCAAAGAAGAAAGCATATAATAAACTTGATTTCTTGCTACATTGTATATGTGGGAGTTTTGTTTGTTTTCTAAAAATCAATGTATCTCCCCGTGAACACGAAGCAGACGTCTTCCAACAGTAAAATTAATTTTGGTTCAATAGAATTGTCATCTGATATTTTAATCTCGTTCACAAAAGATATTACTGATCGGGGTTATTTTAATGTCATTTTCAAATTCTTCGAGATAAGATGTGGTTCTCATCTACACCTATATATAACAAATATTATACGTAATAAATTTATATTATTAGCTTATTTACAGGTTAATTGTTTTAAGCGTACGGCATTTTACCTTAAAAAGAACGTATGTTCGTAAATTCTACCCAAAACAAATTTTCGATCGATCCATTTCCAACTATTGCAGGGGGAGATAAAGTTTGATTTATTTATACAAATATGAAATTCAACATGAAACATGTATCTCAATATGAAATTCAAAATTTTATAGCAACTTTTATTCATAATTTGCAGTTATCTAGAACTGTACATCCATAATTTTAGAACTATTGTTCATCGCCATCGAGTAATGTAATTGTCTTACAGCGAGCTTTGCACCTTAACTTTTACAGTATCAAATCTCTTTCTTTCTTCCTCTCTCTCTCTCTCTCTCTCTCTCTCTCTCTCTCTCTCTCTCTCTCTCTCTCTCTTCTCTCTCTCTCTCTCTCTCTCTCTCTCTCTCTCTCTCTCTCTCTCTCTCTCTCTCTCTCTCTCTCTCTCTCTCTCTCTCTCTCTCTCTCTCTCTCTCTCTCTCTCTCTCTCTCTCTCTTCAATTTTTCAATTTTCAGTCCTTTGCACACACTTCAGATAAGTAAACAAAATTTATTTTTTCCATCTACCTTAGCGTTCTTGTTTCTAACCCCTCACTTTTTGTTTACCGAGCGACCTACATCAAAATCTTGCCTTGCTTGATGATTTTCCGACTGTTACAACTCAATTGAAAGAAAATCCAGTAATATGCATATTTTTATATTCATAAATTTTTTAAGTTTAAAAAAAAAAGAAGGTATAAGTATTAAGCTTGGCATAAAGTTCAACACATGCGCAACATTATTTTCACTAAAATATAAAAACATCAATACATTTTTTGCATTGAAATTGTGTTAAAAAAAAAGAACTGTAAAGTGTCTAAAAGTTGTTGTGGAGTCACTGAAAAGATTTTGACAGACGATAGTTTGCCGGGGACGTGCCAGACTGTCACTCAACCTTCAGATTCCGAAATGTCTTAACACGATTTCCGTGTTGGCTTAAGTCAAATCATGTGTGGCTTCAAGTCAATGCTGACAATTTTGAACACCATTAAAATTTTTGTTTCATGTATCTGGATTCAAAATTTTAATTTCTCGATATTATATACTACAAAGAATCATTCAGACTTAGTATTCGCTTTAATTTTATAAGTACAGTTAAGATTAAGTATCAATATTAAAACCATATAATATCCATATTATTAATTGTATTTATCTAACATCTATTTAATTTATATATTTAAAAAAGTAAGTTGTAAGGAGGTACAATGTAGGTGGATGTGTGATTAAATTATTTCCTTGAAATGGGGGTATGTATAAGATACATGATAAAGAAAAAATATCAAAAATTAAATTTAAATCACAAACAAAGGATCTCTAAGAAAATTCTTTAAAATTAATTTGCTTAAATTAAAGAAATAAAGATAACATCTCACCTTGGAAAATTGCATTGTTAGGTTAATTGCCATAACATTACCTGAGTTGCTTTACTCACACTGATTTGGTGCTGAACATTTTGCCTAAATTCAGGGTGAAATTATACAGACACGTACTTATCTTATATTCCCACTTTTACTACCTAAAAAAGAAAATGTAAAATCTCGAAAGTTTGTATATTATAATTATGTTTTCCAAGTCTATAAAATAAAACTTATTTTTTACAGTTGTTGAGTTTATTATGTATAATGTTAATACGCAACCTTTCCATGACGTACATGACAACCCCATTTTGAAACAAAGTTAATATATATTTATGTATCTGAAATTGGATCAAAAATTTATTAATAAATAAACGAAATAAATTAAATTTCAAAACAATTATTAGTAATACGAAACAAATAGAGTCGTAGATCATTGTGGTAGTGTTCTATAAATCTCCAACTCCAACGACAAGGAAGTTGAAATTTAATAACCGTCATTTCGTGGTAACAGTGATGTCAGGGGAGGTCGCGAGTTCTTTCTGATCGATGTAACACCAATCTGATGAAGTTAATTTCATCTCCGCTCCTTATCGACACTATATTGACCAGATCTATCTCTTCCGTTGTATACTTGAAACGTTGGCTCGCTGACCGGGCAATCGTACGGAAAAAAAAAACGCAATGAAATAGAAATGATTTATTCGTGAAAATATTTATTTTTTATGTTATTGACTTTATGGAAAAAAAGTTGTAATAAAATATTTTTTAACATAAATATTTATGTGTAATGACTGTAATGTAAAATATTTGTAAAACAAAGTGATATATTTTGTTATTGCGTATCCATTTTATGAGTTTTATTTCTGCTTATTTTTTCTGTTAATAACAAATATTTGCAATAAGAGAACATTGTAGCGCTATTCGACGCGGCCTTCACATAAAACATTAATATAATATTATAATAATACTCATGAAATATCGGCATGCAGTGATTAATTATATAAATAATATATTATATTATGTAACATTGCTGAAATATATCATACATGTGCACAAAATTATAATGTATTTTTATAGATGAAAAATAAACATAAAGGAACTTTATTATAACAAAATTTCTTAAGTTATTAAATTTCCATATTCCAATTTTATCATAATTTTTCATTTTTTTTTATTTTTTTTTTTTTATTACTTTTTACTCTTTTATCAACAACAAAATATTTTAAGTTAATTGGAAAATTTTCAGACAAACTTTATTTGTGACTCATAAAATAATTACATGAAAATTGATTTGAAAACCACATTATACTTATATAATGACATTATGATGCCTTTATTATGTAACCATAATGGACTCTTAATCTCATTAAGTTAAGAGTGCCTAAAATATCATCACTGTATCACATTTATCTTTTTAAAATAATTTTTCCGGAATACGAGCATTATTTTTTTTTTTAATTTTTGTATAGTTTTACTAAGAATACTAACTTAATTATTCATAAAACTTGTTTGACTTTTTAAATATATTATTCACAGTTCAAGCAAAAAGGTGTGTCTTGATTTCTTTGTGATGGAAATGTTTTATTTTCATTAAACAACAGACCACCCTTTCTTTTTTTTTTTTTAAAAAAAACACTCGTCCTTGCATTATCATTGTTTGGTTTATCAAGTTAAAAAATAACAATTTAATTTGTAAAATGTTACAAGGTAATAATTGGTCTTGTAAACAGGCAATTATAATTAATTATAATTTTACTCTAGGGAAGCATTATCTCACTACAAAGCCACAAAAGTATTCATGCATTGCCTAAGTGGTGTTTCATTTCCAGTAACTGTACACTTCAAAACTTTAGAAATGTTACTGCTGACTATAATTTTACTGGAGACAAAAAGTTGCAGATTTACAAATTTTGTTGCGGTAAAAAAAAAAAAAAAACACATTATAGCCATTTCAAATCAGTTGAAGCATCCATATAATACAAGTCTAAAAAAGAGAAGTAACAAGTTGTACATAACGCAATTACAATAATTATCGATTAAAATTAGTATTACAGTACCTGATACAAGACGAACCACCTGAGTTGCCACTTGGTACTGTCCGCAGTCTTCTTATGAAGATATCCAGCCAATGAGTGATCAAAGTGAGCTCGCTCGGACAGCATAACGAGCTGACTGTCGTTGACTCGGACAGTACGTTGCATCTTGGGGCTGAGCATGGCTGGAGTAGTCTCTCAACAGGTTCAGCGGGACACAGCGAGAGCGGGAGAGGCAACGACGGACGCCCCGTCGCGCTGCCTACCACCCGACGTCTGCCTGCGCCACCACCACTGTCGTACACGCAGGAGTTAGCTCCTCCGCGCCTGAGCGCTGCCCCCAAACCTCATTGGCTGTCGTTGTACCCTGCCTGCCCCACCTACATAAACGTGTCATCACAAGAAATCTCCTCCTGATCTGCTCATGGTGGTATATACCGCGAACTTTCTGCGTAAATACCTTCAATGACGTTGTTCGAACATTCACGAACGTCAGAGAGGGAGGGAAAGATGAAAGAAAATAATTAACCTCTTAAAATATTTTAGTTTAGCTTTTTCCCGTTTTTCATTCCTTTTTTTTTTTTAGAATTAAAAAATGACCTATAGTTGAAACTAATAAACATTTTTAAATTAAAAAATAATAATTGTAAATACCCAACAGGTAATACAATTTTGATTCTTTTCTTCCTAACAAGGCGGGTACTTATTGATCGGTGTGATCTCTTACATGATAACACAGTGTCAGCGATGGGATCTTCTCTCAGAGATGGGACACCCGAAACTCCATCATCTACCTCAGAGGTCCAAGGGGATGATCAGGTAGCTCGTTAATAAGACCTCGCCAACATCGATCCTAAATGAACCCAGCTATTTACGAGAAGACGACCGCAGCAAAAAATATATACACAAGTTCTTGCAGGATTCTAGAGACAGATTCATCAGTTTTTTGTGTGTTTAATTTAGTATAAATTTGTGAATGCCTTTTTTTTTTCTTTTTTTTTTTTTTTTTTTTGAAAAAAAGCTTAATTTATTGAATTTAGTCTTTTAATGAGTCATTATAATGATAAAAATTTAAAGTGATTCACATTTTTACTTATTACTAATCTGGGAAAAAATTCAATTATTTGCAAAGCCATTCATTTATATAATAGCTGATATCTGAAAATATAAAACTAGCATGATCTATTAATTTATGTTTACAGATAATATAAAAAATATTTTAATTCACACCAATTTTCTATAAATAGAAATAGCTTATAAAAGCAAAACATTCTCTATCAGTATATTATACTATGTCTAACATAAATTATGTACAGATTAAAAGTATATATTATGTATTTTTTTATATGCTTCATTCCCTGGTTTTGTATTCTATTTTTTGTTTTCTTTCTCTCTGACAATTATCTTCTTTCTTTGATTTTTTTTTTTCTTTCTTGAAAATGTTTTTTTTAATGTAATTTATTGATATATCTATATCCCGAGACTTGTTGGTAGTTTAAATGTTTTATATTGCATATACAATGTCTATTGTTTCTTTTATCTTTGTTATCAAAAACAATTAAATTTTCAGCTTTTTCCTCTGCTCGAGCACAAATCTCATAGAGTCCAAAATTTATACAATATGTGACTTTTTTTAAGGTAGAGATATTACGAATCAGCTGTTCGACGTATTCCCCTTTGATTAACATGTGTAAACCTTAACAAATTCACAAAAAATTTGACATTTTTTTGAGAGGAAGATTTTAGTGCCTAAAAGCCATACAAAAAATTTCACAACAATTTAACGAGACGATTTTTTTTATTAGTCTCTTCATGAAAAATGAAAAGCCCTAGATCTTATGCTGAAAATTAAAAAAATTAATTAAAAAAAAAATCGACTCGTTAAATTGTTTTGAAATTTTTTGTATGGCTTTTAAGCTCTAAAATCTGCCTATAGCTCAAAAATTTTTCAGAATTTTTGTGAATTTGCTAAGGTTTACATGTTAATCAAAGGGGACTATGTCGAACAGCTTGTCCGTATTATCTCTACCTTAAACTGTATTATGTATAATAATAATGAATAAAAAAGTATGTGTATATAATATTTATAACATTGAACAACATTATATTATATTGTAAATTATTTTATTTTTATTAATTTTTAATTTCCATAAATATTTTGTTAACATGCATGTTGTCTATTTTTCTTTTATTTCCAATAGTATTTTTTTTTAATATTTTCAACTTTACTTAATATCATAATTATGTATGATAGGTATATTATAATATGTGATTACCTGATTACAGTAAAAAAAAAATAATAGAAGTGCTATCATAATTTTATATTATATATATTCTATATTATTTTTATCTATTTTTTTTATGCAATATCACATTTTCATTTCTAATAAGGGAAACTACAAGTCCTAACTAACTAGAAAATAGTGTAACACGTCAATGTGACAATGAAGGTAAATAATTAAAACTTATTTAATTACAGATCACTTTGCAACAACTTAAGGGCTGAAGTAAGAGGATGCTAATTAAGAGCTTGCTTGCAGTTAACATTTCTCAAGTTGCGTCATTCAACTACTAGTCATTGTTACAAGTCTAATCGGGAGACAACACCTTTTGGTGAGAACAACTTTGGTGAAACTTTGCAAGACTTCAAATACATATATGGCAACTACGTGGTATAAAAATAAGTTACTTATTGTAATAAAACAATTAATTGAAGCAATCCTACAGTGCAGTCAATATTGTATAAACACACAACACCATACCATTTAAAAATCACTTACATTTTTCGTCAAATGACACTGAATATTACTAAAATACAAGAAATGTTTGTGACCTTATATGCAGTCAGTATACGTATATCTTTAATTTTAATTACCTACTAAAACTTTTAATTATCTTTTATGTACCCTGCTTATATAATGTGTTTCTTGAGATTGTATGTAAGCAGAGGAACTAATTATAATTTAATTATACTTTGATAAACAAGAAGCACTTATTGTGTGGTGATGCTCTGTTGTACATAATTATATAAACTCGCACCATCGAACGACAATTCTAAATAGATTCGAGAGGAAACTTTGCTACCGTATACTTAATATAAATTTCAAAAGTTTGTGTCCTTAAATTACATATAACAGCCATATTATATATAGAAAGAAGGTCATATGTATTTGACTATGATGATAGGTGCTCTCTATTGCGCGTGTCTCGCTTCATAAGAGCTACTCAGCAAGGGTTGTATTTTCCTATCCAACTTGTTGCTCGATCCATAACGATGAAATGTATATTATACACACCACGTTCTGGCCTTCATAGTATATAGTAGCTCAAGTTATTTAATGTAACTTTATTGCCTATAAGTGCAACCAACTATATAATATATAGATCATAAAATTTAATATATTACTAATTTCATGTTGACAACGTATAAAAAACAAATTATGTTTACCTTCATATATTTAATGGGTTAATAAAATTCAAGGTAATGCATTTACGTATAGTATTTTGTAATGTTTTACTATTCTATAACAATATATTACGTTTTTAATTATTATTATAGAGTTATGGAAATTACGTCAATGATTTAGTTATAATTTAATGTTTTTAAATATTTAATTATGTTATGTGAACCAATTAAAAATAACAAACAAACAAATATATATATAAAGCATTGTTAAAGAAAAATATTAAAATAATATTTTTTCAAATATTTTTGAGAAATAATGTACAAGGTGGCTGCTTTGCCATGCAATGTCAACGTTTAAATAATTAATCATCATTATATATTATTTTCTCTGCAATGCTGTAATTTTTAATAAATGTCACATTCGCAAATTTAACAATTTCTATATATATATATATATATATATATATACATATATATATATATATATATACATGATAAAACTTTATTCTTTTCATTTTTTATAGTAGTACATTAATATATTTTTTTTCTTGACATTTCTATTAAATCGATCTCTACCAATACAAAACCTGATATTAATGCAATAAAAATATGAATTATTGATATAAACCGAGTAAATGCCAAGTCATTATTATCAATATTATTATTATTATTATTGAGAGCAAATAAAACAGAATTGAAATTTTATGAAACGTAATCCATATTATACACTTGTTGTTTTTTCTTTGGTGTAATACAATTTATTGCCTTACGTAGGTATTCACAAGGCACAGTGATGTGTCCGAAGCCTCCCTAAACAATTCTATTTTATACCTCCATTGTCTTGAAATGACCCACAACGTACGAGTTTTTTACGACGAGCTCTGAAAAGACCATCGAGGTGTAAGGAAGCGTAAAATTGCGCAGCGCGCTAGATTGTCAGGGTCACGGAAATTGTTTCAACTACAGACGTAGCAGTTTAAATTCACTCCCGCCGGAACAAGATAAAATTTATGGAATATCTTCAGAGTTTATATATTTTGCACCATTTTGGTGATGATTCGACGACAGTGCCTAAAGATAAAGTGATCTATTGCATAAATCACGGTACACAAAGTTCATATCCCTTACTCTAGCTAATCACACTATACATTTTTACTTTATATCAACGATACCCGCTTGATAAATTGGTGAATGGACGGGTATCATTTGGATAGATTGCGAATATTCTTAGAGAGCTGTGATAAGCTGGAAAAATGGAATTGAACTTGGTACTATGACAACAATGGATCATTGTTGTATCATTGTTGGATCATCATTGTTGCTCAATATATTATGACAGGCACAGTACATTCTGCACCATCTTAAATTCTGAACTTAAATTGCATAATCCTTTCTATTTGTACATTAAAGTGCATTTAAATACACGATAATAAAACCCCACACTTCCCGTGCAGTTTTAAATCAAAGTGACTGTAGTGTTGTGAGCGCACTCCAGGGGCAGTTTTCCCGCCCTGCTTCACCGCACGAACAGTTGCCTTAATCTCAGGGGACATTTTGACCGCAAAATAACGTTGTTGTTGGCTCATTTACATTATTGATCGCGTTCTGAAATATAACAATAAAATAAGGGAAATGATGCAATTACTTTATATATTATACGAGTGGAATGTTTTAGTAAATATATTTTGTTGACTTGCATAAAAGTTAAAGCTTTGAAACTTTTTTATTGTTATAATATAATCTAATCTACTCCAATTTTTTTGTTTTTCGGATGGTATCCGAGCAACGACTTTGTATTTTAAATTAAACATTGACAGTTTTCCCCTGTCACTATTCCACAATCTATGGGGATTTTTTTTATATATAAAAATGATCAGATTGACAGAATATTTCCAACAGATAACTCGTCAAGATTTGTGATTGTGATTTGTTAAAAAATAATTAAAATAATCGCGTCTGTCATATTTTTCAAAGCAATGTTCTTGTTTTTATTTTTAATTAGCATAATCTTAATTAACATAACTTTCAAGAGGTAATAGCAAATTTACCACAGTGACGTTACTCCTGGAATAGCTAGCGTACGTGTACATTACATATAATTGTTTTTCATTGCACCGTGTGGTCCACCATGCTTCTATTGAACGCTACACTAGCCTTGGTGGGTGCTCTCAGCATCAGTCCTGCACTACAGATGTGCGTCTCTCGCCTCGCTCTCGACTCCTCTGCTCGGCTCGTGCTGCTTCTCTCGCCTGCCGACGCTCGCCTCCTCCCCGGTACGTCAGCTGTTTTTCAGAGCGACCCAAAGAGCCCTCAGGGTAAGACCTTGCTGCAGTATTTGACCGCTGCTCACCACCCTCAGTTGGCCGTGGCCTGGCTGGCCTCGGAGCGCGACCTAAAGCTCGTGACGTCACTACTTTCGCCTCTCTGGAGGTACGGTCGACTGGTGATCATCCTGGAGCCGTCACTAAGCACCACCGTGACCTCCCGAGCACTCGCACTGACCAAGTTAACATGTGTTATAATTATCCAATCCAATATGAGCACCATGTGTCCATCAACATGTCCACAAAAACAACTTTCCGGATCTACAATGCGTGTTGATGCCTTTACGTTCCCTCCAATGATGACTCTAAGTTCAGATTGGAAAAAAACTGGGGTAAATGCAATAAGTGGACTTTACGGTAATTTTTATCCACTTTTATCAAAGTTTGGAAATTTTACTGCTAAAGTTTTTGTAAATAAATTGGGACTTTCTAACTGTATTAAAAATCCTAAAGGAGATGTTCAGATATCAATTAGTAAGGACGAGTTGGTGAATGATAATGTTGACCTTAGTGCGGGTCCGGTTATCATCAGTATCAAGTTCCACCGTGAGATGGAGTTCACCACGTGTTTCTACAGTGGCTGCGTGTCGTGGTTCGCGCCTCGTGCTCGTCCCGTCTCCCCGCTGCTCAATTTGGTGTTACCGCTACGACTCTCGGCCTGGCTTGCCGTTCTGGCAGCTCTCGTGCTCGCTTGGGTGGTGGCGTTCGTTTCAGGACGTCTGGCCGTGTCCCAGGCAGGTCTTCACGCCCTCTCCACACTACTGGGAGGCTCCATGCCAACACCAAGCAGCATGTCACGTCTCGCCCTCATCGGCCTGCGTCTCGGCTGCATCGTTCTTACAGTCGCTTATCAGTCCAAACTTGCTAGCATCCTCACCGTACCAACCTTCGAGCCAGAACTAGACACTTCAGAGCAAATCGTTAAATCAGGACATCACATTGGCATGTTGTGCTTAATTCACAGCGTGTTCAGTGCATCAGATGGAGAAATTGGCCCTATTCAAAAATTATTACCAGTTATACAAACGATACCGACAATAAAAGAAGGTATAACTCGTGTAGCAGTGAAACAAGATATGGTTTTCCTGGCTGCAAAGTTACCTGGGATGTACATGATGTCCAAGGTTCTGGAGCACCCTGCGGAAATGGTGCACGTTCAGAGTGGCTGTGAGCTGATGTCTCCCGTTGGTCTGCTGCTGCGGCGCGGCGACCCTCGTGTGGCCAGACTCAGTGAGCTCGTCTCGTGGGTCAACCAGGCGGGACTCATCTACAAGTGGGAGGCGGAGTCGCTTGCTGGAATGCACGTCAGCCCGCAGCTCGTGCCACGTCTCAGCCCGGTCACCATCAACCATCTGGCCGGGGCCTTTGCGGTGCTCTCTCTCGGCCTCTCTGCCGCGACCCTGCTCTGCTGCTGTGAACTTCTCGCCGCCAGATTGTTGCGATATCGACAACGCAAGAAATAATAATTACCTAAAATCTTATAGCATTATATTGTATATATATGGTACGTGGTAGTCACAAAGCTTTCAAATGGTAAATTAGTAACTAAAGATTTTTACAGAACTGGACAAAATGAACATTATTATAAATATAATATTTTCAATTATCAAAAAAAATATATATAATCTAACTTTTTAAAACCAAATACGTGCACTGCAGAGATTTCTACATGATTTGTGGACATGGTGAGTCGAATTTTCACAGGATTTAAAAAATGATTTTTTTTATTTATAGATTTATCATATAATTACAATTATATTAATTATAATTGTACTATACACTGTAAAAAGAGCAAAATAAAGGCTCTTTACTACACACATTGCAACGTTTGAAACTAATCTTAAAAATAAAAAGTTTGACATTTTTTTTTTGGTCACGTTGGTTGATTGAGTTAAGCTTTATTAAAGCAAACCACGTTTTAGCTATAATATATATACACATTTATTCCACATTATTACCAAGCGTTTTACAATTTTAAATGTACAAGATAAAAACTAAAAAGCATCAATTTGCGCGATAATAAAAATTATATATAATTATAATATTGCATATTAATTATCTTTAATTAGAAGCTATAAAAAGACAAAAACAATATAGAAAAAGATGATGATAATGCAAAAAATAATTGGGGGGGGGGGTTGAAGTGATCCAATTTTACGTACTGTTTCTTTTATAATCATCTAATTTTTCAATGTATAAATTCACCAATGATAATCGATATTATAGCAATATTGTACAAAACATTTCGTATAATTCATGCTGTTTTTATTTCTTGACTTCGACAAAGAAACAGAATAAAATTAACACATTGTTATCATCACAATAAACTCAAACTCTTACATTTGTGGCTGTATCACAACCAACCAAGCAAGATTTTTCAATTATATCATATTATGTCATATAATTTTTGATTATTTTGAATTTTTTCTATATTAAAAATAACAATAAAAAAATACCGTATTAACTTTCAATCTTTTAATACATAAATACGTTAATTGTTACCTTAATACAAAGATTCAGGTTACATGATAAAAAAAAAAGGCAATTGCAATTATTACAGACAAAAACTTAACTTCGAAACAATAAAACTCATCGTTTATTTTTTTTACAAGCAGTTGGGCATTTTGTTCAGCACCAAAACTGAGCCTCACTTTAACTCATTATAGCCCAAACTCAGCCTCATCTTAATTGCTTCTGTTCAACTCCAATTGGATGCTGAATACTAGCTAAGTACCTCAAAGGAAAGTTATATATCTCGCAAGAGGGACAGGAGTGGCACATTTTTTATGCATGATTTTATTGCATAAGAAATATTTTATACATATATATTATATTTTTTCTAGTGTAATACTCCTTATTCAAATGATAATTGAACATTAATGAAGCAAACACTCTAAATTGTTCAAAACACAAGTTTCTGTGCTGATGCCTGCTGGTCTCAACATATTTCCATGCAGACTAGAGGTCTGCGAGGGTGGGCAGCGAGCCCGGACGATCTTCAATCTGCCCCTCCTCGGGCTCGGCGGTGCCGTGGTCGAGACTCTCTCGGGACCGCTCCTTGAGTGCGCGAACCAAGTCTTGGTGTACCTCAGGCGCCATCGGTCGCTTCCACATCTTGGACACCGGCCGACCGTGCGGCAGGTCCGAGACGTGGGGGGACGAGGGGTCCACCGAGGAACGAGCGCTCGTCCACCCGTCCTCACCTGAAACACGTTAAATGTGAGGTAAATGACGAATAAAAACGAGTTGATATTAAAACTCAAGTAGATATACCATGAAAATTTTAAATTTCATCCTTTTTTTAAATCCTGATCGAATATTGTACAATTTCCGTACTGATTACAAATTATTATAAACAAATAGAGTGCAGAAAGTGTGCATTACTCACGGTTTACGAATTGTTTATATACTGATTGTTCACTAATATATAATACTAGTCTTTAATTAATATAAAAATTACAAAACAGACGGATAAAATATAGAGACTTGAAGAAAATTGCATTTTCCATACAACATTTTTCTATTTAGAAATTTTTGTTATAGTTAATTTCTGTCTTGAAATATTTTCGACATAAATAAATTTTAATATGAACCTTAAATATTAATAAAATATGCAACTGCTACAATCATAAATAAATAACACATGTACATAAAATATACAAAAACCACTCGAAGTACAATTCACATTCCAATGAATATTTATTTAAAAAAAAAAATCTGAAGTAAAGGAAATGATGTCATTTCCATCCTATAATTTATAATATCATGTTTTCAAACTTGTTTAGAGTTATTTGATATAAAATTCCAATTAACATCATGTTTACAATTTCGACTCTTCCAAGAGAAACATTTTTCATAAAATTGTTGAACTGTGCAATCCAGCATCATATGTATTGTAAAAAAATTTAATTCATATTATCCATGTCGGCTTCTAAAATAACATCATATACGTCAATAAGCTTTATACTGGGAATTTAATTAAAGCTGCGATGATGAAATCTCTCTTGCAATTGCAGAACATGATGGCTTATCAAATATTAATCAAGCTAATTTAATTATTGCTCAATGATTATGACGCAAACATATCCCGATGTAACAAGTGAAAGTTTAAAAAAAAAATGACGAATGGTTTTCATTTTTTAGTAATTTAATAATAAAGGCACGTGTACAGTAACGAAAACAAATAGACTTGGTGACTACTAATAATATTATATATTCGAGTTGCTGCGTTATAAACCAGCTCACTACACATGAATACTGATGAAATTATATGAAACAATGAATCATAATATTGAAAAAATAGTTTATAAATATGCACAGTATAGCTATGATACTGTGCGTTCTGTGTATTTTAAAGCAAATGTTACGAGTTTTGTGAGCTATTATAATTTAATTGTATTTCCTGACGAAACACTTTCTTAATTGACTTTGTATTAGAATTTTAACTTTTTAATATTTACTTGTTAGAATAAGTTCTGGGCTAAACTTTTTAACATAATTATAGCCTTAATATGCGCCTTAATTGACTACCGACTGAGTCACGGACCATGTGACCTGCGGAGATGCGATTTAATTAAATTAATAATTGAAATGTAATCAAATGTATAAACAAGACCAAGGTCACAAGTGATAAAGAGTAGCTTGCACGACATTTATTGTCAGATGTTAAATTATGGAAAGTTTTGATGATCCCAAGATTTCATCTCACACTAATTATCAGCACCGATAACTCTCTAATTCATCACCTGCAGGTTATAATAAAAGACAGGTGACGCATTTCCAAAGTTCAAAGTTCAAAAACGGTGGTACCGCTAGCGCTAGTCCCTAATGGGTTAATTGATCATCTTACTTGCATATGACTATATATATAAAGTAACCTTGTAAAAGCAATTAATTAATTTATAATATTCTCTGTACAAGCTCTGTGTACTTAATAAGCCATGATTGTTAATATGATGTAATACAATATAGCTACATATAATATGATATAATTATACAATTAGTTATTTTATTATTAAAAAAAATAGGTTTAATAATATAATTTTAATACACATACGAAATATTTTCATTTATTTTTGCTAATTATAGAAAAGTTCTGTATTATAATATATAGTTTTACAGGAAAGTGAGTACTTATTTCAAATATTATGAATCAAATAACGATCGAGCTATTTTGGTGATTTGAATAAATTGAGACAAAAATAACAAAGAATTTTAGTATTTCCGAAATACTAATGGACAGCATACATGAAAAATTTTTATTGCAGAAATGAATAGAAGGTACCAAATTATGATACTCTGAATTTTTTCAGATTTTTTTGAAACCCGGCACTATTTTTAAATAATTATTGAAAGTCCTGTGATTTCAGTTCGCACCCCTGCAGCCTTAATATAAAGGATAGAGACTGGACGCCTATTGACGCCTCCAGGGGGCGTGGCCGCACTTTCAATAATTATTTAAAAATAGTTCTGGGTCTCAAAAAAATCTGAAAGAATTCAGAGTAGCATAATTTGGTACCCTCTATTCATTTCTGCAATAAAATTTTTTCATGTATGTTGTCCATTATTTGGAAATAAGTTGCAACACTGCAGGAGTTAAAAGTTGGCCAACATGAGCGCTCGTCACCATCGTGTTTATCAGGGAGGGGTCTCTTTAGCAAACGAGAGAGATTACGCTTATCTCGTATTGACTAAATGCACACACACACACGGCTGCAAAATTAGCTGCGCTGTAAATTAAAGATCAAATAACAATTTAATTAATATGCTTGTTATCACAAAATGATTGTTTTGTAACACACATTAATTGCTTAATAAATTCGATAATAAATTTTAATTTTTAAGCCATCATAAAATAAACAAATGTCAATTGAACCCAAGGAATAATAATTAGATTAATTAAAGCAAGATTGAGGGGAGATGTCATGTGGTTTTTGTAGTGAATATGATAAATAATAAATAAAAGCTTTGGGTGACAAATTAATATAGCGCGTCACCACAGCAATAATAATTCAACACGAACGTTATATAAATCAAAATATAATGACAAATTATTAAATCATTCTAATGGACAATGCAAAAAAGCTACCACATTATTTTTGTGTGATTATACAATTCGTTATAATATGTATTCAAAATTTGTGATGTATATAATTATCAATATAGTATTTAATTACCGTTCTAAAATTAAACGAAAGTTTGGTATTCCCTGCAATAAAGCCAATATTTTTATATAGCTGAATGATGGTTGGAAATTTCATATCTTTATTAAGTATTTATAACCAAATTAAAACCTGTTAATGTAAACTTAAACTTAAATGATACTAAAAGTTCATCTGGAACAAAGTAAAAATAATTTAAATAATAATAAACTGAATTAAGGAATGTCATTGGTATGAAAAATAGTAGATGGTGCAGCTCTCTGAAATTTTCAATAAACCTTCCTCACATCATGAAAATGATTTGTCATGAAACAAAAAGACCAAAATCTGTGAAAATTTCGAGACATTTAGCATTAAAAAATAGCATTCGTTGTTTTAATTAAATGGGGACCGCTGTGGTTTAATTTGAGTCAGATCAGTGTCTTTTTTACACGGAAAATAAATTTCTCAAAATCTGCACCGAATTTGTAATTTGTTATTTACATCAGCAAACTAATAGTTATTTTGTTCTTTTTTTTACGGACTAAAAACATTTTTTAGTTCATCATGGATTTTTTTTTTTTTTAGCAGTGACATTAATCCTTAAGTTAAAAAGGTACGCACCTTCTCTGTCATGGTCCCGCGGCTGCACGGCCTGCTGCAGGAAGATGGGGGAAGTCGGGATGGGGATGGCCTCTCTGCCCGGCTTGCGGATCTCCGGCTGCTCCTCCTCGGTGCTGCTCCGACTACTGGTGGTGCTGATGGAGCGTCTCTGCTGGTCACTGCGCCGCCTGCGTTCGGGCGGACTGTCCGGCCGCTGCACGTCGTACGGCACGTCGTAGTCTGGCGGGGGCTCTTCGCTCGGAGCCGCTCCCCCGGCTCGTGCACGTCGCTCGCGGATCATGTGCAGCGTCTCTCGGACCAGCGGCAGACCTCCAAGCTGATAGACGAAGCGCAGAACGTCCCAAGTGGCGCGCTCGGAGAACGAGATACCCTCCTGGAAAACGTTACTAATTAACACATGTCTCATATATCACAGTAATGGGAGTGAGAATTTGGTAGTAAAGGCTTCTGAATCTATATTGAAGAATTAAATTATACTATTAAAAGAAGAAAATGATAAATTCTTGTTTAATTAAACTTATCATTTTTGTAAAATCTGTTAGTTCGTGCTGCATTAAAATATACGCGTATATATTAGTCAATATAGAAATAATATAATCTATTTTTTTAATCTTTTGAATTTCATGCATTTAACATAGGTTTATTGTATAATAATATAATTAATTCCTATTTTATTTTTAATGTTCATGCTTCCACAAAGTCGAACGATCATGTTTAAAATATTGATATATATGATAATTACTTTCGTTTTAAAAGTTTTAAAGTTTTGCCGACGAGGTCGGGTTCGAATCCACGTCCCGTTTGGGTCCTATCTTTATTTATCGCGATTTATCGGTATTTATTAAGAGAGGCGGCAAGAGGCGGCACTTTTTCTGCACTTTCAATAATTTTTAAAAAATAGTTGCCGGGCTGAAAAAAATCTGAAAAAAATCAGAGTAGCATAACTTTGCACCCTCTATCCAGCAATTCTGCATTTCTGCAATAGAAAAAATTGAGGTCGGTACTCCATTATCTGCATGGGGGCATACATGTCATGACCAAAATGTGTCAATTGCCCCAAAATACCAACCAATAAATCAATCAACTTAATTACACCGTAAAAATTAGAACTCAAATATTTTTGTTCATATTCATATTCTGTAATAAAATTTGAATTAGCTGCAGCCATTTAAGATACGACTCTTTAAAAATAATTAAAAACACTTTCTTTGAAGTTGTAACATTATAGTTCTTGTAGCTGTTGTATAATCGAGTCAACATTTTTGCAGTTCCCATGGATTATATATATGTAAATTATTCATTATTATACTGTAATATATAATATACAGTATATATAATATATATATATATATATATATATATATATATATATATATATATATATATATATATATATATATATATTATATGTATAATTATTGTAATTTTATAGTCATGATGCCATGATTTAATTTTATACAACTCAAATGAATTATATAATTATATTATATAAATTAACCTTATAAAATATATTATACAATAACAAATAAAAAAAAAACGGTTTCTTTTTTTTTTTACACACTATTGTATTAATATTTATTTACACTTCGTTATTTTTGCAATGTAAAATTGATAAAAATAGCAGTGGCTAAAAATACACGCATGCATGCGTGAGTGAAAGGAATAGTATATTACGTTTTCATGGGGTGAAGCACTTTGTGTAATTTCAATCGATAATCGATCGCTCTTCTATATATCACCTTTATCTCGCGCTATCATACTAATATTTTAAATATAAAAATATTATCAATTTAATTTAAATGCAGTTTAAAATTTATAATAATGTGATACAATTATTATAAAACAGATGCACTACGTATAATTAATATATTAAGTAAATTTAAAAAATAACTTATTTTTATATATGTCCACAATTTTAGTTTCTATGAATTATATAACAGCAAGAGTATATAATATATAAAATAATATAATTATATTATATAATGGCAAATAAATTAGAAATATTGTTGATTTGTTTAATTATAATTATTGTATAATATTTGCCATTTATATGTATAAAATATTAGGAAAAAAAATAATCGCATTTATTTCCACCAAAACTTAAAAATATACTTCACCGCGCGGTGAAGTATAATATTTATGTTGAATGTTGAAGCATACAGGTGGGTTTATTAAAGTCGTACGTACCTGATCGAGGAACGATTCCAGCTCAGGTACCTGCAGTGTGGCGACCCCGTCAGGACTGAGGTGCAGGTGTGCGGTGTGTTGAACTGCAGTGGGTTCGCTCACCGAGGGCCGTGCCATGCCACCGTGACTTGAGCCCATCACGTCACTAATTTTTAAGCTCGGAGCAAACACCTCTCTTGGGCATGACCTTCAAACCATTCTCTGACAATCAACAATAAAACTTACACTCGTCTGAATTTAATACATGTAATTTCAAAGGCACGGTGCGACAAAACCGTGTGTTTCGCTGCTATGGCTGCAGCAGGCGGTCGTACGTCCACTTATCTCATATGTGATAACAACTTAGGTGTGATGACGACGTGTGATAACAGCCAGCATTCCGGGAGGATGAAGATTTATGATCGTGACTCAAATAAAACTGCTGCTGAGTATATAAAACGTATTATTATAGTTTTGCTGCTACAAAATAAATGAGCATGATGATGACATTTGATGCGCATCATTTTATTGCGATGGCATTTTAATACATTTCCGCTATGTCGTAATTCCAAACCACAAATGTTGAGATCACAATTGTGTGTTGTTGTCATATATAATGTTATGTGTAACTTTACTATTATATAAAATAGCACGCATGGCTTCATTTTTAATTACTATAGACATCCATGCATGATAAAATTATATATTGTAATCAAAAACATCTAGTATATACATTTAAATGAATTATTAAATGATTTCAATTATATGTTATAATTATTTTAATAAGCAAAATTATTTTTTTATCATATATATAATATATACTATAAAAATTATAATGATTCCACTTTTTTTTATCATCGCTTTAGCTAATTTTGAATATATAACATAATATATCATACAACTAGCTGAAAGAGAGCTATTTGATTTTTTAAAGTTTAAAGTATCTCAAAATATGACAATTATATATAAATTAAGTCTTTCTTATTTAACTTAATTAACATAGCTCTATAAAATAGTGCATATATACTCTGGGATAAATTATTATGTATCTATAATTAATATAATTATATTCTATTAGTTCTATTACTCTAAAATAATTAAAGTGATTACTGAAATAATAAAATAATACCAAGTATATACATAGTGTGCTACCAATGGGTATTGAACAAATGAATAATTTTATTACGAATAAAAAATAATTTCAAATTGTATGATATTGTACAATACAGTATTATAAATAAAAGAAGGAGCTTTATTTTTATATTAGCTTTATTTATTTATAGTGTTGTATTCACAAAGCAGATAACATGTATAATATAAGATTCTTTAGCAAGAAAGCTTGAAATTTATATCATATTATTACATATACAATTATTATTTAGGAATTTATTAATTAGGCCTAACCAATCAGCAAAATAACTCTTAGCTTTGTCAATCGCATAGCTATTTCATTACTAATATTTTCGGTGCTTTGTTTAAGCACTTAACAATATCTATCAAACCATTATTGAGGCCAACATTTAGCTTCCATTACAAATAAGTAGGTGCCTAATGTTGTTAACACATACAGGTTTGCAATCTCGACTATACTGCATTTTAACCAACCGATATTCATACAACAAAATCTTTTCCAAATCTATTAGAATATTACGAAACATAAATGTACATAAAATATAGTAGTGTCATAAATACGACAAAAGAAATAATGATACAATATTAGACCACCAAAATGTTAAGGGTAAGATAACATGAACAATCGATTGTTGTAGTCCCATTTAATTAACATGTAAATGTTAGCAACCTTATAATGGTTCTGAATTTTTTTTTAGAGACAGTTCTTGGCACCAAAAAAAATATGTACAAAATTTCAAAACAATCGGACAATCCAATTTTTTTAAATTAATTTCTTAGTTTAGGTCTCCATGGGAAAGCCCTATACTGAAAATTTAAAAATCCATTTAAAAAAATTGGATCGTCCGATTGTTTTGAAATTTTTACCACATTTTTTTTGGTGCTAAGAACTGTCTCTAAAAAAAAAAATTCAGAATTATTATGAGGTTGCTAAGGTTTACATGTTAATCAAATGGGACTATCAACAATCGATTGTTCGTGTTATCTTACCCTTAACTGCAAGAAATTATTAATTTGGCATCCACAGATATGCAAGGTAACCATTTGGGAGCTATATTCTACAGATCACCAATAATTAAAGGGATGCTTTACAACAGATTTTTCACACCAAAATTTTTTTAACTCACAGTGAAATCAGTTGTAAAGCTTAATCCCTTACCCAACCCTCCTTAAATAAATGAATATGATTATATTTTATGTGGTAACAATTAAATGATATTAGTTTGGTACATTTTACTGCTAACTATTATTATTCTACCACATTAAATTATCAAGGAAAATACTTAATTAATTGCGACATTTATTATTATTAGTAGACAAACACAAACATAAAAAAATTATAGTCATTATGTTCAGTCAATGCTTAATTCCCCCTAAAAAAAATAATAAAAAGAGTGAAATTTCAGTATTATGTTGACCAGATTTATAACCTGCGAAACATTTGGGAGCTAGAGCAACAAGAGTTACTGTACGCAGTGTTTTAATAAACTGCAGGTAAAAATAGTGACACAGGTACCAGAGGATAGAAGAGGAATGAAGTTTCAAAACTTTTAGAAAAAATCTTAAACTAATTTAGACACAGAATTGACTTAAAGGAAAAATCACAATAAAATACCTCATCCAGTTTCATAAGATTATTATACAATATTAAATATTTCTTTTAACCAAACCAACAAAAAATCTCTTTTTTTTTTTTTTTAATGATAATACAAAAAAAAAAAATAACAGCCCTTTACTAAGGAGATCAAAAAGTTATGTAGGAAATAAATTACAAACAAAACATGGGGAACTAAAAAAGGACTTTCACCAAAATCTTCATCTAAATGGGAGGGGAAATACAGTGTATCAAAAAAAAGTATAAATTACGAAAGGCTTTTATAGTAAAAAGGCAAGATGAATAGACAAAAAAGGATTAGAACAAAATGCTTCTTTAAGTATGCGCGTTTAGAACATGAACAGCATGATTATGTAATATATAGAGGCAAGAGCAAATATTATTGAAAGAAGGTGGACAAATACCAACTAGAATAATGATAAGAGTGCACTATACTTATATCTATACCAAAACAACAACAAATCCTTCATTTCAATCTGCAAGTGAAGTTAATCTTCCACCAATCAGTCAACAATTCCTTGCGTGTTAACGACAAAACCGTATCAAACTCTGGGGATTTGATCCCTCAACATCACAAATTTACTACCCAGTGCACTCGTCAATGGGGTATCCTAGGGACAGCCATGTTTCGTCAATAGGTGTGACTACCTCAGTGGGGCGTTCACTGCTCCGCCCCCTCTCCCTCCTCCTCACACTCGGCCCAAGCTTCCTCAGCCAGTTGGTACCAAGCAGTCGCCAGGCGTCCTTTCATGGCAGCCATTGCAGCGTCCGCAGCCTCCGTGTACGCCTCACCTAACAAACAAAATGTTTGATTGATTTTTTGTTGTTCAAATGAAAATGTCTGATCTGGCCATACTTTAACAACAGTCACTTATTTTTTAATGTGCATGAATAATATTACATCTTGGGACAGAAAAATTTATCCCTGAATGATTTGCATTCGAGCTGTTGCAACTTTAACTGCTAAACATTTTGTGAGAGTTAGTACGAAAACACAGTCTAGCCATCTCCTAAGAGTTAAAATTTACATCTTTCTTAACTAGGTGGCAAAGTTCACAAGAATACAACAGGGCTTGTTGTTGTTTCCGGATCTAAACATGCACCAAAATCCATGTTTAGTGTCATTGAGTTAGACTGGTGCTAACCACGGTTAGTAAGAAAGCTTGATAACTTCTTCATGATTCACTCCCAATAATTATAACTGTTAGCTGTCTATGGCTAGAAAGTGTGTGCCAAATGTATTATTATGTGATCAATATTTTGCTATGAAAAACCAGTTGATGCACTCTTTCACTTATATGAGCATCAAACCAAAAATCAACAATCCACCTAAACATTCAATTTCCTCCTTTTGGCTGGGTCAGTAAAGCTTACTAACTCCCTTCCCATACAAATCAGACAATATTATTCTATCTCATGTGTACCTAGCTTCCCCACTCCCCCTTTAAAAAAAAAATATACTGCTTACTTGTTAGTTTTATTTTTTCATAAATTAATTACCGACCAATTAGTATTAAAATAACAGTAAAAAAAAGTCTATAAAATTGTTAACTTCCATTAGAAGAGCAAATTTATCATTATTTTATTCTCCCTCTCAAGAGTGACAGGACGTTAGAAGTACCTGCTGCCAGAGGATCTTTGTCCAGCTGAGGTCCTCCCAGACGCAGCATCTCCGCGACCCTGGCCTGAAGTTGGTAGGGGGGGTCCTCCTCAGTGCCGCCATCCTCCATGGCTTGCTCGTACCAATGACGAGCCTCCGCCCAGTCCACCGGCCTGCACACCACACAAAGTAAGCCCTCGTCCTGCGTGAAATTCTCTCTTACACTCACTGTGAGCCCAGTAGAATCCCCGTGTCGTAGGCCTTGGCAACAAGCACTATCGAGGTGCTGTCCCCGGCATGTGCAGCCTCGAGCAGCAGAGAGAAGCCGCGATCTTCGTTCTCCACACTGCGCTCAACCTGCAAAAAAAACAGTGTGATTTACATATTGATTACTTAATTAAATATTCTAGAATGGCAGGTAATGGACAACCTACCTGATTTTTTTTTTTTTTTTTTTTTTCAGAAATGAATAGATGTGCCAAATTATGCTACTCTGAATTTTTTCAGATTTTTTTTTACTCCTGGAACTACAGTATTTTTAAATAATTATTATTGAAAGTTCTGTAAGTTAAGTTGGCACTCCTGAATCCTTAATAAAAAGGATAGGGCCTAGATGGCTATTGACGCCTCCAGGGGGTGTAGCCGTACTTTCAATATTTATTTAAAAAATGATTATGTGAAAAAAAAAAAAAAAAAAAAAAAACGGAAAAAATTCAGAGTAGCGTAATTTCATACCCTCTATTCATTTCTGAAATAATAATAAAAAAAAAATCATACAGGTTGTCCATTACCCAAATATGTTGTGAGAATTGATCTTGCATCTGAGATGATAGTTCATCTTCAATTTATTTGTACTCTTAAGTTGATAATGATGCGGACTCACCTCTAAGTCTGGCAGGATGTCGTGCTGCAGACCAAGCATGATGTAGGCAAGTGCCAGACGGGCCTCCGGCACACCACACTTGGCGGCATGCTCCAGGTGGAACAAGGCGGCATCTCGGTCGTACCACGAGCTGTCTGGGCTGGTGAATCTGTGCAACTCATGGTAGCGGCACAACTGCAGGTGCACCTGAAACAGATACAACAGCATTTGAGCACCTCTGTTACTATAGAGCAGTCCCACACATTTCAGACATCAAAATAGTTACAATAAAGAGGTAAAAAGTAGTACCAGTACTGGTAAATAATTTAGAGAAAATTTCAAAACAAATCAAACAGTGTAAATGCTGAAAAAGAAATATAGTAAACCAATACTTTTATCATAATCTCACCATGCCAAGAATGGAGTCATTAGTGGTTATTTCCAATTCATTAACATTTGGAGGCTGGATGCAAGATGGTCTGGACCTGCGTTCGAGAGCGTTGTGGAAGATCATTCTCTCATCTTCGTTCATCACCGAGCCACTCTCAGACTCGAGACGACGGCGGCGACGCACGATGCTACGCTCAGACTCGGAGTTGCTGACGGAGTCATAGTCGCTGTCGGAAGTGGGGCACGACAGAGCAAACGTCACCAGCGGGTGTTCTTCGTTGTCATCAACACTCTGGGCAGACAAAGGTATGCCGTGAATCATTTCACATTTAAATTTGTTAAGAGCAGCATTTAATTTTGACTATTTAAATGATTTTCTATATCCTACATCTTTAAATTTAATTTTCACTTTAAGTCTTCAAGTAATATTTGCGTATGTGGGCCAAGCATTTTATAAAACCATTCTACAACCTATCTTCAAAGTTGCAACTTTGCTTGCTATACACTTTGATGACTATAGACACGGACATACCATGCTATGATCCCTACTCACAAAGGAATTGGGAGATTCCGGAGGTGTCAGAGACTGGAAGCCACTCGACTCGGAGATGGTACGAGGGCGAGAGATGGGCTCTGACATTGTACGATGCATGGTACGGTTCCATAGACGGTTTCTGTCATTGCGAGATGGCATCAAGCACACCTCCTCATGGCCACGCAGGACTGTTGTTCCTTTCTCCTGAATAAACAGATGAGAACAAGTTTAGGTACATAGATAGTCGCTGTTGAGATAGTGTTCCTAACAACAAAGAACTCATCCTTACCTGAGTCTTCTTGATGTGTTGAATCTCAGACTCGTTGAGCTCAGAGGGTGCCAGGTCAAAGGGCGAGAGACCGAGGCTCTTACAGATACGGTTGCAGACGTGAGTGTGAAAGAAGAGTGCCATGCCACGGGTCCCCAAGTTGCCTTCGCCGTAGTCCAGTCCTGGAGACAGACCACATTAAGACAATGCTCCTCCCCAGCACCACCTGGTGTCACTTACCTGAAGCTGTGTGGATCTGAGGATCGGTGTACAAATCCCCCACACCCTGGATGTCAACAATCAGCAACTCATGGCCAGACCTGTCAACAATAACTTTTTACTGAGGCAAGAGCAAAAAGAATATCTCCATTTAAATACAGACAAGCATTACAAAACTATCTTGAAAAATAATACAGAAATAAGATATCAAATTTATAAAATTTAATTTCTGGAGAAGTATAACAATTTTATGCAATGTATCATCGTGGTAGCATCTAATTCACTGATCTCAACTTGGTAGAATTTAAATTTATTTAAATTGTCGAACTCATTTTTATATGATACCGGAAATAGGATTGAGATCGGCAATTTAAGTCAGTTTTACTAACTTGTAAGCTGAGATCGGTGAACTAGATGCTACCACGATAATGTATTGCATGTATAGTAAGGATTACAATATTTATCATAGTTTTGCAGAGTATATTGCAAAATATATTGTATTTAATATTATTGCTGCGAAGATTGTGGTATTGTTGACTGAATTGGAATCATCACAGGAATAAAATGGTCTTATAAAAATTGACAGTGCTTTAATATAATCATGAATTATCAATATAAAGATGACAGTAAATTATGTTATTCAATAAAAAACGGTCTGATGGAGGTTTTGCACCCACCTCTCAAAGGTGAAGTGACTGAAGGCATGTGGGGTGAGACGCACATGCTCGTTGTCATCCTTGACGAATCCCGAGTTAGAGTTGTACTTGACGTAGTCCCCTTCAATGAAGTGCTCCACGTGGAACAGGGGGCTGCCCTCCCGGCCGGCAAGCTCCAACACCGCCATTTGAAAGATGTCCACCTACACACACCACCTCTTGCTTACCTCACCACTCAATTAGCTAAACAAAAACAAAACAAATCATTTGTACCAAAAAAAAAACTTGATTTTAATTATAAACTAATTTATTATTTTATTGAATATATCCCATTTTTAAGTTTTGTCTTGATATATGGGAAGAAACAAATATTCAAATAAAATTAACATTAAATTTATAATCATTTTTCTTTGTCAATATTTTAGTTGCATTGAGAAAACTGGTTTCAAATTTAATAATTTGTCAAAGTTAAGATAAATGATACATACAAATGATAGGTTAGGTTAAACTACTTAAAGTGTTGAAGGTCGAACACCAGTCAACCTTCATCTTTAAAAGTAAGTCAAAGTGTAGAGATTAATGTACGGTAATTATAAAAATACTCCTTCGAAAAGTAAACAGAGAATTAATGAAAATGTCCCTCTGGTTCCTTCTTTAAAACATTAATTGAAAATGAAACTAACTTTACTTTTTAACACAATAATTTAATTTAAACTATGTCTCTGGTTAATCCTATGCAGAAAGTTGAAATTTTCTTGAAAGAAAATTGTACATTAAGCTTAAGCAATAATTAAAAGAGGGGAACCGCTTCAGCTTTTATATTTTTAATGTTTTATAAATAATGTCAAACTTACTTGTGCACCAAAAAAATAGTCACCACCCTCCTCCTTCTACCAGTACAGCAGTTGACATTTAAAAAGCGCACCGAAGAAAATTGGGGCATATGACATCAAGATCAACGATTGGTTGCACTTGACCTATCATGGCGCTTTACGTCATAAGCCCCAATTTTCTTTGGCGCACTTTTTGAAAATCAACTGCTGAAATGGTGGAAGGAGGAGGGTGGTGACTATTTTTTTGGTGCACAAGTAAGTTTGACATTATTTACAAAACATTAAAAATATAAAAGCTGAAGCGGTTCCCCTCCTTTAAGAGATATGTAACTGCGTAATACCAGCTTAAATTTACTTATTTTTGTACTAAAAAGGCATAGCGAGGAACAAGTACTATTTTTAAGTGTTTGGGTGTACTTTGAAATAGAAAAGAAGCTCTCACTCTTGAATGCAATATAATAATTACATTTAAGGATATAATAATTACATTTAAGGATTCCTCAAGACAATCAGATAATTACCCTTGCCGATCACAGTGCTTTAACTACCATTCTACCATAGTGATAGGCAACAAAGAAGCAAATAAAAATTAAGGAAGGTGTCATATATGTTATAAATAGCCTAGGAATATTAAATATGAGTAGTTATTATTCCACTATCATAAAATTTATTAGAATAAGAAGCTACACTGGGGAACTAAAGTGCTCTACTTTTTTTACGTAATGTTATTTAAACATTTTTAACTATTACGATAAGCCGAGAGTTCCACTGGCTGGCTGAAAATTCACTTCACAGATCGTACCTTCTTGGGTGGGTTGTGTCTGTTATACTCTTCTCCCCACAGTTTGGCGTCCATCTGCAACTGCACGTCCTGGAAGTAGACGTCACGCTCCACGGAGTCCATGTAGCGCTTGGCCACGTAGTTGTTACTGTCACGTTTCCAGTCGGAGGAGTGCGTGAAGTTGCTTAGCTTCTTCCTGCACATCACACACAGAATACCATTAACAACAATAACATATCAATCAATTCAATAAAATATTTAAATAAGTAATATACTAACGGAAATAAAAAAAAATTGAAAGAACTACTTGTAATTAACAATTTTTTAACTTTATTCTACATTCTTAACTTTTACTGGAAAAAATAAATAAATAAATAAATAAATAAATAAGTAAATAAATAAATAAATAAATAAATAAATAAATAAATAAATAAATAAATAAATAAATAAATAAATAAATAAATAAATAAATAAATAAATAAATAAATAAATAAATAAATAAATAAATAAATAAATAAATAAATAAATGTTCCATGCATGACTAAAGTGAAATACAAATTGTAGTACTTTGAATGTGTCTTTTTATTAATATTTGAGGATACTGACATTAAAAAAAAATTAAAAACTGCAGATGCTATAAAATTGTCACACACATTGTATGCAAGATGAGTATGAAGGACATAATAAGTAAATGTTGACTTACAAACGGAAGCATTCTCTCATGGCACCGTGACTGAATGGTTCAAGTTGCATCTTCACAACAACATCATCAATTACCCAATTTTTACGCAAGGCGTTGTAACGGTAGCGTCTTGCATTTTCAGTTGGATAAACATCAAGATGGAATTTCTCCCATGGGTCTCCCAAACAACGAGCCTAAAGAAAAACAAACAAAAAAAAAACAACGAAATTTATAAAAGCAACAGAGCTCGAGATGGTTGGGTTGCCTGCCTACAGGATGACAGACTATGTTACCTTCCCTCCTGCAATCCAACTACTTTTCACAGCGCAAGGGGAAAAAAAACTGTCTGTTACGTATATTCTTTATAAAGTGACAGAAGATATGGAATTGATTTGATGTAAATAAAGTAATTGACCCTATGAATTAAAATATAAAAATAATTTTTTCTCTACCTATTTTCTCATTTACTCAGTCAGTGCTGATTGCACTACAAGATGAAATGGTGGCTTCCTGCATGAAATATTATTATTAGTCTTTTATTGAACACAAAAAGTGGACGTACAGTATATAATAAAATTAATATAAACCTAGTGTAGTTACAAAAATAGAAAGGCAGACAAGAAAGTAGTAGACTATACAACCAAAATATTGCAGTGATGTCAAACAGGTTTTCAAACAGGTTTCCTTCATTTGTACTAGTAATTGTTTTCATCTAGGCCATCATATTGTATCATATAAGTACTCAACAGGTCTGTTTGTAATTGAACAGTCAAATGAGAAGCAATAGTTAAATTTTCCTTATATTCCCTGCATTGATGGTTCACGAATTGATACCGGTCAGAACAGTTAATAGCATTATGCTACAGTAAGTTTTGTTAAACTTCATATTAACTTATATATCTATAAATTAGCCCTTGCAATAAAAAATAAATCATGATATATGATATACAGAGCTAATTAATAATGTATGTATATGTATTGCAGTATTGTCAAATAAAATAAAGATAAGTTATATAAAACAATTCAGAACATTTTACCATCTAAGATAAATATCATCTATAAATTTAAAGGGCTCTTATAACCTTGCCAGACGTAGAACCAGGGAGGTGGCTGCATCTCCCCCCCCCTCCCCCAAATTTTTGGATTTAACATGGGCAATGTAGGTATTTTCCCAAATCCATTTTTTATTTTACATTAGCCTTATAGAGACAGAGACTCCTCCCCTCCCCCCAAAACCCAAAATTTTAGCTATTAAATTTTGGAATTGTATGCTATTCATACAGTATCAGGATACTGTTGCAGTACTGTATGCAAATGGGGGAGATAAGAAAGGGAGGAGGGAGGGGAAGGGGGTAATTAAGTCGTCCTCCCCTGAATGGGTCCCGGTGTAGGGGTTACTGAATAGGAAAAATAATGGAGTATTGTCCTAAATTTTTTTTATTGCAGAAATAGATAGAGGGTGAAAAGTTATGCTACCCTGATTTTTTTCAGAATTTTTAGAGCCCGGGAAGTATTTTTAAAAAATTATTGAAAGTCCTATTTGTGACGTCACGCGGCGTCAAGTCCTATCTTTTTCTTAAGGAGCGGCGTCTCATGACGTCACAAAAAGGACTTTCAATAATTTTTTAAAAA
Source organism: Siphlonurus alternatus (assembly GCA_949825025.1). Classification (NCBI taxonomy): domain Eukaryota; kingdom Metazoa; phylum Arthropoda; class Insecta; order Ephemeroptera; family Siphlonuridae; genus Siphlonurus; species Siphlonurus alternatus. The sequence goes on from OX463781.1 coordinate 45,639,193, forward strand.
TAGTTCCCGGGCTCTAAAAAATCTGAAAAAAATCAGGGTAGCATAACTTTGCACCCTCTATTCATTTCTGCAATAAAAAAATTGAGGTCAATACTACATTGGGTTGTGGGTGCATCCACCTTTTCCCCACCCACTTCTTATGGGGGGGGGGGGGGGGTACTAAAGATGAAGAACCACCTGTGTACATCTATACATTATATATCGTACTTAATTAAGACATATTGTACAATAGTATTTATTTGATCGTCTACACTTAATAAACATAAAAAAAAAATAAAGTTGTTCTCATACCTTCATGGCAGCTCGACGCCAAGTTCTCAATCTACGTTGGCGACGTTGTTCAGCCATTCTGTTTTCTTGCTGAGTGGGTCCCATGGCAGCCGAGAAGCAAAGGTGTGGATTTGCTGGTGGCAAGCTATCCACATCCTTCTCTCGTCTACAATAATGTTAGCATATAATTATGGTATAATATAATTGCATTTTAAATGACCTCAGGTTTATAAAACTTACTTGTCAGTAAGGGTATTTCGATGTCTGGAGACATCACACAAGTTCATAGGCTCCAAAGAACAGAGGTCAGCCTCAGAATCTCTCTGCTCGTCCGGCATTGTGCTTGATGGTTCTCCAACAACTTTCCCTTCTTGTTATTAATGATGATGAATGCAGATGCACGAGGGATCGGGATCTCGTTATTAACCATGAATGCCCTGCACCTACTATTAGTGCACAGAGCTGAGCAGCCTTGGAAGCTGACCTGAGAGCAAAGAACAGAGAGAATAAAAGTGTGTATTCAATATGGATAATGCTATAATGCATCAACCCTGATCAAGGTTGGTGACTTTAAATCAGCCTTGGGATGTGACTGGAGATTAAACACAGCTTGGGTGTTTTAGCAGCCGGCAAGCAAGCATGGCGCAAGGTCAGAGAAAGACATACAAAATGAAAGCAGGACAAAACGCAGGCATCTCCCTTAATTTACGTTCATGATATTTCATACTGCCAAAGAAACCGATTCATGACAATAGCTTTTACTAGTGCAAATATATTCTGTCAATTGTATAGCATTAGTTTCATAAATTGACTCACTTTGTAATTTAATGTTTTGCTGCTACAACACGGCGAGCTGCAAAGAATACAGAATCTGTCTCGACTCTCGACTGTGGCCGTGGGATCTGCAAACTGCGATGTTGAGGAACTGTCTGCTGCGACGTCGGACGTACGACTATTAAAGATACGTCGATGCTTTTTTATTGATGATTGAATGATGACGTAAAACCGACGTACCTGCATTAAAGATACGTCGACGGGGATTTGCAACGCAAAACATATGATTCATGACATCACGAAAGTAAATATGCGTAAAGACGTAAACTTCAAATAGTTCAAAACAAGAGTGTCAAGACTCAAGAATAATGGATGTTGTTGATATGTGATTCATATGTGATATGTGAGGCAGCTAGATCTTTAATACTGAAATTAGCTGGTACGTTTGAATATATATCATAAAAGCATTAATAGATATATGTACAGTATTGTGTGATATAAATACAGTACATATCATGCAAGTATATCTGTTGTATGCATATATATAGCTAAAAAAAAGTAAACACAGAAACATACTCTATATATTATAGTCGAGTATGTACAGTATGCATATAGATTGATGTACATAATATATGCATAATTATACTTGTATGCATATATAGTTGATAATGGATTAATGGATTGCTATATATTAATATTGCTATATATATATTATGCATATCTATATGCATTAATTCATGTGGCAATTCTGGTTTATTATATACACCACGTTGGCTTGCAATGCAGTCTATTTATCCCTATACATACAGTATATAGATCTCCCCCTGCATGCCTGCATGTGAACTTGGAGATGCATGCAGCATGATTGATATATAGGACAAGCAACTTACTTATCCGTTTTAATCACCGCCGTCCCATCACTTAGTCATTTACCAATCTCTACCTGCTTGTATCTCCACCAATTAATCCTCACCTGCAGAATCCTCTTCCCCGTCACTCCTCGACACCTTCGCTCTGTAATCCCAGTTAATGCAGGGTGTCAAAAATGTGTTGGACCGGCACTTTAGTGCAGATCTGTGCAGCCTGCAGTGGCAGTGAAAGACTGCAGGGCAGCGGAGTATGGACATGCAGTCGTATAAGCTGTCCTACCAACTCCATCACTTAGTAATCAGTTACATTGCACCCATCTCAAGTCACGAAAAGTCTGCCGGAATCGGGAATTGAGCCGGGGATCTCTCGGACGCAGATCATATATATATATATATTCCTATTCCATCAATTTATTTTTTATTCAATCAAATTTACACTTAAATGTTAAATTTTCATGCTTATTATACTGTATGCATACTGTACTTAAAACAAGTAAGAAGTAACCCTATCTCTACGGTCTGGTTGAACCTGGTAAGGTGGCTGGTAGACTCTTACAAGCACTAAACCAGCAGTGCTGGTAAGCCGTACCTGTTCTTACCAGCCATCATGAAATGCTGATAAGCCGAACCAGGGCATACCAGGCAATACCAGCCACTGTCTGGTATTGCCTGGTATGATTTACCAGAAGATCTTGTAACTATATACTAAATTGTTATTATTTTTTAAATATTATTAATTTAACATATTAATTATAATATAATAATATTTTATATTATATTTATAATTTATACATAAATTATTTAAATAATTTATTGATATACATTGTAAATATAGATTAATTATATAATTTAATTTTCATACTGTGTGTGGATCGACTGTTAATGAGAATTTACCAAGATACTAAAAAAAAAAAAAAAAACCATTTTTTTGCACATTAATTATGGAATGAATTGATTTATTTTAATTAATAATTTATTTAAAAATTAATATAAATTTTCAGTCGTTTTTAGTAGTCACTGACACCTGGTGGTGAAAAAGTGAAGCATCATAGCAAAACATATGGAAGTGATTGAAGATGTCAACAACCGTGAAAATGACCTGTTTTACTGTGAAAATTGTGTTATAAAGTGACTTTGGAGGTAAAAAAACATCTTAACAGTAATAAATAAATCATACTGCTTAGGTGTAGGTATTAATGATTTACTTTTGTGCTCACAGAAACCCATAATCAAGGAAAAACCATAAGTCAACTGCAGATCATTGCACGATTGCAGACACAATGCCAGCTGTTTGTTTTTCCTGCTCTTCTTTATTTTCCTTGCATGGTAAGTACATATTTTTATTTTGAAAATTTTATGTTTCTCATCATTCAATTTAAAATCAAATATTTAATAAAAGCAATACCTTCATGTTTTTTTTTTTTGTATTTATTTCAAAGATCGAATTGAATGATCAGAATCAAAATTGCCACAACATTTTGGATCAAAGTTTTAATGTTTAATGTACTGTGCCCTGCAGGAATTGGCATACTGTGAGCCATTGAAAGATCCCAGACTACAGTTTTATGGATGGAAGAGATGCAAGAAGAGTCCCTTTAAAAAGTTTCCTTTCATTCCTTAAATTTAGTTCTATATTTGATTTCTGTGGCCGCCATTTTACCCGCATATCCCCCACCTCTCAGATGTCAGCACTGCATAAGTCAAAACAAGTTTTGAATGTATTATTTAAGTACCAAATAAAAATTTTAAATTTATTTTTTCTGTACTTTTTCGTATATAGAAAATTAAAAAATGATTTTTGAAACTAAAAAAAATTAGCAAACAGCATATTTTAAGGCAGGAGGAGGGGGAGGGAAATTTTGATCTAAGCTTGCCAGGTAAGACCTGGTATCCCATACCAGCACACCAGGTAAAATCTTACCAGCCAGGCTATGCAGAGTGACCATTTCTTACCAGCCAGGCTGGTACGGATATAATGTTAAATTGTACCTGCAGATGGCCAAGTTTGTTACCAGGCACCTTACCAGGTTCAACCAGACCGTAGAGATAGGGAAGACATGAGACAAATTAGTTGAGTAATTCATCACAGCTTATTTTAATTCTTATCTTGCCCAATATATTATTGAATTTAATCTGAAGGAGCAACACCACAGTGTGTTGCTATAAATGCTATTCCGTGGCTGGAAGGTTTACAATTTTCTCAAGTTGAGTATATATATGAATCAAGGTATATGAATAATATGATGTGTCAATACATAATTTCACAGCAGTACTTGAGATTTTCTTAAAAAAATTCCTTAAAAGATGCTGCATGTGTACATATTTTATAGTCCTGAAAGGTACTATGCATGATATTGCAAGTACTGTATACATTGCAATAATAACAGATATGCATACTCTTGAGGTATACACAATATTTTAAGAAGGGTTGATCCTTTATAAAGTAGCTTGTCTAATATTTTCATTTTTTTATTACAGTATTTATTATTATTATTTTTACAGTTATTTGGAAGATTATTTTATCTCACCCTGGTAACGTGCTGATTTCAGGAGAGCAGTTCCGTATCCTGGTTAACCGGTACCTGCATCAGGGCGTGCACAAGTGTGTGCCCCCTCTTTGTTGACCTCCGCTCCCTCTACAAGGATCCTGAGAAAGTGGAGACTATACAACGGCTTCTGTTGCAGTACGTTGATGCCTTTCAGAGGGGGTTAGACACATCAGCCTTCAAGGTAAGCTTTAATTTGTAACAGAATAATCCTCTTCTTGAAGGATTCTTTTACCTTGGTCCCTAAGGAATCTAAGGATCCTTAATAAGAGTTAACTTTTTCATCTTTTTTTCCAGTTTATTTTCAAGATGGTCTTTGCAGGGCCGAAATAAATGTATTATAAATTTAACTAACTTTAGTTTTCTCTCTTCTCATACTGTAATTTTTGATACCTGATGACTTCATTTAGTTTTTATGCCAGAATTTTGAAAATATAATGCAACAAAAAATCACTTAAAACATACACTAGCTGTACTGTATTTTGATTAGTGTATTATTAAAAGATTAGTGAATCCTGGCTTAGTCTTTATACAGGTCATGTATCATAGGTAGTTAATAAATGCTGGGCACATAAAAACAACATTCAACCTAAAGTTCCCTTATAAAAGCTTGTGACATCTGCTATTATAAAAGATGTCTTGTTGCACACAAAGAAGCCGCTAGGCCTTAATGTGCGAGAAAATCAAAACATTTGCCGACTTTGCTAACTAAAATGTAAGTTTTGTTTGCGTTGACACAGAATTGACACTTTTTTAAGTAAATTTCATTAATTAATATTCTGCATGTAAATGATCCTGCAGAGTGTAATTTTTCAGTGACATTTGTGAAGATCAAGAAAAATAATTTCATCTGACGATATGAAACCCTGAAATATTTTGCTTTCTCCTTTTTTTTCTCTCTCTATTTTTTCTATTTTTCCCTTTGACTCCGTGCTGTGTGAGGAGATGGGCGAGGGTATAATACAACTGAGTGAGGGCCCGGCAATTGTCACCTCACAAGCCTACCCTCCTTCCACATGACCCACCCGCAGTGAAGGTTACTCTTGTTTTATAGTTCAACTCCTTGGAAAATTTTTACAACTAAGAGAAATAACACTAATTGCCTTCTCAACCTTCAAGATCAGTTGTGATCACGCTGACACTTCTTGGTCAAAAGAAACTGATATATTGCATAGGTCGCATAGGGTCTCACTGACCGTCTCACACATCGTATTCAAGCTGGCGGAGCCTTGTGGCAACGAGATGTCAGACCTTTGTACTGTTAAACAATAATTCAAATCACCAATGAAGGTGACACCGGTTTTGAACCTAAAATTTGGCCTTGCTATAGATTTTCAATAGAAGAAAAATATATTCTAATTTTGGTTTCCTAATCCTTTAATAAAATTCTTGTGAACTGTGAATGTGCAGTACTGATTGTTGTTTTAGTGTATTTTCTAATAAAACAGAACCTATTAACTGTTTGCGCAGAGGTGGACTCCCCAAAAGCAGCCTGCGTCTGCACTCCTGTGAGTGAACTACTTTTTTGCACAGCACTGCAAGGTTTCCTTCCTAATACTATGACAACAATACCTGGACCTCACTGACAAGGCAGGCCCTTGACTCAATCAACGCAGCCATAAACCACACTCCTACACTCATCGAGCTGTTTGTCACCAAGGGATTCATCTTCAAGGTATGGAAAACTGTATCGCAATTGTTTTTAAATCTTGTAACAAAAAATCTCTAGAAAATCATGTAAAACAGTACTGAATACATTTCTTAAGAGAATAAGAAATTAACGTTTAACTCTCTTGCAGTGACATAATATCTGTACAACACAGCTAAAGTACCACGAATCCATTTTTAAATATTTTGAACCAAAACATAAAACGATTTGTTTTTTAATTGTTTATAGACTATATAGTGTAATGATAAATTAAATTCAAACCAAAACAGCAATTCATTAATTCTTCCCTTCTCTCTCTCTCTCTCTCTTCTTATAGATAATCTGATGCACCGATTGCAATACTCTGAATTCATACCCTTAATTAATCAAAATACATACATATTATACAACATACATATTTGAACAAACTATAATTTCAGTTAGAAAGTAGATGTACTGTACAGTATGTTGATTTCTTTAAAAATTCCATAAGAATTATAGGGTTCTAGGACAATTTGCTACTTGATAATTCGCTACCGGACAATTAGTTACCTGGACAATTTGCTACTTGGACCGTTCGCTACCCGGATAGTTTGTTACCGAGGACAGTTCACTACCCGGACAGTTTGTTACCGAGGACAGTTCGCTACTCGGACAATTCATTACACGGGACAATTGGCTACTCGGTAAATTCCATAAATCATGTGAAAAAATTGTTTTTTTTTTTTTTTTTCTCCTTCCCTTAATTTTTTTCCTTTATTTACACGTTGCTACATTTTTTTTATAAGTTACGAGAATAAATTATATGGGAGTGGGGAAGAAAAATAGAATCTTATTCATACACAACTCTTTGTTTAAAGACTAATTATTTAAAATAACACGTAGTAGTCATGGCACAATTAAAGAATTCTGATGTAAAAGATTTTTATATCAATGTTATTTTATTATTTCACAGAATAGGTTGTTATCTTGGCATGAAGTTTTAATACATAATAATGATATTAATATAGGTATTCTATTTCAAGTATTATTGAACAGGCTAACAATTTGAAGAGATAGTACCAGCATTGAAACAATTTAAATGATTTGCCATGTTATCATACAGTACAAATTTACATACTTTAATTAATAAGTTCAAAGGAGTCTATGATAAATCATCTGCTATGTGATTTATTGATTAAAAATAAAAGGTATAGTTAAAAATATGAAGAAACGAACAATTGTGCGAGTAGCTAATTGTCCGAGTAGCGAACTGTCCATGTAGCAAATTGTCCAGGTAACTAATTGTCCGGTAACGAATTGTCTGGTGGCCAATTGTCCAGTAGCGAATTGTCAATTAGCGAATTTTCCTGTTACCGAATTATAAGATGCTGACATTTTGCATGTTTTTTTACAGCAGACTAATATCTCAAAATTCTCAATTAAAGATTATTGTCACTATAAGTGATGGTGATCGAATCACTCTGAAAATTATAGTACACCTTCCTTACATTATAACATAAATATAATCAGCGAAAAAAATGGAGCAAAAGTCGGTCTCTCCGATTTAGATATGCAGGGTATAAATAGTGAAAATATCATTGAAATCTGCCAGCCATTAGTCAAATCAAGTCAACATTTTTCCAACTTAAAAAAAATAAATTTCTCATAAAATAGACTAAATAATTACTTTTTTTCAGGGATCGGATGCAGATGCAAGATGCACACGGATGCGCAAAAATGGGCTTGCATCCGCATCCGTGCATCCCAGATGCACAGGGAAAAATGAATGCATCCAGATGCGCATCCCAGATGCACGGGAAAAAATGAATGCATCCGGATGCGCATCCCAGATGCATGGAAAATAAATTTGCATCCGGATGCGCATCTCAGATGCATGAAAAATAAATTTGCATCCATTTAATACTTTTTTTTCTCTTTTTTTTTTTCTCAGGTTTTTTGCTAATAGCCTCTAAATAAATCTTTAACACGAGGCATTTTTTTAACATTTATTTGCCACTTGTCGTTTAAAATTGCAAGAAACAAAGTGTATTATAAAAACTAAAGATCGGATGCAGATGCAGATACAAGATGCACACGGATGCGCAAAAATGGGCTTGCATCCGCATCCGTGCATCCCAGATGCACGGAAAAAAATTAATGCATCCGGATGCGCATCCCAGATGCATGGAAAATAAATTTGCATCCGGATGCGCATCTCAGATGCATGAAAAATAAATTTGTATCCGGATGCGCATCCATGGATGCACGAAAAATTAATTTGCATCCGGATGCGCATCTCGGATGCACGAAAAAAACGTGTGCATCCGGTCCCTGCTTTTTTTACTTCAGAAAGTGAATAGTCATTTTGTTATCTATGTTCTGATGTAAATTATATAAAAAAAATAATTACACTATAGTGACAATAATCCTTAACATTCTTCTGCAGTTATTCCATGCTCTCTTTAGTACGTACACAGATAATGTGAGGGCATTTGTTTACAGCACGCCGGAAACCTGCTGGAGGCGTACAAGTGGGTGGACAAGACTCAGAGACACTGCTGACCGTTACATCAACTCCAAGTGTTCCAAGATGGTGAAGGAGGCAGAGGAGAAGTGTGCCAAGTACACAAGGATAAGTTATTCCTCTTACAAGACAAGTCTTCTACCTGCAATGGTTGTAACAAAAACCATTGTTAATAATGTCTGTCGCTTGAAGCATTTTTCATTGTTAAACGTGGGACGACGTAGTACCTTATTTCGTCCACCAGAGCAAAGAACGTAATGGCATTGTTGGCGCTAGTAGACATAACAATTTTCATAATTAAGTTAACATGTAAATCAACAATCGTCCCATGTTTTTCCTTCACGCGACAGACATTATAAATTATAAACAACAGTTTGTTACAACCATTGGGGGTAGAAGACTTTGCATATAAGTATATTGAGAAGAAAATTTAGAATGGAGCTACACAGCTATAATTTCCACTCCACACCTTCTAATTGCTTCCACTAATCATCATCTTCAAAATTAGCAGGATAGATGGGCCAGCCCATAGAATGAAAATTTGTCTGTGTGTTTGGTGAACTTATACTCCTCCCCCCCCCCCTACCAATGAAAAACTCATAATTAATCTTTGCTTTAAAAATGTTTGTATATCAAAATTTATTTTCAAGCTTTTTAGTACTTGCATGGTGTAAAATTTTGGTTTATAAAACTATAATTGCTCCGCATTTTGAATATAGTGCATCTCTGTTTTTTAATATAAGTAGAAGAAATATTAAAATATTACAAAACAGAGCTATGAATAATATACTGGGTTGTAAAAAATGAACTCATGTCATCTTGATGTTAGCTAGAAACTATGCAATGGCTAAATATTAATTAAACAAAGGTATATGCTGTTAAAGGCATACAGGCCTCAAAATACAAATTGGACAGTCACCAAGTGGGTTTAGAGTATATAATAAACATTCGCATATTTTTTTTCCACGCGTAATGCATCCGTGCGAAGTCGCAGTTCAAAGTAAGAAATTTAGTCCTTGATGGCGTCACAAAGTCCTTGATGATGTCACAACTCAATGCTAATCAGTGCTAGCTGTGAGTTGTGACGTCAGCAAGGACTTTCTTTACAGCGCGACTTCGCACAGACGAATGTTGAATGTTGATTATAAACTTGAGCAACACTTAATGTCTGTCTAATTTGTAATTTGAAGCCTGTATACCTTTAAGGTAGAGATAATACGGATCAGCTGGTCCAATGCTAAAAAAATCCCATTCATAAAAATTATGAAAAAAATTTAAAATATTCTCCTCTACATCCCCTATCAGTAGGTAAAATATCAGGTATACAAAAACGAGCTAGTTTTTGAGTTATTAATTTTTAAAGTTGACTAATTTAACATGGAGAAATAGAACTTCCATGTTAAATTGGTCAACTTTAAAAATTAATAACTCGAAAACTAGCTCGTTTTTGTATACCTGATATTTTACCTACTGATAGGGGATGTAGAGGAGAACACTTTAAATTTTTTTCATAATTTTTATGAATGGGATATTTTTAGCATTGAGCCAGCGGATCCGTATTATCTCTACCTTAATCTCTCCATCTACACTTCCGTCCTCTTGAAACAATCTTCCTATATTGATTATTCCGTGGAGAAAACTATATAGTAACTTCTAATTCCATTCAAATAATAAAATTGTTCTGCACTCATATTTTTAGGATATTTTATTTATCTGCACCAAATAACCGTCTGGTTTAAGTACTAATAGTAAGAATGAAACATGCATATTAAAGCTATTATTTCAATACTGCAATTGCCATAGAAAATAGAAGAATAAAAACTGTTAAGGAGGAGTAAAATCAGTTGTAATGTGAATGATGCAGCAAGTACATAATAATAATAATAATAGTTTATTAAGATAAAAGTATTACAAAATATTTAGAGGACAGGAAACAAAAAGAAACATTATAATGAATGCTTTATAAACTCAATTGGTGGTTAGTAAAAGACAAAGCACATTCATTGATTCATAAAATTGTGATCTACCACCAAAATCTGATCAGCAAATTATGTTGTTTAACATTAAGGGTAAGGTAACGCTACCAATGTTAAAAAAGATCCCTCATAAAAATAAAGAAAAAAATTTAAAATGTTATCCTAATTTATCATGGAAGTCAATTTCTCCATGTTAAAGTAGTCAACTTTAAAAATTCATAACTCAAAAACTAGATAGAATTTGTATACCTGATATTTTAGCTACTGATAGGGGGTGTAGAGGAGAACATTTTAAATTTCTTTCATTTTTTTTTTTTTAACATTGGTGGTGTTACCTTATACCCTTAAGCATATTAATTACCACACAATAAAAATAAGGCAAGAACAAATTTTTTGTATGCAATATGAAAAAAAAATAATAATATTAATCATAATAAAAATTAAAAAATACACAGTATAATCACCAAAGCAAATAAAATATAATTCAGTGAGGAGAGAAAGTGCTGTTACGAAGTACTTATTGTTAAGTGCACTTACAATAGGACATACACAGCAGAGGAATGAGGAAATTAAGGTAGGTTTACTGACCCTCTGACCCTTTTAGCAGTCGTCAGTGTAGCCATGGATAAATGATAATTTCTTCATGAGTGTAGCATAATTATATTACTACAGTACCCCAAAATCTATGATTTCTTTTTAAAAACAATGAGATTGATTGTACATATAAATATAAATAAAATATAATGGTAAAATTATAATACATAACACTGAGAGTTTTTAAACACCAATTAATATGATTATTTTGTATGATAATCATGCGTATAATGTAATTTCAAAACTTAATTATATATTGTATGAATGATGAAGCAAAATGCATCATATCTTTATAGTTCTTGGTGAATAGCAATAAATTTTATATCTTAGGTCCTTTAACATGGTCTGATTTTTTTACAAATTCATGCCGCATAGCCGCATATCTGCCGCAACAAATGTATCTAGTAAATCTTTTTTTTTTTTTTTTTTTTTTGCAAAAGTGAATTGTAGCGTTTGTGAAAGAAACATTAAATTTGAAATTATCCATAATCATGCAGCCAATTGCATGCAGTAATAAGTACAGCTTTAACCAAGCTCCAGCTTGTTTATTTTATTACAGCAATCAAAATCAACAAACTGGAGTTTGTTTAAAGTTATTAAAGATATCGAAATGAAGAAAACTTCTTCAGATGCATTTCAAAATTATAAATGCCCAGAAACTGCAGATGTTGGTAATATTTTCATTTATGAAAAACATATTGAAATCTGAATGTTAACATTTAGATTTCAATATGTTTAATCATAAATTTTTCAGAAAATAAGATCTATTATAAAAAAAAAATAATAATAATAATAAAATACATATATATTAATCATCAACAACAATTCACTGCGTGGACAAGTTTAATTGTTTACTTTTTTTTTATATATTTAACATGGTTTTTCAAGTGGTGTATTGAACAAAGAAAAATAGTTTAAGTACCCTTTCACAGCTCACAGCTGTAGAAAAAGGAGGCGTAGCAAGCTCAACATAATTTTGAATCTGTTGTTGAAGACCACTATTGCAGACCATTATTTTATCACTTCAGAAGCTGCACGGACTGCCTCATAATATTTAGGTCTCTATTAATAGCAAAGTCTTCTACTCGCAATGCTTGTAAACAAACTATTGTTTATAATGTCTGTCATTGATTGGGCTAGGTAAGAGTTGCAACTTCATAATTAACGTAAAATCTCCATTAAGTTAACATGTAAATCAACAACCATCCCATGTTTTTCCTTTCACTCTATAGACATTAAATACACAACAATACGTTGTTCACTGACCAAATGAGCACAAGGCTTTGATTAATGGACAACTTGCATGACTTTTTTAAATGCATAAATTGGAAAGATCATGATGAAAAATGATTTTAGAAATTTTTTTCAGATTTTTTGGAGCCCTCATTAATTTTTTATGGGCTAATTAAAATCGTTGCATGCCTCTCAATTACATGACTCTCAAGTCATCAAATCATCGGACAACGTACCTTACTTCGCTGTACCTTGTTGACTTTAATTTGAAATTTAATTGTTGGAGGCTGTTGGAGCTATCTTCATTACTATTACTGAACACTTGTTTATTATTGGCTGGCATGTCGCCATGACAACCAACCACATTTTTCTATACAGTCTCTCCGTATTTGTTAATTATCTGATAAATAACTAGATCAAATTTAAAACTGAGTTGTTCAGTTTGTCTCTTTTCTTATCTATTGCGACTCTACAGCACTTAATTTTTAGTTTTAATTGTTTTCTGTTCTTTTATTTGACTTTTGTTCAACCCCCTGGTAACGGCTAAGAAAGCATGGCACATAAATGAAGTTTAAATAAACTAAAATCTCTAGCTTTGGCAATGAGATGAACGTAGTGCAGTAGTGGAAGCGTACCTGCTTCGCGTGACGAAAGTCGTGGGTTCGAATCCCCGTAGATCTTTTTTAGGTTTTTATGAAATAATAAACAGGAAATATTTCATTTTAGTTATTTTACCGAACTTAATTGACATTTATAATCCCTGGAGATTGTAATATTTTTATTTATTTTGCAGAGAAAAAATCATGTAAATAGAAGGATCTAATATTTTTAGAGCGCACAAACACAAAATTGTACAAAAATAATAAAATAGAAAAAATGTTGCGCTATATCAACAGGTGTATATAATATATATATATATATATATATATATATATATATATATATATATATATATATATATATATATATATATATACACACATATATTAATATTTATATATTATATATACCTGTGGATATAGCGCAACATTTTTTTTATTTTATTATTATTTTTGTACAATTTTGTGTTTGTGCGCTCTAAAAATATTAGATCCTTCTATTTACATGATTTTTAAACGATTTAACCCAATAAACTGGACCATATGTTTCCTCGGGTGGTGGCTCCAGCCGGTGTGTATATAGTACATTTTGTTAATTTAAAAATTTAATAACATCAATGGATAACAGTTTATAAATATGAAATATATTTATATTATATATATAATAATAATATGCATATATATATATATATATATATATATAATGTTATAAAAATCGGATCGAGATCAGCTAGTTTACAAATTTTTAAAATTTTGACAATATAATTTTACTATATTCGGTAATAATTATATAGTGTTATTGCAGGTGTATTATATATGCATATACTGTAGCTGTCTCCCTCTGTCCCTACAATGTGTATCGTGTATCCTATGGTGTATAATCATATATATACGTTGTATAACCTGTATAATATATACAGTAATTCTATGCAATGCATATATGATAAAAAGAACAATCCAAATTGAATTAATTACGTGTGTCTTTCAAGTTCTGATAATGATTTTGACTATAAAAAGATATATGATATGTTAATAAGTATTAAACTGCATTGGTTCGTTATAAAAGATATCAAATTATTTTTCTGTTTTTACTAAATTATTATAACTGATATTACTTTTGGCATTAAATAAATAAAAATATTACAATCTCCAGGGATTATAAATGTCAATTAAGTTCGGTAAAATAACTAAAATGAAATATTTCCTGTTTAATATTTCATAAAAACCTAAAAAAGATCTACGGGGATTCGAACCCACGACTTTCGTCACGCGAAGCAGGTACGCTTCCACTACTGCACTACGTTCATCTCATTGCCAAAGCTAGAGATTTTAGTTTATTTAAACTTTATTTATGTGCCATGCTTTCTTAGCCGTTACCAGGGGGTTGAACAAAAGTCAAATAAAAGAACAGAAAACAATTAAAACTAAAAATTAAGTGCTGTAGAGTCGCAATAGATAAGAAAAGAGACAAACTGAACAACTCAGTTTTAAATTTGATCTAGTTATTTATTAGATAATTAACAAATACGAAGAGACTGTATAGAAAAATGTGGTTGGTTGTCATGGCGACATGCCAGCCAATAACAAACAAGTGTTCAGTAATAGTAATGAAGATAGCTCCAACAGCCTCCAACAATTAAATTTCAAATTAAAGTCAACAAGGTACAGCGAAGTAAGGTACGTTGTCCGATGATTTGATGACTTGAGAGTCATGTAATTGAGAGGCATGCAACGATTTTAATTAGCCCATAAAAAATTAATGAGGGCTCCAAAAAACTGAAAAAAATTTCTAAAATCATTTTTCATCATGATCTTTCCAATTTTTGCATTTAAAAAAGTCATGCAAGTTGTCCATTATATAAAATAACCCTTCACACCATTTTACCCTTTCGGGTGTGGCCAGGCCGATATTTAGCCTTGTCAGTAAGAGTTATCTTGCGACCAAGCAGGGGCTTACCAGGCTCCCAGAACCCTTTCCTGCACTCTTCTGGGCTCCTACTACCAGATCTGTGCAGCCTGCAGTGGCAGCTAGTGCAATACTGCAGGGCAGCGGAGTATAGACAGCCGTAAGCCGCCATCCTCCTACCACTCCATCATCTAGTAATCAGTCACACCCATCCCAAGTCACAAAAAGTCTGCCGTGTTCGGTGTATAACAGTAATTAAATATTTAAGAAGGCTTATAAGTTATAAGGCTTACAGGTTGAAGCCATGTGGAAAGAAGAAGCGAATCTATATAGATACAGAGAAGAAGACAACTAATTAATATTATATAATAAAATAGTATAAAAAGAAATGGAAATATAATTATACACATTATAAATATGCTGTGAGAATATATTATAATTAACACAGTAGAAATAACATGTACAGCATGCCTGCAATTTTTAATTTCAAGAGATTTATTAAAATATACCATAACAATTGGAGATAAAGTTAATTCTTTTGCAGGAAAAAATTGCATACAATTATTAGAAAATTGCATTGTGTAACATGAACTAAAGAATTCAAGTCTCTAGCACATGCACTTAAAGGAGGGAAACCGCTTCAACTTTATATTTTTTTATTTTTTTGCATGCTGTAAAACTTATATATAATTGTACCAAAAAAAGTTGCACCACCCTCCGCCTTCCAGGAGTTCCAGCCTTCCGAACGGTCGACGTTCAAATAGGGCGGAGAGAGAAGGGGGGGGGGGGCAAATGTCGTCACAGCGCATGTGCCCCACTTTCCTCGGCGCTCTATTTGAACGTCAACCGTCCGGAAGACTTGAACTCCTAGAAGGCGGAGGGTGGTGCAACTTTTTTTGGTACAATTATAAGTTGTACATTATAAAATAAAATAAAAAAATATAAAAGTTGAAGCGGTTCCCCTCCTTTAAAACATGCAGACCCACACAGGATGATGAGATTTGTAAATTATGAAAAAATGAGCCCCAAGAAACAAGGCAGCAAGAAGACAATATATAATATATCATATATATTATTGCAAATTAAATCTACTTTACATTTGGGTTACTGCATGTGACACGAGGTAGAATTTTTTGAATTTGAATTTTCAGGGTTAAATCATGAGAAAACGACAGGGTCGTGTTGCTAGAAAAACGGAGGTAAAGGAGTATCAACCTCATTTTTTTTTATTGCAGAAATAGATAGAGGATGCATATATAGCTATATATATGCTACCCTGATTTTTTTCAGATATTTTAGAGCCCTGGGGACTATTTTTAAAAGTTATTGAAAGTGACGTCATTCGGCATCTCCTCTTAAGAAAAGGATAGGACTTGCAGCTGCGTGACATCACAAAAAGGAATTTCAATATTTTTTAAAAATAGTCCCGAGGGATATAAAAAATCAAGAAATTCTAGGTAGCATAATTTTGCACGCTCTTTCCATTTCTTCAATAATAAAAAATTGAGACTCCATTTATCATTAATTATTTCCGCAGCATCATTGAAATGCATGTACAATATGTTTATAAAATATGAACCTTTCACATGATGACGTGCTCTCACAGGATCAATGCAGTCAGCTCTCGCATTATCTATCCAGGAATGAAGAGTGTCTCGGATGATTTGGACAGTTAGGTAATCTACTGGAGCTGTAAATATATATATGTATAAGAGGATGATATTAAAGGGACATTTGGTACAATAATTTCCTTGTTGCATAAGAGAAGTTTCATATTATCATATTTTATTTTATTTATCATAATAAATTTGAAAATAAATGACATTCTGGTTTTGAATACTACCAAAAATTTACATTGATCAAATAAATATGTGTATAGCGCCTCAGGCACCGGCAGCACTGCACGGAGAACAGCAGTTAGAGGAGCGAGAGGAGAAAAGGGGGGAACAACAAGGAGGAATGTGCTGTGCGGGTTAGCCAGTATATAGTCGACAGGCGCGGATCCAAGGGGGTAGGGGGTCCCAAATTTCCCAAAATACATTGAAGGTGTTACACCTCCCACCCGTCGCTTCCCTCCCACTCTAAATTTTAACATTGCAGGATAGGGCACTGCCCCCCCCCCCCCCGAGCTTCGAGCTGACTGCCCCTGCATGACAATTGGCGGAACATGACGTCATGCTCCTCCGCTCATGCCAATTATTACGTGCTTACACTAGTTGATGCACTTGATTGGGACATCAGCGCTGCACGTATTTGCACTCTAATATATATATAAACTATAAAATTTTAAAATTTAATTTTACTACTGTAATTGTTGTTGATTTTTCCTGTATTTCAGTTGAGTACTATAGCTGTATAGTGGATATGCATATGTACAGTATATATGTATAGCAAAATAAATTTCAGTAAAAATAAAAGTCCATTACAGTATAATAATATATTGCTGATAGAAAATTTATGCATGTTTGCTTTATTTGCAATTTTGCCAACGTTAGTTAGCGGCCCGGTACCACTAAAAGTTTTCGCCTCCGGGCGGTGGACATGAGTTTCAGCTAGAGCCCTATATATAATTATATAGCTTTGCATCAGCTGCGTGCAAGGATCTTGTATTAATTATTATAACCATATATAATTATATAAATATATTATATGCAGGCAGGATATTGAGAGAAAAAAGGTTACAAAAGTCTCTAGCTGATTATAAGACCAATTATGGAATATATGGATGTAACGCATAAATGGGACCCATTTATATATAGAGCAAAAGGAAAGAAAGAAATGGAAAAGATCCAAACTATCCAAAGACAAGCTGCAAGAAGGGTTCTGGAAAAGGGGAACTGGATCAAGCTTCATCTGTGATAAAAGCAAAATTTTTAAAGAAAGAGAGAGTGTGACCAAAATTATATATATAGACAAATGGGATATATGGGAGGACTCATATGTAGAAGAGAAGAGGAAGCAAAGTAGACTGATGGTATATAACAATGTACAAAATAATGAGGAACCAAAAGGGCTGGGAAGAGCTTATAGCAACCGGGCATTATAAAAGCAGGATGGACCATTCCTGGAAGCTGGAGTACAAGGGCAGCAAAAGTGATGTGGGCAAATATTCCTTCTTGAGAAGAACGGTGAGGGAGTGGAATTTACTGGATTCAGGGCTGTTGGAGGCTCAGAGTGTTGGTATAAGTTTTTTTTTTTTTTTTTTGCTAGGATACACCCCTAAGAGCTTACAGCTCGCGGCGGGTTAATGGGTAGGGATAAAGTGGGGAACGGATGGTGGCCACGGCCTGCTACGCATCCCAGCATTCGCTGAGGTGAGACTGAGGGAACTGTGGGAAACCTCAGTTAGGACGGACACCTCTACTTTTTCTCAATGGACCAAAGCGATGTCCAAAGCCTATAGGTATACAAGTGCATCACTGCACTGGGTTGAAAGCGAGACGAATTTACCCCAGGGAGGGAGCAACGTAATTTTTATACTTATAATGGTCACCCATTTAAGTACCAACCACGTTTGACGTAGCCTGACTTCGGTGATCTAACCGGTCAATGCACTGCGCCACGTTCATATATATGTATATTATGTATATGCATACACGTACACTCTCTGCTTACTTTACTTATTTACTTTAATTTACAAGACCCTTGGCTGCATGTATCATGTCATATGGGCCGGCCGGTGCTTGTGTTTGGTACAACCCCCCTCCCCCCCACAGTCCCCAGCACACACGTGTTGCACACATGCACTGCATGCATGGTTATAATAAATAAGTTTTATATTCTGTACGTATGCCAAGCATGGAATGACATTTTTAAAGTTATAATAAGTCCATTTATTATATATTTTAACAGGCTCGGGCTGGCCACAAGGCTGGGTCAAGGGATCCCTGTGACTGGCCCCTCAGATTTTTAACACAGACAGCATACAAAACGTGGCCTCAGGCCTCCTTCTAAGTGGCCCCTGCTGCCTGTAATGCCTATATGCATATGTCTTGACTGGCCCCGCCTTATAGCTTCCCAGTCCGAGCCTATAGAACTCCATATATTTACACTGTACTTTAACCACTTAAGGTAGAGATAACGCCGAACAGCTGATCGACGTAATGCCCTTTGATTAACATGTAAACCTTAGCAAATTGACAAAAATTCTGAAATTTTTTTGAGAGGCAGATATTAGTGCCTAAAAGCCATAGAAAAAATTTCAAAACGATTTAACGAGCCGATTTTTTTTAATTAATTTTTTTAATTTTCAGCATAGGGCTTTCCCATGGAGAGCCAAACTAAAAAATTAATTTAAAAAAATCGGCTCGTTAAATGTTTTTGAAACTTTTGCTATGGCTTTTAGGCAGTAATATCTGACTCTCAAAAAAATTTCAGAATTTTTGTCAATTTGCTAAGGTTTACATGTTAATCAAAGGGGATTACGTCGAACAGCTGTTCGACGTTATCTCTACCTTAAGTAGTTATCAGAAAGTACGATACGCACCTCATAATTAGTGAATGCATTCAGCAAGAAACATGACATATATATCATATTCACATGTGCTGATACAATTAACCTCCGCATGGCATCATACCCAAGTTCCAAGTAGAAGTAGCGTCTATAATGACGTCATGAATCATATGTTTTGCGTTGCAAATCTACGTCGACGTATCTTTAATGCAGGTACGTCGGTTTTACGTCATCGATCCGTCCACCAATTAAAAAGCATCGACGTATCTTTAATAGTCGTACGTCCGACGTCGCAGCAGACAGTTCCCGATGTTGACTTCGTGGGCTTCTGTACACGACTGGCCAAAATTTACGCCTCTGTTTTGGTCTGAGAAAATTCTAGTAAACAAACCTAATTTCTATTTGAATAAAATTTTGACTCTTACCGGTACTAACTGTTTAAGAAATTTAAAAAATAATAATTACTACGTAATTAGATGATAGGAAGCAATTATAATTCTCACAATAAATTTAAAAAGCCAAATTTACAATTCGGTGTTTCTCTTGACGGCAACGTCGCATTGCGTTCGCTTCGGGCGTTGTCGACGTGCGGCTCCGCTCGTAACCCACAGCGGAACCAGCCTGCCTCGCTCGCCCCCCGTCGCGATCGGACCACCGCCTGCCAGAGGCTGCCAGATAAACATTTCCCCAGTCCCCACATTTATCCCATGATGTATAAAGACAGTAAATAATTTCATAACATTAATATGATATATATAACACATTGCAGTTCTAAATTTAGAATATAATTCTATTGTCCACAATGTATATATGGCACGTACTCTCTTTTATGATCTTTAATTTTTATCAATATTATATAAAAACAAATCAAGATAATATAATTAATATGTTTATATATATAATTTAATTGCTGTGTATATATATAATTAACATACGCAAACTAGTTAATTAATTGTAATTATAATATATATTTTATATATAATTCTTAAAAAAATATAATTATATTAATTATGAGCTATAGTTCGTTTTTTTTTTAAATATATTATAATAATATATTAACATGATAACGTACCTTTCATGCATTGCAGTTATAATATTGTGATAAGAAATATAGCTCGTCTATTATATATATAGATAACATGCATGCATGTGGTGCCAATTAATATGGTGTCATTATAACCTTAAAAAATAGCGCGTAGTATATTAATATATATAATATATATATTATACATTAAATTATAACGTGTATTTTTTATCAATTAATTAAACCATGGCATGCATGCACGTACTAATTGGGGTTCATCGAGCGCGCATCTATATTATAGTTATATGTATATTATTATAATACAAATTAAATTTATACATGAAACATAATTCTATTCCCCCGCTCGTCCGCAAGAATCGGCGCACGGGTCGCGGTATAGTATATATGATGCGTATCTAATTCAGCGGTATAGTCTGGCATATAGATATTAGGGAAAAATACATATGGGTTTTGTTGCAATAGTGAGTCCATGCACCTTTCCTCCACCACCACCTACTTCTAAATATATGGCAATTGAATAACACCCCGATTTCCCCCCCCCCTCATTATACCGCCATGTGCATGCCTGTCATGAGGCTCCTCCAGCATATCTCGACCCACTGCCCATGGCACTTAATTATGGAGTAATTACATAATATATTTTTCTTATATATTATATTATCAATTATATACCTTTTTTAACTTCGACGTGTTCAATCGGCATAAAATTTCCAAACTTTAATACTGAAAATACGTGTATGTTTAATATAATTGTATATACTTATTAATAAGGCGGGAGTTCTTTATTATTTCTATTGAATTTTTTACTAAAAGTTATTCAATCGCAAATTATACAAAATAGTTTGACCTCATGCGTCGCCTCAAACCTGGAAAAAGTTAAAAGATAAACATTAATGACAAGCTTCAACTTAAAAATGCCGCAGCGCCGCATTCTGACATCGCTCCATAAGGTTTGTTAGGAGAAAAATCTTATTTATTTTTTTATTCAAATTCTATGCTGCATAAAATCTCGAATATTTTTTATGTTGTGTAAAGTGATCTTTCCCGTGGCTCATATGAATTATTAATCTTGCCCTTCATAAGAACCACTGAAAAAAATTAAAAACCAGGTACCGCTGGGTTAAAGGATAGGAAGCTTGATAGAACATGTCGTCGCGCGCAGTTCGCGCGCTAGATTTTCATTGGCTGAGAGAATTGTGTCGTCAATATTAAAGCTTCTCATTAAATAATTATAAAATAAATTTTATTTAAATGAAATAACAGTGCGTCGAACAAACTATATACACTAAATGATGGAGTACGTGGCATTATTAAGTGAAAGCAAAATTTTAGGCTATCTGCAAGCAAGTTTTTTGTTCATGCAACTTTAAAATAATAACATTATAATGTATATGATACAGAGCAGGTGAGTATATGATGTGATTATAATTTTGTAATACACCAATTTGATAAACATTACTAGTTTAATATAGTATATATTATTTATAAATGATATAAATAAATAAATTTTTTTTTAAAATAGTGCTATGTATAAATCAGCGATGATACGATATATATCGTATATGACTTTTTACCATCCAGTCTTAGAAATGTTGAAAGTGATAAAAAATTTAAAAACATGTTGAAACGAATTTTAATTGAAAAGGAATTTTATTCAGTCAAAGCATTTTTTAGTGCTAAATTACCTGAAAACATGATCGGGAACTTGTAATATAATTTATAATATTATTGTACATAAGATTTCTGTTTAACTCAAATAAATATAAAAATTATATGTTAAGTTAGTTATCAAAGTAATAAATATATAATATTCAGATTGTAGTTGAGATGTAATTGTATTTTATTTATGTGTACTGTGATTATTTTGTTGTGTTTGCTTTGTCTGTTTGTTGTTTGTTTTTTTTAATTGACATGATCTGAGTTCGTCTATGTACAACCTATAAAACGATTGAATACAAAATTTGAATTTGATTTGAATTTGATATTTTTAAAGCAGTATAAACTATAATATACATTAAATTCCTATTCCACATTTCCACATCATAACGGGCAATATTTTTTCTATAACATATATACATAATTATTCTATATTTTTCAGATGATTTTTCACATCCCCCCCCCCCTTGTCACATCTTAAATTATGCTGTATATTATTAATATAGTCCATTAATAATTAAGCCAATTGATGATGACATAAAAATGACTTAATTTCTCTGGTTGCTTAATAGTGGTCGGTTCAATCTCATTGCTTTACTCGGTCGAGTCGCTAACGAACCCCTCTGGTATTTTTAGTCTTGACCTGTGAAGCTATATTTACAGCGAGAGTGTGTGTTATTGTTTTGTTGTCGTGAATTGACCGCGGCAACGTGGCTCTCGGCAACACTCCACACGCGTGCTCGTGATCACAAAACAAAACAAAGTCGTTTTTAGCAAACCTACTTTGACTTTCAAGATAAAAAATAAAAACAACAACGCATTTTACTATACATATATAACACAATACTATACAATATCAAAATGTTCACATGCATGCAAGGAAAAATTATATTGTTTAAAGTTCCATAATTTTTATAAAATCCTATATATTTGTTTTGTATATACAAAAATATCAAATCTATTTAACATAATTTTTTATCTATACCTTTTGTTTACTCTGAGAGTTTATTGTATTTATAATTTATTTCCCGAAATATTCTTATAACGTGACCGTTCATATACGTTAAAAAAATATTGTTTTACAAATTGCATTAAAAAAATGGAGGTGCCAAATACCAAATCAGCATTCAGTTATAAGTGCTCACAAAAAATGCATGTTATAAAAAATATATACACTTTGCTGTTTGAAAAAATAAGCTGAAGACTGAAAAGTATATGGTGTCTTTCTGAAGCCCTCGTCATGCATTTGAGTTGTACCTATATAATATACTGTTATGAAACGATAATGGGGTACTGACCGGTATTTGAGTTAGCAATACTAGTAAATAGTAATGTAAATTCTATGAAGAACGAGCCCTATTAGAGCATTCTACTACAATTTGCTGATTTTATATGAATTTTAAAACTTTTTTTGGTGACGTCATACCATTGAATCTTAAATGGGAAAATGCATCAGGTAACATTGCTAAAATGAAAAGTTATTGAAGTACGAATTTCAAACCTTCATTATCGTGATTCTAGTACCTGAAAACCTTGCAAATTAAGTTTTGGTTACATTTCAATATTAAGTATGGGATTTGGCAATCTTAACTGATCTATTTTCCCATTTAAGATTCAATGCTATGACGTCATTTTTGAGAGGTTTTAAAAATTCATATAAAATCAGGAAATTGTCGTAGAATGCTGTAATAGGGCTTGTTCTTCATGAAATTCTCGTGCCTTTTGAAATGTTGACAAAAACTTGAAACTTTTTTTTTTGGTTAGTACCCCATTGAACTATAATTTAAGTATATACAGTACATGGCAGCTAGGTGGCACTTACGTGATCTCTCTGCTTATTAGTCCACAAGCTTTATTTGCTCCATTTTGGTGCTGGGCGGTGCTGGGCATCTTAAACATCTAGCTTGTTTTTATTATTATTTTATTTTTTTAATGATTCTCATGCACCTTAATTGTCAAATTTTATCTTGCTGGAAGATTTAAAATAAATTTTTTACCATGGGCATTTAAATGGAATGATCAAACTGTATACAGTAATATGCAGCAATTACTATAAAATGGGCTTATATTGTTATTTAAATTACACTACAATTAATATATTGGGTATAAGAATTATATATTTTCATTATTTTCTATTTCGATCCAAAGCTAAAATCTTCTGAAGTCCCTAAACTGAATCGTAATTAATTAAATCATATGCAGCTGTGGAACCGAGAAGCATCATCACTTTAGTCAAGCAAACATCTATCCAAATACTAACAATGCTTGACTTCGGTGATCTGTTCTACCATCCATTTCTAACTATTAGGCGAGGATCCAGGGGGGGGGGGGTGGACTTAGGGGAGCTCCACTCTATTTTTTTTTAACATTGGCCTAATGAAGACAGACCCCCCCCCCCCCGAACCCCCGAAATTTGGTTCTGGTCCGCGCCTGCTAACTATACTATTATTATATAGTTGCGTAGTTGCGCGGTGAACTCGTTCCACCACCATTTCAGAGCTCGCCCCTGCCGTTTATGCATCCCGCTTTACTAGAATGCTGAACAAGTTGCCTAGCTTTTAGGCGAGATGACCAGCTGCGACCAATCAAGTAGTGTGGTTCTCCTGGCTAAAACAGATGCTAATCGACGTTACTTAAATCGATTTTTCGGACTGTAATTTATTTCACACGTGAGGATGGACGACTACAAATTTTTAGAACGCATCGATAAAGATGTTATCGTATATTTTTAATGTTAATGTGCTTGGCGATATTGATTTTATTTCCTTGCTAGCTACTAAATTTACTAAATGTAAAACCATCACATGGCATAATTGAAGATACATACTTTAATATTATTCATGAGATATATAATAATAAAATACTAACGTACTTCTATGTTAAAATACACTGTATATATTACATAAAAAAACTGATCAATATTCGATTTGAGACTCTGAATCACCTTTTCGTATTTCTTATGCCTCCCCATGTTATTTTTGATGTCACTTTTTTCAGAAACTAATAATCGTACAACTTTGCTTGATACCTTAAAATAAACGCTAGTTCATTGCTATATGTGCACCAATGCTTTCATTAATTTTTTTAATTCTAATGAAATTGAATTTTAATTGTAATTTTATTTTAATTTTTAATTCTCAAAATTAAAACTGTAATTAAAATTCAATTTTATTAGAAATTTAAAAAATAAAAGCATTGGTGCATATAGCTATTAAATGAACTAGCGTTTATTTTAAAGTATCAAGCAAAGATGTATGATTATTAGTTTCTGAAAAAAAAAGTGACATCAAAAATATAACATGGGGAAGCATAAGAAATACGAAAAGGTGATTCAGAGTGTTAAATTTTAAAGAATTACTGAATCTCAACAGTTGATTAGGTTCTTAGGTACTGTTCTCTTGATTTGAATTGGACTTGCAGAGACTTAAAGCTCGCCACCAATAGGTGGCTGAATTTTTTTGTAGTAGATATGTAGTGAAATTTGAGGTAGAAATTAACATGGGGCCTAAAGGTCGGAAACAGGAAATTAAGCTCTTGTGAGGAAAACGATTCCTTGAATTTGCTCAAAGCATAATCGATTACCATGTTAGAATGTTATTGAATGTTTAAATTTTTTCATTTGACTCCGTCTGACAAAACTTTGAAATTTGAAATACAACTTATATGACTCTGGACTCTGGATGTAACTGACGTGAGATCAATTGTTATTTTGGAAAAAAAAAACACACATTTAAAATACATAAACATGTTCGATTAAGTTTAGAAACAAAATTTAATTCACTTGACTTTAAATAATATAAAGTAACTTTTAATATATGTTCTCTAGCTTGTGTATCTATTTTCCATTTTTATATAATTATGTATTTTATTAATTATAATATTGCCAGAAATAATCCCTAATAATGGCAATAGAATAATAAATTAAACACTATAATTAAAACTGAAAACATTACACGTACACGTTAAGTATTAATTATTAGTTTCGTTAAATCAACTTCAAATCTTAATCGTAAAAAAAAAAAAAAGAAAAGTATTGATCGCTTATAAGGAATACTAAAAGTAATCGTTCTGAAATAGTGAAGCTTTGAAGATTTGTTGGACACATGGATGTTAAAATATCATGGGATCAAGTCACGCGACTAGTCTGCTGTAGCGATTTGAACGAAGTCAGTGAGGAAGCCCGCGTAGTGCGACGCGGCATCGATCCCTACAACAACTGTGCTACTGCAGCGCCCTCCCTGCTGCAGTTGTGGTGGCGCTACCTTAGGAAGGCTTCTATGCCTGCTGTTGCAGCATGGGGCAGCCGGGCTTCGCGTCCCTGCGACGCGGTGAGTATGATGCTACGTGACACATGCACAACATATATCGCGTGTGTCAGAATGTTTTAAAAGCTTAATGACTTTTACGGCACATTCACTTCATTATATAAACAGATGATCTAAATACTTTTTTAAAAAACATTTTACTCTCTTATATTGTTGTTTCGTGATTTTTTTAATTTTTTTTTATATACAATCTTTTTATTATAAAGTGCTATCTTGAATGTATATAACTGCATGAATGAATTATAAGCTAATCATGATATTTAATCTCATTAAATAAAATTGGATTAAATTTAATAAATAAATATAGTATATATGTTACGTAAATTATAAATTAAACATTTTGAGGAAGAAATATGTTTTAGAATATTTATAAAAAAATATAAATAAAAAAATAGACTGTAAATTACATCAAGTTTTATATAAAAAAATTATTCTTTGTCATATAGCCATATTCCATACCATTTTATGATTCCCTTTGAGCTCACTGTAACTTGTGACTTCTAAATTATGTACAACATATTTAAAAAATTGCAATATCAATAATTTTAATCTGCAACTGCGGCAAATCGATTTCATCACGTCTGGAACGAGGGTCAAGGCTGTGCAAATTGCAATGCTGAAGAAGATACGAATACGCGTGCGCTAAATACAGCTGCGTAACTACACCAACGCATGTGTGTTAGCTGGCCCCCCGATAGCGCGAGTTTATCCAATTACTTAATTCCACACGCCCAGGTATACTGTATGTTCCAACAGAACGGCTTCTCCGTCACACATGGCAGCACATGCAGTGGACATGACCCACAATTTACCTTCATTGACGACGTGGCTCATTTGGCTTGCTATTTTGTGACGTTTTAAAAGTGGTAGGCTCCATGGGCCGTAAAATAAAAGTCACGTGTAAGTGTATATATATTATATTAATTAAATTTGTGGTAAAATTCTTTATCATTCAACTAAAAGTATAAAATATTGTTAATTTTTTAATTTTATTTGCATCGTTCAGTATAAATCTCTTCTATCTGTATTTTTTTCATTTAAAAAATTATCCCTCTTTGTGTCAGCTGAAATATCAAAAAAGCAGTTGAAAAAATTAACAAATTAAAAATACACGTTCCTGTTTCCTTCGATCTTTGTGCTCCTTTTGTTTATTTGTGTGTTTATCTGCACGACGGTTCCTGAGTGTTGCTCACGTGTTCCTGCAGTATTCTCGGGTGCCATGACGGTGCTGGGCGCGGGCTGCGTGCTGGGCCTCAGCATCCTTACGTGGAACACCTGGCTCGCGTCTCGGCCCGGGATAGTACTCAAACCGGAGACGCATTATGACTTCATCATCGGTGAGTCCCATCAGTAAAATTTAGGCACCAAGTTTTCTCCCTTACCCCTCCAAAAAATTAAATCTCGTGGAGGAGAGTGAGTGAATGAGAACTGGAATAATTTTGGGGTCAGTACACTTCTTCGTCCACATTGCATAATTTTTTAAATCATAACATACTGTGGAGTAATTGAATGTTACAACTTTATTGATGTAATTTTAAAATGTTCACAGTAAATATTATATCTGTATAATTTGAAAAAGGAAATTGCAAGCGAGGTAACATAACGAGTGTGTAATTAAATAATTACCATTAAACTGGGCTAATACCCTCGCTGAAAAAATTGTTCACTTTTTGCTATATGCACTTAAAACAGAAACACGCACATGACATGAACACTTCAGCGAGGATATTAGCCCAGTTTAATTGCACACTCGTATATTGAATAATATAGATTTTAGTTTCGACTTTACAATTTCTTATATTTTGGCAAATTTTAAAAAGTTTTTTAAAAAAACTCTCATAAACAATTTAAAAGACGTTTTCTGTAAGTAATTGTATGAATCTACCTTCGTTGGATGATATTATAATTACCGCAACAATGTTGCAGATTTGGTGATATTATAGTCATACACGAAGATATTAAATTATTACACCAATCCGACACATTTTTAAACTCCCCCTTCCCCCCTCCTTGGTAATATAAATACAATGCTCGGTGATATGTAGTGGGCGCTGGTACGGCGGGGTGCGTGCTGGCGGCCCGACTCAGCGAGGACCCCGCACGCTCGGTGCTACTGCTCGAGTCAGGGCCGGAGTTCGGGTGGCTGGCCTCCGTGCCCCTCGCCGCGCCGCTCCTGCAAAACACGCTCAATGACTGGGCCTTCCGCACCGCACCACAACAAGCCTCTTCCCTCGGGTTAAGGAACCGGGTGAGTACATGTATTACAAAACTTTTAATAATAGCTGGCATGGGACGCAATGATGAGTTTTCCTTTTGTTCATCTCTGTACGAACATTGTATCTCAATTAAAGTATCATTGGAAATTAATTACGTCTAGTCAACATTTCTGTGCTGCATGTAAACACATACCCTGACTTGAACTCTTTAACCATATAAAATTGTGATTATATAGAAACAAATTGAATAATAATATTTGTTTATTGAGTATCAGTTCTGCAAACACAGTTATATAAAACCAATTAATGGTTCCCAATGAGTGTCATGAGAAAGGATATATTAATATTATATCCCCCATTTAAAAAATTGTCCCAGTCACCGAAAACAAAATAATATAAGATAAAACAACTACTATTTCGTCAGTAATGCTTCATATAATGTATTTTTAAGAGATGAATAAATATATAAGGAACGTTGAGCTATATATTAATGCCGCTGTTTGTAATTTAATCATGGATCATGGTCCACACCTGACGTGAAATGCAATTGCAGAGCTCCGCATGGCCTCGGGGACGTGGTCTGGGCGGCAGCGGCCAGCTCAACTACATGGTGCATTTCCCCGGAGTGCGCTCGGACTTCGCGCGGTGGGAGGCACTCGGCGCGCACGATTGGGGCTTTGCCAACGTGCGGCCCGTGCTCGAGAGAATGGCTTGCGAGCGTCCGGAAGACCTCGTGCCTCCGCGTCGCTGTCCTAACCTTTCCTACCAGCACACCATGCAAGGTATGCTAAAATAAAAATTGATACGATGCGCTTGATATAATTATATAATATTAAATATAAAATTTTAATATGTTATTTGATTATTTTGCAATATAATTTATAAAAACGTGTTTTGGAAGATATATATATATATATATATATATATATATATATATATATATATATATATATATATATATATATATATATATATATATATATATATATATTGTCACGAAGTGACATTGAGTTGTTGCTATAAGCAATTAAACAACTATAAACTGATTATGTTTTGATTGAGATATCGAGGCCGGCAGACATGCCGACTCGACTATCAAAACATAACAAAAGCCAGGAAGTATTTGCAATACGTGCAAAATACTAAATCAACCAATATTGCCGATATAGTGTTTATAGTTTGGTGACCTCCAGGCCCTAACTATAAACTATTTCGGTGGTATAAAGAGGCCGTGGCCGTGGCCCAGGACAAGTTCTAGTTGGAGACTCTCCTGGGTTCACAGCAGTGGTCCTCTGGTGTCTGGTCTGACTCATCGGCTATTCAACTCTACGCTTCGCTGTCATGGTGAGACCGTATGGGATTAGAGCTATTGGAGACATTGCTATTCTCGACCTTAAATGAATAAACCTGACTATTGTTTCTACTATAACCTAGTCTCTGTCTTTCATTATTATACAACCCTTAACCTCCAGTTAGGGTCCTGCTAGGGTAATCACTTATCCCCTTCAGGGGTTCGTGACAATATATATATATATATATATATATATATATATATATATATATATATATATATATATATATATATATATATATATATATATATCCGAATTATGAAATTATACTTTTGTATAGTTTTAAGTTTTATCCAAAAATCTCTCGTTATAGCACGACCAGACGAGTGCCCACCAAAGTGGAAGAAATGCAAGCCAACACTTCGTTTGAGTGGCGGCGACCCTTGGGGTGACGTGCTCGCGGGAGCGTTCGTGTCTGCGGGTCGTGAGCTGGGTGCTGCCCCGGGGGCTGGCGAGGACACTGAGCGAGGTTTCCGCGGTTCCCGCAGCTCCGTGTTCGCCGGCCGTCGTTGGAGCAGCCTCGAGAGCCACCTGCGGCCGGCGCTCGGGCGAACTAACCTACATGTTATGCTCAACACGCACGTGGCCAAGGTGGGTTGCCAAAACAACACTACGCAGTATAACTTCTATTTATATTATCTAACTTTGTATACGAAATTAGAACGACTACATAACGTTTTGACATATAATACGCATGCCTGTGCTAGCAGATATATATTGTATATATATGATTAGGTTATTATTGTAATATGATAAATTAACTGTAATTCTAAACTTAATTTTATTGATGACTTATGGACTCATTAGAGACCATTAGAGTGAAAAAATAGGTGTAATTATTGTCAGTAATAAATTTGAATATGCAGAATATGCATGATGCTCATAATAATAATGAGAATTAAGGGCATTGGGTGTAGCACCGGGATAGTTGGCAACACTGACGTATCTTCACCATGTTAATTTTTGATCATTGCTCCTCGGAGTAATTTTTATGCTAGAGCTAATTAAGCTGATTGCTGTAGTATCAAGATAATTAGTAGCCTAGGCTTAAGTGCACAATTCGGCTAAATAAAGCCTGATTTAAAGAAAAGTATTTTTTAGTAATTTTTTAAATTTACATGCATTTTTCTAAAATATAAAAAAAAATACTTTTCTTTAAATTAGGCTTTATTTAGCCAAATTGTGCACTTGGGCTATATACTAATTATCTTGATACTACAGAAATCAGCTTAGCTCTAGCATAAAAATTACTCCGAGGAGCAATGATAAAAAATTAACATGGTGAAGATACGTCAGTGTTGCCAACTACCGGTGCTACACCCAATGCCCCTCATTTTTGCATTTTATATAAATATAAAATGTTATCATTTATATTTATCATTATAAATTTTAGTATATAGGAAAATTTGTTTGTTTCTTTTAAAATTAATTAATTCTCATATATATATTTTTATAAATAATATTGTATTATATTATAGAATATGCATATTAACGCAGTTTGTAAAATAAAAAGAATAATAATAATAATAAGTATAAATTTTTGTTTGTGAATAATATGCAGTGCAGCCTTGACACATATGATTCTCCAGCAGAACATTTGCATTTACCCACAGTTAAGGTGTGGAGACTTTCAAGGCTGCAAATGAACACTTTATGATAGGAAGAGTGAACTTGAAATTGAAATATAATTTTTTTATGGATCATAATATAAAATAGAGAAAACGTTATATAATATACATGGCACCAAGTCTCCGGAGAGTTCATGGTTAAATTTATGACGTAATAAATTATATTAAAAATAGACAATCTTCTAGATCTGTCAAACAAAAGGATATAAAATACAGCAGAAAATCAATTAAAACAATTTCGTCACTCGACAGGTGGTATTCTCGGCTGCACTTGGTGCTGGTGAGAGGAGAGCGGAGGGGGTCCAGCTGACGAGCGGTGCGGTGGTGCTCGCTCGGTGCGAAGTGATAGTCAGCGCGGGGGCTCTGGGCTCGCCCCAACTGCTGCTTCTGTCCGGAGTTGGACCGCAGCACCATCTTCGCCAGCACAGGGTACGTATATCTCTGCATATATTTACACGTGGCTCTCATCACGGTGTCCTGCAGATCCCACAGGTGGTGGAGTTGCCCGTGGGAGAGAACCTGCACGATCACCTGAATATGCCTCTGTACGTGAGTCTCACCAGGCCGGGCCTCAGTCTAACCCTCAGCAAGCTGCGCTCCATCAGACAACTGGCACGATACATCATTCACAAAGAAGGTATATATTGTATATATATATTGATATTATATATTTTAATAGCAAAACCTAATCAAGAAATAATTATAGTGTTAAGTTAAATTAATAAAAATGATATTATAAAACTTTAATTTTCATGATGATATGACTATAAAAACATAAATAATAAAATCCACCTCCCCGTGTATAGTGAGGTTAGGCAACTTCTTCGGCACAAAAGAATGAAAAGGGACGCGAGATGCCTATGCAGCAGGGGGAACTTCCTCTCATTTATTATTTTCTACAGCTATTTTAATAACTATATTAATTCGCATATTTTATTTATTTTATATTTTTATGTAATTATTATAAATAAAAGGAACAAGCTTTCGTAAATTTTAATTTCAACATTAGAACGTTTTTATTTTTTTATTGATAATTAAAACTGAATTTACTGCAAAATGAAATAATTAAGCTATATTTTTAATAAAATTTTTATTGATAAAAAGAGTGACTCCTACATCCCGTTTGGTTTCTAGGTCTTCTGGCCTCGACAGCAGTGACTGCGGCTGCGGTGTGGCCACCACACTCTGGCATCTTGTTGTTTGCGATGGGAACGCCAGACGAGGACAACCTTGGAACCATCGCCAACTACCGGCCTGAAGTAAGTGACTCGATTGAATCCTCTCCTTTCTCACTAAGGCAGTTTTAATAATGTAGAAAAATTTTGCTTTTCTGTAAAATTTATAAGAGAATTAAGAGAGAAATTAATATTATAAATATTTGCAGACATTCCGCGCACTCTTCCCCCTGGCGGGTAACTCAAGTCAGGAAGGTGCTGTGCTGCTGTCGGTCTGTCTGCAGCCACGTAGTCGTGGTACCGTCCGGCTCAAGGACAATAACCCTATGACTGCACCAGTCATCGACCCTCGGTACCTCACTGACCCTGCAGATATCACCTGCATGTCACAAGGTAATAATACTAATAAATATATGAACAATAAGCAGGCGCGAATCCAGAACAAATGAGGGAGCAAGAGGGGTGCTGTCACTGCTGTCCCTATACAATTAATTGTAAATTGGCCGGGGGAATAAATGCCTTCATGACCCATATATGTTGAATCCAAAGTCTCAGGAGGGGCGGGGAGGGACCCACTCTTTCCCATCCTCGCGGCCTCCCCCTGAATCCGCATTTTATATAATAAATATGATTAAGTGACATGCAAATGCATTATATAATATATTAATTAATATGCGCGCATGTTATTATATACTCTGATTTTTTTTTCTGATTTTTCCTGAGTGGAAAATATTTTTTAAGTTATTGATTCAATATAAAAAATAAATAAAAGGGGATTTTATGAAAGGTCGTAGTGCATTTATTTATTATTATTTTTCTAAACACAATATAATTAAATTATATATATATATATATATATATATATATATATATATATATATATATATATATATATATATATATATATATATATATATATATATATATATATATATATATATATATATATATTTCTGGCTGCATTAGGTAATTTTTATTTGACCTGCCATTTTATTTTCTACTTGTAAATTTTGGTTGAAATAAACATTTGTTTAAAATAAACTGTTAAAATAATAAATAAGTATATATATATAAATAAATAAATTGTTACCTATTTGTTTCAATAATTATTTTATGGAATATTATTTTAATTAATTGACTGTTCACAGCATTTCGTCTTGCTGCACAAGTGGCCAAGACAACAGTCTTCCAAAAGCTGGGGGCCAAAGTCCACTTGCCAGCAATGAGGCACTGTGGGGTCCCAAATATTAATGACGACAATTACGTGCAGTGCATCATTCAGACTGCGGCCATCACCGGATACCATCCTGCAGGCACCTGCCGCATGGGCTCAGGACGACAAGCAGTTGTGGATTCTCAACTGAGGTACACTTGATTAGCAACTCTCAAAACACACAGGTTAAAAATACACGCGGAAAGTATATAATATCCTCTATAGTTAAAACAGTGTCTGTCATCTCATCTCTGAGGTTGGCCAACTTTTTCAGCACCAAAACAGAGTTGGTTGGCATGGAGTATATAATATTAAGTCATCAATTGCCGCTATAAGCTGCTCCTGTTGCATATATAAATGTACAAAATGGCAGTTTTGATGTTAAAAACAATATAATTTACTTAACCTCAGACTGAGATCAAGCTGAAACTTTATTTTTTTAAATTGGGTGTACATGTTAATTGTTTTTATTAAATATTTTGTACAGTAAAATAACCTAGCTTTCACCTTTTAAAAGAGTGATTGATTCTTTTAGTTATCAATCAAGCAACTTGTGCTACACTCCTTATCAATGTGTATTTATTTCCAACATTCAAATTTGTTTTTAAACTTAAAAAAAAAATGTACTAGTCAGATATAAATTAATTTACTGTTTTGTGTGCAGGGTGAGAGGGGTGAATGGTCTGAGAGTCGTGGATGCCAGCGTCCTGCCAACCCCCACGTCAGGAACACCAAACTCCGTTCTCTTGGCTCTTTCAGAGAGAGCGGCAAATCGGCTAATCATTGATCATCCTACCGATTATTAGCCAACTGTGAGGTTGGACTTTTTAAGTGAATCAATATAATATTGACTTTATAATATTTGTATGATATTCCATGGCATTTCATAAAAATTATACGCTTTTAGATAAAAGCTTCTAAATTAAAATTTAAAAAAGCTGAAATATATTGATAATGATTGCTGCCAAGGTACTAGCACAATTCTATCATTTACTGATATAATATACTGCACAGTATATTTATATACATCACCTATAATATGACCATTGTACCCTTGCTTCTAGAGAGTACATGCAATCATCTTTGCAGCAAATCATATCAATATATACTATATTATTAATCAGCTATTGAATCAAATTTAGCTTAATAGTTTGATTAAATTTGTGCCTATATTATAGTCTACTTATTAATTATACACACTGAGATTTTTTAAAAAACTACAGTGAACTCAAAACAAGATTACATAGTGATATAACAAGACAAAAACTAGAACATAATATTTTAACGTCCATTCCTTAATATACAGCCCGTTGATATGTTCGACCTCAACTCAGGGACTGAATAAATAATGTTATACTAATATTATATAATAATAATTATGCTCATATTTAATTAATTTACAGTAGGTATATCTATGATTATATACAATAAAGAAATTATTTATACTTTTTTTTTTTCATTTTATTATAAACAACATATCACAAAATTGATCTCCATATTATGTCGACAATAAATTTTTTGAAGTTTCATTGCTTTTTTTTTTGTTTAATTTATAATCAACATTTACTTTACATGTTTACATTACAAAGGGTACTCAAAATTGCCAATTTTGTTTTTCAAGGTAATACAATGTCATATAAAGAAAATGAGCAACGTTATTTAGCTAAACAAAGCCAGTAAAAGTATAATTTGCTGCTACACCCTTTGAGTCAAACTGGAAGTGGGTGTGGCAGATCATACACTTTTAATGACTTTATTTTGAATCTTATTTAACTCCAAAAAAATGTATAAAACATATCCATTCAAATTAAATGCAGTTTGAGAAATATAAATATAAGGGCCTGGAGATCAAACTGGTTTCAATATTCACCAATCAGTGATAAGAAACTCACTTCTACCTGAAATAATTCATCATTTGATCGCCACGCTCTCCTACCATCATTGTACTTTACTCATCAATGAAAACTAAATTAAGTTGTAATGGCACCAATAATAAGGTAAAAACACAAACAAGTTGTTTTTAATGTGTTGGTGCATTTAGAATGCAGAAATAAATCAAAAATAAGAAATCACAAAATTAAAAAAGGAGAAAAATTCAGTTGCATAGTTTCAGTCTATTGTAATGTCTTGTTATGAACATAGTAAAAAACGAGCAATCGCATTTTGACTCTTACTATAGATCAAGATTTTATTATTCTGGTTGTCATAGAAAACAATTAAAATGAAATTGAAATGTCAATTCCATTAAATTCCAAGATAATAAAATGAAACATGATGAAAGCAGTCAATATTACTTTTACTTGCTTTTACTTTTGTTCCTTGACCTTGAACGTGACTTTGACCTCTGTTTGCTTCTTGACCTACTACGACTCCGATTTTTCTCTCTACTCCTTGACCTCTCTCTTCCTCTACTATGATTACTTGTTTTTCCCCTACTACGAGACCTACTCTCCCTGCTACGTGATCTACGGCCCCTACTACGACTGCGAGATCTATCCCTGCCCCTGCTGCGTGATCTGCTTCTACTGAGTGATTTGTCACTGCTATGACCTCGAGATCTGCTTCGTGACCTTGACCTCCTGCTGCGACTACGAGATCTGTGCCGTCTCCTACTTCTCGACCTGCTGCGACTGCTTGATCGTCGTCGACTGTCCCTGCTTCTACTTCTGCTCCAGCTACGACTGCGGCTACGTCTATGATCTCTGCTGCTACTACGACTTCTGTGGTCACTGTAATCATCACGATCATCTGGGTTTTTTCTGGCAAACTTAAGGAAATATTTCTCGTACGCCTCATTCATATTGTCATAGTATCCTGGAGCTGGCTGTGCTGGATGACGGAAATAAGGACGTCTCATATTAGGACGTCGGTAGCCTCGTTGGTGGAAGAAAGGTCCTCCACCGTGGAAGTGCCATGGAGGGGGAAAGAAGCCAAAGTCAAAGAATTCTTGGCCTCCCTCAAACCAAGGGGGGGGCCTGCCTCCTCTGCCCCCTCCCCTGAAGTGCCTGGGGAAGCGGCCCCGCCAGTGGCCTCCACCCCCACCTCGCCACACTACCTGGCTAGCGATGCGATGGGACGACGGGCCTGCCTCGTCAACATCCTCTTCTTTCACCTCCTTCTTGATCTTCTCTTCTTTCACAGAACTTTTGCTGCTCTTGGACTTCTTCTCCTTCTTAGAACTCTTCTTCTTTTTGTCTTTTTTGGATTTATGCTTTTCTGAAAATATATGTTTTAATTAGTACAATTCTACAATCGTTAAGTGTAATAGAACAGTTGTGCAAAATGATATCTTCTTTCAATTATTTAATAGAAGGAGAGAAACTTTAAACTTTATATACTTAAACAAAATGATTGTAAGAAACTACAAATTTACTAATTCTGTTGTCATTGCAGTGCTTTTAGTAAATACTGCAGTTTGAACAGAATAATGTCAATTAGAATTAGTTTTAAATAAGATCCGGTACATCTTAGACCTTGATAGTAATATACTGAAACCACTAAATACACTACTCTTGCAGTAAAAAAAAAAAAAAAAAAAATAGTAAAATAATTTCAAACCCATAAAACTGGCTGGCATTTCAATACTAAGTGCATCAATAACAATAACTACTTTAATTGCACTTTAAAGCACAGTGCAATGTAAAAGATGTACAGTACATATTAATCAACATTTTCAGGTTACAATGAAGAGGACAGAATGAACAAATTTCACTTACTTTTCTTGTCTTTTTTAGCTTTCTTCTCCTTCTTCTTGGGAGGTTCCTTCTCTGATTTGCTTGACTCCGACTCCTCCTCACTCTCCGACATCTCGCTGGGTGTCATCTCACTCTCAGAAGAATCCAGACTTTCATCGCTGGCCTGCATGTTGAGAGCAGGACTGCTGAGCTCCTCTGATGATGGCGTTGCTTCTCGAGAAACTTGAGGCAGGGACTTGGCAGGGCTGTCATCCTCTGCATGGATTTCAGAAGTGATTTCTTTTGGTTCCTCGGGTAGCTCTTCTGAATTGATTTCATTAGTAGCTCCGTTGGAAGGACCATTACACTCTTCAGTAGCGTCTGTTGTTTCTAGGGTTGGGGCTACAGTTTCTGCAGCCACACAGGTAGTTTCTGTAGCGTCACAGGTAGTTTCTGCAGTCTCACAGATAGTTTCTGCACTGAGATTTGGCTTGGCAGGAGTAGAGGGCGCGGCAGTCTCTCCACTGGGCCCCGCCTCCTCGTCTGCCGGTTGTCCATTGCTGGTCTCTTCTTTGGCGTCCTCCTCAGCCAGCTGTTTGTCCAGCGCCTCCTTGTACTTGAACAGCAGACGCTGCCGCAGCTCCAGCTCTCGATTCAACAGCAACTCTCGATCCTCCTCCTCCTGAAACATTACAGTAACACGCTAGTCTCACAAATCACTTTATTTTCAACTGTTTTCCTATCATTTTTCCATAATTATGCACCCCCCCCCCCCCAAAAAAAAAAGAAAAAAAAAAAAAGGTTTTAAATCCCACTAGCTTTGAAAAACAAGAAAGTGTATTTTTATATGTTCCAGATATATTAATAAAACCCTTTCTAAATGCAAAGTGTATAAATTTCTTGCCATTAAAATTTTAAAGGAATAAAACTAAATATACTGTAATTTAAATTTTCAATAATTATGTGATACATATATTTAAAAGTTTATAAACAACACACACCAATGAACACCAATTAGCAGCAGTTTTAGTTTTAAGTAGCAGTTTTTAGTTTAAATTAGTAGTAAATATTTTCAATAGTAATTTGATATGATGAGTATACATACAGTATAACATTGGAAAACAGTACATACAGTAATTAATGTTTACATTCTGACTCTATCCTTACAACTGAGCAAAATGCAATGAATCATTATAGAGAAATCCTGCAAAATTAAAGCATGTAGTTGTATATGTAATGGGCTCAGAAGACTTTGAAATACTGCAGTATAATTTTCAATTGTTACTATCAAGCCCATATAGAAGAAACTGAAGAAACTCTGATTTCATACCTCTTTTTCCGTCTGCTTTGGAGCAGTTTCAGGTTTCAATTTTTTCTTTTTCTTCTTATCCTTCTTGGCCTGTTTCTTGAGCATTTGTTTCACCTATAACAAGCCAAAGAGGTCGTAAGGGTGATTTTCAATGACTACTTGCACAAACCTACCTTGACTTTCTCCAGTAGCATGTCGAGCAGGTGGATGTTCTCCAGCTTCTGCTGGGCCTCACGCAGCTTTCGCTCCTCGCGAGCCAGACGTTTCTTCACCCGCCGTCGCTCCTTCTCTGCGTCCTCAACTTGCAGCAGCTTCTGCTTCTTCTTGCCTTTCTTCTTCTCTTCCTCTGCCTCTACTTCAGCCAAATGCTTGGCTTCCTCCTTCTTTCTCCTGCAAAGCAAAACCACAAGTAAGTTACATGCAACACAGAGAAACTGACAAACAATTCCTAGGAGGAAAGAGAGGGAGGGGGGGGGGGGGGGGAGAGAGACAAAAAAAATGTTTATATAATTAAGCATAATTGATTTGCTGTAACTCAAGAATGATGGCCACAGTGTACTTTTAATTATTTTACTTCATACTTACATTTCATCCTTCCTGGCTTCGACAATCTCTCTCATTCTTCTTTCCTTGTCAAGAAGCAAGGCATCCTGTTGAATCAGTCTCTCGCGGTCAACATGGCGTCGACGAATGGCATGGTCTGTCATGTGCTTGCTGCGGTCAAAGTCCACCTGGAAACAGCTTGGTCACATTCATAGTAAAGATAATAAACTATAGCTTCATACCTTGATAGTGGCCGTCCATGCTTTCTCTTTCTCCTTGTACAAGAGCTGCATGCCACGTAAAGCTGTCATTGCCTTTAGAAAGCTCATATACTCTTTGTATTGAACAAAACCTTCAAAGCTATGACCTTCATCAAAAGAAAATGTTTTAATACCGTCAGCATCAGCATCAGTAGTTTTACTCCTCATACGACTGCGGTATGGGTCAGTGCAAGGTACATCCACATACCTTACCTCTCCAAATGTCTCAAATACTTTACGGAAGATATATTCACTGGGTTTTGCATCTTTATCTTGATATTCTGGAAGAGTAAACCACTTGCATGGAAGATTAGTGATATGCATTGTATCTGGACGTTCCCCTGGTTTCATCTCATTCATGTGCTTTGCTTCACGGAAGTAAATATCCCAAACATGACGAGTTGGAAATTGAATTTTGGCTTCAGCTGCTCTCACTTTTAGCGCATCAGAAAAACCACTGAGTTTGATACTTTTCATATCAAGCTTTGCTACAAGTCCTGGTAATTTTGATTTCGTTTCAACTTCACCTTCAAATCTAATGAATTCCAATGTGCTTTTAGTTACTCTCAAACTACTAAATTTATCAGGTTTTACCATTTTTCGCAATCTTTCCATTACCTCCCAACTGGAGATGGACTTGTCAGGTGCCTTGAGCTGTGGAAGCTGAACGGATACATTTAGACGGGCAACAGGTTTAAGGAAGAGGTTTTGAGCGGGACACAGTGGCACAACGTCACTTGTGTCACTACAGGTGCGACATGCATTCATGGTTATTTTGAAGTTGGGGGTTTATAGGATGGATAAAATTTTCTTAATTTTTCTGCGCCCAGAAAAGATTGGCCAATCCAGTCACCCACGACTTCGCACCCAAAGGAGCGAAGACCTTAGTGTCAGAGGCCTTTATTTATTTAATATTATACCGGTTAGAGCCATAAAAATGGCAATTAAACAAAAATATAGTCTGGGGCAGGCTTGAGTGATCAGGGAAACAAGTTTTGCTATCCTAGGCCTATGTTTTATGTTTACAAACTAAAATCCCTCTCCAATAGTGCCACTAATCACAAGAATCTCAAAAGTTATAACAACATTTTGGATTGCAAATGGTCTTAAATTAATCAATGAATAATTTTAAAACATATTAGCACATTGTAAAACGCGTTAATAGCTGTAAATATAAAAAAATGTCACATAGCTTGAAATCCGCTGTAATTTTCACGCCGGTTCCATCATTGTTGTGAGTACCAACCTAAATTTCTAGAATTGAATAAAATATAAAAAAAGTAATTACGAACGAATTGATCCGATTTAAAAAATTAACTTTAAATTTTTATTATTTTATATTATACGTGCAGCTAATATTTACAATAAGGATCGAACGAATTCCACTATTTTACGAAATTAAAATTTCTTGAGTTGGCCCTATTTTTTTAGCGGCAAAAGAGAATTTTGAAATTACAATTTCAAGAAAAGGCATGGGCAGGGGTTATAAGGAAAGGAAACAAGAAAACTAAATAAATACAGCTATTAAATTAGAATATATTGAATTTTCTTTCTATTAATATAAAAAAATAATGTATAAAAGATGTGGAATATATTATTATTATACACAGTTACATCATGAATACATGATTGCAATATAATTTTGAATATATATATAGCTATAAAATATATAGAGGTTATTTTTTCCATTTCCATGGTAACTGTAGCTCTTTCATTTTAAATAAAATTATAGAGTGAAGATCTTTGCTTGCGGGTTTAAGCTGCTATATTCATCAAACATAATTTTTATTTTTGTTTCAAAATGGATAAAAGCAGCAAAGCAACAAATTTTGAGGAATTTTTGGGTCCAGCCAGGATGATAAATGAAGCTCATGAAGTGGTGAGTTATTAATAGAATATTTATCAAATAAGCTCAGATAAATTAATTTTCAAACGGCATGATGCCTTTCTATGTATTGTTTATTTAAATTATTTTTGTTTTACAAAATATTTACGATATAAATTATAAATATATATAATATATATATATTATATGTCTTAAGGGTTAAGGTAACGCCACCAATGTTAAAAAAAATCCTTCACACAAAAATTCTGAAAAAAATTTAAAATGTTCTCCTCTACACCCCCTATCAGTAGCTAAAATATCAGGTTTACAAATTCGATCTAGTTTTTGAGTTATGAATTTTTAAAGTTGACTAATTTAACATGGGATTTCCATTTCTCCATGTTAAAGTAGTCAACTTTGAAAATTCATAACTCAAAAACTAGATCGAATTTGTATACCTGATATTTTAGCTACTGATAGGGGGTGTAGAGGAGAACATTTTAAATTTTTTTCAGAATTTTTGTGTGAGGGATTTTTTTTAACATTGGTGGCGTTACCTTACCCTTAAGTTCCTTTCACATAACCCAATTTTTTTGCAAAAAAAATACCGCAACAGTTGCTGCAACAAACGTACGTACCGCCGTAAGAAAATC
Source organism: Siphlonurus alternatus (assembly GCA_949825025.1). Lineage (NCBI taxonomy): Eukaryota > Metazoa > Arthropoda > Insecta > Ephemeroptera > Siphlonuridae > Siphlonurus > Siphlonurus alternatus. The sequence goes on from OX463781.1 coordinate 45,681,441, forward strand.
AAGGGGGGCTTGATTTTTTTTACAAAATGTTGCGGCGTTGAAGCGTGATTGTAAAAGAAGCCTTATGCATATTAATGCACTTTAAATTCATAAATTTTAATTTCATAGGTCAACAAGAAAGCTAAGGAGAGGAAAAAGAGCTTGCTGTATTTGATATATCAATACCTCAAGGATGAAGGGTAATATTTTAATTATCATATACAATCTATGTATTAAAAGTAATTTTCTATAAAAATTGTTTTATTAATATTATTAGATACAACGAAGCAGCATTGGCTCTACAAGAAGAGACCCAACTTTCACCTCATTATTGTGTTTGTGATAACATTGATCTTGGAAGTATTATACAAGAGTATGAGGCATATTATTACTTACGGTACCAAAAGTACCCTAAACTGTATCGTCAACAAGTAATGGCAAAAGATTCTGTAGGAGACAGTACTCGTCGAAAGTGCAAAAGTGCCAAAGCCAACTTCTCTAAAAGAGGAAGAGGTCGGCAAATAATTTCAATCAGCAAAGAAGATTTATCAGAAAAATCTGAATCACTTGGATCTGATTTACTGACAATACAGCCAATTTTCCCTAAAGATGATGCATTTCAAGAAGCTTTACCTTTACACATCAGCGCCTCTTCAGAAATGCAAGAGCTTGCAGATATAATCTCTAGGGTAATAAAAAATATTATGAATTAAAATTTTCACTAATATTTTGTTGGATCTAGGAGATTGTGACAACCAATTTGAATGTGCAATGGAGTGATGTGATTGGCTTGGATCATGTTAAATCTGTGCTCAGAGAGACTGTGGTGTACCCTTCAAAATACCCAGGTCTATTCCATGGTCTCTTGACTCCATGGAAGGCGGTTTTACTTTATGGACCCCCAGGCACAGGTAATAAATTCTTGCAGGAATTAAAGTAAAAAAAAAAAAAAAAAAAAAAAAAAATGTTAAAAATAGTGACCCATGCTTATACATTTTCATGCATACATTTTTTTCAGGTAAGACCTTGCTGGCAAAAGCTGTAGCTTCAGAGTGTAAGACAACATTTTTTAACATCTCCTCGAGTAGCATTGTCAGCAAGTGGCGAGGGGAGTCAGAAAAGCTTGTGAAGGTAAGTCACATTTTATAATGTAATTAAGGACTTTAAGTTATTTAGAACATGCTTAAGTATTTAGAAACCATTTTAAATATAGATGTAAAATAATTTAGGAATCTCTAAATTGTATAGGTTTTGTTTGAGCTGGCTCGTCACCATGCTCCTTCAACCATTTTCATTGACGAGCTTGACGCAATAGCTTGTCGCTCGGGTTCTGAGGACCATGAGGGTTCACGCAGGCTCCGAGCCGAGCTGCTCATACATCTGGACGGCCTGGCTTCTACCTCACAAGACAATGTGTTCCTCCTAGCCACCACCAACAGGCCTTGGTAAGATTTAGAATTTAAAGCTACTTTGTGGTGTGGAATAATTCTCCAATAAACGGATCATAAGGGGAAGGTAACATGGATCAGCTGATTGATGTAGTCCCATTTAATTAACATGTAAAACTTAGCAGACACACAAAAGTTCTAGAAATTTTTTGAGACACAGATTTTATAGAAAAGAAATTTAAAATAATTACATGTATTCGAGCCATTTTTTTTTATTCATTTTTTAAATATATAGTATGGAGCATAGCCCTCTGGTGGAAGGCCAAGACCTGACCGCGCCCACTTTTCAATAGCCGTCCTACTGAGCAGCAGGTTTGCGTGTAATCAAATGGGAGAGGACTTCACTTTGGTCGCGGTTTACGACAGTTGCGCTGTGTGCTAGAGTTTTAAAAATGAAACTAGTTTAACTCTAATATAGTCTAATCTTGCGTAAAAACCTTCTTTTTCACGCAAAACCAATATTAATACACTCTAATTAATCTTTTATGAACCCGACTTCTGTTACACCTGCGCATGCGCGAAGCCGCGAAGGAAAAAGTCAGTTTACTGGCGATGACGTCATATAAACATTGAAAGCCTTTCTTCATAGCGAGTGACTTTCACTTTACTTAATTGCAATTTCTTTACTTTGTATATCAAGTTAAGTTATTTACTACATCGAAAATAATGTATGAAAGTTGATGCAAGTACTTTTTTGTATTTTCAATATTCCGTGACGTCATGATACATATCCAAAGCTTGGAAGATATAACTAAGTTCCCGCCCTGACTTTACCGTAATATTTCTCAGGAAGCATAATATTTATCAACTAAATAAAATAATCAGCACGCAGGAGACTACATTAAAGTAGTATCGCACTACAAGATACATTCAATAATATCAGGTAAATATTTTTAAAAAAATATTTCCTCCCCATTACTTTGCGTGTTATTTTTTAAATTCCAGACGGCTAATATCTTGACAGTTGACGATCGCCCCTGCTGGTCTTGGCCTTCCATCAGAGGGCTATGTATGGAGAGCTAAACTAAAAAAAAATAATTTAAAAAAAATTGTCTCGAATAATTTTGTTTTTAAATTTTTTTCTGTATTTTTCAGGTACTATAAAATCTGTCCCTTAAAAAGATTTCAGAATTTTTGTGTGTCTGCTAAGGTTTACACGTTAATCAAATGGGACTTCATCGATCAGCTGATCCATGTTACCTTCCCCTTAACAGTACTATATACAAATTTAGTTGATAAAAAATAAAAAATGTCATACAGTAAATAATAATTCATACATCAGCCTGAATTCTAATTAAGACATCTAAAAATATGTCATATATAAAGGGATTTGGACCAGTCTATGCTGCGACGGCTCGAGAAAAGGATTCTTGTGGATGTGCCAAATCTTCAAGACAGAGAAGCTCTAATCAAGCACCTGCTGCCTCCAATCTTACCACACAAACATGGCATTCTTGCTCTGACATGCTCCATCGACTACAAACATGCTGCTAAGGTAATGATTTCAACATAAACACAGTGAAAGTTAGAATCAAGGCAATTAAGATGAGACCTTTAATTTCAGATAACCGAGGGCTACACTGGTTCTGACCTTAAAGTGGCATGCAGGGAGACAGCCATGGGCGCACTCAGACAAGTTCTGAACCATCTTGAAGCTGGAGGAAATGGTAAATTGCACTTTTATTATATATTTCAAAACAGAGGTACGTATTATATATTATACTAAGTATCACATGGCTCAAAACTTAAAATATCACGACTCATGACGAGGTTCCAGTTTATAGAAAGGATATACAGTATAACAGATCTTAGTTTACGTGTAGATTCGATTATGCGCGACGGCCATCTTGGAAGTCATAACATGGCTAAGATAGGGGGCGCCAGTCGGTCTAGACGTATAGTCTAGCCATGTCAGGCGTAAACTTAGATTTGTTTTACTGTATACGAGTTGATACCTACAAATTGTTTATAGATCATATTGTCAAATTGAAACTGAGGAATGCTAACCTGTTTCAACTTTAATTTGATGTATTGTATGCATTTAAACGATTGATGTGTTCTGTTCCTGATTATTTCATCAAGGAACTTGTTCCCAATCAAAACTGAACAAGCTTGAACGCAGTCTAGAGGGGGCTCCTACAGCCCCCTCTAGACTGCTCATCAAAAATTATAAATCAATAGAGTACACATTGAAAAACATCATACAATCTTATATTTAATTAACTGTAATTTTTATTTATTTTTTTTTTTCTCAACACAACAGGCTATCAAATTAAAGGATTTTTTTTTTAATCAGATTATTACACAGTATATTTTATCATTTGGTTTTAAGTTGGCATAATAAACAATAAAATAAATACATTATTAATATACTCACATATTTTGATGAACAAAATTAGAGATTATTAAGCACACTGAATGCTTCAAAACTTATTCACTTGCTTTCACTCGGCAGGCTCAACGAGAAGTTCAAAGCCATGTAAGTTGAGGCCAGTGGTGACTCATGACCTTGAAGAGGCTCTCAAGCGGACCAAGCCTACCACACTTAGCCTGCTGTCCAGGTACCACGCCTGGGAGAACGAGCTGGGCTCCTTGTGAGCAGTCAAAACACTTTAAGATTCCCAATATGTAATACAAAACTTCTTGATGTACAAAATAAAATTACATTTAAAATGCTCTTTTTAAGGACATAACTTAAGGTAGAGATAATACGGATCAGCTGGCCCAATGCTAAAAAAATCCCATTCATAAAAATTATGAAAAAAATTTAAAATGTTCTCCTCTACATCCCCTATCAGTAGGTAAAATATCAGATACAAAAACGAGCTAGTTTTCGAGTTATGAATTTTGAAAGTTCTCTAATTTAACATGGAGAAATGGAACTTCCATGTAAATTAGTCAACTTTAAAAATTATATAATAACTCAAAAACTAGCTCGTTTTTGTATACCTGAAATTTTACCTACTGATAGGGGATGTAGAGGAGAACATTTTAAATTTTTTTCATAATTTTTATGAATGGGATTTTTTTAGCATTGGGCCAGCTGATCCGTATTATCTCTACCTTAATAAAAAAAAAAAAAAAAAAAAAAAAATTAAAACAGTCCAATCAGAACTTGATTTATAAATACTTCAATAAAACTAAGATAGATACGACTCTTTTACTGAAATAAACAAATGGTAATAAAATAAAGAAAATATGAGCTTCTTTGATGTTAGACAAAATTACCAATTTGATTTTGTCTGAAAAATTAAAGGTCAAAATAAATTTGAAAAGTAGACTTGTCTATGATGGTTAAACAAAATTATTAAAAACTCCAGGTGGGTAACAGATTGTTCAATTCCCTGGTGATGTCTGTTCTTTTGCTTGCTTCAGGCCCATGTAATAACCTGCAAGACGGGATCATTAGTTCAAGGTAGCTGTCAGACAGGTGATAGCACATACCTGTGTGAAAGCCATTGAGGTACCATGACATGAGCATGGACGAGAGGGCCTCAGATTCTTCAGCAGGCAACCGACCAGCGAGCTGAGACAGAGGAGGTGGGGGAGGGATTGTCTGCAATGTGAATCATGGAGTACATAATCAATATCTGTAAGGTGATATTATACATTAAATTTGGTGGTAATTTGGTACATTGGGACTAAATAATACACTACTATATATATATATATTATACAGTAAGCTGGAAAACAAAATAAACAAGTAGATCAGCACCGCTGTGTAGTTTATATTTATAACTTATAACTATTGTATGTATTTAGGCAAATTATACTAAAATTGTGTTCTTACTATATTCTGGTAAAATCAAGAAAATATATAAAATATAACTACAATATTTAATGCTATTGCTTAATTATTCTTGTTTTTTTTTTACGTTCTCTTTTACAGTTTAGTATTGAAGTTGGATTTGAACAATTTCAACATAAAATTATCAAATGAACAAACAGTCAAAATATCAGAACGTATTATGTAAAAAAAAAAAAAAAAAAAAAAAAAAGAAGTACTTTGGACAAATTATATTTTTTTTCTCCGTTAACAAACAAAAAAATACTAGAAATGAAGTTAACTTTACAACTTTAACAGCTGATATATTATGTAGGCATTCAATGCAATATTTATTACCGAGAATGCAGGAAAATTACGAGGTAGAGAATTATAGTTCATTTCCTCCACATTGGGGGCAATCCTCGAGCGTGGTTTTCGCACTGCTCCCTCTTTGGCTGATGGAGCGTTGCTATCTGCCCATTCCATCACCTCTCCCTGGGCTACCTCCTGCGGTGCCTGCAACACAAGTCAATCGTTACCACAAAGTCCTAGAATTACAGGACCAGCAGTATCTGTACCTTGGCGTCCTGAATCTGCTTCTTCTGTGCCCACCTGCCTTCTGAGGGAAGAAGTTCGTCTACACTTGACAGCTGAGTGTTTTCATAACCTACAAATAGAAAACAAATTTCAGAGTAGAAGAAAAATATTGAATTCCTTATGTCAACCTAACGTAAATACAGTCAACCGGGGTAACATTGAAGGGTTTTTACTACCTTTCTGATCATAACTTTAAAAAAAAAATTATCTGGCAAATAAAAAAATTACCAGTTGTGTAACTTAGCTAGAGATGTCTAAAGATGTTTGTAAAATTTTTTTGCCCCAATTATTAACTGTAAAAAAAAATTAAAACAAGCCCTTCAAAGTTACCCCGGCAATGGGGTAACATTGAAGGGCCTTGCGGACACTTATATTCAAGCAACTTAAAAGTGTAATTTTTTTATTAATGTGTCCTACCATGTAATTTACTGTTCTGGACATATTTTTCAGTAACTTAGTATCATATTAAACCATTATTTGCAGTTAATTAAAGGTTAATTAGATAATTAATTACAGTAATTAATTAAAATCCTCCAAATATTTTAAACATTCATTTTATTTATTTATTTTTCTCTCTCTGAACATAATATTGTGTCATATATGTTTACAAACATTAATAATTTTATAAGAATGCAGAAGAATTTAAAAAGTTAAGTTGAAACTTTTTAGAAATTTCTTCTCTTCATGTTCAGGCTTGAACTGGCATCATTTCCGGAATAGTATTCGGATGGTTAACAGAGAACTTGAAGTCCTTGGTCAGTTGGCTGTTCAATTATGAACATATAATTGAACCATTTTGAATATCACAATACATCTTCTTTAACTTGACAAGCAGATAAGTTCCAGAGGTGAAGCCTCAGTTCCGTCGCTAAGTCGCTAATCCCAGTGACGAGCTCACTTGTCAGTTGTAGACAGGGTCATGTTTTTTTTTTTTTTTTTGTCACTATAATCTGTGTTATTCCCATTTGTAATTTTTTGTCATCATTGTTTGAGCTCTTTTTGTCATTCACACTCTGATCACTTACTCTTGACTTTGCAACAGACGAGGAATGTCGACACTCTTCACTCTTACCTAGTGCCATCTTTAGGCAAGGGAGGGGAGGGGTCATGCATGGTTGGGATCATTCGTGTTAACTAAATATACCACCCATTGCCCCTCCATCTTCCATAACCCCACCAGACTCAGCTGACTCACTCTGACTTCAGACCTGGAGAAATGTGCTGGAGACACACTTTTACCTGATGCAACCTGTAGACAGGGGGGAAGGGGAGGGAGGGGGAGTCCATAGTTTAGGTCACCTCTAGAATAGTTCTTAAGTTCAAAAAAACTCCCACCCACTGCTCCTTCTAGTCCCTGTACCCCTCCATCCCAAAACTTTTAGCGGACTCACTCTGACTTTCATACTCCGACGAGGAGCAATATAACTTGAGGCAGTGGCTTGGTTGCCTGGTTCTACTTGAAGGCAAAAGGGGTTCCATGGGGGGGGGGGGGGGGGGGGGGATGGTTAGGTGACCTACTGGTAGGTCTAAATTTTCATCAGTGCAGTCTTGATTGTATACACTCTTTGTATTTGTTGATCTCTTCTGTACTCGAATCAGGCCTACCGGTAGTCCGTAAGAGATTTCTTAATGAATCTGAAATTAAAATTTAATTAGTATGATTGTTGTTCTGTTCTAACCTTAATCATAAAATTAATAAATTAATTTAACAGTAACTGAGTCTTAAAAATGTTCAGGCATGAAATGAGACAAATATAGTTTTAATGTCAAACAATAGTACAGTACTGTACCGGTAATTACAGGTAATGGAATAGACAATCCCCCCCCCCCCCAATTGATGTTGTGGTACATAGAGAAATACATGGGCAATGGGTGGGTTCACTTTCCCCTACTCACTTCTCATGGGAGAAACATTCTGAAAGATGGAAGACTTTTTTTGGAACTTTTTTCTGGCTCCGCCACGGAGTACCGGACCAGAATAAAGTGCTAAAAATCATTGTGGTGGACTTAAAAGAGAAAAAAGTAGTTCAAAATTAATTGAAATGTATGATGCAATGATATATAGTATGATTTGTGCACTAAATTTTGTATCAGATTCTTTTTAAAGCTTCATTCAAGTAAATAGTGATGTTCTCTAAAGCCCTTCAAAGTTACCCCGCCGAGCCCTTCAATGTTACCCCATTGAAAGTAAAAATTCATAAAAAAAAAAGTTACAGGAAAAATTTCAAATCCTTTGGTACATGTGTTAAGAAGGGTTGAAATATAACACTGAATAGCATTACAAGCTCTAACTTGTATTTGCTTACCTTGTGGATGGCTTATTTCCAGACTTCTTATTTTGGTCACATTTTTCATTCTTCAGTAAAAAAAAAATAATTATCTCCAATTTATCAACTGCAACCCTTAAATCTATTTTTCTCTATTAGCTAATAACATGTTCCTACCATATAGTGAGAAAAAACTTCAGTGTACACATTAGATTGGTCTATAAAAAATCACAAATCTTTATTTTCCTCATTTTCAAAGTTACCCCGGGCTTTCAAAGTTACCCCGGTTGACTGTAGAAATGAAAAAAACAATGTAAATAATTTACAATGAATTGTTACTGAAAAAAACTGAATAGGTAAATTACACATTAATGTTATATCCTCTTCCTACACAAGCTATGCCATGTAGTTGAGTTGAATTACCTATAAATTTAATCATGCAGATTCCATCCTCCATTGATATGGTTTCAATTGTAGCTTCGTAGAGAATGCCATCTTCATGGTATGCACATCGGCAAGTCATCCCAGCTGCCCACTAAAATGTAACAGCAAACAATGAATAAAATCAAGTTCGGAATTTGATAAGATATATCTTACCTGGTCCCCTGAGGCAGAGAGAACTTTTATGTCCTGATACTTCTGTTGATTTTGATCTCTCTGTTTGTTTTTTTTCTTATTGTCCTTGAACCTGTCAAAAGAGCGATGACTTTCTTGTGCTGACGAAGTCACCTTTACTGTGGCACAAGTTTCTTGTGAATTCAGTCCCATACGTCGCTGTACTTCTTCTTTAGCCAGAGACACGGCTCGATCGTAAGCCTCGATGAGAGCTGTGTCGTCCCAAATATCTTCATCACTGCTTTCTACTTCATCATTCATCTATAAAATAAATGCATGGCTGACAATATTGAAAATATGTTGGTTTGTTTTTAAAGCTATTGCAATGCATAGTGCATCTGTATGCATATACTGTACACATAATAGGTATGCATTATGTATGCATATGCAAAATCAGGTACGGATCCAGGGAGGGGGGGGGGGGGCAAAATGTTGGATTTAACGTGGACAAAATTTATTTTATTATCTCTTTCATGGGCACAAACATACATATATATATAGGCCGGAAATTCCCCCACTCCATTTTTTTTAACATTGGCCCTATGGAAGCAGTCCCTCCTCTCCCTCCCTCCTGAAATTTTAATTATTTCTGGATTCGCGCCTGTGAATTTTTAATTATGATATTGCATGCATATTATGTAGTACCCTATTCTGTACAGTAGTCAGTATATTTATACAAACTGTCTGCGTTGTGTTTGCATATATGTATAATAATTATAATAATACAATAAAATTAATTAATTATGATGCATCCACCACAGTTAGACAGCATGCATCCACAAAACAAAGCTAGTATGCATAATCATACAACATGCAAAGATTGCAAAGCTCATACAGTATTTACCTGATTTCCGCGCGAAAAAAGAACATTTGAGTCACTCTCCATTGCAAACGAGAATTAAAGAGTTTTGGTAGTTATTTTATACAGTACTAATGTATGGACATTAATGTATTGTACAATGTACAAAACTTGCGAAAATGTGGTCTAAATCGTCTAATTCCCAAAACTCAAACAGACACTGCAAATCAGCTGGAAACAGTGGAAACCCCTTTCCTTGGTGGAAAAACCGTGGAAACTTACTACGTAGTTTCAAATTTACACACTAGAGTACGCTACAATCCAAATCCAACAAAATTGTTATGACGTCACGTTTCAGCATGAAATAAAAAAAAAATATAAAGTATCATGGCGTCTTTTTATGAGGTTGTTTTTATTTTGTGAAAAGTGTGACATAATATTTCGCCAAGATTTGTGGCCAAACGGAACTCTTCGCGATGCCTTATTGGTATTTCGATAAAAAAGAACTTCGCAACACACCTTCTATGCAGGATGGGATCGATTTTGATACAGAAACCAGGTACCGCAAAGAGGGTGCTCGGTTTATCATCGACACAGGGTCAAAGATGGACCTCGGCTACAACACGATGGCAACAGGAGTCGTTTACTTTCATCGGTTCTACATGTTTCACTCATTTCGTACCTTCCCAAGATATGTAAGTATGCATACCCATATATGCTATGGGATAGCAACAAGGTTTGCATGTTGGTGATGTTCAGCATATTTTCTCAAATGTTCTCACAGGTTGACGAGCCTGACTGGCTCTCTCACATCAGTGATGTATGCATATCAATCAGACAGTAGCTCAGTGCTCAGTATGTATGCATAAAGGTGCTTTCACATATTCGAAAATCGCTACGGAAAGTCGGAAACACGCCGCAGCTACTCCGTAGCAAATGTGCTGGTTTTTCTGCGGCGCACCATAGCTGTACAGGTGCTTTCACATATTCGAAAATCGCTACGGAGTTCCGTAGCAATGCCGTAAGCCTTTCACATATTCTTGTTCGTCTGCGGCAGCTGCGGCGGAAAATCATGTGAATGCCGCAGCAAAATCAAACTCATCTTGATTTTGCTACGGAGTTCCGTAGAACGTGCCGCGAGGTGCTACGGAACAGCTACGGTGCGCCGCAGCAAAATCAACACATTTGCTACGGAGTAGCTACGGATCGTTTCCGTAGCGATTTTCGAATATGTGAAAGCACCTTACCGTATGCATAGCACCTCGCGATCTTCTGCGGCACGTACTACGGAACTCCGTAGCAAAATCAAGATGAGTTTGATTTTGCTGCGGCATTCATATGATTTTCCGCCGCAGCTGTCGCAGACGAACAATAATATGTGAAAGGCTTACGGCATTGCTACGGAACTCCGTAGCGATTTTCGAATATGTGAAAGCACCTTAATGCATATCCGATTGCAAAGGCATGCATTATACATAATATGTACTACTGTACCCCATCACAGTTAATTGTAACTTGTGTTTGTAATGTCCTCGGTCATTGAACTCATTGATAGACTGCCAAGATTATGTAGCTAGATGCAAGTTTAAATTCAGTTCAAATTTAAACCTGGCTTAATTCTTCAAACCCTTCCTTAACAATTATATCAAGTTTAAACTTTGCATTAAACCCTGTCAAATAAGATGTTTTATATCAATGAATGCATACATACTGTACTCTACTGGTCCATGAGTAAAACATGCACTTGTGTATTAGAAGAGTTGTTATCTATCGTAACGTTATGTGGCAGGTGACGGCTTGCTGCTGCCTCTTCCTGGCCGGCAAGGTGGAGGAGACCCCCAAAAAGTGCAAGGACATCATCAAGACGGCACGCAGCCTCCTCACAGACCAAAAATTCCTTCAGTTTGGGGAGGACCCCAAGGTACACAGCGTAAGAGAAACTTCAAATCAATCGTCTGGTTTTTTTCTTCATTTTTTTATTATTATTTGGATATGGTCTCATTAGTGACTAGTAGTTACTTGCATTAATTTCTTTTTCAAATTTTAACTGATATGTTTTATATATCTAAAATTATAAACCAGGTTGATTTTTCTGTCTTTAATTTTGAAAATCACTAACAGAAAGTAGATACACTGAAACAAACAAATTTCTTTTGAGCAGATACTTTTTGTTTGTTTCACTGTACGAGAGCTTGGAAGTGATATTACTGTATAATTAAAAGCCTTGTAGGTACCGGAATTTGCAGAATAAAAGGCTAATAATAAAATAATTAAGTGAAAATTCAAGTTCAGTACCGTAATATTGTTTATCCAATATTTTTTTGAAAACAATTAACTGTGTATATACATAGTTACACACTGTAAATGAGTGACACTGTAGTATCTTTTGCAAGTACTGTGCCACATTTTTTTTTTTTTTTTTCAAATTCTGTATCTTTTTAAAAATGCAGCATGATTGTTGTCAATAACATTATCTCTATCTTTAAGATGAATAAATATTTGTCCATACAAAGTTAATTTGACAATCTTTTTCCAGTAATTTTCTCAAACTACCTGCAAAGTTTGCATCGATCGAGGTGTAGGGAAACTGAATACTGTCATCAGTTTGCTGTTAGTTGAGTGGTGGCAACTTGTATGATTGCTGCATGCGTTAGCTACTTGATAAAACTTAATTGTAAGCATGTGAAATGCTAAAATCTAGAATTAATTTTCACTGTAGTTATTTTTCTACATTTGATACGTAATGAAAGTAATGTCGTTAATAAAGCATTCTTCCGGAGGCATGATGTGTTGTAACCCAAGCTGTCACGCCAATGGTTTGATTTCAGGAAGAGGTGATGATCATGGAAAGGATACTGCTCCAGACCATCAAGTTCGACCTTCAGGTCAGTCCAGATGCTTCAGGTGGTCCCAGGCTTGTTGTAATCCCAGTTATAGAGGCTTCAGGTGGCCCCAGGCTTGTCGTAACCCCAGTTATAGAGGCTTCAGGTGGCCCCAGGCTCGAAACAAATTTTCTAAGAATGTTTTGAATTTTCTCCCAATATTTTTAGAAACTTTTAATTTTGTAAACATCTCCCACTCATCCTAAAGGTTTTCTTGATTTGGAATCTAGTACTTATTTTCCCCTAAAACCTTACTTTAATCTAAAACAGCAAATTTATATATATATATATATATTTTTTTTTTTTATCCGTAAGTTAAGACGGTGAGAAGATCGCAAAATCAGCTTACTTGAAGCTTCTATGTAGCATCAGATTGTATATTTTAATTTGGCATAGTTAATGCGTTCCCAGGGAACTCCATAGCCTTTTATCATAGTAAGAGATAATGTTCACTCTATACTTGTGGTGGATCTCTATTACAAGCTAGTTATGAAATTGATAGCTAGCTATATGTATTCAAAATTATTTAAAAGTTAAGTAAAATACAGTTATGAGGCTACTGTAGTAAAAATGGGTAAGTTTTTATGCTGAGATAATTTGTTGGGCTTAACCTTAAGAATATTGCAAATCATATAACAATATGTTGCCGTTGTTTCAATTTTTTAATTCCCCTGTTGGTGTAGTAAATAAAAAAATTCATTGATTTGAATCATAATAACATCGCTCAACCAGTAAGAGTAACATTTTAAAATGTGTTGGCATGTTCTGCTAACCAAGTTACACCAACAAGTCTGACAACGTTTCTCTGTCCGTAGGTGGAGCACCCTTACAGCTACCTTCTGAAGTATGCCAGGGCTCTGGAGGGGGACAAAGCCAAGCTGCAGAAGATGGTGCAGATGGCCTGGACGTTCGTCAACGACAGGTACATAAACAGTTTTCAACAGTCAACAGATCCGTAGCAATGCTATTTGTTGAAATGCCAGTAACAGAAAGTATGTGATTTTTCACATCCTTTTACTTTATAAAACGGAGATTTTAAAATAATTTCTATAAAATTTCATGCATACACGAAGTTGTGGCTTATAAAAAAAAGTATACAAACTTAAATATACAATATATTTTTATTATTATTATTCCACTACATATTTATTAATTTACATAAAAAGTAATAACTACCTGTCTTCTCTATTGATAAAATTGACTTAGAGACATAAAAAATGTTAAAATGTTTTTTGCAAAATAAACTTTAAGAACAGTGTCTTCAAGTTGGTTAAGAAATGCAACTACAGTATTTTAAATACCGGTATATAAGACATTCTTTATGTTGGTAACATGGATAAATTATAGAAGGATACCCAACAGGGATATAGAGCTGGAGATAAAGGTGTTAATCGACACTAGCACCATCCATATGAAGTTTTTCGACCTAACCTAACATCGTCGCCCAAGCGGATTATTATGCTTATTAGATGCGAAGTTCGATTGACGATTCACATTTCCTTTTAGTGCTAGCCAACAGTTCAAGCCACCGTGAAATAAAAGATATACTCGCATACCTTATTAAGTTTCCAGTCTTCTACATGCGGTCTGTTTATTCCAAGGCACAATTTTCATCACAAAAAGATTTATCGAAATCGCTAGTGTGTTACTGTGATCGCGGCTTTGCATCACCCACTTATCTGTGCTGTATCTAAGCTTTGGCGTGTTCTAAACAAATAAAAAGCACTTTCATGTACTGCTAATATACATGGATTGAAGTTAAGAATTGCTCAATCAAGCCATTTTATTGAGAAATAGGAAATAATTAAATGTTGTGCTCACGAAGAAAAATTTCACGAACAACTCATGCAGCAGCCATTCAGCAGTGCAGCTGATGCAATAAAAGGCGGGAAGCTAGGACAAGTAGAAGGCCGGTAGAAGGATGGGTATTCTCTAGCAGGAAAGTGAACCGCCATACCACCGGAAATTATATTGAAATCTATGATAAATTACTATATATTTTATCAATTTATTAACAATACAATATTGCATTAAATGCTTAAATATTCTCAGCAAATAATAAATCGTAAGTTTCTTATGCCTGCAATCAACTGTTATTGTGGAACTCCATTGTCGCGAATACCCATTCTTCTATATATTCTATAATTGCGGCTAGGCGGCCGATGTTAGGTTAGGTCGAAAAACTGCGTATAGATGGTACTCGTAGCGGTTAACACTCTTATTATATTATATTAAAAGCACTAAATCTCTGATTTGAAATGCATGGTCAAGAATCTTTGAGGGGCCCGGAGGGCCCTCCGCGGGGCCCGCAGGGCCCCGCCGCGCCCGCAGGGCGCGTCCCGGGTGGGACCCGAAGGGCCCCACCCGTCATTTTCAAAATCCAAAAATTCCCAAAAATTCCCGGGGGGTATTTCCAAAATTCCCGAAATTTCAAAAATTTCCGAAAAATGACGTTTTGACCCCAAAAACGGCTTTAGGTAACATGCGCTACCCCTACTTTTTGCCTTCAAAGATGGCGTCCGGCGCACCGTTCGCCCGCCATAAGCGATAATGTTAATTTTTTTAAAAAACCACCGGTAAGCGGTTTTGAGAGTTAGAGCTTAGGTCCCAATGGGCGAAATGTAGCCCGGGACGTAAACTTTTATATGGGAGGTGTTATTTTTGAATTTTTGCCCCAAAAATTTTTTATGGCCGTTTTAGTGTTTTTTTCAAAAAAAATCGCCGTTTTTGCGGTTTTTGCCGAAAAAGTCATTTAAAGTTGGAAACTCAAGCTTTTTTCAGTCAAATCGTTTAGAAGACTGTGTCGGGCATCTTTTAGCTTCATTTGAGCTCCCTCCTATCTGTTTTGGTTCCGCGGCTGCGGGCCCCGGAAGTTTGGGACCTCGAAAAAAAGGTGTTTTACGGCCCTTGCCTTAAATCATTAGATTGAAGAGCTATGGCGAAGGTTTCCACGGCAAAAGTGTGTCCCGACAGACGACGCAGCTTCGCCAAATACAAACATGGCACCTCCAAAGCATACTTACCGTGCTATGGCCAGATCTGTACAGTATGACACCCGAAATCCCTAGGGGTGCAACTTTTATTTTTGGACCCCATAAAAGGTGCCCCGAAGGGGCCCCCGGTTTTTGTATTGGGACTCATCAGGATTCAAATTTAACGGGCTATCTGACCAATATCAATTTGGGCCCTTGGGGCCCTTTGGGCTCCCTCCAGAGGGGTAGTTTTCAAAAGCTTTTTTGCAAGCTTCAATCTGGTGAACCCCCCCAACAGTTTCGGCAATTTTTCGGTTAGGAACGAGTTTAAGACCTTTTCTGAAAGCTTTTTGCAAGTCATAACTTTTCTTCGGCTCGATTTTTCGATTTTCAAAAAAGTCAAAAAATCGCATGGGAACATAGGGTTTACGCATGCTAAAAATTGACCACTTTCCCCCTCGAATAACTTTTGAGCACACCTGAAATCAAAAATTCCGCGCAGTATGAAAGTTGCTCACACTCTTTTTCTTTCAGAAACTTTTTTCAAATCGATGCCAACTATGAGAGTTAGCCCAGGCGAGCGGGGAATGCAAAAAAACCTCCTCCCATAAGGATAACATAAGAAACGCATCCTTTTCCTTAATAACTTTTTTTTACGCTATTGACATGGTGTTTTTTCGTCGAATCCTGTTAAAACTAAGCGTCTCACGTCTAAAAATATGCGTTTCAAGAATGTGGGTCCCACGGGGCCCGCAGGGCCCCTCCTCGAAAGTACGCGTTTTGGATCCAATATGGCGGCCGCGCGCAACGTCTCACAACTTTGTTGTGACACTTTATGGACTCTACACCATGTGCCCTTCAATTTGATACCCAACTCGACCCCCTGCAACTACCGGAAGTGCGTTTTTTTGAAAACGAAAGCCTGGTCTCAAATCCCCATAAGAATAACATGGGGCCATTTGATTAGCATTGCAGGCGGATCTGCCGGCCAAAATACCCGTTTTTTACGGGTTGCGCCAAACTCGGGGAAGGAATTTTTTTTCGAGCAAACTCTCGACGGGAGGTTGTAGGGGACCCAAAACAATGCCCAAAAACCAAATTTGGGAATTTTCCGGCACATAGGGGGCCCACGCGGCCCGATCGAAGATACGAATTTTTCGATATCCAAAATCCCGATTTCGGGAAAGTGTTTGTCCCCGAAAAATTATTTGTCCAACTTTTCTAGACCAGTTTTTTGAGCCGGACAAGATGCAGTCTTCAGATTTAAACTGCGACCCATAGTTCTTGAGATTTTTGGACTTTTATGTTTTTGACAAAAATTTCAGAAGGGGTACCCCTTCTCTCACCGCTTATACATGGGGAAGATAGGGGGAAAAATCGAAATTGAGTTTTCGATGGTTTCTGACTATATCGACCACGCTGATCACGAATCTGGCCTCGGATTTTACCTATCTCGAAAAACAAGATGGCGGCGGGCGAAATACATATTTTTCGTATATATGCACTATATTATGCTGGAATTTCATGCATGATTTCAATCTACAGGTGTTATTAATGGGTAATTAAAATAATAAATTGACTTTCTATATGTAAAAACATCCCTGGAGTTTGAAAATAACCACTATTTAACGCTCAGATCAATATTTTATTTTATATTCAATTTTAAGCGAGGCGAGGAACGAGCCGAGCTGGGTATGAGTTGGCAATCACTACGTTTACATGACGGTGTTTAATGCGTATTCGTTGACGACGCCTCATAAGAATAACATTATGCGTCGTCAACGAATACGCATTAAACACCATCATGTAAACGTATTGATTGATATTCATTGCCCGCACACATCTATCCAAGAATTTTAAGCGAGGCGAGGAACGAGCCGAGCTGTATTTGAGCAGGCCGACACTATCTAATTCCATTGTATGGTTAGGCGAGGTCTCCGAAGGAGTTGAGCTGCGTATGAATGGCGGACCCGTGACGAACGCATGTTTTTTATTCTTTTTATTCTTACGCGTTGCGAGCCATATAAAACTTCCCTCTACAGTCCAGTTTCATGTAAAATTATGCCAGAAACTCGAATTTAGTACTGTCGGGAACAGGAAATGAACGAGGAAGGCGGGAAATTCAAAAAAATAAAGCGGGCGGCAATATTTAAAGCTGCTGGCGATCATTATTGGGTTGGAAACAAGTTCCATGCATTTTATATCGCGCGTATGTACCTTGGTTTGAACGGATTCCCGCCAATAATCGAGCGGCCCCGTAATACGCATGACATTACAGCTTGTGCATCTTTGTTGCCATGGTGACGGGTAAACAAGCATTGTTGGGAACGGTGAGAAAACGTGATTTCAAAATTTCTGAGAATGCCGTTGACGTTCTCAACAGTCATTCGTTCTCTGACCGCCGACTAGCGAGGTTGACTCAGATTCCAAGACTTGCAAGGTAAAATGTGAATGGCCACTGATTTTATTTTAAATCACTGATTGCTACCAGGTTCCTTCTGATAAGCCCCAGCCCTTCCGCTTTTCGGTTTCCCGGTTTCATCCGATTAAAAAAGTCCCCCTTCCGAATTCCGCTTTCCCGGTTTCATCCGATTAAGAAGTCCCACTTTCTACGTTTTGCTTTGCTGTTGATGACGACTTTGTAACGAATCGTGACAAAAGAAAGTGGACCTACTCGACTCAGAGGTACTGTATCTTCGCTTTATTTATTATTTTTTTTTTTACTATTTTTATTTATTTTTTATTTATCTACATTTATTGATGCCAATTTTTTCCCCACATGATTATTTTCATTTCCATGACCTTTTTTAAAATCCCTGCAATTTCTTCGAACCCGATGAAACTTTTTTTGGAAAATGATGACTGGCATTGCAAATGATCACTGCACCCTGATTTGGGGCCTTTTCGTAAAGGCCCCCCCCCCGCCCTAGTCTCCTTTATTAACAGGGGCGCGTACTTCTAGAATACTCTCCTGTCTATTTCCTCCATGGTTGGTAATTTTTATTGTGTATTTTCAGTTTAATGTTAATATGTTTGTGACGTTATCAATGTTGTATTGTACAACCAGTATCATAATAAAATTATTATTATTATACAATGTAATTAATTTGCTTACTATCTAGTATAAAGCAATAAGCAGCAAGACAGACATGAAGCACACAACAACAAAGTCACAACAAGATGTGTTTTCCCACAGTCTTTGCACCACGCTGAGCCTCCAGTGGGAACCAGAGGTGCTGGCCGTGGCCCTCATGTACCTGGCGGGCAAGCTCAGCAAGTTCGAGGTGGAGAACTGGCAGGGGCGCACACACAAGCACCTACGTTGGTGGGACGTCTTTGTCGAAGATGTCACCATGGACCTGCTCGAGGGTGAGACATCCTCTACTTGTGGAATAAAATGTTGAAATAATGAGCTTTTTTAACCATGCTTTTGCTGAGAACTCTTAATTCTGTTCAGTAACTCTGTAGCTATCTTGTGATATTTATGTTGTCTGGGTGAAGGTTACACTAGATCTGTTCTTAAACCTTTCATGTTGTAACTTTTTGTACTAGTTTGATCTTATATCACGTACAGAAGATTTAAAAAAAAAAAAAAAAATAGTGTAAAACAAGTACCATACTGGTCTTAGGATGTGGCATCAATTTTTTTCAAGTAGAAAGGACACAAATCTATTATAATATATCAACAGAATATACAATAATTGCAGCCTGATAACTAGGAAATGTGATGGCAACATTTCATTATTTTCCTAGCGTTTTCTGTGTTATTTATTTATTTATTTAATTTTTTTTTTTTTTTTTACAGTTTATTTGTTGTTGTTTTTCCCTCAAGCGTTTCTCTATCTGGAGGTTTTCTTTTTCAGACATCTGCCATCAAGTGCTGGACTTATACTCCCCTCAGTCGCAAGCCAACGCCCTGACACTGTCGCCCCCTCACCTACCCCCCTCGCTCACCGGCAGCAGCACCCCCACCCTTGTCTCCTCCAAGGGCTCCACCACCCCCGTTCTCTCAACGTCTTCATCCACTAGCACTCCGCCTGTTGCCACCAAGAGGTCAGCCTCTGGCAACTCTACTTCCTCAGGTGAGTACCTTGGTCCGTCGTGTGATCAGTGTGGGTCTCAGGACCATTACCTCTGCCACCATCATTATGATCTTTAACCCATGCCTAATTTGCTGGAGCTGCATATTTGCAATTTTTGGGTGGTTAAGAACAACACATCTCAAAAAGTTAAACTCTAACCTTGCCTCCGTAGTCTTTATTAACGCCTACAACTAGAGTAATGGTCCTGTCCGATATGTACGTCTCTCGTCAGTCTTGATGTCACCTCTGTTGAGTTCAGGGGTGTTTACTTTTCACACCGTGATAGAGGCGTTACAAGATATAATTTCCTTGAAAATGGCATTGGCTACACTGGCAAATAATTAACACTTACTCTTCTTATCTCCTTAACAAATCTGAATTTTAAGTGTATCTTATCTGCAGTCTTAGCAAATACTTTACAAGAATTAAATACATTATTAATGTACTGTATTTGCCTAAACTTACTGCCAAACTGTACTTTCTCTTGAAGAAATTTAAAACCTATAGTGATTAGTAATTAATTACAGCTCAAACATTCGATGTTACCCCATAAAACATTATAATTTCTGAGTCATTGGTTTACCGCTTTGTCCGTGCTTACATTATTTTTCTTTGTTTCAGCAATTCCAGTGAAAGTGTCCAAGATGTCGGATCCTCAGGACGAGGAATCTTCGTCGGCGGTGCTGACCCCCTCTATGTTCTCCCGGCTTCCTCCCTACCCTCCCGTGCTGCCCCAGGCTCGCCCCCAGCCCTACTCTGGCTACCCTTCGTACGCCATGCCGCACCAACCCCCCACCGCCCCCGGTCAGCAACCCTACTTCATACCACCGTACTAATGATCTTTTTTATTCTGATTAACATCAAATGAAATGTTAACTCAAACTTTTGTATTTATCCTCATTTGTGAAACTACTGTACTTTTTTTTTTTACCATATTTTCTTTTATTTTTATTTAAAAATTAAATGTCACTTAATAAATCTTTAAACTGGAGTTTAATTTCATTAAAGCAGAATTCCTTAGAAGAAGAAATGTTTTTTTATTTCTTAACTAGCTGAAGTGCTGAAGTATTTAAAATACCTAATCCTCATGGATTGGCACAAAAATAGGTAAACTTTAAATAAATAAAATTTATAACCTAATTTTTAATTGTACTATTTTTACACTTTTAATATATTAATTAAGTGATTTTACAGTCAAGTATAATATATTTCTGTTGAAAAGAGATACAGTTTTGTAGCTTGAGACTTTTTTTATAAACTTTAATAAAAAGTCATAAAAAATTTAAACATTTATGCTGAAGGATGGTTAAGGATAAAGTAACACGCCCAATAAAGAAGAAAATTATGAAACATGTCTTAAAATGTTCTCCTCTACATCCACTATCAGTAGCACTAGCTAAAATATCAGGTGTACAAATTCGATCTAATTTTTTAGTTACTACTTTTTATTTATTAAGTAATGTGGTCAAATTTAATAATTCCTAACTCGAAATCTAGATCAAATTTGCATGCCTGATATTTTAACTTCTGATCCCTTGGGGATGTAGAAAACATATTAGGATATATTTCATAATTTTCATGTGTGAGAATTTTTTTTACATTGGGCGTGTTACCGTACCCTAAATATATTTTATTTTTTCATCAGAATAACCATTATATTTACAAAGTACAAGTCATTGATAAAGTTACTTACAAGTGTACTCTAGGACATTTCATACTTACTAATGAGTCTAATAACTAAACATTGACTGATTAAAAGGCAACGAGTGTTAAAAAGAGTTGACAAGAAATAGAACATAATAAATATATAGACTAGAGCATGTTGAAGAAAGCTTTTTTATTGAGCTTAACGACAATCACTCGATTGCTATGTTTTAATTTAACCTCTGTCAGATCAAGTTCTGAGGTCATTTGCCGATGCAGAAGTCGCTGAAGATGACGTCAAGCAGCTGTTCTGAGGACACTTGTCCGGTGAGCAGCCCCAGGTGTCTCAGGGCTTGCCGCAACTGCTCTGCCGCCAACACCAGGTCAGAGCCCTCTGCCAGATGAGCCAGGAACCGACGCAGGCCTGCAGCACAGCCCTCGAGGTGTTGCCGATGTCGAGCCTGGGTCAGGCTGGGGCACTCCCGTTGGGGCTCACCGCAGCTGCAGGCAGGTAAGATTTAAAGATTGACAAATTTAAAAGAGTTTAACACAGGGCCGTCCCATGCGCACGGTGCATACGTTTAATTTTTTCTGCTCTATTATAGAGTTTTCCGTAAATTAATAGCCATGGCTTAGAAAAGCTGCGCAGAAACGAGTTTTAAATGTTAGCAGTCTACTGCGCATGGCTCTGCAAAGTGTGCATGATAAAAAAGCTTGAATCCAAATTAAGCTGCGCAAACGCTAGGTGACTAATCTGCGCACAGGCAAAATAGCAACTTTGTATGCTTTATGAACAAAGATACGAACTTCTACCCCAGATTGCTTGCGAATTGCAGTGTTTAAAAATTCTTTTAATACGTTACTGCAACCGGTTTGGCTTGTAGTATTGCAAATAAATATCAAATTTGAGATGAGATAAAAAGCAACGTTCTCGCTAATGTTGAACAAAAAGTCTGCTCCGGTAGGGGCCCCTCGTGCAGCAAAACAGCTGTTTTGAGCTCACTAAGTGACGTCACCTTGGGTGTTTTTGGCCAAAATGCGCAGATCAGTCCAAATTCGTAGGGCTGATGGGCCTATCTATTATAGTTGTATCATGGTTTAACATAGTATTTACAGAGAATGTAGCTAAAAATATTAAGTAATTTTACAAAATGTTCATATGAATGGCTAGGAAGCCTCTTGTGTTGAATATATGGTCCATTTAGACAAATGCATTCAATGGACAACATACATGAAAAAATTTTATTGCAGAAATGAATAAATGGTACGAAATTATGCTACTCTGAGTTTTTTCAGATTTTTTTGAAACCCGGAACTATTTTTAAATAATTATTGAAAGTCCTGTGATTTCAGTTGGCACCCCTGCAGCCTTAATAAAAAGGATAGAGACTGGACGCCTATTGACGCCTCCAGGGGGCGTGGCCGCACTTTCAATAATTATTTAAAAATAGTTCTGGGTTTCAAAAAAATGTAAAAGAATTCAGAGTGGCATAATTTGGTACCCTCTATTCATTTCTGCAATAAAAAAATTTCATGTATGTTGTCCATTAATAAAGTCTGTACTACAATGCAGGGACCGGATGCATGCGTTTTTTTCGTGCATCCGAGATGCGCATCCGGATGCAAATTAATTTTTCGTGCATCCATGGATGCGCATCCGGATGCAAATTTATTTTTCATGCATCTGGGATGCGCATCCGGATGCAAATTTATTTTCCATGCATCTGGGATGCGCATCCGGATGCATTAATTTTTTCCCGTGCATCTGGGATGCACGGATGCGGATGCAAGCCCATTTTTGCGCATCCGTGTGCATCTTGCATCTGCATCCGCATCCGATCTTTGGTTTTTATAATACACTTTGTTTCTTGCAATTTTAAACGATAAGTGGCAAATAAATTTTAAAAAAATGCCTCGTGTTAAAGATTTATTTAGAAACCATTAGCAAAAAACCTGATAAAAAAAGAGAAAAAATAGTGTTAAATGGATACAAATTTATTTTTCGTGCATCCGTGGATGCGCATCCGGATGCAAATTTATTTTTCATGCATCTGGGATGCGCATCCGGATGCATTCATTTTTCCCCGTGCATCTGGGATGCGCATCCAAATGCATTCATTTTTCCCTGTGCATCTGGGATGCACGGATGCGGATGCAAGCCCATTTTTGCGCATCCGTGTGCATCTTGCATCTGCATCCGCATCCGATCTTTGGTTTTTATAATACACTTTGTTTCTTGCAATTTTAAACGATAAGTGGCAAATAAATTTTAAAAAAATGCCTCGTGTTAAAGATTTATTTAGAAACCATTAGCAAAAAACCTGATAAAAAAAGAGAAAAAATAGTGTTAAATGGATGCAAATTTATTTTTCGTGCATCCGTGGATGCGCATCCGGATGCAAATTTATTTTTCATGCATCTGGGATGCGCATCCGGATGCATTCATTTTTCCCCGTGCATCTGGGATGCGCATCCGGATGCATTCATTTTTCCCTGTGCATCTAGGATGCACGGATGCGGATGCAAGCCCATTTTTGCGCATCCGTGTGCATCTTGCATCTGCATCCGCATCCGCATCCGATCCCTGCTACAATGAAATCAATTAAAGATTTAAAATAAAAATGTTCTCACAGCTGAGCTAATCGGTCCTGCAGCAGGGTGAGCAGAACTGGAAATCCTTCCTCCGTCTCACACGATATGAGGATAACGTTGCTGGGTAGTGGGTCAGCCTGAAACATTATAGTTCCACAAGAAAAGATAA
This sequence comes from Siphlonurus alternatus, assembly GCA_949825025.1. Classification (NCBI taxonomy): domain Eukaryota; kingdom Metazoa; phylum Arthropoda; class Insecta; order Ephemeroptera; family Siphlonuridae; genus Siphlonurus; species Siphlonurus alternatus. The sequence continues at coordinate 45,705,253 of OX463781.1, forward strand.
CACAAACGTTTTCTTTTTTACATTTCTTTTTCAGTTTTTTATTTTAATATGAAATTAGACACCATTTTTTACAGTAACTCATTATGATCAACCTATGATTCCTGCAATGGAGTATCAGCCTCATTTTTTTTTTTTTTTTTTTTTTTACTGCAGAAATGGATAGAGGGTGCAGAGTTATCTATGCTCTGAATTTTTTCAAATTTTTTCGAATCCAGGAACTACATTAAAACATTACTGAAAGTACGGAGAGAATGACGCCTAGCGCTCTTAATAAAACGATATAGGGACTAAAAGGAACCCAACTTTGGCAAAAATTTTTAGCAATGCTGTACTTCCCATCCTCTTAAAAATTTTGAAAAAACTAGAGAGGCATAACTTTGTAAGTTTGTACCCTCTGTTCATTTTTACAATAAAAAAATTTCAGGTTGATACTCTTTTCACACTCTGAAATTACCTTAATCGCTTGTGGCACAAGATCTGCCTTGTTGAGCACCACGAGGCAGTCTTGCCACCTGACTTCCAGCTTGCACTCGCTCAGGTACTTGTCCAGGAAGGTTGGCAAGTCAGAGGTTCCAAGTCTGAGTGCGCTGGGAGCCTCCGCCACCAGCAGCACCAGGTCTGCCCGACTGGCCAGGGCACGAGCTCGCTGCACCCCCTGGCACTCTGCATCGTCAGAACAGTCCCGAAGACCCGCAGTGTCAGCCAGCTGGAGGGGGAAGCCTCCCAGGTCCAGCGAGAGCTGCACAACGTCACGAGTTGTGCCTGCGTGGGGAGTCACTATGGCTGCAGGCCGTTGAGCTACGCAGGAGTTGGAACAGCGTTTTTACATTAGAGAATTTGTTTTATCTGCAGCAAATAATGGGATGAATAAAATTATCACTGTGCTATTATTGTGGTATTAAAAGTATTTAGGTGAAAATTAGCGATAAATAATTTGATTGTCCTCAAATATGACAGTTAATTGAGAAGAAAATGTAGAAGTATAATATTATGGGCCATTTGAAGATATTTTTTTACAGTATAAGATTGTCACAAAAGTTAATAAATTCAAAATTAAAAATTAGAGTAAAATATTAAAACAACATTTTAGAATTTTTGTTGGTTTGTTATTTTATTATTAATATTATTATTATTATTATTTCTTTTTCTTTTCAGAAAATTATACTTTTAAGGAAAGAAATGTTTTGGTTTCCGCTCCTCTGAACAGTTAATTTTCCATCACACACTTACCGAGAGCATTAAGCAGACTGCTCTTGCCCACATTTGGTTGGCCAATGATGGAAGCCTGGACGCCGCTCCTCAGCATCTCTCCTCTCCGGCCATCTTTCAGGTGGTTCTACAACTTGAGCAATGTCACAACCGACAAGATAATTACCACTGCAACTCACCTCAACTTGCTCAAGCAGCTCTGCGGCTTGCTGCTGGGCCTGCTGCATCACACCCTCCTCTATGTTCTCGTCTTCCGAGAAGTCAATGTAAGCCTCCACGTGAGCCATGCACTGAAACCAGTCAAACAATAAATTACCTTACACAGAAAATCATGAAAACTTTAAAAAAAAAAGAAAATAAAAGAAAGAAAAAGAAAAAGGCTAGAAAAATTTTAATAATGTACCAAATTAAATGCAATTTAAATTTATAATTCATGATAATAAAGGTTTCAGGGTATAAAAAGTACAAATACATTTTTATTGATATTTAATTGAAAATATTGTACTTAATTGTTGGTACAAAAGTGACTTCAAACAAAACATAATTTTTTATTGTAGGAGAGCTAAACTCATATCTACAATTCTACTGTAAATAAAACTTTTTTAGAGTGTTGAATGATTAAGCTGTCATATATGTTCTCATGCACACCTTTATGAGCTGCTGTCGCCATCGATCGTAGAGTGTGCCCAGGTGTCCCTCCAGTTGCAACAGGGCTTGGCGTCGCTGTGCTTCCGTCTCAGCCTCCAGCAGGTCCGCCAACCCCTCCACCTCGGTCAGATCAAGCTTGCCCCCCAAGAATGCCCGGCGAGTGAACTCTCCTGTAAAAAATAGAGTGTAGGTAGAGAGAAGTGACAAAGAGTTGGGATCAATGAATATAATCTACCTGGCTGAGCTGGGCGACACCCAGGAACTTGACCAATAGCAGATAAAATTGCAGACACAACAGCTTTTCCTCCATGGACGTGAAGTTCACATATATCTTCACCAGTAAAACTGCGAGGCTCTGAGATAAAAAAAAAAACAATGGTAATTATTGAAGTATATTATGACCATAACATAATAATACTGTATGTTATATATGCCAAGAGTCGGAGACAAAATTACTCACTGGGAAACCACAGCACAATGCCTCTGTCTATTGTCTCTCCAGATATTGGATGACGGAGTCTTCTAAGAAGTGCTCGTCTCTCTGGTACTTTCTCTCGTAGTCCTGCAATTTGTTTTAACGCCACTGATGTCTGCGGACCAGAGATTCGAACCACAGCAACACCACACTTGCCTTGGCCTAGAAAATATTACATATAGTAAATTAAGAAAATAATGAAATAGAAATTAAAATTAAGAGACTCGTACCTGATGAAAGAGCAAATATAGTTGAATATGCCGAACTTGATGAAGACACCTTACAAGTCTTAAGTAGGCGACCAGGCCTAAAAAACTGTGTCATTTTGAATGAAGGCAATAATTAATTTAATTCAGTAATTTAAAACCCTTAGAATCATGCGTCACATATATAAGTTAAAAAATTTAAAACAACTGTCTATTTTACATCACTAGTTGAAATTTATCTGCTAATCGATCGTTTCATGCTCTCAAGCTCAGCAGCATATTATGTATACGGCAAACTTTGCAAAATTTCCGCGCTGATAACCAGCTGATTTGTTGGATGACGTAATCATCTGTGATTGGTTGGATCAGTACACATGCGCACTCGAGAGCACCGGCGGCACGCGCGGGCACGCGGCGGCACCGAGGCCACCGAGAGGACTGAGAGGAGCACAAAACTTTTTTTTTATTCTTTAGCATATTTAGCTAATAATGTATGATGTATACGGGTTAATTTATTAATATTATTTCCAAGTACTAAATATAATTGTGTTTTTTAATATTTTTTATGTTCCTAGCTCAATAATTTTTAATGTCCTATTATTTATATGTGTATAAGTTATTATTAATTTGTGTTGTGTGTATAATAAATAAGATTTTTATGTTTTTTATGTTTATGTAATATATAATATGTACACTGTAAGAGTGTTCAATAAAAACTTTAAAAACAACTTTTTTCTTTTTGCACCAAAATTACAAAATTAAAGCACGATTAATTTAAGCTACTTAATTATCTCAGAGACCATGATATATCGGAGTCGGAGAATGCTATGTATAGGCAGCTAATAGTATGTACCGTACATGACCATATATTATATAAATATATAATATATATGTTATACTTACATATATAGCGTCATTTCCCAGTTCCAACGAGCTAAAGAATATAACTGCATGATGACATAAACAGAGCAACACGGAGCACTATAGCTTATAATATTAATATATATATTAATATGGTGGGAACTGCATGGTAATATATATATATATATATATATATATATATATATATATATATATATATATATATATATATATATATATATATATATATAATATATATATATATTCTGTGCCCATGAAAGAGATAATAAAATAAAAAATAAATATAATTTATACATCAAAATATTATATAAATCATTATCGATCGAAAATATGTATTAACTATAGCTAATTTTTTTTAAAGTGGACGTATTTTTTTGAGGAACTTAAACTTCTTTTCATTTTTCTGGTCCGCGTGTATGTTATCACAATTTATTACCACCACACGCCAAGAAAGTACGTACGTTTACAATCACAAGCAATCGACTGTGACATATCGTCGCCTCAGAATGCAAGTCGCGTAAGTACAAAAAAATTTGATGGGACTTTGAGCTTTATGTTATATTGAGATAAGGTTCAAAGTTGCATCAAATTTTTTTGTTCTTACGCGACTTGCATTCTGAGGTGACGATATAACCTCTGCACAGGTGACATATTTCAAATTGCAATAAAAGTTAAAATTTCGTACGGAGAGCGCATGCAGACGTGTCTTCTACGAATTTTTATATGTACCGAGTGCAGTTTGCTCTGTTATAAGTTTGTGTTGACGAGATGAGAGCTTTCCTTCTGATGGCCGGCGTGATCGCTGCATGGACAACAGGGACTTTACAGTCGTGGGGTAAGCTGAGGATTGCAATAATGTAGCTATAAATATAAATAACACATGCAGAGATGGTATTAATAATTAACCCAAGTAAAAAATATAATGGACAACCTAAATGAAAGTTTTTTATTGCAGAAATAAATGCAGAATACCAAATTTTGTTTATTTAAAACTCAGGAACTTTTTTTAAAAAATTATTGAAATTATATACAAAAAGAGATCGTTAAAAGACGTCATTTTTATAATGACAATAATTTGATTTAAAATGACTCAAAAGGCTTTAAGGGTGTTGACTAATTCAAACTAAACTTCGAATAAAACTTTTAAGCAATATTTCCTGATGGTCTCTTCAAAAATGTAAAAAAAGAAACAAACAAACACACACACAAAAAAGAGGAAAATATAACGAAAAACGAATATATTAATTAGAGTAACACAATTTGGTACATGTAGGTGCATTGCAAAAATACTGGAAGGCTCTGAAAGTATAATATAATTAATATTTATAATATTTATTGCTGCATTGAATTTGTGTAATTCGATCAGTATCATTATGATTATCATAAAAATTAATTTAAGCTCTCTGACTATATTTATTTCAAAACATTGTTACATGTTCTCCAGTGCCGCTGGTTGGCGGTCCGTCCCACAAGTCGGATGCCCCACGGCGGCGCGCCTGGACGCTCGGCGCGGACGGCGTTTCGTGGCCCGGCGGTGCACGCGTCGTCTCCCCTCACGAGTTCCCCTTCGTGGCGAGCCTGGAGAACGCGCGAGGAGAACGGTTCGTGGGGGCGCTGGTGTCCAACAACACGGTGCTCACTGTCGCCAGCAAGGTGCTCGGGTGAGTACCCGCTCTGAACATCGGATTCTGATTGGTCTAAATCAATATTTTAGATAATACTTAAACCCTGCATCAAACTTGCTCGATCTCTTTTAAGTCTTATAATACTATATTTATTTTAATAGATTATAAGGAAAATATAAAATATATACAACAGTCACTATAATAATCACTCTATAATAATGGCATGAGAAAAAAAAAAAACATGCCATAATGGAAGCTCATCTCATCTTTGATACAGGGCCCTGCCACTGAAGGTGCGACTCGGCAACGGCTGGCTGGACGCGGAGGACGTGGTCGAACTTCAAACAGGTGACGTGGTGGTGCACGAGAACTTCCGGGCGGGCAGTTTCGAGAACGACATCGCGCTGCTGAGACTGCCGCGGGCGGTACTCGACGGTAGGTACAGTTTAACAAATATTAACTTACTCACGGATCGAAGTAGCATGACTGACTGAACATGAAAACTCTAGAACTTTGCAGAGAGGTTTAAAAGTTCATAAAATAAATCTCTCTATATTAAATTTTAAGATTTTAAATTTAATTAGAAAGTCCATTTCCCGCTGCTTCCGCTAACAATCTTAAATTTATTGAGCTGCATGCATAATATTATAGTGCAGTTTTTTTTGCATGATATATATATAAATATAATAATCTCGGGTATCATATATAATAACAGGGCTTAATTGTTAATGGAGTACCGACCTCAAATTTTTTTATTGCAGAAATGGTTAGAGGGTGCAAAAATATGCTACTCTGAATTTTTTCAGATTTTTCTGAGACCGGAAAGTATTTTTAAAAAATTATTGAAAGTCCGTTTTATGACGTCACGGGCGTTAATGTCCTATCCTTTTCTTAAGGGGAGGCGCCTCGTGACGTCATCAAAATGGACTATCAATAATTTTTTAAAAATACTTCCCGGTCTCAGAAAAAATTCATGTAGAGTAGCATAATTTTGCACCCTCTATTCATTTCTGCAATAAAAAATTTTGAGGTCGGTACTCCATTATTATTATCGTTTTTATTTATTATAATATAACAGTATAATAGTCATGTGTATAGTATAATTATATTAAATATAAATATGTATCACTATTAGTACATTGTTGATTGTGAATAGTTTAAGAAGTAATACAGTGATTGTTGCCGGCAGAGCACATCAAGCCCGTGCGGCTGCCCACGGTGGTGATACGTCGTGTCGGAGAGCGCCTCTTCAACGGACAACCCGCACAGGCGCTGGGCTGGGGGAGCGCCGGTGAGCCGAAAATATAAAATCGTGTTGTGATGCTGGGCTTTATTCGAGGATTATCGAAGACATGGCGGAAAACGATCGAGAGCACGTGATATATACCATCAAATATGCAGCTATAGATATTAATATTATTATAATGAATATAATATATATATATTATATATATATATATTTTAATTTTGCTGCTAATATAAAACATATATGGGGTTAAAAAATAAATATATAAACATAACATTAATTTTTTGAATTAATGTTTATTATTATTATTTTTTTTTTACTTATAGCTTTTTTTTAATAAGTGTATGGAGATTTTACAAGGATGCAAACTATAATTAGTATAATTTATTAATATAATGAATGCTTTTTACAATAATTATTGATTAAAATAATGTTATATATATATATATATATATATATATATATATATATATATATATATATATATATATATATATATATATAATTATATTGAATTGTGCGAATTTTTTTTTTATAATTTTTATGTTTATATTATTGTTTTTTATAAAAATTAACACAATAATTGCTATCACCTATACTTGAATGAATTAATTATCACGTGTATTGAATGCGACGTTGCCAGGTGATCCTCTGCGGCTACGCTCCGTGGACGTGGCGGTGCTCCCGAGCGCCAAATGCTCGGCTCTGCGCGGCATTGACGTGGGGCTGAACTTCCTCTGCACCCGCCCAGACCCCCAGTTCAAGGACGGACCCTGTGCGGTGCGTGCCCCATGCGAACAGCTATACACTCGAGCCGAAATAGTTACCCTGCTGCTGCAATAACATATATGTACCTTGCCCCTGAATTTCCTAGCCCCTGAATTTAGGCAACTTTTTCTACGGTAAAACTGTATTATAACTCTGGTTGGCAAAAAGAATTCAGCTCAATTCAGGAGTACCATTGTCGTTTGAATTGAACAATTTCCTTAAAATAAATGCTAACGTCAATGGCATCATGTGTTAAACCTTTTAAATTTTAAACAATTTAATGAAATTTCAACTTCATGGACACCTTTTTGGGCCCACATTACATTAGCAGCACGGCTGAACCGCGCGTACATGCTGGAATGTGCAAATACATAATCAGTTACAACATGAAATGATTATAATTAATATAATACAGTCAAATTTACGTAATATTCCTGCCGGAAGTAGCCGGAAATAAGGGGTTTCTGGTCGTCTTGTTCATATCTCGAGTCTTGAAAATTTGCAAATATGTTAAAGTAAAGTGCATGCGCGCTAGAAAAAAAAAAGTTGAGTTAGTATTTTCTAAAAATAGTTCAAGTCGTCCTCCATTTCAAACCAAAATTAAAAAAATTGTATCTCAAATAGGTTTGCCAGAAAAAAATTCCAAAGTCAGAGTGAACGCGTCGCTTAACATGGGGCCTTACCTGACAAAAACCCTCGAATATCTCAAAAAAATACACCGTTAGGTGGTATGAAAAAAATATAGTGATGTTCTATGACCCAAGCTTTAACCAAAAACCGATTAAAAAAATTTCTCTCGAATCCATTTTTTTTAATCGGTTTTTGGTTAAAGCTTGGGTCATAGAACATCACTATATTTTTTTCATACCACCTAACGGTGTATTTTTTCGAGATATTCGAGGGTCTTTGTCAGGTAAGGCCCCATGTTAAGCGACGCGTTCACTCTGACCTTGGATTTTTTTTCTGGCAAACCTATTTGAGATAGAATTTTTTTAATTTTGGTTTGATATGGAGGACGACTTGAACTATTTTTAGAAAATACTAACTCAACTTTTTTTTCTAGCGCGCACTTTACTTTAATATATATATAGTATTATAATATATACTTTTCCTTACGAACCTGGCATATAACAAAAATTTCAAAATGCAAATAGAAAGGTCAGAAACCACTCACTTCCGGGTACTTCCGGTGAAAATGTAATAATTGAAGTGTACCACAGAGCGAGGTGGGCTCTCCACTGGCGGTGCTGGAACTGGACGACATTCACACTGCGATCGCCCTGCTGCTGGACTCAGCCTGCCCCGTCTCCACGGTAAAAAATTTCGTCCATAAAATTAAAGAAATCCCTCGCAATGTAATGCAAGAGGGTACTTTAATTCTTCACTGTATCTTCAAGTCATTTCCAAGAGGCGACTTTAAAACTGAGGGGGCCGGACAGCAGGTATAAAGGAGGACTGTATTATATTTTAGGGTTGCCTCTTTATTGTCGGTGTATTTCTTTTTGAAACCAAAGAAGTAACTTTACTTTCATTTAGAGTTATGCCTTTAATTTCTGGCATTGTTATATTTTTCTTCTAGTACTTTCTTTTTTCTTCTATATTATAAAACTCAACTATATTTGTATAAAAGTGTGTTTTTATGCATTATTATTTTATGATATAAAAAAACTTAATCGTTATCAAACTTACACTTTACTCATCAAATGACAAGACAAAAATATAATTTTAAAAAGCATTAATAATGCAAGTAGTAGATGAACGTGTAGTGTGGGCTTGGGGTGGGTTTGGGGCATCCATCTATTTTATATAAAAACATTTTCATTCGTATTTTTTCACAATTTTTAGTACGTCACACACGCATATGTGGTGGCTATTTACTATTTGATATTGTGTTAAAAAGAAGAGTGATGAAAAACGAGAACGACACTTTAATAATTTTTATTTACATTGTATATAAATTAGTGTTATACGGTTGCTTTATTTCATTGAAGCATTTTGGAGCAATTGACACATTATCGGTCTGTATGACCAAATTGCTATTAAAATTCAAGTTCAGTATAACACCTTAATCAACAAAATGTATGATTTAAGTTAAAAAGATAACGAAAACTGATAGAAAAAATACGAATTAAAAAATATTTTATCACTGCAGCACATCACAGTAACTAGTAGACACCTTACAGCAAACACTTCTCAATCTCTACTGCCAAGCAACAAGCCAAAAGCCAAGCCGACTTCCTCTACTACGTCACTAACCGTCGTTTTTCTAAAGAAATAAAGAAATCCCTATGGTGGGGGTGGGTATCGTAAGGGCGTCTGTACCGTCGCTACAAAAAAAAAACAACCCTCCCATTGTCGGGAGGCAAGAACACGGGGGAGGGGATGGTCCGAGGCCACTGTATCTCTTTCTTGTTTTAAAGTTCACCTCTTGGATTTAAAATAAAGAATATTGCTTTAAAAATAAGGCTAAAGAGGCCCACTATTATATCATTTCTAATATTTACTTTAAAAATAAACAAAAATGACTAGTTTTTGTTACCGTGTCGGCCCCGCCGCTGCTGCTACGCCTCTCCGAGTACGTCGCCTGGGTGGCGCAACATGGCGGACCGCGTGTCGCATACTGTTGAATAAGCACACTGATGTAAAGTCTGTTTAATTAAAAATTGGGCTTCGTGCAATGCAACAGTTGGAAGGGTATAGGATTTTTCTTCTTTCTTAGTCACTGCATTGGTCACTTTCTCGGTTTGTGATACCTTTTACTTTAATTAAACTGATTGATTACGATTATACAAATTCATTTTATACTTAAAAAAAATAATAATATTATTATATGTATAATAATAATAAAAAAAAGTAAACAAAACTTTCTGTATACCAAAATTTGAAGTTGATATAATTTAAACAGAATTATATAAAATAAAATGTTATTGTATTCAAACTTAAGAATTTTTATTTCCATCACGTGCTTTATATAACGATAAATAACATAATTAATTATAATATAAAACTGTCAGTTATTATGAGTTTTCATGCAGTTCTAAACGAAATATGACATTATATATATATATATATATATATATATATATATATATATATATATATATATATATATATATATATATATATATATATATATATATATATATATATATATATATATATATATATATATATATATTATAATATATGTATATTATTATATATATATTATTTTTTTCTTTATTTTATGTAATTATTTACATATAATTAAGTTTTATTTTAGTCTTCTTATTTTAAATATTATCTGACGGTTATTTTATACGTGATGTGCATCATCATGTGCATAAATTTTACTATAATAATATATAATATGCATAATTAATTTTATAGTTTTTTGCATTGCATGCATTCTATACTAGCTGATATCAATGTTAAGTTGATGTTTGATGTTATTCTTACGAAAGTGTTCGAAAAAAGATTATATCTCAATATAATATATATGTACAGAATACAATATATATTAATGTTAGTATTATAAAATATAATATCAGTTTAAATTATAAATCATAATGAATTATAATAAAATGCATGTAAATAAGACAGATAAGATTCTTCTGCAATCTATAAAATATACGCAGATGAGCTATATAACCATGCTGCAGCTATAAGCTCAAAGACAAAATAAAAAACATTGGTATATATTTAAATTTAATATTAGTTATTACTGATCGTAATATAATTTTATTACACTATATACATAAACCTGTTCTCTGTTTAATAGCGTCGTAAGTGAAATGTAAAAAAAAAAACATTTTAAAAATAAACCTTTTTTTACCTTCTATTTATGTCTGTGCGCCTGATTGCGTTGGCTCTATCGGAGGACAGTTGAGGAACATCTTCAAGCGTACAGGTGCGAACTGGAGGGATAGAGGACTCCTGTGTATTCATTCCTCCTTGCAGCTAATGTCCGGTTAATCACAAGGGGAGTGGCTGTTGACATGCGCGTATTACAAGGGAGGGTACACACAAACAGGCGGACCCCCCCGCCTTTTATACCAGTTAACAGCAAGGGTGGGAGGGGCCCTACACCCCTATCCTGCCCCCGGCAGTGATACAGGACCGCCTTGCACAAACCGTAGTGTTAAGGATAAAATAAAAATATAGGAGGTTAGATTTAGAATTTTGTGAACTTGTTACTGCATGAGACTACTATATTTTTATGTTGTATTAATAAGCAAGGCTCTCCTTTGTCCTGGCAGGTGTCTGATGGCCAACTCTCTCCTCTCACAACAGCTGCTGCAATGATGTATGATTTTTTTCCCCCCTATGGACATCAAAAACACCCATCAAAAACTTTATGACGCTCGGCTCATAACAACAGCTCACTATAAAAGCTAGTATACTAGGATAAAAATTTTATACATCTTTTTTTTTGTAATTTAAACGATAAAAAAAATATATCTAGTTTAAAACCATAATAATATTGATTTACTATAATGTTTATGGCAATTTTTATAGCTGTGTAGTAATCAAATCAATCATTTTTTAAATAGATTAAAAAAGGTTTGTTTATACTACTAATATCCACAGCAAATTTTTGATATAGAACTACACTTTCTCTATCATAAAAATTACTTTATATACAAAAAATAATTTTATAGTTCTTAATTATTGAACACATAATTGATTATTTATAACAATAAATTTATAGAAGTATCAACTCTATGAATTCAACACTAATAAATTTTAAGAATAATTTCGGAACCTATATTTGATTTTTTTTATTATTTACTTTATTGAAGATTTCTCAATTTAAATTGTCTTAAAGATATTACTTGACCACTTATAGAATTATGAGACTAGCATGATAGGCTATATAACCCTCCCTATGTCCTAAGTATATGCAAGGTTTATTTATCCGTCTATTTCAAGTCTGTTCCACGAGGAACGCAACGTTCTACGTTTCCAACACGGAGTATATCGACTGCCGCAAAGCGTTTCCACGGATGCGGCAAGCGAGTCGGAGCTACGTCTCTTAATTGTCTTGTTGCCTAATACTTTATTTAAAATTTTTTGGGAAAAAACTTAGAAAATGTAAAGAAATGTACGGAAATTTATATTCTTTAAATAAAATAATTAATTATAATATTTTTATAATATTTTTTAAAAATATATTTTCAATATTCTAGCAATGAATAAGTTTAAAAAAATTATTTTAAGGAAAAGTTATGGAAAAATATTCAAGCTCCTCCTACTTTATAAGAAGTGGGAGTGGCTTCTGGTTACGTAAAACGACCCTCTGGTGTGCTCTGTTCGCCCGCTCCATCTGCCCGGCTTTCTTCAGCCATGTGTGACCGGGTGGCCTGCGGCTCATCCTTGTTAGTGAACCGTGACTGTCGTGACAGCGGGGCATAAATTACTACGTGCACGATAGAACTACCAACATTCACGTAACTATTATTAATGTGCTTGCAACCCTTTCAGAACTACCTCAGACCGTTCATTCTCTTCTTCTAAAACAGAAATTTATATTTTTATTTATTAAATATAAATAATATGTTTCGTTTTATCTATCTTTGATGATCGAAGTATTAATATAATAATATATATAATATATATTATAATGATTTATTTGTATCCAAAGATAAGGAAGGAGTTTTAGTAATATTATAGAATACGTACGTGTAAAAATATAATTATAAAATAAATAATATCTCATGCAGCGATATTAAATATGAGCAAAAATATTACAAAAGTGGACTAGTAAAAAAGTTATAAATAACATTTGATGAAAATGGGTGGTATGTAATTTAACTGTGCTATCAATCACTATTTCAATGCTGTATTAATTTACCTATACTAATAAAACTATATATGTTATAACTAAGTTACATATATGATACAGCTAGCATATAATGTGTTTTACCAACTTTTACCTATAAACTTATACAAAATAACAAATTTATAGATTCGATATAAGAGCTATAGGAAAAATATAAAGTTTCTAGTTTTATTTTTTTAATTATTTTTATTTATTGTCCTCTTGATATGCATGTTCTCATTCGTTGCATCCTAGAGTAGTGCATATCCCACAGAAGTGTTGTGAAACACCAGGCTCATCACACTGCAAGCAAGGTCATGGTATAAAAAACAACGAGGTCCTCCTAGCGCGCTCTGTTGTCCTGATATCAGTGTAGCCACGGGTGGAAACATATGGAGAACGCGAGATGAGAAATTGCGCTAGAATCTCTAACCAACGTAACTTTACAAATTAAAGCAATCAAGAACGTCTTACTAAACAACTTCTTTTATACACCCTATCTTTAAAATGAGAGATTTTTATATTCAAATTTTAAATAAAAATAAAACTTGTTATTTTTTTAAATTTTTATAAAAAATAAGTAATTCAAGTATTACCGAAACCATTTTGTTGTTTATGCTGCTGGTTTGTGACGTCATATGTGGCCACATATGAGATTTCTCCCCAGCATACAACCTCCTGAAAGCACGTGCCCCACGCACCTCCAGCAGTAGCATGCGCGCCTGATGCCGCGTGCGAGCCGATGACGTCTGCGAGCGTGAAAGTGATCGAAAGAGTGACAAGTGTTCCTCATCTTTTGACAGAAAAATGGGCGGGGCAACTGTCTGCAACTCACGCCCACTCGTACCGCCCTCACGCATTTTTTTATAATTTAAATAAATAAAATTTTAGCATAGAAATTTAATAAATTTTATAAAAGTGTTTCTTCCAATAGAATGAAGAAAAATAAAGATTTTAAAAGGCTTGTTTCCTGCAATTAAAGATACGTTCTGATTGTTATTAATTACATTTTGTAATATTATTTTAAAATATAAATATATTGATTACAACTAATTAATTGATTTTTAAAATTTGTCAAATTGTTTTTTTTTTTTCAACAATTTTTTTACAAAAATATATTAAAAGAAATTAATTTCTTTACCATTAGCCAACTTTATTCTTGATGGTCATGAAATATTGATAGAAATACTGTAAAAGCAGAGATGTTAGTTATAGGTATAAGAGAGGGATTCTCTCTCCTTTTTGCTGAATCTCCTGCGCTCTCTTTACCATTGAATTCATGTGTAAAATGGTCCCTCCTTACCTCCTTCATTCACATACGAGCTTAATACGAGCCGTCTCCATTTTGGTAACTTGCGCAGCCCAGCGCGCCAAGAAACTAGGGACAACGTGCGCTGCGGAGTGCGCGTGGCGATGAGCAGCAATAAATAGGAGACTGATGCCCGGAGCACTCACGATCACGAACGTGAACAAATCACTCCGCCGTGTGCAGCCGCCATCACCGTGGCCCGGGAGAAACGTCAAAATCACGAACGGCCGGCTCCGAATAAATTATTATCGCAACCTGGTCCGTGGATTTGCTGAAGCTAGTATTTTAATTTTGTCACCAAATTTAGAATCAAACCACTTAATATATTATAAACTATGAAGAAATAAGTAATTTTCAACTTTCTAATGTATAATTTATACATATTTGTTCATTTAATTTAACATTTTTTGTAATTAATTGTTATTAAAATAAAGCAATTAATGTATCAAAGTGGTGTCGTTTTTTTCAATTCATAAAAAAAAACTAGAAATGAAATAAAAAATAATGATAAAAATATGTATGTTAACGTGGCGCTATCTATTAATGATCAGAAGAACCAAAGACTATAAGGATAGATGTTGTGCGAAATCCTAGGATAGAGGTTGCGAATTTGCGAAAATACCTTCTCCCTACTTCTGTTCACTTGGTTACGTGGCAAAGGCAAATCGGCGACGGACGGAATTCTGAAGGACGAATGACGCGAATTGCGAGTCAAATCAGCGTTATAAAAGCTCAATCTGCTGGCTTGCTAATCCTTAGAAATCCTGCACCTATCATGCATGTCCCCGTAATAACATATGGGCTCGTCACCCATAGGGAGTTACATCATACAATTGTAGAAATTCTATGGAAACTAAAGTCTCATTGTTTCGAGTTCCCGTGGACAAATGGCGGACCTTGTGGGTTAATTAATTAACATATACGGCGGGCGTACAAAAAGCAGTAGTGGGAACTTTAGTTTGTGAGGTACTGAGGTAGGAGAAAGCTCGATACTTTGAGTGCGTTTGAATTCACGGGCCAGCCCGGGCTGGCCCGGGCTGGGTAAAATGGCGGTGACCTTGGTCGCCTGGTATGAAACGTCATAATTTCGTCATAATTAGTTCCCAGTCTGTCCGCTAGGTCTCAGGCGCACTGTAGAGTCCGCCCGCGTCAGCCTGGGCCAGCCAGGAAGTGACGACATTAGAGGAGGAAAAATGGCCGCCGGGCTGGCCCCACTTGACGACAAAAAACGCTTCAGCCCAGGCCAGCCCGGGCTGGCCCGTGAATTCAAACGCACTCAAATTTGCCAGCGAGAATTCGATGGCCAAGCCCCTCGCTTTGGCGGGAAAACAGATGTTCGTGGTATTAGGAGCGCAGACGTTTACAGCAGGTCTTTTTTTACTGTTAACAACTCTTGTAAAATGATTGCGTGCTATATGATATAGTATTTGTAATAGGAAAATATTGTTTTACATGTACGTATTTTCTGTTGAACTTTTTGAATGAAAATTACTATGCTATCGGCTGTCAAGTACTTTAAAAAATGCATTTTAAAAATGACTAATTTAGATTTATATTTTACTTCTTAAAACATCTTTACAACTGGTTTATTCTTATTTTAATATTGTTACAAGTGTTCAGTTAACCATAATTAACAATATTCATATGCAGATCACGCTTACTTTCCTAAATAAACATTCAGCAACTCGGAGCGGTCCGCGCCTGCTGATGCGGTAGGTATGCAACGCATCCAGCAGCGGTGTAAGGGAAGCCGGGGGTTGCCTCGCTGCACGGCGCTAATTTCACACGCAGTTCGGTCCTCGTTGAAATACACATAAATGAAGCAGACGGTCAAATTAAAAGACGAACAATAATCGTGGGAGACCGAGTCTCGTCAGATTACCGAAGTCAAGCAACGCCGAGCGTGGTTAGTAGTTGGATGGGTGACCATTTTCAAAAAACGTTTGCCACCCAGGGGTCGATTCGTTGCGCTTTTCTACCATACACGTGGTTCTCCTTTTCCCTGGCTTTGGACCATTTGAGGTTTCCATGTTTCCCTCAGTCACCTAGGCAAATGATGATGATGGATTGCAAGGTCGTGGCCGCTACCGTTCCAGAAGAACCCGCGCGCGAAACGCTCAAGTGAAAGTTTCGGAAGGTTCAGGGTTTCAAACTTAATTTTAACTTATTGATCCCTAATTAGTAACAAGCTTGTGTATAGAAGTTAGATCAAGTATATAGTGTATTATACCCAATTGTGGTTTGAAAAAAAAAAAAAAAAAAAATGTACAGAATACAATCGACAATTAATGTTAAGTTAAATTATATATACTTTTATCTGTCCATGTAACAAATGTGGCAAAATAATTACAGGCAATGAAACTCCATGTAAATTATCAAGTAGCCATTAACTCTGCTTCAACATAATTATCTGAACAATGTGTAATACGTATAATACGATCAATATATTTTTTTAATTCTTTCGTAAATGTAATTCATGCAGCATGAATATTTGAAATCTGAATGTTCTTATATTAATTAAATATTATATAAATAAAACATGTTGAAAATAACGATGAATATATAATTATATCTGTATTTCATGTCATATATAAAGTATATCTTACCATAATTATTAATTGTTATACAACATAATTAAGTATAACAAAAATTGTTTCGTTTTTGTATAAGAATATTATAAATAATTGCATGCTAATAAAAAATATTCCTTTCATAAAATTTGATTTTTTTTTTTTTTTTTTTTTTTTGCATTGTTATTCTCGTTTATGATACTTTTTTCATTATATTTGTAAATTGTGTCTGTAATCTGTATATTATAATATAACATTTTTATGCTAAATGTTATATATATATATATATATATATATAATTATATATTAAATATTTTGAAATCAATCACAGATTTACATAATAAATAATGATAACACCGTGGAATTTTAAGCTTACATTTTGGAAGCATTGTATTATATTTGCATTATATTTTATTATATGATAGATTTCTCATTTAAAATATTAAGAATATTTATTATTTTATGTAACATAATATATATTATATATATAATTATGAGAGGCATGAACATGTAAATTATATAACTTCATGCCTTTCCATAGCACCTTAATTTTTTTATCCCCTTTACATTTAATTATTGAATAGATCAGGTATAAAGAGAACGATAAAAACAAAAGGCATTGTTGATTACATCAGGTGTGTTACACCCACACAGAGGAAGTCGGAGCCATTTTGAGGTCGCGGCACTCGCGAATACAAGACGTCATTTGGCGTCGCTACCTCGCGCCTCGGTGGAGCTCAGGCCTTCATCATCGCTCGCGGCACAGGAGGTCTCTCAACGTTCTATCGACTATCACACATTCATTCTTACATCGATGTATCTGACCGTGAACAATACACAAAATATTGATATATTAATTAATTTAACAATAACACATGTTAGCGGCCGTCGATGAATTTGATAACAATGTTCTCCGGAAGTACGTGGTTATTTATTTGACCATGAAGCAATGATGATGCCGTAATTTCCGTCTGTGTGGTCCAATGAGGGCGCAAGACGCAGTGGTCGAGGCCAATCCTCGAGCAGAAAGGCCCCTGAGCGGTTCACGCCAGCCAGGAGCACAGAAATAAATAGCAGGTAGTGCTTTGTTTTAAGTATAGTCACAGTCAGAATGGATGAACATATAGGCAGGATGGAATTGAAGAAAAAATTGCATCGGGAAGGAATATTGTTGTGTATTTATACTTCTTATAGTTTATTCAAAATGCAATTTTTTGGGGAGTCTGATGTATACGAATATAATTTTATAGCAATTAAATTTATTTTATTTTTTCGTTTTTTTTTAATAGAATTATTTATTATATAAAAAAAAAGAGTGTGTCATATTTTTACTTACTTTCTAAATATTACCTACAATTATTGTACAAAACATGCAGGTAAACTGTCGTACGATTTTAATTTTCGTTCATTGATAGCTCCTGACATCTTGTGGCAAAACGATGAACTAGAAGTTTTGCTAGAGCTTGCTATCTCGCTGTTTCAACCTTCCAAGTGCAGTGGACTGACAAGTGACAGGCCGTTAATTCTCGGGCCTAATTTTTAATCCTATACAATACGTATATTCTATTAAGAGAATTACTGGTCACAAACAAAATACAGCAGCTAGCCCTTTTCATTTCTCAAGTATATATTAGAAATATAAATAATGAACTGGTAAACTCTAAATGAAAAAAAAATGCATAATTGAGTACGTCCTATATTTAAAATTATAATATCATTATAATTACGTTAGCGCACGTATTAAATTAAAGACGGCACACAAGGGCATTTTTCAATGTGGGTGGCATGTAAAATATTTGAACCATCAATTATTTTAATTTTTTTTTAACAAAATTATAATTAATGATCCAGGAAATAAGCATATAACTTCACGGACTTCACCGCCCTTGGATCCGCGCCTGCACCCCTATGATAGGACAGTATCATAATATTTACTTATTTCATTATTTCATAATAATATATACATTATTAAATATTGTACATACTATATTATATTTAATTTTTTTCGATTGTACAACAATAAGCACGTCAGAATTATTTTAATTACAGACAAGTTGAAAGTACTTCAATAAAAACACAAAGCATGAGAACAATAAATATATATTTTTAATATAATATGATGTCTCTCAATTCACAATTGCATGGTTCGATCTGCATGGTCAAGCACTCCTCATATAACTTTTGTTTATTAGAATGGCATATTCCATGTGAGCCAAATGTCATAATCATTGCAATTAAGCGTACTGCGCGTACAGATATATAATTGAAATGACATTATATTTTATACTTCATTATTTCAATTCACATAAGAGTTTATAGCTCGAAGAGATTTTAATTAATAATATGGAAAATGAAAAAAAAAAAATAATATATAAATTATATAGTGGTGATCGATACTAATATATTAATACTAATTAATATATATATTAATTTTGTACACAATAGTTATAGAAGGCAGCTCTAGATTATATTTACCTATATGGTTTTTATTTTGTGGTGTAACCTCTTTCTTAATGTAATTCACAGTGCATATATATGGATTATATATAAGGATTACATAACGATTATTTTTCAAGTTTCATCTAATACCTCTTTCCCATGATAAAATGACAAAAACTTCAAACGTTGGCACTCTTGAAATTCTGAAAACACGAATTAGTTTCTTCATTTGGATTATTTTTAGAGCCCGTGATTTTATTTTCAATTTTCTTTTCAATTTTCTCGGCTCTCAATACTCACAACATCAACAAACAAGTTAGTAATTTATTAACAAAACCGGGATAACAAACCTTTATTAATGATTTGTTAAATCAATATTGAGTTTGTTAAATGAAAACAAATAATATATCGGAAGATTTTTTTTTCTTGATATTTGGTGAATTTTCATGCATTCACAGATTGAGTTTTAACAGAAACATCACATATAATTCAGGGATGAAATCAATACTTAATTTAGAGCTGAAAATGGCACTAAAATGTGGAATAGGTATTTGAGATTATCTCCTTGCATCTCTAAAACGTTGAAGGTATCAGTTAGTGCAATCTTGTTTTGCATCTGATGGACTCATAATAAAAAAATAGAAGTAAAAAAATATATATTAAAATGTAATCTATGCAAAATAACAGTGTCCGATAGTGATATATACATCAGTATATAGAAAAATTGTTTTGTATCCGTAATCTGATTTCCAATATAAACAGTATATTATATATTATATTTTGTAGTTTGGCAGCAGTTTGTCAAATTTTGATATATATATATATAAAATATAAATAAAATGAAATATTCTCAAAGTAGAAATCGCGTACAGAAATCCAACACAAGCCATAGTTCAAGCACAAACAGACGCCTATAAATATTACGTTAAAAATGTCCTAAAAATAAAATCTTATTGCTAATTACTTTGATTGCAACAAAAAATAAGTACCAATGCACCTGGATTCACTGCTAATGTCATTGATTCTCGTCAGTGCGGTGGCTTCAATTATCATTCGCACCTGGCGACGTGCGGAGAGGCCGGCCGTGGGGCGAGCGATCTCCCAGCGATCGTGGTTGCGATGGTGGAGGAAAATGTGCGGTCATATGATGGAGAATTTGGTGCAATAGTAACTTTCAGCTTGGTGGATAATCTATTTTACTACATAAAATAAAAAGTATTTGGTAAAAAAATATATTTTTTCTCATAATGATATATTATTTTACAATTATTAACCGTTAGAAGCAAAAGTCATAAATATTATGAACACAATAAACGTAAAAAGCAACGTACTCTGGCAAGTAGCCATGCATATTACACGAGTGTAAAACACTCAAGAAATTGGGTCATGAAAAATTGCACTTTACTTGTGTCAAGAGAAATCTTGGCATGTGATGATTTTGTTATTTTTTTCACAAAGAGACAATAATATTTTTTATTTGCCGTGTTGCAAATACAGTGTATATTGTATATTCCCGTGGTTATACATACATTCAAAGATTTGATCCCAAAGTGAAACAATTATAATAATATATGGAATCAATATTGCAATTTATTCAATATATGCATATAAATTATAATATTATAATATATATATCGAGTCATAATATAATAATTGCAATGTGAATTTCAAATTACACGTTCATGCACCTGGACGCTTTGCAAGAGATATACAACTTTGTTAATTGTTGTTGACCTGGTTAACAATTTTGTGGGATTTTTGTAACATAAGTTCGTGTTTATTTGTTTGAATTATACCCTTAAGGTAGAGATAACAAGCCCAATGTTAATAAAAATCCCATTCATGAAAATTAAGATTTTTTTTTTTAATTTTCTCCTTTACGTATACCTTATCAGTAGCTAAAATATAACAATTATACAAATTCGAGCTAGTTTTCGTAATTTTTAAAGTTCAAAAATGAAACTTCCATGCTAAATTGGCCAACGTTAAAAAATAAAAATTAATAACTCGAAAACTAGCTCGAAATTATTGATATATATTTTAACTATATACTGATAAGGTATGTAAAGGAGAACATTTTATTTATTTTTTTTTTTCATAAATTTCATGAATGGGATTTTTATTAATATTGGGCGTGTTATCTCTACTTTAAGCCGTGAGAATGTATTTAATTTCCTAATTAGTTAACTTGTTCAACACCAAAACAGAGCGGTTTCATATTCAGCAGGAGCAATGACATGGGTTCATGCATGCAGGGAAAGATAAAAATTAAAATAGCAAGGTATATAAACACATATAACATGACTTGAGGTTTGAGTGCATATAATATATATTATACACTTCATTCACATAAAAATGTCCGATTTTGTCATGTTTATCAGCATGGCCAAATTGGACATTTATTTTTGAATGAATTCTTTCCAAAATTATCATGCAGTTATATTATATCTGCGTATATTCATTTATTATAGTGCATTTAATCTGTCCAATATACGTAATATTATATTATAGTTCTTATTAAAGCTTATATTTTTACTATATAGTTATTAAACGTTGTAATTCAATAATTGTTAAGGGTAAGGTAACGCCACCAATGTTAAAAAAAATCCCTGTCACAAAAATTCTGAAAAAAATTTAAAATGTTCTCCTCTACACCCCCTATCAGTAGCTAAAATATCAGGTATACAAATACGATCTAGTTTTTGAGTTATGAATTTTTAAAGTTGACCAATTTAACATGGGAGTTTCATTTCTCCATGTTAAAGTAGTCAACTTCAAAAATTTATAACTCAAAAACTAGATCGTATTTGTATACCTGATATTTTAGGTACTGATAGGGGGTATAGAGGAGAACATTTTAAATTTTTTTCAGAATTTTTGTGAGAGGGATTTTTTTTAACATTGGTGGCGTTACCTTACCCTTAACCGCGGTCGTTTATGATGGGAATATTATATATCAGCGTACAACGAAATACGTTACACTCTTTTATGATCTATAGTACCTACAATATATATTTGATGTCTGTTCAATTTTGCTTGAATGGACATGTAACCTTTTCCCGATATGCCAGGTGATACGAGCATGGTACGATGTGCTCGAACCATGGCACAGCAATATACCGAAGAACTTGTTTTTTATTCGCATGCGAAGATACAAAGAAGTTGGTAAATAAAAAGTCAAACCCCCGCAAGTTTTTTGTGACCTCCTATATCGCGATTGCCAAAATAAAATGATAGTATGACGGAGGGAAACAAAAACTTTCATGTTGTGGAGAAAAAAGTCGCATTAATCCTTAAAATGTTTTAACAATAAAAAACGAGTTAAAAAATAAATATAATATTATATGATGGGTTGCCAAGGGGATATTTTTTTTGCAGAACTGATAAAAAAATTAATAGACTTTTAAACATTATAAATGCGTTAGCAAAATAATAATTTTTTAAATGAAAGTTGTAAAAATATAGCATCAAAGTAGTTGGTATATTAACATGTAAAATTTAAAAATGTTAAAATAAATGTAAAATTAGTTATAAAAATTATTAAAATTAAAATTTCAAAGTACATTTAGCGTACACACATAATATGTACGTGGTATTAATAATTTTAATTGCGAATATGTAAAAAAAAAAAGGCAGAAATAATCTTATTAACTATGGGAAACGTTAAAAAATTAAGATTATTAAATTTCTCCATACTTCCAGAAACGTGAACAAGCTTGGGGTATAAAAGGGGTGAGGGGGGGGGGAGGGGGGTAAGAAGTCAAGGTCACTGGGAGCTCACTCAAGATTGAGTTCTGCAGAGGTTCCTGCAAGCAAGCCTGGCTGCTGCGAGCTCGCTGCTGCTGCCGGCATGAGCACAGAGGGCGGCGCGGAGCGGGGCAGCGTTT